>CM053622.1:44487520-44577833 GCA_028646595.1 Phalanger gymnotis | reverse complement strand
TTTCTTTTTCTTTTTCTTGATTACCTTTTCATGCTTCTCTTGATTCTTGTGTTTGAAAGTCAAATTTTCTATTCAACTCTGGTCTTTTCACTGAGAAAGCTTGAAAGTCCTCTATTTTATTGAAATTCCATATTTTGCCTTGGGACCTTCAGTTTTTTAATGATTTTAAGGATAGTGGTCTTATCAAAACTTTTGTATCATTCCCAGTAAGAAGGATGTTCTTCACATAGGAGGTACTTAGTACATTTTTGTTGAATTAAATTGAATTTGAAAAAGGCCAATGGTTTTTAATAAACTGCAAACTCAGTATGAGCCAACAATGGGATGAAACAACCAAAATTCCCAGTTCAGTCTTGGTCTGCATTATAACAGCCATAGTGTCCAAAAGTAGGGAGATGATGGTCCCATAGTCACACTACACAGAATCATAAGATCATAGATTTAACAGACCTTCTAGGTCATCAGTTGATATTATCAGCTATAAATTGACCTTAGAGATAAAGTAGTTCAATTAATTCATTTTATAATGATAGCAGAAAGGAGGTGGGGCAATGGATAGACTGCCAGACCTGGAGGCATGGAGACCTGGGTTCAAATCTGTTCTGACACTATTAGCTGTGTAACCCTGGGCAAATCACTTAACCTCTGCCTGCCTCAGTTCCTTCATCTGTAAAATGGGGATAATGATGGCAGTCATCTCCCAGGATTTCTGTAAGGATCAAATGAGATCATATGTAGAAAGTGCTCTGTTGACCTTAAAATGAAAAGTGCTATATAAAAGTTAATCATTATTAAATGCCTTATAATCCCAGGCAAGTCCCTAAAAGTTTTGAGTCTGTTTGAGTCTGTAAAATGAGAATTATTATATCTGTAATAGCTACCTCACAAGGTTGTCACGAAGTTCAAATGAGATAATGTCTGCAAATTGTTTTGTAATAAGGATAGGAATTGGACCTGTCATTCTAGAGGAGTCTTCCTGACTCCAGGCCCAACACCCTACTATATACTTCATCACCTAGCTGTCACTTTTATTAGGCCTGACCTAAAGCACGTGATTAATAAATGTTTATGGAATGACTGATTTTCATAGAAATGATCTTAAGACAAGTTGTGATCTCACTATTATCATTTTAGATCTAATATTCTAATACTATTTCTATTAATTTAGTCATATTAATTTGATATAATTTAAATCAATTTTAATATTCTTCTGTTAAATCTGATAGCTAACAATCATAATTGTTGCCTTTATTTAATACACCAAACAAACTGCTTTCTGTAGTTGAATAAAAGAATCAGGATATAAGTTCTTTCTCTGTGGGCTCTGATGATGTAGCTTCCTCATACTCAAACCCCAGCCTGTTCCCACAGGATTCTCAATGCTTCTGCTAGGTCCCTCTGTTGTGGAGCTTTTCATTCCATGGACCTTAAAGTCAGGTAGACCTGAGTTCAAATCTAGCCTCATACACTTACTAGCTGGGCAAGTTATTTAACTCTGTTTACCTCAGTTTCCTCATCTGTAAAATGAGCTAGAGAAGGAAATGGCAAACCACTCCAGTATCTTTGACAAGAAAACCCCAAATGGGGTCACAAAGAGATGGACACAGTTGAAATGACTGAAACAATAATAACTCGGTATAGTGATATCTTAGAAAAATTTTTTTCTCCTTATGGATCAATGCTATATTGAGGCAATTCTGGGGAACAATTTCATCTGTGATAATGGTCTGATTCCTACAGTCTGTTAATTGAGTTGTCTGGGATATTTTGAATTCTGTATGTTTAATAACGGGATTTGTCATCTGTCAGTCCCAGAAAGACAGTGACCTTCTGATGATTAATTCTAGCCCCCAGGTTATGTCTAGCTCAGTAATTACTAGCATTATTGTGATAATTATTATCTTCATTACACCATTCTCTCTCTTTCAGAGACTTAGGTGGGGCTGTCTCCAAGTATTTGGAGGGCCCTTACAGAGAAAAAGGATTACACTTGTTCTATCTGGCCCCCAGAGCTAGCAGCAATGGTGGGTGGGAGTGGGGCAGGAGGGAGAGCTGAGAGTTTCAGAGAGGCCCATTGTGTCTGGCTATCAAGGGCAACTTTACAACAGTCAGAGCTGTCCAAAAATGGAATGGGTTGATTGTGGAGATACTTAAACTAAAGCTAGATTTAGAACTGTCAACAAGCATTTATTAAGAGCCTACTGTAGCCAGGGTAAGCATGGGGATATAAAGAAGGGCAAAAAACAGTCCTGGACCTCAAATAGCTCAGTCTGTTGGACAGCAGCATGCAAACAACTATATGCAAACAAGATAGACACAGGATGAGTTGGAGATAATCAACAGAGGGCAGGCACTGTCATTGAGAGGGGCTGGGAAGGGCTTCTTCAGAAGGTGGGATTTTAACTGGGATGGGAGGGAAACTAGGAAGTAGAGATGAGAGAAAGAATTCCAGCCATGGTGGGAAAGGGCAATCACTGGAAATATTTGATCCTGTGTAGGAAAATTGGAACACTAATGCATTGTTAGTGGAGTTGTGACCTGATCCTATCATTCTAGAGAGCAATTTGGATCTATGCCCAAAAGGCAATCAAACTGTAAATACCCCTTGATCTAGCAATAGCACTACTAGGTCTGTATCTCAAAGAGATCACGAAAAAAGGGAAAAGACCCACGTGTACAAAAGTATTTATAGCAGTTCTTTTTGTGGTGGCAAAGAATTGGAAATTTAGAGGATACCCGTCAGTTGAGGAATGACTGAACAAGTTGTATATGAATGTAATGGAATACTATTGTACTATAAGAAATGACAAGCAGGAAGATTTCAGAAAAACCTAAAAACACTTATACGAACTGATGCAAACTGAAGCGAGCAGAGCAGAAGACGGCAGCATTGAGAAATAATCAGTTATCATTGACTTAGCTCTTCTCAGCAATGCAATGATGCAAGACAATTCCAAAAGAGTCATGTTGGAAAATGCTGTCCACATCCAGAGAAAGAACTGATGGAATCTGAATGCAGATCCAAGCGACTATTTTCACTTTATTTTTGTTCATGGTTTTTTCCTTTTGCAAACTGTAATTTTTTTTTGGCAAACTATTTCTTCTTTCACAACATGACTAATATGGAAATATGTTTTACATGATTGTACATGTATAACCTCTATCAGATTGCTTGCTGTCTTGGGGAAGCGGGGGACAAAAAATTTGGAACTCAAAATTTTATTTTAAAAATGAATGTTAAAAATTGTCTTTACATGTAATGGGAAAAATAAAATATTATTTAAAAAAAAGAAAGAAAACATTTGATCCTGGAAGCGATAGGAAGCCACTGGAGTTTATTTGAGTAGGAGGGTGACATGGTCAGATCTGTGATCTGAGAAGATCATTTTGGTGACTATGTGGAGGATGCACCCAAGTGCAGAGAGACTGGAGGCAGTGAAATCAGCTAGCAGGCTGTTGTAATTGTCCAGGCATGAGGCCACACAACCTGGATGGTGGCAGCGTCACAGAGAAGGGGGCATATCAAAGAGATGTCTAATGGAAGTACCCTAAGGGTCCACCACCTCCTTTTAGTTAATTTAAAAATTATTCTTGCTTTTTATTCTGAACATAAACCCCAAATGAAGTAGCCAGTTGTGCAGTGGTAGAGACCCCTGTCTAGGTAGACCTAGAGTCAGAAAGATGTGACCTCAGATACTATCTGGTCTACCTCAGTTTCTTTATCTTTAAAATGGGGAAGCTGATAATAGCACCCAGGGTCGTTTCAGGATCAAATGAGTTAGTATTTGTAAAGCAAAAATTTCTTCTTTCTGTTCTTTTCTCTCCATTTAAAAAAAAAAAAAAGGATGCCTCAAATTGCCTTCTTTTTATTTTGCTCCCCAATCCCCATCTGGGCTTGTCTCTTACCCCTGCGCCCATACTGGAAACAAGAAAAACAAAGCCTTTGCAACAAATATGAGTAATCTAATAAAACAAATTTCCACGTTGGCTGTTGACCTCTTCACTTGAGGAAACTGAGGCAGCGAAGATGACATAGCAAGCCAGTGCCAGGGGATATTAAGGTAATTGCTATTTGAATATAAGTTGGACCCTTTGAGGTCTCAGGGATTTTTTTAACTCCTTGCTCCTCTTTGGCTAAGTCTCTTTCCCCATTTTGGGCCTCAGTTTCCCTCCTCTGTAAAATCCTGCAGAGAGATGAGCAGGGTAGGCTTCCTAGTACCGGGGTACCAAGGGATATTTGCAGACTCTAAGGAAGGATAGACTTTCCACGGGGTGGGTGGGGGGCGCTTTGAGGGGCAGGGGCTGGGGTGGGCAGTGGGCAGGCTGTAGTGATGGCCGGTGGCCGGCAGGAGGCGGCGTCGCACCGCTCCCGGGCCCCGGCCCAGCCCCAGCCCCAGCCCCAGCCCAGCCCAGCCCAGCCCACCGCAGCTCAGCCCTCCCCCGCGCGCGCTCGCTAGCTCCCTCGTTCCGTGCCTCCGCCCGCCCCGGACAATAACAGCGCTCCTTCTCCTCCCCTCCCTCCCCTCCTCTCCCGGCTGCGATGCCTCGGAGCCTCCGCCTGCCCCCGCCCCCGCGCCCCGCATCCCGGACCAGCCCCGCGCCCCTGCGCTAGCCGGCGGGGAGTGAAGGCGCAGCGGGCGCGGGGGGCACCTCGGGCGCCGGGAGATCTCGGCTCTGGCTCCTCCCCGCCGTTCTCCACCTGGGCCCGGCCGCTGCCGCCCCCGCCCCGGGGGCCCAGCCCTCAGCCCCCGAGGCTGCTCCCCCCTCGCCCCACCCTCCCCCAGCCCCTCCCTGGCCGCCGCTGCCTCCTCCTCCCCCTCCTTCTTCTTCTCCTCCTCCTCCTCCTCCTGCCAGCCTCAGACGCCCGGACTGCGGGAACCATGGAGTGAGTAGCCGGGGTCTGGGGGTGTTGGGGATCTGGAGCTCTAAAGGCTGGAGGATCTGGGCTTTGGGGGTCCGGGTCCTGGGGTGTCTTAGGGCCGGGGTAGTCTGAGGATCCGGGAGCTAAAGGTCTGGAGCCGGGAGCCCGGGCGCTTTGGGGCGGAGGGTCCAGGAACCAGGGGTCGGTCTGCAGCCTGAAGGCTTGGAAACCTGGAGTCTGAGGCTCCGGGCTTGGGGGCCCGTCACTCTCCCTCAGTGATGAAAGGGCCTGCTATAATAACCTGTGTCCGCTTCTAGGGGCTGGGGCTGTCAGTGGCTAGCCCCACCCCTTGTCGGCTGCCCCCATCGCACCCCTGAGAGGTGGGGGGAGATGAGGGGCTTCGAGAGCTTGGGCTGGAAGGCTTCCCGCAGGTGGTGGTGGGCCTGGCCTCCCGGATATAGCCCTTCTCCCGCCTATGCTCCTGAAAGATGCTGCCTAAAGGTGGGGAAAGCGATGCAGGCGGCTAGACTATGCTCTGTGCCACATCCTCATTATACTCAAGGGCAGGGCCTGCCCCCCGTCCCCCCTTACCCCGATCCCCCACCAGGCACAGGTGTTCTCAAAGGCGGAGAGACTAGACAGGCTGGGCCGTAGGGGCTCTTGGGGAAGGGGAGGCTTGGAGCTTCTGCTAAATTAGGCCTTTCAAGCCAAGATCCCTCCCCCTTCCATTCTCAACCCCATCCTCATCCCCATCTCCATCCCCATCTCCGTCCTCACCCTTCCCCATTAAGCTATGGTCTTACTCCTCCTCGAGTCTAGAGCTAGCCCCTTTCCAGAGAGCTCTGACCATAAAGTCAGGAGCTCCTCTCCCCTTTTCCTGCCTCCCCAAAGTGCCATGGGCTAACACACACCCCCCTCTCCCCTTCGTGGCAACCTACCATGACCCCTCCCACAGCCCGGATTCTTCACAGGAGTAAATGCTTGTTAATTCATGGGCAGCCTCTTCCCCATCGGTCCTCATAGAGTGATGGCCACCTTCTCATCACTGCTGAGAGAACCATTGGCTAAATCCCTCCCTCTTGCTTTCACGTACAGCCACGGACTAATCTCTTCCCACTCTCCCCCTACCCCATTGTCAGTCAACCATATAAAGCGCCTACTATGTGCCGGGAACAGTGCTAAGCACCAGGGATTCAAAGAAAGGCAAAAATGTGGGCTCTTCCCTCAAGGAACTCACATCCTAATGGGGGAAGACAACAAGAATATACAGAGTAGGGGGCTGTGGGGTGTGGGGTCATCCCAAAAGGAAGGCACTGGGGGGATGGGAGGGAGTGGGAGACTGGGAAAAGTCTCTTGTAGAAGGTGAGATTTGAACTGAGGCTTACAGATTTAAGAGCTTGAAGGGACCCTCAGAGGCTGCTTAGTGCATCTCTCATGTTTTACAGAGAAAGAAACTGAGGCCAAGAGAGGTGCTAGCTCTGTGGCGTCCCCCCTCCCCCATGGGTTAGTTCTCTCTCCTTGTCTCCCTCTGATTTCTACTTAGAGAACGACAGGCCAGCCCCTTTCCGGTTTAGGTGGTGGCCCTTCTCTTTAGGAAGCCCCTTTAGAAAGGCTTGCTCCCCTGCCCAATGCCTCTGGGCATTTCTCTAGGAACCTGTAGCTTGAGGTGCTGAGCTGTGTGGCGCCTTGAGCTCCCAAGTTTTAAGAAGGCACTTTGGGATCTCTGGCTAAACCACAGTCCCATCCCAGCAAACCTAAATCTCTGAGTGGTGCTGTAACTTGGAAGTCCAGAAATGTAGGTTCTGCCTTGCCTTGCCCCTAAATTTCCTTGTGATCCTTTTTCAATCAGGGCCTCAGTTTCCCTCTCTGTAAAATGAGCTGCTGTATCTCTGAGTTCCTTTCCAGATCTGAGTTGGTGATTCTAGGAACCTTCTCTAGTCCTCTTACCCCATGACTGAAGAGGCCCCACCCTTGGCTTTGCCTGAAACTTGGCCCCTTTTGCTTTAGAAACTCCTGACAAGCAGACAAAGCCCTATCCCAGAGGGAACCCAGCCCTGAGCCTTGGGGCCCTGGAGGGAGAGGGCAGCCCAACCCAGTCTCATCTTTTCCTCCCTTGTTTACCTCAGGGCTTGCTGCAAAAGTCATCCAGAGGTCCCAAAGTATGGCTGAGCTGAGACCTACAGAGAATTTGGTATAGAGCCCCCACCTTAGCTCAGTCCCCAGTGTTGAGCCAGCCTTTGCTGGGATACAAATTTAGTTATGTTACATATTTAAGAAGTGTTTGTATTTCCATTCCAGATCTTGGGATACAGATTCAGCCCCAGCCCTGCCTTCAGGGAGCTTATAGTCTAATAAGAGGGATTTCAAATGCAGACTGAAATGGACTGACCGAGAAACGCAGACCAGTTAAATTGTTAAATTGTTACAGTTAAATTGTATTAGGAACAAAAGAGACCCAGACAAAGAACTCCAGGGAAGTTTGAAGAGGAAAGAAGCTTTCAGGTGGAGGGCAGGGTGGCATCAGAGAAGGCTTCAAGGAGAAGGTGGTAGGTGGTATCTGAACTAGCATTGGAGGAAGAGAAAGATTTCAACAGGTGAAAAGGGGGAGGGTAGACATTCCAAGCGAGGGGGCTGGTCTACATGGTGATTGAACCAAGACTTAAGGATAGAATGAAATCTGGGAGGCATCCGGTTTGGCCAGAACTTAGCATGTGAATGAGAGCCAAATTAAAAAAAAAAAAAGGCCACACAGGTAGATTGGATCTAGAGTTTGAAAGGTATTCACTGCTCTGCTGAGCAATTTGGATTTTGTTTTTTGGAGGTACTAGGGAGCACTTGAAGGTTTTGGACTAAGATACTGACATGCTTTAGGAAGGGTATTTTGGTATCGGATGAAGGATGGTCTTGGAGAAGAGGGGGACCAACAAAGATCTATTAAAACCTAATTCCTGTATGTAGGGGGCTCACTGTCCACAGATGATGAGACCATTTCTGGAGGGAGGGGACACTACTGGACCAGTTGCAGGAAACATAAGGGTAGCAATCTTGGAAGGCTTCTTCTCTTGCATGACATTTGAGCTGGGTCTAGAAAGAAAGTTAAGAGATTTCAGCCAGTAGAGGTGGGAGGAATATTGGGCGTCTATCATAGGAGATAGAAATGAGATCAGCTGGAGAGATGGGCTGGAGCCTTTCATTCATTCATTAAAGCACACAGCTCTGTGTGTCCATGAACACGGAAGATAAAGGCATCATGGGCTCCTAGAGCCCAAATGAGAAGACAGCCCAGGAATGGGAGCATAGTGGCAGGGGTGCTATCAATCGTTATTACTGGGGGAGTTAATCACTATCAATTATATCCATAATCCTTTGGAAAGTGTTTTGTAAACCTTGAAGAGAAATATGTGGAAATATATTCATAAATGTATGAATATGAAAGCCAGTGTGTCAGTGGAATCTGAGCTGACCCTGAGGCCAACAAGATGAGGGATCAGGTCCTATCCCTGTTGTATACTAAATGACTCTGTGACCCAGGGTGAGTCACTGAACCTCTCAGTGCTCTGAGACCTCTCTCTACAAGGTGCTAAACCTGTATTGGCAAGGGGAGTTTTCTCTTCTGGGAGTTCCCTGTGCCAATGAAATCCCAGGCCCAGTCCCTACCCTTCTATCCCTAAAGCTCTATATAAAGACATTAGTCAGCAAGCATTTATTGGGTACTTGCTGTATACCAGGCACTGTTAGGCACTAAGCATGTAGAAATAAAAGTGAAACAGTTCTGGGTTTACATTCTAAAGGGGGAGATAATCCTAGCTAGACATATAGGTACAAAGTAACCAGGCCCGGGGGTACCAGATGATGTGTCTTTGCCTGAATCGGGAAATTGGGTTTTAAAATCTGTCCCTGACTGGTTTTGTAACCCTGGGCAAGCCATCTGACCTTTCAGAGTCTCAGTTTTCTCACCTGTATAACAGGAATGTTTAGTCTTTAAGTACAGATTGTTCCCCATCCCCTCTCATGTATGGAATGCTCTTTTCAACTCCAGTCCATTTTTGCTTTTCTTTGTACCATCAGCACTAACCTTAGCACTTGGCACATAATAGGCCCTAAATAAATGCTTGTTGATTTGCTTGGCCTCTTGGAACCCCTAGCTCCTTTCTAGGCTCAACTTCTGCCACCTCCTACAAGAAGCCTTTTCTAAGGCGATATATTAACTTTTCTGCTCTACATTCCACTGCTGTGAATTCATTTTTTCCCTATCTACCTATATGTACTTAGCTGTGAATCTGACTCTCCATCCTTCAAAAAGGATGTAAGCCCCTTGAGGGCTAGTAGGATTTTATTCTTGTCTTTGTATCCTCAGCTCCTAGTATAGTGCCTGGCAAACTATTGGTCCTTAAAAACTGTTTGGTAGGGTGGAATAGAATAGTTAGAGGGAAGTGATTGCTGTCTTCCCCTATCTGAAGTGAAAAGAGGAATAATGATAGGTTTTTGAATATAACCTTGTATGTGGTGTTGTGGGGTATGTGGGTGTGTCTGTCTGTGTCTGTGTCTCTCTCTCTGTGTCTGTGTATCTGTCTGTGCATTATTAAGAATAATGCAGGAAGAGGTTACCAGGGGAAGGATTTCAGTTTGAAATAAGGAAGAGCTCCACATACTTATCGTTTAGTGTTGTGTAGTATTGTCTTATCTCTACTAGACCTGAGCTTCTGGAGGTCAGGGACTGTTTCTCTGTAATCTCACCCTGAGCCTTAACATTTATTGAACTACATAGAATCAAAGCAAATGAAAGTCAAGAGACCTTAGAAATCATCTAACTTATCCAGCCAACCCCTGGATGACCTGTGGGCTCCAGGAAGCCCTTTGAAGGCAGGAGCCTTTTTGGTTTTTGTCTCTGTATGCCCAGTAAGAATAGCATGTATTTGTAGAGTACTTTATATACATTATCTCCTTTGATCCTAACAACGATTCTGGGGAGGGAGGTGCGATTATTACCTCCATTTTACAGATGAGGAAACTGAGGCTGAGAGCTGTTAAGCGATTTTTCCTGGGTAACCCAACTAGTGAGTCTGAGGAAGCGTCAGAACTCAGGCCTTCCTGATGTCAAGTCCAATACTCCTATCTACTATGCTTCCTACCTGCTCGTTTGGAGTATGCTAGCAGTGTGTCATTTTTCAGATCATGTCTGGCTCCTCATGACTCCATTTGAGGTTTTCTTGGCAAAGATACTGGTATGGTTTGCCATTTCCTTCTCCGGCTCATTTTGCAGATGAGGAAACTGAGGCAAACAGGGTGAAGTGACTTGCCTAGGGTCACACAGCTGGTAAGTGTCTGCTGGATTTGATCTCAAGAACATGAGTTTTCTGACTCCAGGTCTGGCACTTTATCCACTGTGCCACTAGTATCAGTAGTAGATGCTTAGTGCATATTTTTTGAATAGATAAAAGAGACTGAGGAATATAGTAGCTTCCGGAGGCCACCACAATAGGCAGGCACATGGGCTATGGGGCTAGCTGCCTTGAGTCTAAGGGAGTGCCTTGTTGCAGAAGCTGGTGACCTTTCTGTCAGGGAGGCTGCTCTAATCAGTCCAAGTTACCCTTCAAATGATCAACATTTGTTAATTAGTTAGGTGCCATATTGGAGAGAGAATGCACCCATATTAGTAAAGGACAGATTATATAAAGTAAAAACACAAAAGTAATTTGGAAGGGATGGAGAAGGTTCCAGTGTCTGAGGGCATCTCGGGGCCAGGCTTCCTTCAGGCTGAGGTGTTTGAACCAAGTTTCTAAGGGTCCCGAGTGAGGAGAGTGTATATATTCCAAGCAAGGGAGACAGCTCGAGCATGGAGACAGGAGTTGGAGCTCTCCCTCCCGTATAGAAATAGCAAAAAGACCAGTTAATATGTAACTGTCTGGAACAGTCAGCTGGAGCCAGGGCATGGTGGGCTTTGAACTCCAGACAGAGGAGTTTGCATTTTATCACAGCAGCAATAGAGAGCTTTTTGGTCAGGTGGTGACACAGTTAGAACTCTGCTTTGGGGGAATCGCTTTGGGGACCATGGCTGGAGAGGGATTGGAGGCTGGAGGCTCCAGAGGGGTTAGCAGTAGGCCAGTCATGAGTTCCTGAGCTAGGATGGTAGCCATTGAGGGGACAGAGAAGGGGAAATAGAAAAGTCTGTGGCCCACTGGCCTGCAGGGGACTACTACATTCTGCTCCTTAAGTACCTACTATGCCAGGCAGTGGGCATACAACACCAAAAAGCACCTACTATGTGCCAGCCACTGGCCACACAATCCCAAATAAGTACTTACTATGTGTCAGCCTCTGGCCACACAATGCCAAATAAGCACCTACTACGTGCCAGCCACTGGGCATACAAAGCCAAATACGTACCTACTATTTGCCAGGCACTGGGCATACAAAGCCAAAATAAGTACCTACTATGTGCAAGGCACTGGGCATACAAAACCAAAAGTAAAACAGTTCTTGCCTTCAAGGAGCTTATTGGAGCCTTAGAGTTACCATGGTAGGGTAGACAGAGTATATGTCTTGGTGGCAGGAAGTCTTGGGTGTAAATTTCATCTGCCACATTTACTGGATGGGCCTGGACTGCAGTAGAACCGAGTTTAAATCCAGCCTCAGATACTTGCTAGATCTGTGACTCTGAGCAACTCACTTAACCTTTATTTGCCTCAGTTTTCTTATCTGTAAAATGGGAATAATAACACCTCCCTGCCAGAATTGTTGTGAAAACCAAATGATATAATAACTGTGAAGCGCTTGGAGCAGTGCCTGGTACATAGTAAGTGCTATGTAAATGTTAGCTATTATTACTTATCCACTGTTTGCCTCAATTTTCTCATCTGTAAAATGGGGATTGGGGCAGCTAGGTGGCACAGTGAGTAGAGCACCGGCCCTGGAGTCAGGAGGACCTGAGTTCAAATCCAGCCTCAGACACTTGACACACTTACTAGATGTGTGACCTTGGGCAATTGCCTTGTCTTTCCCCCTCCCAAGATTGTTGTAAAAACCAGATGAGGTGATAACTGTGAAGTGTTTAGCACAGTGCCTGGCACCTAGGAAGTGCTATATAAATGTCAGTTAGCTATTATTATTCATTGTATGACCCTGGGCCAGTCACTCCCCTTCTCCAGGTCCCAGAGGTTCCTTATGTGTCAAATGAGGGAGTTGGACATGGTGACCTTTGAGGCTCTTTCCTGCTCTAGACCTTGGATCCTGTGTTCAAGGTTGTACGGAATTTCCCTCTCTGATCTCCTCCAACATTAACTTTCTGTGATTTCATGTAGTTCAACCAGCATTAAAATTCCAGAGGACTCTTCTCTTTATCAGCCCGCCTGGTTATCAACAAGGCTATTAGAGAGATAGATGACACAGATGGTTATGATATACAACGTTACATAATAAATGCATCACTGAAGTTCAAAATGCTATGTGAGGTCCTAGGGGAAAGTTATTCAAGGTCTTAGGAGAAGGTTATTGCCCAAGAGGCAATCCTGGAAGGCTTCCTGGTAGAGGTGACATTAACCCTAGATTTTAAAGGCCAGGTAGTAAAGAAGGGGGAAAAGGCACTCCAAGCACAGAAAAGAGTTTGAATAAAGGCAATGGACCTGGTGGAGGCTGAGAGAGAGACCCCCTGTTTTGCCACAATGAAGAGTGGTGGAGGAAAATACGAGATAAGACTGGAAATAAATTTTAAGTCCTTTCAGTTGCGTCCAACTCTCCATGACACAGAGATATTGGAGGGATTCGCCATTTCCTTCTCCAGCTCATTTTACAGATGAGGAAACTGAGGCAATCAGGGTTAAGTGACTTGCCCAGTGTCACACAGCTAGTGAGTATCTGAGGCTGGATTTGAACTCAAGAAGATGAGTCTTCAGACTTCAGTCACTGTGCTATTATGCACTATGGCACCATCTAGCTGCCCTTGAAAATAACTATAAGTTGATAATTTTTTTTGGTCAATTTTTAAAATTTTACACTTGAATACAAAATGAGAAAAGAAAAAAAATTGCCATTTAGCAGACTATAAGAGAAGATTCAGTATAAAATAATACATTTCCATTTCAAGAAAAACTATATAACTATTACTCATTATTTTCAAAGCTTCCCAGCTTTTCTCTAATTCCCTGTTAGTTTTCCTGTTTTCTGCTGTGCACTTTCTATTTTATTTTTTTCCCCTCCCAAAGAAGGCACTCTCTCTCTCTCTCTCTCTCATTAGCACCTACCTACCACCCAGAGTTGTAAAAATCAGATGAGATAATATACACACATGCATATATACACATGTACACACATACATAGACATCTATACATATATACATATATGTAAAACCATACTATGCTTATCTCCTCCTGTATCTGTTTCTCTTGAGGTAGGTAGCATGTTCCTTCATAAGTCCGTCTTTCTGTGTTTTTCGTCATCATTTCCTACACTACAGTAACATTACTTTCTGGATTCCAACTGCATAGAATCTTTGAGATTTATCTGGGTATTTATAATAGTCAGAATGCCTTGGGTGCTCAAAGGGATTCTTTAAACAATACTGTTGTTACTGTATACAGTGTTCTCTTGGTTCTGCTCATTTTGCTCTGTTATTTCTTGTGGCATTCTCTCCATGCTTTTCTGAGATTATTGAGCTCATCATCTCTTAAAGCAAAGTAATATTCCATCATGGACATATACCACAACTTGTTCAGCCGTACCTCAATGGACGGGCATCCCCACACATATGTAGTAAGCACTAGTGTACTTCCCCCCCTGGACCATTTACAGATAAAGGCTCAGAGACTTCCAATAGCCTCCCTGCTAAAGGTTGGTTGTAGAAGACCTTTAATGGCAGGCAGCAGAGTTTAAATTGGCCTCTTAAAGCAACTGGGAGCCCTTGAAGGTTCTGGAGGCAAAAGACTGGATCCTTCTTAGGTGGTTCCTGTGCAAATGACTCAGACAAGTTAACAGTCTGGGAGCATCATAGGCAGGATATGAACCCAGATCCTCTGATTTGAGAAGCACTCACTTTTCACTGTACTTTGGCTGAGGCCTAGCCTCTCTGGGACGGCAATTTCCTCATCTGTAATTATCCAGTTGGGGCGGCTAGGTGGCACCATAGTACATAGAGCGCCAGGCCTGGAGTCAGGAAGGAAGATTCCTCTTCATGAGTTCAAATGTGACCCTGGACAAGTCACTTAACCCTATCTGCCTCAGTTTCATCATCTGTAAAGTGGGCTGGAAAAGAAGAAACCCTTCCAATATCTTTGCCAAGAAAACCCCAAAAGGGGTCAGGAAGAGTTGGACATGTTTGAAAACAACCGCGAACAGCAACAAGTATACAATTATAGGCTTTGGGCTGGGAGGCTTAGTGGAATGAAGGGTAGGGATTATTCTGGCTTTGCTCTTGTGCAAATCCCTGCCCTTTTCTAGGCCTTAAAAAAGTTTCCTTAAGGTTTACTTCCTCCAGGAAGTCTTCCTAGAGTTTATCCAGAGCTCCTGGTAAGGGGCAGGAACTGACCTCAGTCCACCCTCTTGCTCTTGGGTCCTGCCAGGAGAAGCCCTATAAATTAGTGTAGAATGAATGGCTAGAGACCCATTTCAGTCCCAAGTCAAGAACATCCTCATCTGAACCTGGCTTTAAATTCTGGTTCTACTGTTTAGGTGCTGGGCACATCATTGTCCCTTTTTGGGCCTCAGTTTTCCCATCTGTAAAATGAGGGGGTTTTATTAGCCCAGACACTCAACCTTTTTTGCATTCTGGGTCCTTTTGACAGTCATTCTGATGAAGACTATGGACTTCTCAGAATCATGCTTTTAACATGCATAAAATAAAATATTACAAAAGAAACTAGTAAAATTGAAATACAGTATCAAAGTATTTTAAACCAGTCCACAGAGTCTGGGCAAAGACTTCCTGGGCTGAGGGCTCCCTTGTGAGGTTCCAGGCCTTCCAGAGCAGGCTAGTTCCTAGAATCAGCTACCGCAAAGGGAAATCCTTCTTGGGGGATGTTCTCTGTAACAGTGGAAATGGGGTGGATGTCTGCAGGGCTGTGGGCACCGGGATTCCTGGGTGTCCCTGCCAGGAAACAGGATTGAGCGGCAAGTCTCCTGCCCTCTGGTAAGAGCTTGGGCTCCTCAGCCTGGTGGAGAGCTCCCCAGTAGCAGACATTCCCCACCCCCCCTCCCCAGCCTCCTTAGTCAGGTCTATCCTAGGTCTGGGCAGCTGTTTCCTCTCAATAATTAACATAGGAATGTGCCCACATTCTCCCCTCGTGCCCAGAGTCCTTTCTCCCCCTCTGCAAAGCCAGCCTCCCTGAATGAGGGGCTGGCTCAGGGCAGCCTGGCTCCCTCCTGGGCTTGGGGCTGGTCAGAGCTAGAATAGCCCCTTCCAGTCCCCACCCACCCAGCTGAGTGACCTTGGACACATTACACAACCTTTCTGGGCGGTTTTCAATTTGGACTCAGTCAGCAGTCAAGCGCCTGCCCTCCCTCCATTCCAGGGACTTTCACTGGTAAAAATAATAGAATGTGAGAGATTTAAGAGCCCAGAGGGACCTTCAAAATCAACAAAGGGAGTAGTTCTTTATCACCTACTATGTGCTTTACCATCTACTGTGTGCTGAGTGCTAGGGATATAAAGAAAGGCAAAAACTGCTCCCAGTGTACAAACCTACAAACAGGGGCCTGAGATGATCAGCTCCAAGCCCCTCTTACCATTGGGCAAATTCTTCATTAAAAACTCTTCAGCTGGTGGGCTGGGCTGGAGCTCTTGATTCATTCATTCCTTCATTCATTCAGTAAACATTGATCAGGCTCCACCCGCTGGCTAGGATGGGGGGGGGGGAGCAGCCCAGGGCACCCATCCCTGCTCCTTGGGACCCCCTTCCTGCTAATCTCTGGGGAGACTTCTTGGAGGAAGGTGAACTTTGAAGAGATAGGCTTAGCTTGTAACAGTCTTGCTCCCAAGTTCACCAGCCTTTGAGCCCAGACCTGGAGCCTCCCAGTCTAGGGGTGGGTGGGTTCAGGCCAGGATGCTGCTCAGGAGTGGCCTGAGTGGGGAGTGTAGCCTGCTGGGAGAAGAGGTTCTACTTCTCCAGCTCCCTGGCTTTCTCTTTGCTGGGGGGAGGGGACATGGGCGGGGCTGGGTGGAGGCTGGGGGAGCAGCTGTGGGGCGGGTCCTGAGGCTAACCCATCCCCCCACCTTCTCCGTGGGCTGCTCCCTCTCCCCCGCTCCTGGGTAATCGTCGTTGTCATGGCAATGGTGGTGTTGCCAGGGCACCCGCCTCCCAGAGGGGGCCCCCGGATAAATCGCTGATCCGCAGCTTCCCTGGGGATGGGCAGGGTGGAGAGCTGGGGGGCCTGGCAGGCTCTGAGGCTGGGGGTTGGACTCTTGGGAGCTGACCTAATCATGATGGACTCTCTATGCCTGGCTGACTGTGGAGCTGGGGCCTGGACTTTGGGGGCCTGGCCAGCTCTGAAGTTGGGGGCCGGACCCAGCTTTGAGGCTGCGGGCTCAGCCATACAGGAAGGAGCTCTTTACCTGGGAGCCTATCTCTGGCGCCTGGGCCCCACCAGCTCTAAAGGCCTTCCTTGCTCCGATTTTCAGCTTAACCCTCAGGTTTTCTCAGCTTCTCTCAGTTTCTCACTGACCCTTTCATTCTTCTACTTGACCCGTCACTGAGCAGCTAACCAGAAAACAGCTCATCTCTCCAAAGGAGTGGCTACTTGAAAGTCCGGTGAAGCCTGACCTACTGGGGCAGTGGATTCTCCAAACAGGGCAGCTCTTCCCTTAAACAGCATTTTCCCTGGGCCTTATTACACTTCTAGATTCAGAGCTATAGAGCTAGGGGACCCATAGAACGTCAGAGCTGGGTGGGGAAACTGTGGAGCAGAGAATGTCAGCTGGGAGGGCCCTTAGAACACAGAATGTCAGAGCTGGGAGGGATCTCAGAACAGAGAATGTGACAGCTGGGAGGGCCCTTAGAAAATAAAACTTCAGATCTGGGAGGACCCTTAGAACACAGGATGTCAGAGCTCAGGGGGCCTTTAGAACATGCAATGTCAGGCCTTTGACACCACACACCGTCTAGTCTAACAGGTTCCAGAAGAGGAATTGCCTCCCCAAAGTCAGACATTAAGTCAGCAGCAGAATCAAGACTGGAATCCAGCCTCCCTGAATCCCATGCTTGGTCTCAGGGACTGTGGCTCAGGGAGGGGTATGAGGGTGTCTTTCGGGTGCGGTAGGATATGGAGCTCGTTCCCTTGCTGGTGACTCAGTGCGTGACTCTAGGTGACTGTGGTGGCCAGTTGGTATCCCAGAGTTGACTGAATGAGATTTGAAATTAAAGTGGCATGGGGCTGCTAGCCGGAGGTTACCATTGAGTCTCTGGTATCTAGCCAGGATTGGGCTCTGACTCTTGAAGTGGCTAGGTAGGACAGTGGATAGAGTTCTGAGCCTGGAGTCAGGAGGACTTGAGTTCAAATCCAACCTCGGATACTAGCTGTGTGACCCTGGGTGAGTCACGTTACTTTTGTCTGTCTCAGTTTTCTCAACTGTAAAATGGGGATAATAACACCACCTCCCTCCCAGGATCAAATGAAATAATGTAAGGTGATTAGCACAGTGCCTGGCACATAATAGATGCTACGTAAGTCCTTATTCTCTTCTCCCTTCACTGTTAGAACATCTTCCCTCACTTCCTTGGGGCTTCTCACAGAGGACCTAGACCCTAGGTGATAATTGCTGCTGTTCAAGGATATTTTAGCTCTTCCTAATTTGAGGATTCCTGCTGCTGAGTCTATTTGCCTTTCCATGCAATGGTCAGAGAATTTGAAGGACGCTTGAATGAGGCCAGCCAACTATCAGCCTCTAATTATGTCTGTCTTGCCCTTTGTTGGGGGCACATGGGAAGACATAGCTGTATTCACTTAGTTTGACCAAAACAGGTTTCTGGTGTTTAAATAGGAACATTTACTTAGAAACTGAAAACCATCAAAGTAGAGGAGACCCCCAAGGAGCACAGAGTTTATCAATTTTCTGACGGATGAGCAAGTCTTTAGGAGATCTGAGATTCATAGGATTTGGGAATCATAGATTTAGAGCTGGAAGGGACAGTAGGATGTCATCTGACTTCCTCGAGGGTCCTGGCTTTGCTTCGAATTTGATGCATGACTTTAGGTGGGCAAACTATTTCCCCTTTGTTTCTCAGGCTTTGAAACAAAAGGGTTGCATTATTGGGTTTTTAAGGTCTTTCTGAGTCTCGGTTCCCTCATCTGTCAAATGGGAATGATAATCCTTGTGATAGTCCCCACCCCACTGAATTGGTTATTTGAGGGAACTGTCCTTTGCCAACTGGAAAACTTTGCCAGCAGTAGGAAAACCCGAGTATTCCGGCTTCCAGCCTGGGCCTGTCCAGATTTAGGGGCCCCGCTGGAGCTAAAAGAAGGGCAGATCACAGGATCTAGGGCATGGGGTCCAAATGACTCATTTTACAATCAGAGAGGAGAAGAGACTAGTCCAAGGTCATCATATCCCATCACGTTTGGAGCAGAGCTAGAGACTGTAAAAGGAGGAGCCTGGGTCAGATAACACCTGAGCTGTCTTCCAGCTCTAAGTAGATGATCCTGTGAAACCTAGGCCTTCTGACATCCAGGCTCTGACCCCATGCCCTCTGACCCTAAATACAGTATTTTTTTTTATTATAGTACATTGAATCTAGAGTTCTCTTGTTCTAACCAAAGAACCACCCCAATGCTTCAGTTTCTCACCTGTGTCTCACACCTGAGTTAGGGGAGGGACATGTTTAGGGACAAATCTCTTTTTTGGAAGAGAAGCAATTGATAACTTGAGGCCCGGCTGTAATTTCAGCTCCCAGGGTACCAGGGACAGGGAGAGGTGGGAGGTGGTGGTGATCACTTTGCTGTGGGATTTGGGGGGAGGGGGAGGGCAGGAATCAGGTGCTAGGGTAGTCCTGCTTTTGGTGCTAAGCTCGGCCCTAGGATGGTCTGTCTGCCCAGGATGGTCAGGGACTAGACACAACAGGGGGAGGATTAGGGTCCCTGGCTCCTAACCAGAATCTCCTATCCCAACCCATCAGCATTTCCCCAGCTCATCAGAAAGTCACTGCTGGTGTGTTGCTGTACTAAGCAGTCCTGGGCTTATTGGGGATTTATGTCTGAGGATCTCAAAGCACTTTGCAGAAAGAGGAATGCTCCAGTGGGGATGACTTGGTTCTATTTTATTGTGTCAAACTTGGCTAAACTTGGCTGATGCTTCAGGCTCCTGTCCTAGGGGCAAGAGAAAGGCAAGGGGGATGGGGAGGAGGTAAAGACTGGAAATTACTGCCAAAGCAATCTGGGAGAGCTTCCTGGAGGAGGTAGCATTTGAAGGGAGAAGGGGAAGCATGTTGAGGGAGCAGCAGAGGGGTTAGGTCTGTGAACATCTTGGCCTCGTTCTGCATGGCCACGGGACATCCTGGGTTGAAGGGAGGAGAGAGGAGCCCTGCCCTTAGGGAGCCACCTCTTTGGGGAAGGGGGAAAGGGCCACAGTCCTGTCTTCAGGAGGTCTACTCAAGCTTGTCTATGACTTCATGCTACTTTTTTTTTTTAACAGAGTCTCCGTAGAGACCACCTTCCAACAGGAAAGGCTGCAGGCCATTGCGGTGAGTACCCTGACATCATTCCTCCTAATCTAATAGGGGCTTTAGTGAAGCTGGATTAAGCTGGGGCTGGGGGGGTGGCAATCAGGGGTCTTTCCTGTCTCACTGTGTGAGAGAAACAAGAAAAAAATTCTTCTGCTTCTCATTTAGTTTCTCTGGGTCTGTTTTCTTCTCTGTAAAATGGGGGTGGGGTGGGGTTTTGGAATAGATGACCCCCAAGGTCCTTCTACATTTATGAGCCTTTGACCTCCCTCGGGCTTCAGTCTCCCCATCTGTAAAAAAGCTGGATCTCCTCGAGGCCACATGTGGCTTCTAAGCCGATTCTTGTCTTTGTGTTATCTGTTACTGGGCCCATCCTCAAAGCCTTTCCAGCTTGGGACAACCTGCCAGATCTCAGGCTTGGTTGGCAGAGACTTCAGGAACCTAGAGTCACCTCTGTACCACAGTGACGCATCTGCAGAGAGCTTCCCTGTTGCAATAATAAAGATAATTCAATATTCGTTATTAGAATGTTTGTGATTAAAGTTAATTAATAATAATGAATATTGTACTTATGTGCCTCTTTGCATTTTAGAAAACTTTCCCATCTATGACTCCATTTTTTCCTAGTGACAGCAAGTCCAACAGTAGAGAACTTGCGGCCTTGAGAACCTTGTGTGAACCTCTAGGTCCTCAAGTCTATCCCTTTGACCCAATCCAGTTTGGATTCAAAGGGCCTCATTTAAGGCCTAGAGGGCCACACATGTGGCCTCGAGGTTCCCCACCCCTGGCATAGTCAATAGATGTCTATCTTTGGGCTCAGAACCTGTCTGTAACGTATACTGGCTGTGTGGCCCTGGGCCAGTCCCCTGACCTCAGTGCTCTTGGCAGCTCTCAGAAACTGTCAGCCACAGACAACGTGCTTACCTGCTTTGGAAGAGGGAGCATCCTCACTTGGAAATTCCCTGTATGGATGAAAAAAAAAAGCCCTTTCAACAGCTGAGCACCGATCTACATCCCCAGTGTAGAACTTGGACGGTAGTATAATGCGGAAGCATCGGATTTAGAGTCAGGGGACCTGGGTTTGAATCCTGGCTGGGCCACTTAGCAGCTGGGTGACCTTGGATCAATCTATGCCTCACCTGCGACTCACTTTCATCCAATGTTAAAAAAGATGGGGTTGGACTAAGTGATATCAGGTCTGAATCCAGTGATAAATCTCTGATTTAAAAGTGAGTATTGGAGAGGAAGAGGGACTTACCCAAGGTCACACTGTCAAATAGTTGAACTAGACAGAGACCAAGAGCCCTGGTCTCCCAACTCCCTCCATTTTCAAGTAGGCCCGGTGACATAGTGACAAGTGGCTGTCTTGTCTATGACTTGGGAGGCCAGAGGGACAATTGTAGCTTAGCTTCCTCCTCACCTCGGCAGTGGCGGGTCTCTTTCCTTCTTTGTCCTCTCTGTATAAAATCAGAGACACTATGCATTTCCATATAAAGAGATGGTGGCCATATTGAGACACATTTTAAATATCCTGCCAATGTAGGAATTTTTTGCTTTGACTATGCATATTTGCAATAACAGTTTCAGTTTTCTTTACAATGGGAGTAGGAGTGAGGAGAGAAAATAGATTTTTTTGCAAGTAAAAATTACATTTAAAATTTAAACTTAAAAAAAAAAGGAGTGGGAATGGATGGTCTCTATAAGGGCTTAGTGACTCTGAGATTCTGGCTGAGCCTTGCATAACATGTGTGATTAAACCTGAAGATTAGAAGGTTTGGGTTCAAGATCTGTTGGTAGATGCTGACACCTACTGGTGATTGGTGGTATCGCACCCCAGCTCTGTTAGCTATTACTCTAGCTCAGAGCTAGAGCAGGAAAACCAAGCCCACGATCCCTCTGAGGAGTTTTGAGGTCTAAGGCATGTAAGAAAATAAGTTATTTGGAAGACATTTTTTGGGACTGATTCTCCCTTCACATCTGTCCCTTAGGAGAAAAGAAAGAGGCAAACTGAAATTGAGAATAAACGGCGGCAATTGGAAGATGACCGGCGGCAGCTGCAGCATTTAAAGGTACGTGTCCCTATGGGTGACTGCACCTCCCCTTTCCTTTAGTTAGGATCCAGAAGAAGGGCAGCTAGGTGTCGAAGTGAGTAGAGCACAGGCCCCGGAGTCAGGAAGACCAGAGTTCAAATCCAGCCTCACAACACTTGACATACTTACTAGCTGTGTGACCTTGGGCAAGTCACTTAACCCCAATTGCCCTACCTTCCCCCCTCCAAAAAAAAAAACCAGAAGGGCAGCAGTTTCTTTTAATATGGTCAATGAGAGATGGTCCCCAAAGTCAGAGACTAAAGTTAAGCTCTTAAATTTAGCTCTGGCTCTGGGTTCAAACCCCAACTCTGCCACTTACCACCTGTCTTGGATCACTGCACCTCTCTGCCTCAGTTTCCTCATCTGTAAAATGAGGGAGTTGGACTAGATCTTTTAGGGTTCCTTCTACCTATAAATCTGAATTGTTTCCTACCATTGGCATATACACACTGTGTGATTCTGGTCAAGTCACCTAACAAATCTGTCTGTGCTCTGAGGCTTATAAGTTGCAGAGAAGGTCCCAACCGGCATCGACAAGGGAGGGATTACCTCACTGGGAATTTCCTATACCGAGAAATCACAGATTCAGCCCCTCTCTCTATGATCCTATGAGTTTAATGTTTAATTAATGTTAATTAATGTTTAAGCCTGGGTTTGGTGGTGGGAGAGGCCATGACCCACCCCTGTCTGCCCTCCACAGTCCAAGGCCCTTCGGGAGCGATGGCTGCTGGAGGGGGCCCCCTCCAGCGATTCCCAGGAGGATGAAGTGATGAAGAAGCAGATGCAGGAGGATGAGCAGAAAGTCAAACAGCTGGAGGATTCTATCCTGAGGTGGGCAGGCAGTGCTTCTGTCTGGTCTTGCCTCGGTGGCGTTGGGTGGTGTGGACGGGCTTGGTCTGATCCAAGAGCTATCATGTAATCCTTAAGCATTTATTGAGCACCTGGTGTATACCAGGTACTGTGCTAGGCACTGAGAAAACAAACAAAAATGAAACTGCCCCTGACCTCTGGGAGCTTATACTTGAATAGGGGAGATGATATGTATACACACATATATGCACACACATAAATGTGTGGTAATTGGGTTGGGGGGAGCGACTGGCTCTTGCCTTTAAAAGTCCCTGGTCTGAGTGGGGAGCCTTTGCCTTGACTGCTGGGGCTGGCCAGGGGCATCCATCAGGTTGAGAGGTACTGGGAGTGTTATCCCTGGGGGATCCCTTGGTTCCGGGCCTGGCCCAGCATTAGCTGGCGGTCTCACTCTCTCTCCGCTCCACGGAAGCCAGAGACCAAGCCAAAAGCCCTGGGAGGGGGAGGGGATCAGAGAGAAGGCTCCTGGTCCTGGCTGAGACAAAGCCTCAGTGCAGCCAGGGGGACATCCGGGCTGGGGCCTCAGATCCTGCTGGCAAGGGAGCTGCAGTCTGTGCAGAGGGGGAGGCGCCTTCCCATGCTTCCCCCTCCCCCAGAATCCAGGCTGAGAAAGTGTTCTGTTGAAGCCCCTCATTTTCCAGAAGAGGGAAGCTGAATCCCAGAGGAGGGAAGACGCAGTCAGGGCCAGGCCAAGTCTCAAACCCAGGTCTCCCCATAGGAAGTTCAGAGATGCTAACTTCTCAGAGAGAGCACCCTCCTCTAATGGGATATTTGTAAAGCATTTAATACAGCGCCTGGCACTTGGCAGGTTCTTAAATGCTTGTTACTTTCCCTTTTCCCTTATTGGCTCCCTGTGACTCCTGAAAACTAACTCAATAGGGAGGATGTGGAGAAGAAAGCCTCTAAACACCCCCACAATCCCAGACTCCTTCACTGAGGCTTTTGGCCTCTTGTATCTCACAAACAAGAGTCCTCCCCTAAGTGGGGGGATGTCTCTCCTGGGTCCAAGATGGGGCAGTGCCCACCTGTTTCTTACCTAGCTCTGTGACAACTAAAGTTGGCTGGGCAGCTAAAGTGCTGTGCCTGGCTGTGGGAAGGGTGTGGTCACCTGGGGAGGCAAGGGGCTCAGCCCAGAAGGAAGCCACACCCCCTTGGGCTCACTACCCCACCCAAGCCAGCTGTGTATGGCTTGGGGGGGGCGGTGCGGTGTTAGGGAAAGGGAGGGGTATAGGACAGTGGGAAAACCTGGGTCCTGTGAGTTATACTTTCCAGAGATTTGTTGTGCTTGGGAAGTGGGTGTCTCTAGTCTGATTCCCCTGACACTCTAGGAGAGGGAGAGGGTATGGCCACTGGCAGATCTCTGGAACTTACCTCTTCTTTCTTTATGTCTGCCTCTTGTCCTCCTCCCTCTCCCCATTCTCCCTCTACCACCCCACATGGCCCTCCTTCCCAACCCCCACTCCCCAGGCAGTTTGTACCTGGAAAGTGACTCAGGCCAGGCATCACAAGACCTGGGTTCTACTCTAGACTCCAGCTGTGATCCTGGGAGAAATGCCAGTTCCTATCTGTGACTTAGTTTCCCTGTTTGTAAAATGACCACTAGATGATCTCTAAGTGACCGGTTAGGTAAAAGGCGATTACCCTGATTTTGCTAACGAGCTAAGAGATAAATTATGTAGTCTATTACTCACAGATTCTCAGAACTAGAGGAATGCTTAGAGGTCATCCAACCATTTTACCTATGGGGAAACTGAGGTCTTGAGGGGGATCAGTGGCCGAGTCTTCTCACTTTTTAGCCCCAGGATGTGTCCGTTGGTCCTCCCTGATAACCTGGGCCTCAGCAAGGATTCTGTCCTCCCCTAGGTTGGAGACTGAGCTAGAGATCCTGGAGACAGGGGACTCTGTCCCGGTGCCCAGGGAGAATGTGGTGGTCCCAGCCCCAAGCCCTGTGAAAGAGGAGAGGAAGGAAGAGAAGATCTTTAATTCCCAGAAGGTGAGGTCCCTGCAGCAAGGTGCCCTCCTCAGCAAACCCCCAATCCAAGGGGAAATCTTGAGGCTTTAAGAAGATCTGGAGGGACTCGAGGAGGGGAGTGTCATTCGGGGAGGGCTTCCTGGAGGGAGTGAACAGAACCCAGCTTTAGATCCCTGTGTCTCTTTCCTGCTCCCTCCCAGCAGCAGCCGGATGCTGTCCACCCCAGGCAGTTTCCTCTCTAAGATGGCTCCATTGACCCCTGTCGGCCAGGCCAGGACACACCTGGCCTTCCTGGGGCCAAAGTCAGAGTCTCCTGGACCCTCTGCTCCTCTCTCTCCTTCCTTCCCCTGGCTTCCCATCTCTTCCCCTTGGGATCCCGTCCCCAGGAGCCTGGCCCTACCTCATTACCTTCCCTGACTAAGCCTACTTTTTGTGGGCCCTCCTGCACCTGATCCAGTGGGATCCAGGACATCAGGGCCCAAAGGGGCTTTGTAGATTGTCCGGTTCAGTTGCGTTTTAGAGGTTTAGAAAGAAGCTGGGTTAGAGACAGGGGCTTCTCCTGAGTTATGTTCAGTCACCACCTCCCCCTTGCAGGAGTGTGCTGTGAATGTTTAACAGCTAGTTTTCCAAGAGTTAAAAATGTACATATAACACACTTACTGCGTTTTCAACCTTTTCTCCGTGACTTTAAGTCTCGCCGATCAATAAAACAATAAACTAGCATTTGCCGATTTCTGAGATGCAAATGCTCACATTGGAAATCTAATAATTGGGTCTCTAGCATGCCTCAGCTCCTTCTCATCTTTTTGCCTTTTCTGGCTAATACTATGGAACCTGGGCAGGTGCAAAGGAGGGGAGTCTGGCCATGGTTGGGGGGGCAGGATACCAAGACCTAGCCTGCCCTGGGTTATGTCTCTGGAAGGCTGGGGGACCAGGCCATGGGAACCTCAGGGTGACCTTTTCCCTGTTTTCACTTGCAGACCCCAGCGGCCTCACCCAGAGGTAAGTGTCTGGGGTCCCTGGGGCTGGGAGGGTTACATTGAGAAGATTCAGGTGGGAATGATAGTGGTGCCCTCTGGTGGTCAGAGATGGGGATGCAGGAGAAACTGCCGGAGGGGGGTCCCTTTCTGGATGCTCTAGCCTGGTTAGCTTGGAGAAGCTCAGAGATCTTCAAACTTTTTTTGTTTTTTTTTTGTTTGTTTTTGTTTTTTTTTAATGGGGAAATAAAGACGCAGGGAAGGAAAGTGAAAGCTGGAACTAGATCCCAGTCTCCCTAAATGCATTGCAACTCTGGGTCTCTTCGGCCCCCAGTCTCCCTACACCCGTTTGCTTCTCTCCCTAGGTAGCAGAAACAGCCCTGGGTGTGGGGTATGGAGGCTCGATCCAAGTCTTGTCTCTGTATGAATTTGGGGAAATGCCTTCCCCTCTCTGGGCCCCATCTGAAAAGTGAGATCAATTCCTATGGCCTCTTCCAGCCCTCAACCCTAAGATAATATTTTTTCTGAGAAAATTTCCTTGTATCTGGGCCTCAGTTTCTGTCTGTGATATGGGATTTTTCCTCTGGGGAATGTATTCTTGGGGCAGGGCTAGGTTCTGTCTCTCTCTCATGTTTCCTGATTCTTTCTCTTCCTGAGCAGAGAAGAAAGTCACCAGCAGCCCCATGAAGGTGGTAGAAGGCACTGAGATGATGAAGGCAGGTGGGTGGTGAACCTCTTTCCCCCTTCCGCACCCCCAGGAGGGCTTTGGGCCAGCCCCTGCTGCCGGGGAGGGGTCCATTGTCCTCTAGAGCCACCTCCCTGTCACCTCCATCGCTGTCCGTGGCATTCAGCCAACTTTCAGTTATCTGGGAGTGTGGATTATCTAGGCGGTCATCTTTGACATGCTAACTAGCCTGTTATGGCCCTAGTGAAACCATTCCACTGTGGCAGTAATACTGGCCTAGGGGATGGGGCTTTAGATTATTGGGGATTTTTCATCATCTGGGATTAGTTGGGGCTAGGGACTGCTGACAGTTGGCTGCGGGCCTAGCCCTGATCCGGGCTGGAAATAAGTACCGGGCAGGAAGGACTTTGCTCTGAAAGCCTGGTCCAGAGTTCTCAGAGGACTCCTCAGGTCATGCTTCTGCAGCAGAATGTCTGGACTGAGGCCTTCCCAAGTCCCTCTGCTCAGGGCCCTGGGTCTCTCCACGTGGGACACTCTGTCTGCCACTCTCATGGGCTGGCCCATCTGCTTTGGCTGCCCCTCAAACACCACCCTCCCTTCCTTGGAGGAGTGGGCTCACTCGCATGGTAGCCTTAACCCAATGCTGCCTCACTGCTTCTGAGTCCCGAGTGCCTCCGGCTCTCTGGGTCAGCCACTTTCCTTCCTGCCTGTGACACTGTCACCCCTGCAGGCCCCAGCCCTGTCTAGCCTGATCTCAAGGGAACCAGCCCATTCTTCCAGTAGAGGCAACATCAGAGACGTCAGGGTTCAGGATGAGTGAGTTTTCTGAGCCCCAGGCCCTGGGGTGACAGCAGACACTTGCGGGAAAGCTGGGGAGTTCCTGTTAACACAGCATGCAATCCATCTTAAGGCTGCATGGGTTCTGAGAAAGAGAGAGCTAGGACCCAGTTGAGAAGAGTATAAGAGTTTGGAGCCAGACTATACTGTGAGCCTTTCGTGAAAGAAACTCACTCAGCCAGAGCAGAAGAATCACCTTGGGAAAGAGGGGAGAAAACAGGGCCACGGAGGGAGTATCTCCATTGTTAGCGTCAGGAGTGGAGAGTGGGGGAAGACGGTGCCGTGTGCAAGTGTCTCTGGCATTAGCCTCAGCGGTGTAGACCAAGGAAAGAGGGGAGAAGATGAGGCCATGGAGGGAGCGTCTCCGTGCGTGGAGTGGAGTGGAGTGGAGACTGGCTATGAACCATTGGTGCATGGCTGTCAGGATCTAAAGGATTTCAGTAGGCCAGAAGAGTGGACCAGATAGAATAAGATGAAATGTGGTATGGGTAAATAATGAGACCTACATTTGTGTTTAAAAGAAAAAAGAACTGCTCAGATGATCGGTGGAGGCACGACTGGGCACAGTTATTCCCAGCAGAAGGCTAGAACATGGCAGGTGATGGCCCCATTCTCCTTTTCCCTAGTCTGACAACTGAGAGGCCTGGATTTAGCTCTGAAACTTTGTCTTGGCATCTCATTAGATTGTAAGTTTCTTGTGGGCAGGGACTTTTACCTCTTAGTACATCACGATGGCACGTAATGAGTGCTTAATAATCGATCGATTGATTGATGTGTTAGGAAGGACGTCATTAAGCAGAAGAGGATGAGGGGACAAGGGAACACCCTGGAAGAGGATTGGGTGAAGGAATTGGGAATTATTAGCTTGAAGAAAAAAAGACAAGGGGTGGACAATGGAGAGATGATAGCTGTCTTGGCCTCTTTGGGTGGGGGGGCCATCATACAGCGAGGGTTTGGAATTGTTCTGCTTGGCCCAGAGGCCAGAACTAGAAGCAGGTATCAAGGCCAGCCATGGACCCAGGCCTTCCTTACTCTGAAGCCAGACTCATATCATTCACGTATAATCTTTAGCATTTAAAGTGGAATGGGATGTAAAGACCATCTAGGGTCACCTCCCTCATTTTACAGATGGAGAAACTGAGGTTCAGTAAGGGAAAGTGATCCAAGGTCACACAAGTGGGACTGTTAGGATTTGAACTCAGGTCTTCTGACTCCAAAGCAGTCCACGGCATGGAGAAGGGGCCGCAGAACTAGGAGGGAATTTGGAGGCTGGACACCTTGTTGGGGGAAGCTGAGGCTCAGAGAGGGGAGGAATTTGCCTGAGGTCACCCAGTTGAGCCAGGACTTGAAGCCTGTGACTCCCAGCTCCTTCCTCTGCAGCGGAGGGCTGCTCCTTGTGTGGCCGTCTCACTCTCGCCTCTGCTCGGCCTTTCCTCTTCTGCTCCCTCGCCTGCCCGCCCGCCTCACTCCTTTGCTCGCTCCTGCTTGGCCCAAGGTTGGGGCTGGGGCCTGGGGTGCGCCTGTGGTAATTCCTGTCCCCCTTTATGTCTCAGCCATGTACTCTGTGGAGATAACCGTGGAGAAGGATAGGGTGACTGGAGAGACCAAGGTTCTGTCCAGCACCACCCTGCCCCCTCAGGAGCCCTTTCTGCAGGGGGTGAAGGTGTATGAGGACGAGATGAAAGGTAGGCCGCCAGCCTCCCTCGGGATGAGGCCCTGATGCCGCCTGGAGGAGCAAGGACCCAGACTCCAGGACCCCACCCTCCCAGGGCTGAGGATCCCCTACACCCGAGGGTTCTTCTCACAGCAGCCCCTGACAACCTGCCTGGTTCACAGTCTACAAAGCCTGGGGACAAAGTCTGGGCAGCCCAGGACACCCAGCTGAAGGGCACTAGTGCTCTGGGAGAGTTGGTGTCCAAAGAATGTTAGAACTAGGAGGCACCTTGGAGCTTACAATCCATTAATGTCTTCTTTTACATTTGGGGGGATCTGAGGCCCAGACAGTAGAACCAGCTTAGCCAAGGTCCCACAGCCCATGGGCTCCCTTCAGATGCTTCTCTTGAGGCAGGCTTCTCCTTGATTCCTCCCTTCCCCCTACTTCTACCATAGGGCGCTCCCACCGATAACCTGGACACTATTCCTGGGGGATTCAGAGCCAGCCAAACTGGACCCAGGTTGCTTAGTGACCGAAAGGTGATCCATCTCCATAGCAGCCATGGGCTGGCAGGATCCCTGACCCTACTGCAGCCTCTTGGCAGCCTGAGTGTCTCTATTCCCTCCCACCCATCACTGCTCCCTCCTGGTGCCCTGGCTTCACCCTCACCCCATGCCGGCCCAGTGCCCAGATTGGGTGGAGCAATGGTGCCACCCAGTGGTCAGAGCAGCAGCTACCCCTCCCCCTAGCTCGGCCCTGTCTGGTTCTATTCAGAGGAGGCTCAGGCTGGGGGCCCCCAACAGGATCTCGCTCCGGGCTGCTGATGCTGCAGGAACTCAACACTCTCCATCCCTGAGCTGGGAAAGAACCCAGGGCTAGGTGCCAGAGAGGCTGGAATTCCAACCCTGGCTGCCCTGCGGGACTGCCCGTGTGACTTTGGGGAGGTCATCTGCCTTCTCTGTACCTTCCCTATCCGTAAAAAGGGGGCGATTTACTGTCTTTTACCCCACATCTCGGGGCCATGGCCAGAGAGTTGTGGTGAAAATGATTTTAAGTCCAGAGGTCAAAGCTTTCAAAAAGGAGCCTTAGCTTCAAAGCCGCTGTTCAGAGCTTGGGAGAGAAGGTGTTAGAATCAAAGCACATTAGAGCTGCAAAGACCCTTGTGTTCAACGCTGTCATTTTACAGTTGTGGAAATTGAGGTAGAGGAGGGATGGGCCTTGTACAAGGGCACCCACTGCAGGAAATGAGCAGGACTATCCAAATGAGGGGGTTCGTCCACCAGATGTTTAATAAAGCCTTCAGGTACCTTTCTCTTTCCTGGAGTCACCCTTAACAGGTACCATAGAAAGAAGAGAATTATTTCTTCAGATCTAAATTCATGCCTTCTGAGCTTCTTGCTGCTTACCAAAGGAGGGAGAGATTTAGTTCTCTCAGGGTTGAGGTCAAAGTTCTTGACCTCCACAGAGTGACCCTTACTGATTACACTAAGAGGGAAAGATGCAGTTCTCCTAGATCCAAGTTCAGGCCTCTTGAGCCGCTAGGGTCGCCTTTACCTGTTACCGTAGGACAGAATCAGGATTCCCATCTCCCAGGTCAAACCCTGGCCGCATCTGTGTTCAGCCCTCCTTCCCAAGATCCCAGGGTCTCACAGTCTTGTCTCCTCTCTCCCCTTGCTTCCTTCCTTCTTTCTCCCCTCTTACAGTGGTTCATGCAGTGGACGGCACCGCAGAGAATGGCGTTCACCAGTTGAGCTCCTCCGAGGTAGATGAGCTAATCCACAAAGCGGATGAGGTGACGCTGAGCGAGGTGACAGTGACAGCAGCCCCTGAAGCCCGGGGGACCCCCGAGGTGGCCAGGTCCACCCCCCGACGGGAGATCACTGGAGTGCAGGCACAGCCGGGAGAGGCCTCCACTACTGAGGCGAGCCAGGAGCAGCCAGTCACCATGATCTTCATGGGTTACCAGAATGTGGAGGATGAGGCGGAGACCAAGAAAGTCCTGGGATTACAAGATACCATCAAGGCCGAGCTGGTGGTGATTGAGGACCCGGCTCCACCCAACGGGAGTGCCCAGGAACCATCAGCCAGCGCTGTCACCACTGCCCCAGAGAGCAAGGAAGAGAACCAAGTTGGGGAAAAGCCCAGCCTCCAAAGCCCTCCAGTAGACGTCACAGCCAGTGCAGACAAAGACCTGGATATGAAGAAACAGCGTTGTCGATGTTGTTCTGTAATGTGAGGCCCCCAGGGCCCGTTGTCCCCTGGCCCTGACACCGCCTTTGAGCCACTCTGTGCCGTGCCCATGCTGGCCATTCTGCCAAGGCCCAGTGTCTTCACACACACACCAGACAGACAGTAGATACACAGCCACACACACACACACACACACCACACCACACCACACCACACCACACACCACACCAGATTTTATTGACGTGAAGATCTCTTTATGAAACAGAAAAAAAACCACCTTTATACCTGTTTCTCCTGCAACCCTTAACATACTCTTAACAGCACCCACACACCCATACTCAGAAATAAACACACTCGCACCCCATGTGCACACACCAAACACTGAAATACACGCAGATCAATGCCCCTTCACCCAGACACACTCAGAGAATGATGCACATTCTTCCAGAAACACACATATTTGGTCACACTGAGAAATATTGTATGCAGGGACCCAGGATCAGATTATGCAGGCCTACAATTCAGCAGTCACACACATACACACACACACAAGCACTCCAGATCCACAGTCAGACAAGTGCATCCATATGGACACACGGACGTTCAGATAGACAGAGACATCAATTCAAGGGACACATTCAGCCTAGCTGCAGTCCCCTCACTCATTTACAAACACACAGATGTACTCTTCTTTCCCTGCCTCCCCCCACTCCCCTTCTTAACCAAGGACGAGGACTGTGCGGTTTGTAAAGGGTTCACAGCACCACCTTGCTGATGGAGCAGCGTCGGCCCCCCCAAATCCCCACCTTCGGCCCGAGCCCGCTTCCCACCCTGGCATGGTGGGCTGTGGGGAATGTGAGCCTGCAGATGGAGTCCACGAAGTCTCCTTTTCTGTCCTGAGGTGTGGTCCAGTGGAAGGAGCGCCAGGTTCAAGGCAGAGGGCCCAGGTTCAAAGCCCAGCTCTGCTACTCAGTGTCCATGTGACCACAGGAAGGTCACTTTTCTCCGGGTTCAGTTCCCTCATCTGTAAAATGAGGCTGTTGGATAAGACGGCCTCGAGGCCCCTTCCGGCTGCAGATCTTTGGTCCTGTCCTTTGAAGAGGGTGGATGGGTTGAGTTTCTGCGTTCTCCCGCTTGTCTTTCAGAGGCAAGGGATGTCCTTGAAGCGTTGAGCCAGATCTGAGGGGCAGCCCCCTAGGAGATAGCCCCATTGGGATTTTGCACCTCCCTGGCTCTGTGCCTGTGAATGAATTAAGAACTTCCCAGTGTGGGTGTTTCCTCCCCAGCTCTCCCTAGGAGCTAGTTTTACTCGGTCCTGCTTGCGCGTGGTGACTCAAAAACCAGAATTTTCCTCCTTTCTGGCGCTTGTGAACCTGGAACCAGCCGAAGAAAGGGAGGTAGCGATGGAGAACCAGACCTGGACTTATAAGACTGTATGGATGTGGCCTCAGCCCTGGGGTGGGAGTGGCAGGGGAGAGGGTTCTTCCCCAGAAACACTCCCGGCGTGAATGATGGTGTTTGGTTCAGTGAAAACTGGGCCTCCTTTCCTCGCCCTCGGCAGAAAGACTCCAAAGCCCTTGCTGTCTTGAGTTTTGCTTGGTAAATTTTTGCTCTAGAATGTAGGGACATTGTTGGAGATGCTGCTCTGAACTCTCAGGCCCTCTTCAGGTACAGAACCTGCTGGTGAGTCTAGATCTCCATGTGGAAGTTCCACTCTCCAAAGGCCTAGGAGCCTTCCAGGGCTAGGCTGTTGAGATGGTCAGTCTGGACCAAACCTGCCTTCAAATGCTAGGCCCCTCCCCTCCCCTGCCCCGGGACCAGATTAGGGTGAGCCAGATGCAGTTGGAACACGGGGTAGCAAGGGGCAGGGCCCTCTTCCCACCTATGGGCAGCAGGTACCCCTACAGAACCACAGCAGTGGCTCTTGGAGATCCTTGAAACCCCTTCCTCTAGAGGAGGGGAATGCAGTTGCAGAAAGGTTGGATGAGTTCCCTGCCAGAGGCACTCGATCTCACCCGAGACAGACCCAAGGCTGTCTGTGGTTGTGGGTACCCCTAGCATGCTTTTTCCTAGCTGATCATGTTCTCTCCCCACTTTGACCCCCTGGGCCTTCTCCATCTGGTGCTTCTCTCTTTGGCTGAGCCAGGCCCGGGGTAGGAGGGGACTCGATCTGGAGCTGCCAAGGGACTCCCCTTTCCTTCTCCTATGCCATCTTCTCCTATCTGCTTTGCTGGCCAGTTTGGCTTTGGTGGGGAACAAAAGGATGCACCCTTGTCCCTAGCCCAGGATAGTCTAGAAAGACCCAAAGTCTTGGAGCTGGGCCCTTACTTCAAGGGACAAGGGCTCTGTACAGGCCCCAGGCCCAGGTGTGGAAGCTGGGCTCTTTGTGAGCCCCTCCCTCTGGAGTAGCCTGGCCCACTTCCTCTTCTTGCTGAACAGAGGCCAGTTTTCACTGGTCTTGCTTCGGATCAGGGTTTGGTCTGTGATGGCCGATCCTGGCTGGCCTGTGATCATTCCTTTAGTGAACCAAGGAGTTTTGGGACAAAGACGCCCCGCCCGTGCGAATGCTCAAGTTACCCCTACCAGAAAGAACATTCCTTTCACACCTATGACCCCATGGTCCAGTAGTCCCCAGTTTTGTGAATTCTAAAAGCTACAGACTAACGAGCTAGATGTCAGTGCCCAGGAAAATTGTATTGTAGGGAGTTTGGAAGTATTTAGAAAGGGAAATAAGTGGTGATCGCTAACTAGGAGCCAGCATGAGTCCACTAAAGTGAAGTCCTGCCAACCTCTCCTTTTTTGACAGGGTTATTGGACTGGTAGGTCACAGAAGGTTAGAGGCCATCGTTAACCACTCGGGTTTTGGCAGTCCTGACTGGTGTCCCATGTGGTATGAATAGGGTTAATGTAAGGATTTCAATGCTAGTGATATTTTTCCCTCCAAAATATTAAATATGAAATTATGTATGTACCCGGGATACTTGTGTGGCAGTTTTTCAGTATGAAAATAGACTTGATTTACTCTTATTTTGATCTAGCATTTCCCTGACTGCTGCCACCTCTAATTCTGGATGGATGTGCTAGAAATATCCCCTTTCCCCCCTCCCCCCAAACTGCTTGGAGCCATCTCTAACCCAAAGTTGTCTGTGGTAATGATTTTGGGTGCCCTCTTCACACACATATGATGTATACACATACATGCACGCGTGCACACACTTTCCCATCTCCCAATCTATGTTGGCTTTGAATTCCCAAGACCTCTCCCCACCCCCCAGCTCAGTGCCATGAGCCAGACCCGGTGGGCCATGTCTTGAAACAGACCCCTGGGGCCCAGTGGGGGTGGGCTCCCTCCAGGCCAGCCTGGCCAGGCAGGTCCCTGCCCTCGCCCCTGGTATGGGAGGGGTACAGCACCCCCATAATGCCTTTCCACTAGTCCATGTTGGCCCAGAGACCCGAGCAGGGAGGGAAGGTGTGGGCACCTTTACACCTCCCTCCTTTGTTTATTATGTCGTTCCAGCCGATTGTCCCCCTACCCAAGGTCTGCCCCAACTCTGTGCCTCCAGTAAGTGTCCTTCCTTCTCTCTGCCCTCTTTCAGTGAAAAGGCCCTTATGAGTTCCACTCACTGTTTGTACTGACAAAACTACCCCACAAAACTCTCCTCCCTCCCCCTTTGGAGATGCAAATAAACAGTGTGAACAGCCTGCCCCTGCCAGCTTCCCTGATCTCTTTCTTGGGGAGGGTTAAAATCTAGAAGAGCTTCCTGGAGGAGGCAGGACCCTAAGCAGCTGGTGCCTGGGGCCCCATGCTGGTAGGTGTGTCCCTATGAAACCCTGGTGATTAAGTCATAAAAAGAGGTGGCTTCTGGTCATAGCTGCTGATGCAATATCCATGGGGCTTCTAAGGCAACACTTCCCATCTTTCTGGAAGCTTGCTCCAAGCTGCTTTGAGGTCCCGGTTTTCCAAGTGGGAGTTGGGTACAGGTGCAGGGCTCCTAGAACAGCCCTAGCTTATGCCCAGTCTAGGAAGAGTCACCCACAAGACAGGTGAGTCTAGACCTGAGCCATGAATTCCAACTCCCCTTCTCCGCTGTCCAAAACAGAACCTTTACCTTTATTTAGAAAGACTGCGAATGGGGCCCAGGGTGAAGACTTGACGTTCTGGAGGCTTGGGAGGGAGCTGAGGCAGGAGAAGAACCTCGGCTTCCCTGATTTTTCATTAAGATTGTTCATCAGTATTGTCAGTATATTCCAGATGGGGGACATACTTTCCCTGGGGCTTCCTTGCCCCATCCTGGATACTGTCTGGGTTCCAGATGGGGGTCCTATGCTCATCCCTTTTTCCCCAGCTTCTTCCTTGTAGATTACCTGCCCAGGATATGCTCTCACTTGCGGGGAGAGGAACCACCTCAGTTCCTGTTTTGAAGGGGAAAGGGGCCAGTGGAGTTATGTAGGGAAGAAAATGAGCCAGGGCCGGACTGCTGGAGAAGATCTGGGAGAAAACATTTCTGAGGATTCCCCTAAGCTGTGGCTCTTAGAGAAGGTGTTCTGGCCACAATGAGAGAGAAGATAGCTGAAAATTTGATTAGGCAGAGCTAAGGGTATTGGGTGGGGAAAGAGTGAATTATTCAGAGATTTAAGCCTGAAGGGCCATAGATTTCGAGCTAGACTAGACCTGGGAGGTCAGGTAGTCTATCCCCTTGGTTTTCCGGATGAGGAAATGGGCCCAGAGTGGTGAGGTGGATGGCTGTTTGCAGAAGGGCTGGACGAGTTAGTTTATGAGGTTCCTTCTTGCTTTGGGAATCTAGGCATCCCTTTGAGAACTGGTCTCTTTATTCTGGGCCTTTAGACAGGGAAGAAGGTGGGACTCAGCTCTAGACTCACCTGTCTTGTGGGTGAGTCTACCTAGACTGGACATGAGCTGGGGCTGTTCTGGGAGCCCCACACCTGCGTATTATTACATACCCAGACTGGCCATTCTTCCAATGGTAGATCATTGGGATACTATATGTGGGGTAAGGATCGGGGAGCCAGGGTTTCGTATGATTGGTGGTAATGGGAAGGTGTTTGAGGAAGTAACATTGGATGTGGGAAAGAGCCCCTGTGGGGGAAATCAGGAGTCCCGATCAAATAAGATAATCGTGATGTTCTTAGCACAATGCCTGGCACACAGTAAGTGCTATGTAAATGTTTATTACATACTAGCTATATGTGTACTATACATAATATTATGTCATTGTGTCACATTTGTATTACAACTTGCAGAATGACCTTGGCCAAGTCACTTCTCAACACCTAAGTTTTCATTATCTGTGAAGTGAGGGTAACTATACCTGCCCCCAAACCAGAAGCCAATGGAAACGTTCAAATCTGAAGAACCAGAATGTGGAAGGGGAGAGTTCAGAGAGGGTTGGTCTTGAAGAGGTCCAAGGGGGAATGTACCGCTTGTATTTCTCATCACCTTCTTCCCTCATGGGGATGTTGTGAAAAGGCAATGAGAGGAGGTGTGGAAAATAGACCCTGCATTTTTCTTTGTCCCATTCCTCCAGACCGATCTCTGGGTCCACTGGCCCTGACCTGATCTAGACCTAGTCCAAGCCGTTCCCCCTCAATGTTGAGCTACCCACGTCCGTGGCAGGTGCTCTGCACCACGACCAAGATCCAGGTAGGAATCCCACTGTTCCCCCACTCCTCAATGGCACCCTACTCCCCACCAGCCACCAAATCGTGATCTTTCTGCCGCCTGAATTCCTAGAACCCTACACTCCACATGCCCAGACCTTGACTTTAGTAGTGGGAAGGCCTGCCTATGCTGACTACTTACTGAATAACTATGGACCCTTCTTTTCTTTGGACCGCCACCCCCAAAAAAGAATAATTATACCTCCCCTCCTGCTATGCAGAGTGGTTGTGAAAGTTAAGTTGGACGTCAAAGAACTCTGGAAAGTGGAAGCAGCCAGACACACAGATGGGCCTGTCTGGTTTTTGGAAGGAAGACCCACCTTTGGTTCTCTTAGAGCGAATAATGTCAGAGCTGGGAGGGTCCTTAGAACACAAGATATCAGAGCCAGGAGGGCCCTTAGAACACAGAGTGTCAGAGCTGGGAGGGCCTTTAGAGAACTAAGAGAGCCCTTAGAACACCAAATGTGAGAGCTGGGAGGGGACTTTGAATATAGGATGTCAGAGCTGGGAGGGGCCTTAGAGAGCTGGGAAGGCCCTTCCAATATAGGATGTTAGAGCTGGGAAGGCCTTTAGAACACAGGATGTTAAAGCCAGGAGGGCCCTTAGAGGCTTCTCAAATTCAGCTTCCTTATTTTATAAGTGGAGAATCTGAATTGGGGAGAGAAGCACTTAAAAGAAACCCAGCATAGGGGCAGCTAGGTGGCACAGTGAGTAGAGCACCGGCCCTGGAGTCAGGAGGACCTGAGTTCAAATATGGCCTCAGACACTTGACACAATTACTAGCTGTGTGACCTTGGACAAGTCGCTTAACCCCAGTTGCCCTGCCTTTCCCCCTGCAAAAACAAAACAAAACGAAAACCAGCATGAGGGGAAGGCCAGGTCAGGAGTAGAACACTGCTCCCTGTCTCCCAATCTTCTTTCCCCAATCCAATGTTGGCTTCAAAGAGTCTCCAAAAGCAATGTCAGCAGGAGCCCCTGTCCTTCTCTCTGGAATCCAGATGAGTGTTATCCAGACAGGGGGTTAGGGAAAAGGTGGCTTTGAATGGGAAGGGAGGAAATCAAGTCCAGAGAGGGAGGCAGGTCTACTGGATGGGTAGAGGGGCTTAACCTGGAAGAAACATAACCTCCCTTTTCATGTATCTGAGGAAACATTTATAGGGAAAGGGTCAGCCTTGTTCTGTCTGGCCTCAGCAGTCAAAATCAGGAGCAATGGGTCAAGAGGCTCTCTGTAAGACAGAGCTTACAAAGAATTAAAGAGCTGCCTCAGGTGGTAGTGAGATCCCCATCACTAGGAGTCTTCAAGCAGAGGTTGCGTGACCACTTGTCAGAGATTTCGAGGGAATTCAGGTTCAGGGATCTAGGTAGGATTCCATTGTCGAAGGTCCTTCTGGGTCTGGGATTCTGGGACTCTAAAGACCCCGGATTTTTGAGAGCTTTCAGGTCAGAATGCTTTTGGGTAAATCCCCTCTCTTTGGGCTGTCTGCTTCCTCATCTCTAAAATCAGGACGTTGGACTACGTGATTTCTGAGGTTCTTTCCAGCTCAGAATCTGTGATCCCAGCAATTTCTAAGTGTTATTCAGCCGCTGACAAGCTATGAATGAACCCTGTTCTTCAAGCCTGGAGGCAGGAGAGAGGATAAGATCACCTGGGGCCTATGGGGGCCAAGGGCTGACCTCACAGGGCCCCAACCGCTGAGAAGCCTTGGCATTGGGCATAGTGCCCGCCCCAGCCCTTGAATTCTGCCCACCTGAAGTAGGGGGGAAGATATCATCTTTCTGGCCCCTCCTGCCCAACGGGACCTGGACTTTGTTTCAAGAGCCCCTGAGGGGGGTGGGGCAGGGGAACAGGGGAGCCAGGCTGTCAGGCCACACCTGCTCCCCTCCCTGGCAACCTGAGCAGCTGGGGCGGGGCCCAGGGAGGGTGGTTGGGGCTGGGCCAAGCTGGGAGCGGTCATTTGGTCATTTCTGGCCAAGAACGTTGAACCAGCGGTATCCGAGGAACAGAGGGATCCAGCTTAGGGTCGGTAAGTGAGTTTCTGAAGGGAAGGAGAAGACCCCTGGCATAGAGGGACTATGGAGAGTTGAAAGGGGTGGGGTGAGGTCTGCGTGATTGTTTCTGTATGTGCCTCTGAGGGTGAGATTGTCTGATTGTCTTTGTATGGGTAGTAGGACAGGGATAATTGTCTTTGTGTGTTTCTGTGAGAGTGTGTGTGTGTGTGTGTGTGTGTGTGTGTACACGTACATCTCTGTGTACCTAAAGGATTGGACTTCATGATTGCTAATTGTCCTTTCCAGTTCTAAACTTCCTAATTCTGTACATGGGTCTATGAATACATTTGTGTTTAAATCTGAACAGGTGTTTCTGAATGTGAGTGTAAATGTGTTCGTTTGTGTGGGGGAGGGTGTATTTGGAGAGTGCATCTGTATAAATGTATGTCTGAGTATGAGATTGCATGGGAAGGGTGTAGAAGGAGACAGTACATTGTGTAAATAGGAGTTTGTATGGGATTGTCCTTGTATGTGTAAGTGGGAGTACGTGACTCATAAAATCATAGAGTTTCAAACTGAAAAGGATGTTGGAGATATTCTAGTCCAACCCTTTTAATTTTACAGTTGAAGAAATTAAGTCCCAGCATGGCAAAGAGGTAGTAAGTACCAGATTTGGGACTAGAGCCTGGGTCATCTGATTCCAAATCCAGGCCTCTATCCACTGTACCATACTGTTCTGGTTGAGCATTTGTATGGATCAGGGCAGGATTTACATATCTCTCCTCTGCCCCTTCCCCATAAGGCTATCCTGGGTTTTGTGGAGTTGTCTCAGCTCTGAGGTCAGAAACTCCTTATCCGCTTTACGTGAGGAGAAACTTCCCAACAGGGAGAAATATCTCAAAAGGGGAGCAGGCTGCTTCAAGAAATGGGGTCCTCCTCACTGGTGGCCTTCAAGCAGACCCTGGATGACTGTTTAGTGGGTAGGCTCTAGAGGAAAACCTCATTCAGTTGCAGGTTGGCCAAGGAGGCCTCTGAGGGCCCTGCAGACTGTGGGATTTGCTGTGATAGGATACTGAATGTCTAGAAAGGATATTTAGAACACAATATATCAGTGCTGAGAGTGTGACCATAGAACACTGAATATCAGAGCTGGGAAGATCTCTCAGGACACAGAACACAGAATGTCAGAACGTGAAAAAAATTAAAAAATGCTGGATGAGTTGGAAAGGACCCTAGAACAAAGAACACCAAATGTCACAGCTTTTTTTTTTTTTAAAAAAAGCCTAAAAATGTTGAATGTTAGAACTGTAAAAACCTTAGAACACAGAACACAGAATGTCCGAGTTGAAAGGGACCTCGGAAGTCATCTAGTAGGATCTGCCCATTTAAAGATGAAGAAACTGAGGCTTCCCTTTCATTGGGGGCCAGAAGGGGCAAGGGGTTCTTGGAATTCCTCCTGGTCTTCTAGGAGTGGCTTATCAGTATGGCCCAGCTACTCCTAAATCCATATTCATCCCCAGCATACCCTTCATGCCCTCTCTTGGCCTCACTCTTCACTAGTAAACATATAGGCCTATAGGTAGGATCCCTCCTTGGACTTGGTGAGTTGAGGTGAGGCAAGGCAGGGAGAGATGGCCTGTGAAATTTTAGCCAGGTATGTGAGCTGGTGCTCACTCTGGTTGAGCAGCAACCTCTGGTGGCTGGAATGATGTCTCCTTAAATGCAGGGCCTTGTGCTTGAGAAACCAGGTTGGGGTTGCCAACCTGCTGTGTAGGCTTTAGCAAAAGGTAAAGGCCACAATGAGCTATCCAGTCTTGTGGCTGAGAGAGAGACAGGCAGAGAGACAGAAAGACAGACCAAGAGAGAAGGGAGAGGAGAGGGAAGAAAGAGTGGGGGGCAAGGGGAGAGAGAAGGGGGAAGAGAGAGAGAGGAGGAGGGCAGGGAGGGAGGGAGGGAGAGGGAAGGAGATTTGGAGGGGCTTAGAGTCAAGATACAGTCAGGGTAAGGGCTGTGGTCTGGAGGTTGGGATTGAGGTCAGGTAGTGTGGTTAATCATTGGTTTTGGAGTTAAAAGAAATGTACAGATTTTGTGGTACAATCCCTTCATTTTAAAGGGTTTTGTTTTTCCTTCCCCGCCGCCCATATGGGGGAGGGGAATGAGGAGAAAATCAAATTCATTTTTTTTTTTTAAGTAGACATAGGAGCAGCTGGGTGGTGTAGTAGATAGAGCACTGGCCCTAGAATCAGGAGGACCTGAGTTCAAATTTGGCCTTAGCCACTTATTAGCTGTGTGACCCTGGGCAAGTCACTTAACCTTGATCACCTCAAATAAACAAAAAAAGAGTGGACATACAATCCCCTCATTTCAGAGGAAGAAAACTGAGCTACATTGAGGTAGAGAGAGTTGTTCGAGGTCATACAAGTAGATTTAGAGCGAGAATTCAAACTAGGTCCTCTGACTTCAAATCCATTTTTTCCTTTTCTCTCTTCTCTGCCTCCTTCTCCTTCTCCTCCTTCTTTTTCTCCTCTTCTTCCTCCTCCTCTTTCTTCTTCTTCTTCTTCTTCTTCTTCTTCTCCTTCTCTTCCTCCTCTTCCTCTTCCTCCTTCTAAATGAAACAACAACATACATTTTCTTGTTCACTGTTCTTTCAAAAATACCCCAGCAGAAGTCAATAGAAGGAAGTACTAGTATCCTTCGGGGAGAAGGAAAATACTTAGTGAAAAAGAACATCAGATTTGGGGGGCGGGGGAAGCCAATCAGGGTTAAGTGCCTAGTAAGTGTCTTAGGTCAGATTTGAACTCAGGTCCTCCTGACTCCAGGGCTGATGCTCTATCCACATCAGATTTGAAATCAGGTTACCTCAGTTCAAATCCCAGCTTTGTCTCTGACTCGCTGTGCAATCTTGGACAAGTAAATTAACCTCTCTAGGCCTCATTCGCTACTTTGATAAACCTTCCTCCAAGTTCCTTTCCAGCTTTCAATCTATGGCTTCCTGGAAGAGATAAATCTGGTTTGAGAGAAGAGGTCCAGGATTGACCAGGAAGACAATAGGGGATGAATTCCAATGGGTCGAGGTCCAAGGTCATTGAGTTTCCAAGATGATCCACCTTTGGGTGGATCTCTGGCATGCTTGTCTTCTCTGGCTCCAAGGTTCTGTCTTAGGGAACAGGGGGAGAGGTGGAGGGAGAGGCCATGGCTATATGAAGTTTCTCTGGGTGGTGGCACTTGTTGGCATCCTGGTCTGACTTCCCAGGAGACCTTTGACCCTTCCTGGATGGTGGCCAGTTTCAAGGAAGAGATAAGGAGTTTGAAATATAGCCCTTGGGCCATAAATACAGTTTCAGTAAGAGAGGAGTTGGGGCACCTGGGCCTTGACCTCACTCTCTAATGACTAGATCTTTCCAGAAAGGGAATGACTTGTCTTCGCAGGTGGGTTCTTCTTCCTTGAAGGGCTTCAGACAGAGGTGGTAAAACCATTGGTTGGGTGTGTCCTAGCTGGGCTTCCTTTGGTATTTAGGATTGGCTGCTAGGGACCCTTTCTGTTTTCAGTTCTGGGATTCTGTAACTTGATGAATATTCCTTCCCACCAGCAAGGTCAGTGTTCTCCTCAGATCCCTGAGGTCAAGGGCCAAGTCTGATACATCTCTCTCCTGCTCAGGGTAAACTAGGCCAGGCAGGGGCCCAGGACAAAGCAGGCATTGGTCTATCAACCAATCAATGGACAAGCATTTCTTAAGTGATTACTGTGTACCCCTCGCTCTGCTAAAGTGCAGGGGGTACGAAGGCAAACATGAAAGGGGAGACAGCATGTATACAACAGTATATATAAGTATACACAGCACAACATATAACATATAACACACACGTGTATACACGCATGTATACATATACATATACATAATGAATACAAAGACATTTTAGGGGATGGATGGCACCATTGGTAACTGGGGGACACAGTGGATACAGTGCTGGGCCTGGAGTGAGGAAGACCTGAATTCAAATCCAACCCCAGGCACTTATTACTAACTGTGTGACTATGGACAATTCACTTAAACTTATTTTCCTCAGTTTCCACAATTGTAAAGTGGGAATCATAATAGCACCTACCCCCAAGGCTTGTTGTCAAGATCAAATGAGATAATATTTGTGGAGTGCTTAGCATAGCATCTGGCTCTTAATGCTTGTTTCCTTGGTTCCTTCCTTCCTCTTCTTTCTATGACACTTCCTCCTTCTTCCTCTTTCTTTCTTATTTCCTCCTTCTTTCCTTTCACCCCTTCCCTTCCTTCTTCCCTTTTTCCTTCCTTCCTTCCTTTTTTCCTTCCTTCCTTCCTGCCCTCCTCCCTCTTTTCTTTCCTGTTGACTAGGAAAAGGTTTCACATTGAAGGTAGGAGCTTGAACCAGGTCTTGAAGTAAGTCAGAGATGCCAAGGAGAAAGAGGAGAGGAGGAAGAGCACTGGGGACAGCCCACACAAAGGCAGAGATATGAGGTGTTGTGTTCATTCAGAGTTTCCCCGCCTTCAGTTTCTTTCTCAGTCTCAGAAATTCTTACTTTTTAATAGTCTGACTCATGTGGCAATTCTTCCAGGAAATTTTTTCTTATTACTCATATCTTGCACTCCAACTGCTCTATTGCAGACCTTCTTGGCCTCTGTAGATACTTCAACCCTGAACTTGACCCCGGGTGATGGGAAGCTGGGTGTGGTTTTAGAAGAGCTTACTCAGAGCCAGAACCCATGATAGAATTTGAAAAAGTTTTTTTTTTTTAAATGGCAGTCATCAGGACCCTATATAGGTTCATCAAGAACAAATTATAGTTAGTAAATTGCAGCTAGGTAGTGCCATGGTGCACAGAGTCAGGAAGACTCAGTGACTTCAAATCTGGCCTCAGACACTTTCTAGCTGTGTGACCCTGGACAAGTCACTTAACCCTGTTTGCCTCAGTTTCCTCATCTATAAAATGAGCTAGAGAAGGAAATGGAGAATTGCTTCAGTTTCTTTGCCAAGAAAACCCCAAATGGGGTCACTAAGAGTCTGACACAACTGAACAACAACACAGTAAGCAAACCTTGTTTCCTTTTCTGAAGAAGAAGGACACATGCATTTATTAAGGGCCTGCTGTGTGCCATGAACTATACGAAGTGCTTTATAGATATTATCTCATTTGATAATAGTAATTCTAATTTGGTTACTAATCTGGCTCACATAATTGAGGCATTTGACAAACTCCCATGATAACCTTGCAGTAAAAGTAGAGAGACATGGGCTAGAAATTGACTCGAAGATGGCTTGGTGGATTCAGAACTGTGGAACTGGTTGGGCCCAAATTTAATGGATCAGTATCAACTCCATGGTGCGGCTCTAGTGGAATGCCCTAAGGCTCTGGCTCTAGCAAGGTGCTAGTCAACATTTTTTGTCAATTAATTATGTAAAGGCATAGAGGGCATCCTTATCAAGTTTGCAGAGACCAAAGAGATGGCTAATACAATTGGAAGACTCAGTCAGAATCCAAACAAGTCTCAACAGCTTAGGATGATAGGTCGAATCTAGTACAATGGACTCGAATAGGAATAAATATCAACTCTTAGCCTTGAACTGAAAAAAATCAGCTGTGGCTTTGGATAGGCTGGAAATGAAAGGGGCAGATTTCTAACCCTGGCTCCATTTGACAGATGGAGAAATTGAGACTCACACTGGGGAACTGACTTATCTAAGGTCATATGGTGAGTTTGGCAAAGCTGGAATAGAATCTAGGTCTTTTGGCTCCCGCCCTGCCCCTCAGGATCCTCAAGTCTCCTGCTCCTGTCTGGGAGGAGGAACAAAGAAGGAAAACAGGGACAATTGTATGGGGGCGCCAGGGATCTCCAGCTGGAGTCATTCATCCTTGGGAGATAAACTGAGACCCAGAGAAGGGTTTCTCTTCCCACTTCCACCACTTCAATTCTTATTCCCTCTCTCCCAAGATTAAGAAGATTAAATGAAAGAGACAGACAGATGGATACAAGGAGGGAAGGAAGGATTGAGAGAGGGAGGAGACTTTAAGAACTCACTTTAAAAACTCAAACAGCTCTATAGACGCCAGTTTTAGTCATGCTTATTACTACTTTCCTGCTCAAGGCTTCCATCTCCATCTGTAAAATGGGGTAGGGTGGGGAGGAAAGGGAAGACAAATTTCCACTAGTACCTTCTGTTGGCACAAATTGGCTAATTTTCACCAGGTTGTAACTTATACGTGCATTTATATATATATATACAGACATACATACATATATGTATATATACGTGTGTATGTATATATATATATGTACATGTATATATATATGGATTGAAAAACACAGGGATTGAAAGTTGAAACTCATTGATGGCCAAAATATTTCATATTGGTCTAAGGGTAAGAAAGATGCTTCAATGCCTTTGAATATTACCAAATATGAGAGATCTCTTTAGTGCAGTGCAAAATGTGTTGTTCTTTGTGAGTTTATATCCAAAATATATTTTGCCTTGATTTTTTACACTAATAAGAAATTAAGAATTGTAAAAAAAAAAAAATTGAGGAGGGTGGGACACATCCAAGGCCCTTGAGGTTCCATGATGTTGTTAATCCATCTCTGAGGTCCCTGGGGAGTATCCAGTGATGCCCTGTCTGAACGGGCAAGGATGGGGATCTCCATCGTGAACACAGTGGGGTTGGAAGAAGAGATGTGTCTAGGATCGGGGCGGAGGCAGTGGCAGCCTACCACTAGTGAGCCTTATGGCTCTCAGAGAGGTCCCCCCACCCAAATTAGAGATGCTTTAAAAAAAAAAAAACTGTCATCCTGTACTCCTGCACAAAAGTCCCCTTCTCCCTTCTTAAATTGTACCCAGGAGACAATAGGGAGCTGCTGAGGATTTCAGAGTAAAGGAATGAGCCCGAGAGGACTATATCTATGCATAAAAAAGCTAGGGGCACCATTATAATGGGTGAATTGGAGTGAGGGACACACCCAGACAGGAGGTAATCAGGGCCTGAATTAGTGCTTATGGTGTCAGTGGAAAGGAGAGGACAGATGGGAGAAATATTATAGAGATGGAATCAGTAAGAACTGGTCACTGTCAGTCAGCCGGTCAATAAATGTTTAAGCTGCTGCTGTGTGCCAGGCTCTGCGCTAAGCCCTGAAGATTCATAAAATGGCAAAAGAGTCCCCACCCTTGGGGAGCTCATAATCTGAGGTGGGTGGGGATGTGAGAGGTGAAGGAGAGAGAGAAAACTCAAAGATGAAGCCTGGAGTTATGAATATGGGAGGCTGATTGAATACCACAGTCAAGGCAAATTCAGAAGGAGGGAAGAGATGATGAGTTCCATTCTAGACGTGTTGACTTAAAGGTACCTACGATACACCCAAGTGGAAGTGACTCTGGGGGGTTTGCAAGGGTGGGCCTTGAGCTCAGCAGTGAGGTTAGGATGAGAGACTTGGATATCAGAGTCACAGGCCCAAGGCCAGAAGGGACCACTGCACCGTCTTCTCCAGCGAATTGCCCCTTCTACCATCCTGACTCTCCCACTAATCTTCAGTTTCTCTCTTCATGTTTGCAAAATCTGGCCCTTACTGCAATAAGGCAATCTTTTTCTAACTCCCTGATGGATTCGCTATCCCATTCACCACGTACAGAAGCTTTTCCAGACCTTTTCATGCCTTCTTAAATCTCCCAGAGCAGCCCCCTCTCTCTCCCGTCTCTGCTGAAAACCTTGCCTCATATCTCACAGAGGGCATTTGCTGAGAGCTCCTTCTTCTCCAATCTCCCTCTGCTCATGTCACTCAGGTGCCTCCCCCCCACCATCTTCTCCTTCAGCCCTGACTCTTCTGGAAAGATAAACACCTTAAAATACATAAGTGATCTCATTGCATCCCATCTTCTCCAGCAGATTACCCCTTAAAGTAATCTGGAGCCTGGAGTCGGGAAGACCCGAGTTCAAGTCTGGCCTCAGACACTAGCTGTATGACTGGGCAAGTCACTTAACCTTTGTTGGCCTCAATTTTCTCCTCTGTAAATGGGGAAAATACTAGAATCTATTCACCAGGGTGTTGTGAGGATCAGATGAGCTAACAGTGCCTGATACACAATCAGTGCTATCTAAATGCTTACCCCCTTTTGCCCTCCAAACACGTCCCTGTCTCCCCTGTCTACAAAGAACCCTCCATCTGGAATCTCTCCTCCCTTTTGTGTCTAAACTCCTTGAAAAGCCTATCTACACTGGCTCCTTTCCTCTCCCTCTCTTAGCTCGTACTAAGTCTGGCTTCTGAACTCAGCATTTCACTGAACTTATTATCAGTTGTGGACGATCTCTTAATGGCCTTTTCTCACTTCTCACCCTTCTTGACCTCAGCCTTGGATACTGTTGATAATCCTCTTTGGTTTAATATTCTCTTCTCTTTACGTTTTCCTATCCCTGCTCTCCCTTGGTTCTCTTCCAATAGGTCCCTGCCCAAGTCCCACTTAATGGCCATCTTTGGGGCCCTCCTGGCGAGGTGAATGTCACTAGTAACTGCTTCTCTTTTAGCCGGCAACCCTGAGGGTCTTCCCCTCCCAGTTTGATTGTTTTGCCTTTTTTTTATTATTGTTACTAAACTGGACTCACTTGTTAAAGAGTTCACTGAATGGGCGTCACCTCACTCTAAGTGAGTACATGAAAAGGCCTGAGCCTAAAAGGGCCAGGGTCTCCCATTACATCCTGGCCCATCTCTTGTCCTCCTGATGAATATCAGGCCACTGGACCCAGATGGCTCTGGAGGAGAAAGTGAGGCTGGTGGCCTTGCATGGCCCTCCCCGACTCAAATCAAAGTCACCTGCAAGTCATGTCATCATCTCCCTGAAGTCACGGTCCTCTTTGAGAACGAAGGACAAACATAACAACCTTCCTGTCTGCCCGCTCCTTCTCGGTCTTTTTTGCTGGACTTTCATCCCAATCGTGCTCAATAACTATGGCTACTTCCTAGGGCTCTATTTTGGGCTCTCTTCTCTTCTCCCTCATATTACTATTTTGTTTGACGATCTCATCAATTCTCATGGATTCGATTATCTTTATGTGGATAATTCTCTGACCTATTTAGCCAGCTCTAACCTCTATTCTCGGGGAAGCTAGGCAGCACAGGGTGTGGAGTCAGGAAGAGCTGAGTTCAAATCCAACCTCAGACACTTACTAGCTGTGTGACCCTGGGCAAGTCATTTAGTCCTGTTTGCCTCAGTTTTTTCATCTTTAAAACGAGCTGCAGAAGGAAATGGCCAACTGCTCCGTTGTCTTTGCCAAGAGAACCCCAAATGGAGTCATGAAGAATTGAACACTACTGAAAACAACTGAACTTCTCTTCTGATCTCAAATCTACCATCTCCAACTGCCTCTCTTACATTCCGAACTGAATGTCTACCGATAAATTAAATACAAAATAGAATTCATTATCTTTCCCTCGGAATCTCTTTTTAACTTCTATATTATTGTTCAGAAAACCACCATCCTCCCAATCCCCCAAGCTCACAACCTAAGTGGCATCCTTCACTTCTTGCTCTTCATGTCCTGTCTGTTGCTAAGTTCTATCAATTCTCCTTTCTCAACATCTCTAGTATCTATCTCTCTTTTCTGATCTGATGTAGTAGACAGAATGGTGGGCCTGGAGTCAGGATTGAGCTGAGTTCAAATCTTGCCTCAAATACTTAATAATTGTATGAAGTTTGGCAATTCACTTAATCTCTTTCTGCCTCAGTTTCTCCAACTGTAAAATGAAGATAATAATAGCACCTAATTCCCAGAGTTGTTGTGAGAATCAAATGAAGCAATATTTGTAAAGCATTTCGCAAAGTACCTACCCCATTGTCGTTATTTAGTCGTTTTTTTGTCGTGTCTGATTCTTTATGACCCCATTTAGGGTTTTCTTGGCAAAGATACTGCAGTGGTTTGCCATTTCCTTTTCCAGCTCATTTTATAGACTAGGGAACTGAGGCAAACAGGGTTAGGTGACTTGCCCAGGGTCACACAGCTAGTAAGTATCAAATCCCTGGATTTGAACTCAGGTCTTCCCCTCCAGGCCCTGTATAACCTAACTGTCCACTTTCATACTAAGAGACCTCTACATACATATTGATTCTACCTCAAATATCCAGTTCCTCAACTTACTCGCTTTCCATGACCTACCCCTCCAGCCCACATTAGCCACACACAAAGATGGTCATACCCTTAATCCTTCCATCACTCACAAATGTACTGCCTCAGTATCGAAGTATTCTGAAATCCCCTTATCCGATCATAGTCTAGTAGCTTTTCACCTCTCCCTCTGCCTTCCTTTACAAAACTCTATTCTTCATCTGCACCGTGACCTCCACTCCCATGACCTCTCAATTCTCTTCTAGGCCATCTCCCCTACACTGCACTTTCTCCTCTTCTCTCCATCTTGACCCCTTGGTGAACCAATTCTATACTGTCCTCCTCTCTTGAATCCCTAGCCCCCTTATCTTATCACCTGTTATGCCCAGCCGAGGCTCAGCCTTGGATTGTTCCCACCAATTGTCACCTTTATGCCTGCACACGTGCTGCTAAAAAAAAGTGGAGATAATGCTACAACCTTTCTGACTGGGTTCACTACAAATTTGAGTTACACAATCTCAACCAGGTCCTCACCACTGCCAGGCAATCCTACTATACCTCCCTTATCAACTCACCCTCCCACTCTCCACAGAGACTCTTCCAAACCTCCTCCCTCCTCAAACATCCCGTGGCTCTCCCTCTCCTGACTCTCTCAGCTGGGAAACTCTCCTCATATTTTACAGAAGAAATTGAGACCATTAGCCACGACCTTCCTCTTCTCCTCTCTTCCTTGTCTCCTATCGCTCAGGTGCCTTCTGTCCCTCTCTCCTCCTCCACTCCTCTCTCACATGATAAAGTGGCCTTCCTACTTACCAAGGTCAACTCATTCAAGTGATTGCATTCCATCTCGTGTCTCCTCCAACAGATGGCCCCTTGTCTCATCCCTGTTCTTTCACTAATTTTGAATCTCTCCCTCTCTAGTAGCTCATTTCCCACCGCCTAAAAAAATGGGGTAGCTAGGTGGCACAGTGGTTATACAGTACTGGGTCTGGAGTCAGGAAGACCTGAGTTCAAATCTGGCCTCAGACACTTAGTAGCCATGTGACCTTGGGCTATTCGCTTAATCCTGTTTGCCTCAGTTTCCTCATCTGTAAAATGAGCTGGAGAAATAAATAGCAAACCACTCCATCTTTGCCAAGAAAACCCCAAATGGAGTTGGACATGACCAAAATGAAAAAACAACAGTAGCAAAAAAAACATGTCTACCCTCACTTGATTCTTCTATCCCTGCTACTATCATCCTATATCTCTTCTGCCCTTTGTGGCTAAACACCTTGAAAAGGCCGTCTATGGAGCAGCTAGGTGGCGCAGTGAGTAGAGCACCGGCCCTGGAGTGGGGAGGACCTGAGTTCAAATCCAGCTAGCCGTGTGACCTTGGGCAAGTCATTTAACCCCAATTGCCCTGCCTTCCCACTTCCAAAAAAGAAAAGAAAAGGTAGTCTACAATAGGAGCCCCTACCTTCCCTCCTCTCACTCTCCCCTTAACTTCCAAACTCATCACCACTAAAACCACTCCCTCCAAAGTTCCTAATGATCTCTTGGCTGTCAAATCCAACAGCCTTTTCTCAATCCTCATTCTCCTTGACCTCTCTGAAGCCTCTGACACTGTGGATCACTTTCTCCTCTACGATCTTCTTTTCTCTCTAGGTTTTCAGGACATGACTCTCCCGGTTCTTCTCTCACCTCTCTGACCGCTCCTTCTCACTTGCCTTTGCTGGATCCTTTCCAGATCATATCCTTTAACTAGAGATATCCCTCAGGGTTCTGTCCCAGACTCTCCTCTCCTTCCTTGATACTACTTCAGCTGGTGATCTCGTGAGCTCTCATGGATTTAATTACCATCTCCATGCTGGCAATTCTCAAATCTACCTTTCCTGCCCCAGTCCCCGCTGACCTCCACTCTCAAATCCTCAGCCGCCTTTCAGACCTCTGGAACTGGATTCTCAGGAGACATCTCAACCTCAAGAGGTCCAAAACTGAACTCATCTTCTTTTTCTCCAAGCCCTCTCCGTCCCTCCGTACATACTACTGTAGAGGACAACACCATCTTCTCTGTCCTTCAGATTCACAATGTATGAGTCATCCTGGACTCCTCACTATCTCCAGCCCCTCATATTCAAGCTGTGAACAAGACCTGTTGACTTTGCCTTGAATGTGTCCGCTTCTCTTCTCTAACGCTGCCATCCCTCTGCTGTAGACCCTCATCACTTCACTCCTGGATTATTGCAAGAGCTTCCAGGTTGGGGGGGGGGGGTCCAGCCTGCCTCAAATCTCTCCCCACTGCATCCATCCTCCATTCAACCACTAAAATGATTTTTCTAAAGCATAGTTTTGATCATATCATCACCCTACTCAGAAAACTCCAGTGGCTTTCTATTGCCTCCAGGAGTAAATACCAAATGCTCTGCTTGGCATTCAAAGCCCTTCATACCCTAGCCCCATCATACCTTTCCAGTCTTCCTACTCCCCAACACATACTCTTAGATCCAGTGACACTGGTCTCCTGATTGTTCCATGAAAAGACCCTCCATCTCTCAACACTGGGCATTCTCTCTGCTCTCCTCCATGCCTGGAATGTTCTTCCTCTTTTACTCTGACTCCTGACCTCCATGGCTTCCTTTAAGTCCCAACCAAAATCCCACCTTCTAAAGGAAGCCTTCCCCAACCCCTCTTAACTCTAGCAGGTTTCCTCTGTTAATTATTTCTGATTTATCCTGTACATCGATAGACTTGCTTTGTCTGTGTTTGTTTGTATGTTGTCTCCCCTATTAGACTGTAAGCTCCTTGAGGGCGGGAACTGTCTTTTGCCTCTTTTTGTATCCCCAGCACTTAGCATAGTGCCTGACACATAGTAAGTGCTTAGTAAATGCTTATTTATTGATTAATGATCTATAAAAAGTTTGAGAGACATAATTTCTGGACAATCAATCATTTTATTAATTATAGCTAGCAAATAATTAATAAAAAGATGTCATTTGGCCTTTTCTTATAAACCAAAGATGAATCATGGAGGCTTCTCGATGCCTATAATGCCCTTGGAAGCATTGGCAGCAATCAACTCTGATTGGTTAACAATTAATGAGAGAATGAATATTATAATGAGAGGTGGACCTATTCTAATGAGGGGTTGGGGGAACCTGACTTTGATTATGTCACTCTTGCTCTCAGACCACCCCCAGTCTAGATAATCTAGAGCAATCTAGACCATCTCCCTCACCCCCAAGCTTGCATGAATAGAACACAATGGGCCCGAATTTACCTAGATTTGATTCTTTTTGCTCTTTTTACTAAGCTTCTCTAGTTGGGTGGGGTCTCAAACAAGATGGAGGAGAGTGTTCAATCCAGTCCAATCCAAATTAAATCCAAATCCAAGCCCTGTTCTTCAAATGCTGGTTGAATAATGTACAAAGGACTAAATTCTAAATGAAGAAATAGAAAAGAGAGAATCTTAATCTCAATGAATAATTGGTTACTAATATAAGAAATAATTATTTCTCTCAAATTGATTGATAAATGTTTGTTGGGGCAATGGAATAGCGTAGTGGGTAGAGCATTGGACCTGGACTCAGGGAGACACGAATTCAAATCCTACCTCAGCCATTTACTAACTGTGACCCTGGGCAAGTCAGTTGGCCTCCCAGCCTCAGTTTCTTCACATGTAAATGGGACTACTAATACCATCTACCTCTCAGGCTTGTGAGGATTAAATGACATAATGTTTATAAAATGCTCGCAAACTTTCGAGTTATTATTGTTGTTATAGTTGCCTGGCAGTGAGATAAGGAGGCAATAAATGTAAAACAGAAGAATTGATAAGCAGAAGTCAAGGCCCAGTCACGAATCTGGAGTAGGTCAATCAATGTGATTTCGTGTTTTCTCCAACAGCTTTGAAGTAGGAGTAGAGAAACCGGACTGTGGGTCTTTGAGGTAGGACGATTCACAGGGTGGTTGTAGCAGGAAGTGGGGGTGGAGAAAGGAAGTCATTGGAGCGCAAGAGGTGGAGTAAGTGATTGAGAGGTGGAAGGGCCAGAGGGGTCAATAATATGAATATTGAGACTCCCCTCGTGAGAGTCTTGAGGCGGGGTAGAGATTATGAATTAGAAGATGTTGGACTCATTGAAAATGTTGGGGGAATGAACTAGAAGGGGTCCTTCTACCACAGAGAGAAAGCTTCATTTATTCAAAGCATTCATTAATGTGTACACTTTGCTAGTCACTGTGTACAAATGCAAAAACCAAAGCCATCTTTGCCCTCTTGTTCTATTGGTGGAAAATAAGAAGAACAGAGATACATATAAACAAAACGTATGCAAAGTAGTGTTTGGGAGAGAGACCAGGACATCAGTCATGGACAGATCCAGCTACACTTCTCATAGGAAGGGGCAGGAGCTCAACCTTGAAGGAAGTGAGGGGTTCTGTGAGGTGGGGGGAAGGAGGGAGAGCATTCCAGGCGTGGAACGGAAACGAAACGGACACCTGGGAAAAGGCACGGAAGTGGGAGATGGGAGAGGGAACGTATTATGCCACAAACAGCCTTCGGATGAACTTTATAGCTACTGAAGAAGAGTATGAATAAATAAAAAAAAAAGCATGGTTAAGTGCATTGTACTAAGTGCCGGGGCTGCTAGTACTAAAGGGATGGCACTCCTGGACCTCAGGGAGCTTATTACATTCTGATTGAGGGAGGAACCACACACAGAAGGCCGGGGAGAGGCTTTTGGTAAGTGGAGCCAAAGGAGAGTACATTGACATACTCTTCTCAGCAGTGATGGCAAGACTGATTTAAGTATGACTCCAGAACTGGAAAGCTGAGGGTAAAGGGGAGACATCATTGGCACAAAGATGGGAAGAGTTGCAGCTGGGTGGCGCAGTGAGCAGAGCACTGGCCCTGGAGTCAGGAGGCCCTGAGTTCAAATCTGGCCTCAGACACTCGACATGCTTACTAGCTGTGTGACCTTGGGCAAGTCACTTACCCCCAATTGCCCTGCCTTCCCCCTTCTCCCCACCAAAAATAAAATTGTAAAAAAAAAAAAAAAAGGAAGATGGTCAGGGAGTAAAGTGCCTCAAACTTGAGGACAGGGATTCTTCTGCCTTTTTTTTTTTTTTGGTATCCCCAGTGGTTAGCAGTAGGCCTGGCACACAGTAGGTGCTTACTGTATGCTTGTTGATGTGACTTGACTTGGCTGGAGCCTCCCTAGATGTAGGGGATCGTATGAGTGATAAACATGGAAAGGTGGCCCCTGGTCAGATTGTGAAGAGCTTTCAAAGCCAGGCAGAGGCAGGTGTTTGTTATCTGGCCACAGAGAAAAAGGAGAACCAGTAGAAGTTCTGGAGGGCAGTAAAAATGAATGAGGGGGTTTGATTCAAATGGATCTAAAAAGTGGGAAGGAATGATGGTAGAGAGAAGGTCTGCAGGCAGCAGGGTCAAAGGAGGGGTAAGTCTGCCCATTCTCCTGGTGGTCCGAGTCAGACATAGTCTCATGTTGGGGAGAGCTGCCTGCCTTTGGGTGGGTGTTGTCCTCAGGATAGAACCAGGAAAGTCTGAGTGAAAAGCAAGGAGAGAGAAGGAATGTAGAGTGGAAAGTATGAGGATGGAAAGGTATTTGTGAGGAATAGGGCAAGGGCTCCAAAGAGCATACTAAAATGATATAGATAATGGGTGAGTCAGGTCAGAGTCAGAATGGAGAAATGAAGGGCTCAGTCAAAAAAAGGTGAGGAATCCTGCTGTGGTGGTAAGGAAAGGACCTTTATACCTCGACATTGAGATCAGATGACTGGATTAGGTGCTAAAGGCCTAGCAGCTCTGACAGTCTGTGTTCTAAGGGCCCTCCCAGCTGACATCCAGTGTTCTAAAGGAACTCCCAGCCCTGACATTCTGTGTTCTAAGGGCCCTCTCAGCCCTGACATTCTGTGTTCTAAGGGCCCTCCCAGCTCTGACCTCCTATGTTCTAAGGTCCCTCACAGCTCTGACATTTTGTATTCTAAAGACTCTGTTAGCTTTGACTTTTTCCATTCTAAGGTCCCTCCCAGGTCTGTATTCAATGTTCTGAAGATCCTTCCAGCCCTAACATTCTAGGTCCTAAGATATTTTCAAGACTAGTATAAAATACAAACTCATCTGTATACTGAAGGCCCTTGCAACTCCGGAGTTTTGTGGTTCTTTGAATGGGGTGGATGTTTTAAAAAGGCACAAGAGACCCCATATGTTATGTTCCTACAAATATTTCCTCTTCCTCTGGTCCCACAGAGAGCTCAGAGCTGCCCGGACCTAGACGAAGATAGTCCGTGGACTGCTCCAGAATCAAGAGAAAACACCAGCCTTGAAAGGGGTCCAGTGACTTGGGAGGAGCTGGTAGACACAGAAGCTGCTAACAAGATGGACCGAGTGACCAGGTACCCCATCTTAAGCATTCCTCATTCATCAAAGGTCAGTGACCTGCCAACTGACCTGGAAAGCCACTACACCTTTGACATTGTTCGAGTGGAGTCGATGTCTCCGAGCTGGGACAAGGACATTGGTGGAATGAATTCTGGTGGCCAAAGCTTCAGGTTTAGCCCAGCAGAGACCACGGGCCTGAGAACGGTGACCGTCACTCGGGAAACTGTCCCTATGCCCCATCCGGTCAAGAAGACACAGCATGTCCTGACTGAAAACTATAGTGCTAGCCGGTGGACCCCTGCTTGGGAGGGAAAGTCCCAGGTAGAGGTGGTGAAGACAGGACCTACCTACACCCTCAAAGCTTACCCAGAGGAGCGGCACCCTGGGAAACTGTACTCTAGGGAGGAAGAGAAGGAGGAACAACAAGTATATTACCTAGACGCTGGTGAAAACGTCTTTCCAAAGAGGAGGAAGGATTTAGAACGGGAGCGAGAGGCAGTCATCCGAGGCCAGGTGGTGAAAAGGAGCACCACAGTGGCCACTCGATGGAGCTCCCAAGAGGAGCTAGATAAGATCTACTCTGGCCAGGACCCCTCCCCAACCTCAGCCTTTGACTCTGAGAACGTCATAGATACCGAACAGATTAATTTCCTGGCTGCCCGGAGCCAGTTCATGAATTTGGAGAAGTTGGCCTCGAACTCTCAACCCCCTCAGAAGCCCCTGGGAAGGACCATGCAGAGCATGAGGGCATCACCAGAAGTAGGCCAGGCTAATGTTGGCCAAAGCACCAGATCCTATTGGTCTAGTAGGGATGGCCTGACCAACGGTTATACTGTCTCCATCAAGGGCCAGGGGAAGGACAATGCTGACAGAGACAGGCCTGGCCTGGGTGATTTGGCCCCGACCTCCCATAGCCGCTCTATGGGCCAGTTATCCTTGGCATCTTTTGATGATGCCCCAGCCCTGGGCTCTAAGGAAGTGTCGCCAGGATGGGCTCTCCCTGATGAGGGACCAAAGGAGACACCCATCGAGAGAGAGATCAGGCGGGCTCAAGAACGGGAGGACGATCTTCGGCAGCAGCGGGGGCTGCAGCGATCAGGCAGCCGGGATGAGCTGGTGGAGGTCCCAGCCAGGCCTCTATTGTCCAAGGCAAACCTGATCTTCACTCCCACCCCCAAGAAAGGGAAAGAGGTTGGGCGGCCATCATCCTTATATATTCAGAGAGAGATAGCCCTGGACACAAAGCGTGAGGAAGACTACCGCCAGCAAGCTGGATACTCTGAGCTCACCAATCATTCCAGTAGAGCCTCCACACCAAGCCAGCCGGCCAAAGACTCAGAGCCCCCCAAAGAAGCCGTCAAGATAAAGCGAGTACAGAGTTCTGATTCCATTCTGAGTCTGACTTCTGACACCCACCCAGCGAAGGCCACCCTGGAAGGAAGGAAGATTGGTCGCATTCCGTTGGAGGCCTACCAGCCTTACCTGACCCCAGATAGCACTACGAAAGAATTCCGGTCTTATTCTTCCTACAAACCGGGTTCCTCACTGGGCTCTGGGGGCTACACTGTGGTCTCCAGTAGGGAGGAACATGTGGCCACAACTCCACTCTCCTCACAAAAGGCATCCTGGGTTGGGGAGCAGATCAGGGAACAGCCATGGAAATCACAAGCCTCTACCATTCAAAGGCAGGAGCCATGGAACTCGCCACCGCAAGAGTCTACTCGAAAGGCCTGGAATGCTCAGGAACAGGGTGCTGGCAATGCTAGCCAGGGTGTGGTGCCTTGGAACTACTTCCATATACAGCCCATGAAGGTCAAGGTCACCTTCTCCCCTGGATCAGAGGAGGCGAGTGTTCTGCAGAAAGAGCATGTCTGGGAGCCCAAGGGCCATGTTGAAGAGATGGTCATCCCCGCCAAGCCCCTAAGGTCCCAGTCCTCTAACCTGCTGGAGATGGAGGTCCAGAGCGTCCTGCAACGGGAGAAGGAACTGGAGGAAGAGCGGAGGAATGCCTTGTTCCCTGAAGTCTTCTCCCCTGCTGCAGAGCTGGACCAGACGTTTGAATGGGGAAGTCCAGACTCCAGGCACTCCTCTGCGGTTTCAGGTAAGGAGCGGGCCTTGGGCATCATCCTCCAGGCCTGAACCTTCCCCCTTGCTCCCCACCAGGAGCTCCCTTTTCCCTCTAACTTTTCACACTGATTTCTGCCTCTCCACTGCATTTCAGGCTTCCCCCAATTTCCTGTTTCCTTCACATTCTCTGTTTTCCTCAATTTTCTGTGGCTTTCCAGCTCACTTTTTTTCATTGTTTGCTCTCAACTCCAAACACACAGAACTCCTTGAACTAGGCCACTTAGTCTTGTAACATCCTTCTTCTTAGGCTTGGAGAGGGAAATGTCTGGGTTTAGTGTGCATGTGGAAACATGTGTGGGAGGAGGCAGCATCTCTGGCTTCTGTTAGGGCCTTCTCATGTATAACCTGCAGGAGCCCAGGTAAGGTCCTGCCCCTCTCTCTGCTCCTCAACTTCCCTTCAGAAAAATCGGCCTTTCCTAAGACTGTTAGGAGAGCCTCCTGTCTGAGCCCAGTTAGACAGCTGCTTCTCTCTGTGCCTTTGTTTCCTCTGTCTGTAAAACCAATTTCTCCTGAGACTGGCTAGGAAGGTTTGTGTAGGAGTGAAGGGGTAAGACCAACTATGAGTTTTTCTTTGGAAAACTAGGTGGCACAGTGGATAGGGTGCCAGGCTTGAAATTGAGAGGACCTGAGTTCAAATCCAGCCTCAGACACTTACTAGCTGTGTGACCCTGGGCAAGTCAATTAAATTTGTTTGCCTCAGTTTTCTCATCTGTAAAATGAGCTAGAGAAAGAAATGGCAAACCCCTCCAGTATCTCTGCCAAGAGAATCCCAAATAGGGGCCCACAACATGGCTAAGGATGCAGTTAGGTAGCACAGTGGTTGCAACACTGGGCCTAGAGTCAGGAAGACCTGAATTCAAATATGACTGTACCAACTTGGTGACCCTGGGCAAGTCACTTAACTTTTGTCTGCCTCAATTTCCTCAGCTATAAAATGGGGATAATACTAGCACCTACCTTACAGAGTTGCTATGAGGACTAAAGGAGATAACATCTGTAAATTGTTTGGCACAGTGCCTAATAGGAGCTTAATAAACACTTCCTTCCTTCCTTCTTTCCTCTCCTTTTTTCCTTCCTTCCTTTCTTCCTTCCTCGGAGTACACTTGAAGGCAGGAAGCTGCCCTTGTCTCTCAGGTTCTACTTGCTAAATGTGGGACCCTAGGTAAATTACTTCCCTTTTCCTCAACTCAGTTTTCTCACCTGTCAAATGGGGATAATACGCCACTGAGTTGTTGGAAAAGAGATGCTGGTAAACCTTAAAATACTGCAGAAAGGAGAACTAGTGTTATCATTTTGGCCTCCTTCCCAGGGGATCAACTCAAGAGAGGTGTAGAGTGAAAGGGAGAAATCTGCCTATGGTACTTTGAGATCTTGGCTAACATCAGTTCCTCCTCCGTGTCTGTTGCAGGTATCACAGGAACCTACTCTGTGTCTGAAACGCCTACCTTCTCTCCTGTCCACTTCCACTCAGGCTTGGTGTGGAAGGTGACAGATCAGACGCCCAGACAAGAACACGTGACCCGGAAGACGAAGAGGGGAGTAGGGGTAAGTTGTAAGCAAGGAGAGGCTTTTCCCGGCTCTACCCTGTTAGCCTGAGAATTGCCTCCAGGGGTGTGAGCGCAAGGCTTCTTTCTCAGATTGTCAGCATCTATGGGGAAAGGAGTTGGGGGGGAAAGGCTCAGAGAGGCATTTCTTGCTGACCTGCCACCTGGCCATCCATCTGGGAATGGCTCTAGGGAGAGAAGAGTCTAGGGAAACCAAGAGCCCCCTGGAGGGTGAGGAACATCTCCCTGGGCCTGATATCTCTGTTTGTCTCCCCTACAGTATGCAGGCCTTGACACCTCTGACACTGTCAACACAGAGGTAAGTCGCACTCTTCATTGGTGCAGTAGCTAGGCTATGGGAGAGAGGAACAGAGACCAGGGTGCTGCCTGGGATGGAGTACTGAGATTCATCTGCCAGCTTCCCTTTGACTTTAAGAACAGCTTCTCCAAGGATGGGCCTTTGTCCCTTCCATTCCTCCAGTCAATCTCTCCCTCAGTTATCAGGGCCTCAGAGTCACGGAGAATTGCCATATTTAGGACCAGTAGGGATTAAAAATTATTAAATCCATTTTATAAAAAAAAGAGGGGGACCCATGGAGAGAGAACGTCACCTAGCTAGCAAGTAGTGAAACCAGGATTAGAACCCAGATCTTCTCAGCACCAGATCTAATACTTTCACCACTACATCAACATTGTAGAAGTCAATAACAGAGGTCCAGTCCGATGTAGGACCTACATTGGATTACATGCCGCCTTGGTGGGGAGGAGAGAGGAGAGGGAGGGAGAGAAAATTTGGAACCCAAAAACCTGTGGAACTGAATGTTGTAAACTAAAAATAAAAAAATAAATTTATAATTAAAAAACAAAAACAAAAAAACAAGAGGTCCAGTCCTCCCCGTGTGAGGACCATTCAGGCCACAGACCGAAGGAGGCGACCTGGAATGGTGGAAGGAGCCTTGAGCTGGGAACCAGGATGCTGGCATTTAAATAGCAGCTCCTAAGTCGCTAGGAAATAATCAACACATCTCTGGGTCTCTTTAATATGTGGGACTTGGACTAGAGCACTAAGGGCCCTTTGAACTCAGCGATCTAAGAATCAATCCAGGACTACAGACATACACAGAAACCCCAGAATCAGAAATCTTGGCTCCTTCTGTCCAGTCTCTAGCACCAGCCCCTTACCTTCCCTGACTTGTGGACAACTTTATATTTCTGTTCTTATTATTCCTCTAGCCTGAATTCAAAGTGTCTGAGGGAACAGGCTAAAAGATCTCGATGTAACACAGTGCTTGCATTCAGCAGGCACCTAATAAATGTTTGCTGAGGTAGTGTAGGATATTGTAGAAAGAACACAGGCCTCAGAATCAAGAGATCTGGGTTACTGACACTAACTGGCTGTGTGACCTGGGGGCAAGTCATTTGCTGTCTTGAGCCAGCTAGGTGATGGGGTCAATAGAGTGCTGGTTCATCTCTCCTGTCATATTGGCTAACATGACAAAACAGGAAAATGATAAATGCTGGAGAGGATGTGAGATAACTGGAACATTAATACATTGTTGGTGGGGTTGTGAACAAATCCAACCATTCTGGAGAATAGTTTGGAACTATGCCCAAAGGGCTATAAAACTCTGCACACCCTTTGACCCAGTGATACCACTTCTAGGGCTATACTCCAAGGAGATTACACAAGTGGGAAAAGGACCCATATGTACAAAAATATTTATAGCGGCTCTTTTTGTGGTAGCAAAGAATTGGAAATCAAGGGGACACCCAGCAATTGGGGAATGGCTGAACAAGTTGTGGTATATGAATGTAGTGGGATACTGTTGTGCTATAAGAAATGGGGATGATACGGACTTCAATAATAACCTGGAAAGACCTACATGATCTGATGCTGAGTGAGAGGAGCAGAACCAGGAGAACATTGTACACAACCACAGATATATGGATTCTGTGATGACTGCCTTTGATAGACTTGGCCCTTCTCAGCAATACAAGGCTCAAAGACAGCTCCAAAGGAGTCACGATGGAGAGAGCTAGCTACATCCAGAGAAAGAACTGTGGAGTCTGAATGCAGACTGAGGCTCTCTTTTATTTTCCTTTTCTTTTTTGGTTTTGTTTCACCTTTCTCATGATTCATTTCATTGGTCATAATTCTTCTTTGCGGCTTAACTATTGTGTTAATAAATTTAATGAGAAGGTTTATAGAGAATCTGTATCAGACTACATGCTGTCTTGGGGAGAGGGGGGAGGGGAGAGAAGGGAAGAAAATCTGAAACCCAGGTTCTACATGAGTATTGTAAACTGAGTATTGTAAACTAAAAATTAAAAATCTAATTTAAAAAAGAAAAAAGAATAGAGAGTTAGGAAGACCCGAGTTCCAATCCAGACTCAGACATTTACTAGCTGGGTGACCCTGGGCAAGTCACTTGACCTCTGTTTGTCTCAGTATTCTCAACTGTTAAATGGGGATAATAACAGCTTCTGCTGAGTTGTTGTGAGGATCAAACAAGGTCATATTTGTAAAGCATGCAGTGTAGTGCCTAGCATACAGTAGGTGCTTTATAATTACTTATTCCTTTTCCTTGCCCCTTCTCCTGTTTCTAGGACTCAGGTTCCTCATTTGTAAAATAGGAAGGATACTTACCAATCTGAATGAAACCTAGGAATGGACGATAAGTTAACTGAAAATGTCTCTAGATATGAAGGGAATTGAAGGATTTGAGTCAGGGAGACCCAGGTTCAAATCTGACCTCAGACACTTGCCACCCACCCTATGTGACCCTGGGTAAGTCACTTGACTTCTCTGTCTCTCACTTTCCCCATATGTAAAATGAGGGGATTCGACCTGATTTGTCTCGGAAGTTCCATCCAGCTGTAAACCTATGATTATAATTATGAGCTCATCCAGTGCCATCTTAATTATATATGTTATCGAGGCTTAGAGGGAGGAAGTAAATTGTCTAGTGTTGTACAAAGTATTAAGTGTTGAACCAGGATTTGAATACAGGTCTTCTGACTCGAAATCCAGTACTCTTTCTGACGTGCTCATTAAGTGCCTACTATGTGCCAGGCCGTGTGCTAGATTGGGGATTCCCTTCTCCCCCCGTTCCCCTACCCCAAAGGCTAACCTTCCCCCTCTCATTGACTCTGCTCTCCTCTCCTCTCTCTTGCAGATTGTGGAAGCCACAAAGGTGACTAGACATAAGAATGCCATAGCCTCTCGCTGGGAAGCCGGAATATATGCCAGTGAAGATGAAGACTGAGCTCCCAAATCTAGGCCAGGCACATGCCAAGCAATAGCCAGTGTAGAGCTGGGGCGAGAATGGAGCCGAGGCCTTCTCTCCCCACCTGACTATCCCTCTCTATCTTAAAACAAGACCCTGTCATCATCTGATGGAGGAGTAAGAAGGCATGTAAAGATTTTCCTCCTTGGAGACTTGTTTTTTAGATAATCAAAGAAGCTAAAATCAGGTGCTGATAATATGGAAATATGTTTTGCATGACTGCACGTGTATAATCTATATCGAGTTACCTGCCTTCTCATGGAGGGGGCGGGGGGGATGGGAGAGGAAATTTGAACTCAAAATTTTTTAAAATGATTGTTAAATAACTGTACATTTATAACCCGTATCAAAGGCTTGCCTTCTCAAGGAGTGGGGAGGGGAGGGAGGGAATCTGGAGCTCGAGCATTATGAAAAAATGAATGTTAAAAAATGTTTTTACATGGAATTGAGAAAAAATAAAAGCATTCTTTAAAAAATAAATGTTAAAAATTGTTATTCATGTAATTGGAAAAAATACATTTTTTTTTAAAAATCAGGTGCTGAAATCAGAAGGGATATACATATATGTGTATATATGTATGTATGTGTGTACATACATATATATATATGAATTTTTTCTTGCAGTTATTTTTTCCCATTTTTTAAGTTAAAGGAACAAAATTCCTGTTGATTTCCTCTTTGCACAAAGGATTACCTAGAACCCTTGGTTCCACTGGGTTCTAGTTTGGGCTCTGCTACTCACTTGCTGTGTGACCTTGAACAGTTCTCTTCTGCTCTCTGGTCTTTGGTTTCCTCATCTATAAAATGTTTGTATTTGTATCTCTATAGTCCTTCCCAGCTCTGAAATTCCATGTTCTAAAGTCCCTTCAGGCTGTCATACTTTGTTCCAAGGGCCCTCCCAGCTCTGACATTCTATGTTCCGAGATCCCTCTTGACCCTGGTGTTCCATGCTCTAAGGGTTCTCTGTGTTCTGAAATTCCACATTCCAAGGTCCCTCCTAACTCTGACACTCCATGTTCTAAGGGCCCTCCCAGCCTACATTTTCTGTTCGGGGAGCTGCGTATCACCCACAGGTGCCTTCATACACCTCTCCATGGCTCCAGTTTCCTCACATGTCTGAGAGCTAATAGTAAGGTGTCGCTGTTCATTCCTCCTTTTTGGAGACGGCCAATGACATCATTGGTTTTAAGTGAGGCAGGGTCAGGACCAATTGGATATGTTGGGATTACTTATGGAATCCTAGAATCTGAGTGCAGAAGGTGCTCCTGTGCCCTCTGACCCACCCCATACTGAAAAAGGAATCCTTTCTCCGATGTCCAAGACAAGTAGTTATCCAAATTCCACTCGGGGAATTCCCCCAGGGAAGGAGACCCTGCTACACCTCACTGCATCTCAGGACAGCTCTGATTTCTTAGAAAGTTCTTTCTTTCTCAATTGGCTTCTCTTCCTCTTCTCTCTAATGCTCCTGGTGGTACCCTCAGGAGGCAAGCAGAACAAAGCTGAGCTCTCTTCTACTCGGCAGCCCTTTGGATCTTGAAGAACAACTATCACGTCCATCCCCATTACCCAGTCATCTCTTCTCTAGGTCACCCGTTCCCAGGAACTCTAATCAATCTGTCTGTAAAGCATACGTCCTCCAGTCACTTTAACTGTCCTGGTCACTCTTCTGTATGTATCGGTCCATGTCCTTCCTAAACGTAGCAGCCGGAATTGAGCGCAGTACCCTACACATAGCACAGTCAGGGAAGAGGGCAGCTGGGACTATACTGGTCTGAACATTATGCTCAACAGAATGCAAGCTTCTTGAGGCAGGGAACATCTTATTTTTGTCTATTTTCTCCACAGTTCCTGGCACATGGTAGGTGCTTAGAAATGCTTGTTGATGGATCGAATTAGTCCATCTTGAGAATCTATTTTTTCCTCAGCTCTCCAGAATCCTTACATTAACCTCCTCCTGATTAGAGATGGGCCAAATATGGGAAGATCTGAACTCAACAAATATTTATAAAATGCTTACTATGTAAGATATCATAGACTCATTTAGAGTTTTGAGACTATCTAATAAAACCCCATACTTTTTATGGTTGAGGAAACAGACCCAGAGAGGTTCAATGCCCTTCTCCAAGATCACACAAGTAGTAAGTAGTGGAAGCTAGATTTGAACTCAGTTCCTCTGACTCCGAATCCAGCATTCTTTCTACTACATTTCTTGCTTAGGGATACACAGTCTGTGGCAGAAATTGGAAGAATTCGAACCCTGGTCTTCTTGAGTCTAAAGCTGGCTGTCTATCCACTATTCTCTGCTAATACAGAGTCTCTATCCAGGGTAATTTCAAGGGAAGAAAGACTGGGGCAATCATAGAACACTCTTTATGGAAGGTAGCACCCAACTTGTGCTTTCAGTGAAACTAGGGGCAGCTAGTTGGTGCAATGGTTAGAGTGCTGGGGCTAAAATGAGTTTAAATCCAGCCTCAGACACTTAGTAGCTGTGTGACCCTGGGCAAGTCACTGAACCCTGTTTGCCTCATTTCCTCACCTGTAAAATGAACCGGAGAAGGAAACAGCAAACCACTCCAGTATCTTTGTCAAGAAAACTCTAAATGGGGTCATAGAGAGTCAGACATGTCTGGAAAAAGCCTCAACAACAACAAGGGTTTCCACCAGGGAGAGGTGAGGAAGTGGCATATTCCAGACATCGTGGGGAATGGGGGTAGGGAGAAACCTGTGTAATGGTGCCCAGATGTGAGATGGAAGTGGGACAACTAGCAGGCCATTTTGACTCAAAGAGAGAGTCCAAGAAGAAGAGTCACACGGAATAAATCTGGCAAGTTACCTAGGGGTGAGGGGCATCATAGGTCTGGGATTGCAAGGGACCTTGGAAGCCATCTGGTCCTGCCCCTTCATTGTATGGAAGAGTAAACTGAGTAGGCAGGAGTCGCGTCATGGTGGGCTTTAAATGCCAGGATGGGATGTCTGTATTTTATCAGAAAGGCTGAATGGGGAGCCTCTGAAGATTTTTCCAGGTTTAGTTTGGTTCGAGGTTGGAGACATAGCCCCTACCCTCTGTCTGCCTGTCCTGGGAGGGGACACAGCTACAAATAATTCTTTGGAGCTCTCCGCCTGACACAGACAGGACAGAGGCCAGGCCAGAACGCAGACCGTGGGGATGGTTGGGGCCTGGTCCCTTTAGAGTGAGACAGATCAAAGGCAAAGCACTGGAACGGGGCACCGCATTGTTCCCGAGGAAAACAGACTGTCATTGTTCAGGATTTTCCAACAGCAGTGGAAATGGGGGCTGCCCCTGTGTCTCTCCGCAGGAAACTGCCTGGAACGGATAATGGTTGGAGGAGGTCTCTTCCCTGGGCTAAGGAGCCACACGGGGCAATGGAAAGAACTTGGAGTCAGGAGACTGGAGTTCTTGTACTGCTCTGTCACTGGTTCCTTGTGTGAGCTTAAATATTTATTGAGCTGTTGAAATCCCTTCTACTCCCTGGTCCTCAGTCTCCTCAGCTATAAGGGGGTTGCATTAGATGATTTCTAAGGTTCTTCCAACCTTCTCTTTTCTAAGGGCCCTCCCAGCCCTGACATTCTCTGTTCTAAGGGCCCTCCCCATTCTGACATTCCATGTTCTAAGGGCCCTCCCAGCTCTGACCTGCCATGTTCTAAAGGCCCTCCCAACCCTGGCATTCCGTGTTCTAAGGGCCCTCCCAGCTCTGACATTCTGTGTTCTAAGGGCCCTCTCAGCTCTGACATTCTGTGTTCTAAGGGCCTTCCCAGCTCTGACCTGCCATGTTCTAAGGGCCCTCCCAGTTCTGACCTGCCATGTTCTAAGGGCCCTCCCAGCTCTGACATTCTGTGTTCTAAGGGCCCTCCCAGCCCTGACATCCTGGGTTCTAAGGGCCCTCCCAGTTCTGACCTGCCATGTTCTAAGGGTCCTCCCAGCTCTGACATTCTGTGTTCTAAGGGCCCTCCCAACTTTGACATATTGTGATTCTAATAACCCTCCATGGTAGGAAAGGCAGGAGAGGGTTCTAAGCCTAGAATTTATTTAGATTAGAACAAATGCTACCTTGGTAAGCACACAGGTGTCTCTCATCCTCATACAAGTTCCCTCTTTCTACAGGCCAAATACTGTCCTTTTTAAAAGAAAAAAATAAACTAAAATGATCATCCCTTCCCTTCGAGGTGTTCTGTTATGTCTGCCATGGGACTTTCAATCATTCCTGCAATGTCCCGGGTGGGGGGCTGGGTGGGAAGAGAAAGGAGACATGTTCCCTGGGAGATGGCCTGGGCCTAAGCCCCTTCCTGGAGCTGGAGAGGGAAGATATGGCCTTCCCCCTGCCCAGAAGGTCACATCTAGCTGTGGGAACTCTGGCAAAGACCCATGAGAACAATCACAGGAGGCTGCCTGGAGGAGGTAAACTTTCATATGAGATTTTTAACCAAGAAAGGGTAAGTACCCACATTCTGGCTTTCAAAGTCACTAATTAAAAGACAGTGGCAGCTAGATGGTACAGCGAATAGAACACTAGCCCTGGAGTGTCAGGAGGACCTGATTTCAAATCCAGCCTCAGACACTTACTAGCTGCATGTCCCTGGGCGAGTCACTTAACTCTGATTACCTCCAAGAATAAAAATTTTCAAAAGGGGCCTTCACTTGGGCTCTATGGCTAGGTTTTTTTCTATCCAAGCAAGCAGGGTCATCAAAGGATGATATGGATTTTGAAACTGACTCCTGGCTGCTAACTGCCTCCCCTTAAGATCTCAGGGCTAGCGTCTAAAACCAGAACAAAGCTGCCGCTTTGTGGCCATTTCAATTCCATTGCACCAACAATGAAGTGCTTCCTCTAAAAGGGACTGGATGCAAAGACAGAAATGAGAAACAATTCTTATTCCCAAGGAACTTGTTTTCTACTAGATACGATGCCCCACAAATCCACCATTTATTGGGGGGGGGGCTGGGATCATAGCTCCAAAGCTCCAAGGGGGCCCAATCCCCTTATTTTACAAGTGAAAAAACCCAGACCCAGTGTCTTGCCCAAGGTCACTCAGGCAGTGGGTGTCATAGGTAAGATTTGAACCCATATCCTCTGACTCTACAGCCAAGGCTCTTTCTACTAGTTGGGTCCAAGAGTCCCCGTCAATAAATTGAGGGAGCTGGTCTAGATGGCCTCTGGTACTCCTTCCTGCACTAGACTTGCATTCCTGTGAGCCTTTTCTGAATCTTGTCTCTAAGCTTAGTTGCTTGATGCACTGAGAGGTTTACTGAATGCCCAGGGTCACATAACACTTGTGAAATAAAATGTTTTAAATATTTATCGAGTACCCACCTCCCTACTGGTACCCACTTATCAGGGCAGTAACCTTTCTGGGCTGTTCCACTCTTTGCATTTGTACATAGTATTAGCATACAGCAGGAGCTTAATAAATGCTTCCTGGTTGGTGGAGCAATTTCTATCTTGGTTACTCATCATGCTCATCTAATCTGCACAGCCCTGGAAGGGAGGCTATGAGGCCTCACTTCATTCCCCCCCATTTTGCATATTAGGAAACAGAAAGTTCTAGTATCCTGTCTTGGGAAGTCACCCAGCCAGTGAGTATGGGGACTTGAACACAGGTCTCCTGACCCCTCCAGCCCAACGTTCTTTTTTCTGTCTTATCTGTGCAACTGTCTTTTTCCTATGCCGTTGATGGGTCTCTGAAGCTGCTCCTGAGGCATGCTTCTGAGCGGGGGCTGGGATGCCAGCGCATCGTGTGGGCGCCCCTCCCCAGATGGGCGGGCAGCCCTAGCTCAGAGTTGGCATTAATTAAACCCTTATAACGATCGGAGCTGCTTCAGAAGCAGCTTGCAAAATGCCTCCTTCTGGCCCTGGCGAATGCCTCCCTAGAGTCTCATCTCTCTCTCCTGGCAGTCAGGGCCTTGCTGGGAGCTATTTAAAGAATTTTGACAGAATACAAGGAGCCCCCATGTGATAAGCTCCAAAATAGACCTTCGAAGGCTGGGGAGGAGGAGACAGGAGTGGCCCTCCTTAGAAACAGAATGCAAAGAAGTGGGCCTGATTGTGGTCCCGCTGAGGGGGAGGCTGGGTATCAGAGGCACACCAGCTCCCACTGAGGGTTGTACCAGCTGGAATCCTTGGCTCCGGGTCCTTTCAATTCACTTCAATTCAATAAACATTTGCTACCTGGCTGTTGCGTGTGAGGCTCAGGTCTAGGCACTGAGGACACAAAGAAAAAAGAACCAGTCCTTGCCCTCAGGAGTTTCTGCTCTACTGGGCGAACAGAATACATGTGCACAGATAAATGTAGCAGTATATGTGTAGCTATAAAATAGAAAGTCATTTCAAGAATGAGTAAATACTCACAATGGGGAGGTGGAAGGTGGGCTGGGGCAGGAGTCAGGAAAGCCCTCTTGTTGGAGATGACATCTCTGAGGTTCAGGGACTTAGACCCAGGAGAGACCTCAGAAGCCACTGCATCCAGGCCTCTCATTTTACCAATGAGGAAACTAAAACACAGAGTGATTAATGGGCTTATCCAAGGTCGCAAGACTAGTAAGTATCAGAGGTGACATTTCAATCCACCATTCCTAAGTCCATCGTCATATCCTAAGTGGTACAGTGGATACAGAGTACTGGACCTGGAATCAGGAAGACTGAGTTCAAATCTAACCTCAAACACTTATTAGCTGTGTGACCCTGGGCAAGTCATTTCACCCTGTTTGCCTCAGTTTCCTCATCTGTCGAATGAGCTGGAAAAGGAAATGGTGAACCACTCCAGTATCTTTGCTGAGAAAACCCCAAAGGGGTCACAGAGAATTGGACATGACTGAAAAGAATAAACCACCACAGGAATTCTATTGAACAAAGGCAAAGAGGGGGTACCTTCTAGACATGGAATCCAGCTATGTTAAGGCACAGAGATGGAGGTGGGATGTCACATAGGCAAGCCAGATTTACCGGAATGAAGAGCTCAGGAAGGAGACAGTAATATGAAATGTCTGGAAAGGGAAATGGGAGTGTACAGTGGTTGCAATTGGGGATTTTGCATTTTATTTTAGAAGCAAAAGGAAACCGGGAGAGATTTTTGGTCAGATCTTTGGGAGCTGTTTGAAGAATGGGATGGAAAGACCATTTAGGAGGCTATATTGTCCACATGGGAAGTGACAATGGTCTAAACTAAGGTAGAGGCCATGTAAGAGGAAAGTCAAGACAGAGACTAATGTTTTAGAGATAAAAAGGATAAGACTTGGAAAATAATTGGATATGGGGGGTTAGGATTGATGGAAGAATCAAGGATGACTCCATGATTGTGAATGGGGGTGCCTGACAAAATGGTGGTATTCTCAATAAAAAGAAGGAAATTTGGGGGAAGGATAGGTTGGGTGTTAGGAGAAATGTTGAGCTCTGTCTTTAACGTGTTCGAGATGCTTACGGGCTAAACACGTAGATATCCAATAGGCAGTTGAAAATACGGGACTATAGCGCAGGGGAGAGAGTAAGCTTCTCTGTTTCAATATCTATCCGACCATCCATTCATCTATCCATCCATGTATCCATCTATCCGTCTACCTATCTAATGAGATAATATTTGTTAAGACCATTTAGCACAGTTCCAGGCACATGGTTGGCACTATATAAATACCCATTCGCTTCCTTCCCTTCCCTTTCCCCATCTATTAATATCTCTATATGTATATATATGTATATAAATATATATCTACACATATATTTATATGCATACACACATATGAGTGCATAGTATAAATACGTATCTCCCATGGCCAAGGTCCCAAATACCTCTTGGATGGATCCTAAAGGTTGACCCCAGAGGGATCAGTTTTTCTCTTTGGGTCATTGTCCTTACGTAAGATAATCCGAGACCATCTCCAAAATAAAGCTGCAGTACAGTTCGTGTTTTAGGGCAGCTCGGTGGCACAGGGGATAGAGAACCAGGTCTGGAGTTAGAAAGCCTAAGTTTAAATCTGGCCTCAGACACTTACTAGCTGTGTGACCCTGGGCAAGTCACTTCACCCTCTTTGCCTCAGTTTCCTCATTTGTAAAATAAACTGGAGAAGGAAATGGCAAATTACTCCAGCATCTTTGCTAAGAAAACCCCAAATGAGGTCACAAAGAGTCAGATGTGATGGAAATGACTGAATAACAATGAAAATGTTCACGTTTAGGTTTCCCCAAAAGTGAGCAATAGGGTGTACCCCTACCCAGACACTCAGTGTACAATATGGATGTCAATTATGCAATAGCCTTTATTTTCCCTACCACAAAAAATGCCTAAGATACAAAGGACCTCCCCACCCTCCCAGACACCATGAACAAATACATAAGCAAAGCTCATTCAAATAGGGGATTAGATACATTTAGATGCCCTTCTGAAGGTAAAGAACCTTTGTGGTACTGATGAAAAAATTGCACATCTCTCTCAGACCTAGATCTATCTGAACAACTCACAGAAATGACATGGAGGGTTAGCAAGGTCAAGATATCCTGGTCTCTCTGAACATGACTTTAAACCTTTCATCTGTGGGACAGTTCTTGTCCTTCTGATATTGCACGTCATTGAGGAATTCTTTCTCTGAGAGGCCAGTGTCAGATTCTTCAATTCAAGAACTCTAAAAATTGGAAACTCTTCAATTTATGGTCATCCATCATGTTATACCCCTCTCCCCATTTTCATCCTCAGGATTACTAACCTCTGACCTATGCTCATGTAACTTGGACACTGTGATTCCACTCTCTCAGGACTGTATTTCCCTTCAGGGCTCCAGAATATGTGGAGGGATTTGTGGATGTCTCTTCTCTACTGATATTAGCTCAAGCCCGCACCAACTACGTTCCCTCGATTTTAAGGGGACCAATGACTAACACCCCCATTCCATTCAACCACTTAATAATGGGTAACTTTTACAAAAGGATATTTACTTCAGAGATATAGAAAGAACAAATATACAAATGTTCCACCCAGTACCCGGGAGATATAATCCCTACCACACCATTTTGGTCAATGGAGGGTGGTGCAAGGAAGAAAATTAAGCTTGAAAGTTAGCTCAGTTTCTACATTACCACTGGTCCTGCCAAGTTCATGGCCAGAGTTGGCCATGACTCCTTTTGCTGATATGGGGTTCCAAAGGTCACTCCCAAAGCCTGCTCCCTGGGGCATCAACGCAGCATTGGCTGAAAATATGGACAGGATTCTGATATCCAGATTGGGGCGGCTTGTTCTCTTGGCCTTTGATACCCCCACAGTCAGAGATTCTATTTCTCAGAGGCTATGGTCTCAGCAGAGGAAAAGGCCTCATTATCTTTATAGCACAGTCTCTTATGGGATGCGATCATATCATCAGACCACAGTCCAAGACAGAGGCAAAGGGTGTCAAAGAGGCAATAGCCAAAGTTAACGGGGCTTTCTGAATGCCTCCAAAACCAATTAGAGAATCTCCCCTTCTCCATACACCTAGCTGATCTAAATGAGCTCTGGTTTCTCTTGCTCTAGCTTCTCCAATGTCACTCTAGTCTCATAACCATCATCACAATTCTCCCCAAAGCAGCATCCTCAAGGATGGGATAGTCTGGACATCCCCAAGACCCCCACTATACTCAAAAGAAGTCACAAAAAGGCAGAAGAAAGTTGCCAAGAATCTATGGTCCAGGACCTCACCTCTCAGATTCTCACAAACACAGGACATTCTCCCATTGCCATATGCCTCTCTTGCCAGTTACCATTTTCTTCTGGGGAGGAATGAAAAGGGGAAAACTTTTAGAATTCTCTCTTATAGATCAGAGACAGTGGGTATAGTTCCTTTTATAAGAATATATCTCCTTGAGCTTCCACCAACAAATCACCACAAGGCAGCCTTAGTATAGGTCCTCATCAGAAGAGTTCCTTGCGTCCTATCAGCAAGGGGCTAAGATGTAAGTGTTCCTCCTTGAGAGCTGTCCTTCCAACCAAAGACTATGCCCTGTAATCTTACCATGTCTATTGGACAAATTGTCAGAATGTTCATGGGCTCCCCAATTACCCTGTTACCTATAGATCAGGGATGCATTCATATAGAGGTGATCATTGAATCCATGGGAGTTGGTGAGATCAAGTGAGATGGTATAAAGTGAAAAGAGAAGAGAAGCCAAGACAGAGCCTTAAGGGATACCCACAGTTAGTGAGTGTAACCTAGAGGAAAATCTAGCAAAGGGGACTAAGGAGTAGGAAAGGTAAGAGGAGAATTAGGAGAGAGAAATATCACAAAAACACAGAGAAGAGAATGTCCGAGAGGAGGAGATAGTAGACAATGATAAAATGAGATGATACATATAAAGTACTTGGTACAGTACATGGCACATAGTGGGTACTAAATAAATATTAGCTATTATTATTGTTTTTTATTGTTGTCAACAGTGCCTAAGGTTGACAAGAGATCAAAAAGGGTTCAAGATAGGAAAGAGAAGACAGTGTAGCCAGTGTAAGGGTGATAGCCTAGGAAAGAATTGCATGGAGGTCATGGTGAGGATGGGCTACAAGTTATAAGGCACAGGGAGAGATAGAATGACAAAAATATCACAGTAAGATAAAGGAATTTCAATATTAGTTCATTCATGGAAGTGGTATACTTGTATGTAATGACAGGTATGACCATCTGGTGGCCAGATTCTATTAGGTGGATATACAGATAACTAGGTATGGGTGTGGCAAGTGACCATTGACATTTGGTAAAGGGGTCAACCATAATTCAAATTTTGAAATAAAGACCTTAATTTCACCCTTTTGGAAAAATATATAGTATATATTTGAAGTGGAGGAGAGGAGTCAATCGTGGAAGTTGAGTAGCTTGAGGACCTGGGAGATTAGCATCTTTGAGGGAGCATCAGTATGCATGTTCAAGGGCAGGAATTGGAGGAGAGAGAAAGGCTCATTGAGGGGGGAAAGGAGGGAGGAAGGGAAAGAGGAAGAGAGAGAAGAAAGAAAGAAGGGAGGGAGGATGGAAGGGAGGAAAGAAAAGAGGGAAGAAAGAAGAAAGGGAGGAAAAGAGGGAAGAAGAAAGTGAAGAAGGAAGGAAGGAAGGGAGGGAGGGAGGAAGGGAGAAAAGGAAGAAGAAAAGGAGGGAGGATGAAAGGGAATGAGAAAAGAAGGAAAGAAAGGAGAAAAGGAGAGAGGAAAAAAAGAAGGAGCATGGCTTGGGGTCTATAGATCACTGCTGACTTGGTAATAAATTCGGATAATATGAACCTCAAAGGGAGACAGGTTGCTGAGTAATGGTGGCTGGTTCTAATCACTGTGGAATATTTTCCCTACGTCAAGCCTAACTTTGCCTCTTTACTACCACCACCTATTGCTGCTCATTCTACCCTCCTGTAATCAAGGAGAACAAATCTGATTGCTGTTGTAAACAATAGCCCTTTACGTATTGAAGACAGCTATCATGTCCTTTCTAAGTCTTCTCCAGGTTAAACATTCCAAATTCCCACCATTGTTCTGCATAGAGTATGATCCCAAGACTCCTCACCATCTTGGTTTCCAGTTCCCAGCTGTTCTCCAACTTAGTAGGAATCAGCTAGGTGCAGACAGGGCGCTAGGCCTGGACTCAGGCAGAATTCAGTTCAAATCTAGCCTCAGTTATTTACTAGCTGTGTGACCCTGGGCTGGACACTTAACCTCTGACCTCAGTTTCCTCACCTGTAAAATGGAGATCATAATAGTACCTCCCTCCCAGAGTTGTAAAGATCAAATGAGACAATAATTGTAAAACACTTAGCACAGGGCCTATGCCTGCCTTCCTTCCTTCCTTCCTTATTAAAGACCTTCACAAAATGAGATGCCCAGAAGTAAACATAATACTACAGATATGGCCCAACCAAGGCAAAACGCAAGACTATAACTTCCCTTGTCTTGGACACCATGCTTGTCTTAATATAGCTTGTGGTTACATTATCTTTTGGACAGTATTCACATTACCCCAGTGCCTCATGTTACGTTGAACTTGTGGCTCACTAAAACCCCTAGATCTTCTTCAGACAAACTGTTACCTAGCTATAACTCTCTTGTCTTCTATTCATGTGGTCACTTTTTCCAGCCCAAGTGTTGTTGTTGTTCAGTCGTGTCTGACTCTTCATGATCTCATTTGGGGTTTTCTTGGCAAAGATACTGGAGTGATTTGCCATTTCCTTCAGCTCATTTTACAGACAAAGAAACTGAGGCAAATCAAGTTAAGTGTCTTGCCCAGAATCACACAGCTAGTAAGGTCTGATTTGAATTCAGGTCTTCCTGACCCCAGACCTGGAGCTCTATCCACTGTGCTACCTAGCTGCCCAAGTGTACACTTTGCATTTATCCTTACTAGTTTTGATACAATGTTTAGACTATCAAGATATTTGTGAACCCTGACTTAGTCATTCAAGGGGTTAGCTATATTCCTCTCAATTTGGTGTCATCTACAAATTTGATCAACTTGGCCTTTGCATTCACTCAAGTCATTTGACTGTTAGCATTTTTTAAATGTTAAGTAGCATGGAGCCAAGCACAGAGACCTGGGGTACTCCTCTAGGAAACTCTTTTGTTTCTTTTTTAATAGTATTTTTAAAATTATATGTAAAGACAATTTTTAACATTCATTTTTACAAGATTTTACGTTCCAAATTTTTGTCCTTCCCCTCCCCTCTTTCTAAAATGGTAAGCCATTTGATATAGGTTATATATGTGCAACCACGTAAAATATATTTCAATATTAGTCACAGTTGTAAAAGAAGAAACAGACAGAAAGGAAGGAACCACAAAGAAAATAAAGTAAGTGAAAATAGTATGCTTCAATCTGCATTCAGACTCCACCAGTTCTTTTTTTCTGGATGTGGATAGCATTTTCCATCGTGAGTCCTTTGTCTTGGATCATTGTATTGCTAAGAAGAGCTAAGTCATTCATAGCTGATCATCACACAATGTTGCTGTTACTGTGTACAATGTTTTACTGGTTCTGCTCATTTCACTTTGCTTCGGTTCATAGAAGTCTTTCCAGGTTTTTCTGAAGTCTGCCTGTTCACCATTTTTTATCACACAACAGTGTTCCATTACATTCATATGCCATAATTTGTTTGACCATTAGCCAACTGATGGGCATTCCTTCATTTTCCAATTTTTTGCCACCACAAAAATAGCTGCTATTTTTGCACATGTAGATCCTTTTCCCCTTTTTTGTCATCTCTTTGGGATTTAGACGTAGTTGTGGTATTGCTGGGTCAAAGGGTATGCACAGTCTTACAGCCCTTTATGCAAAGCTCCAAATTGTGCTCCAGAATGGCTGGATCAGTTCACAATTCTACCAACGATGCATTAGTGTCCCAAATATCCCACATCCTCTCCAACATTTATCATTTTCATTTTTCGTAGGGACCTCTTTTCAAGCTTACATCAGTCTATTAAAGACTACTCTTTGAGAATGGCAATTTAAGCAGTTCGAGTAATGTACTGTCATCTAACCTGCATCTCTCTCCTTTTTTCCACAAGAAAAGCAAATGTTTAAAACTAGACTAACAAGTCACAACCTATATGTACCTTTAGACAACTCCCTAGAACTTACCTATTAAATCCTTAAGAGGGTTTGTAAATCTTCTCTGTTTGGGTGGAGGAAGTTTCCACATCTGAAGTCCCCTGACACATCACATATCTCTTCTGGATATGTGGATGAAATTATGGAGGTCCATAGATCTTAAATCACTTGCAATTATCTCAGACATAATAAATATCAGACGTAGGATTAGAACCCAGGTTTTCCTGACTGCAAGTCTGACACTGTCACCTACCCCATGGTAGGTGTCAAATGACAATCATTTATTTGGCTTTGGAAAAAACCTAAACATTGAATAATCTAAGGTCAATGCAAAATTCCCGAGCTCTCCATACTTCCTAGAAATGAGAAGCTCAGTCTTTTGTCATTCTTATTAATAGCTCCCCAGAAGAACTCCAGGGGCAAATTGCTTTGGGGAATATTGACCTGCTAAAGTTGTCACTTTCCTTCTCGCCACCTTAATACCTTCTCACCTCATTTGCACCTTCTCACTTCATTAGCATTTTTCAGTCCCTTTTTCTTCCTAGCCTTTGTAACCCCCTTCCTTGTCTTACCAAAGTGCCTTCTCCTCAAGCACTAACAGGAGCCATTCTCTAAGAAAGAGAAATCTCCTCCCAAAAGATCTCTGTTCAAAAGATGTCTGTGTGTCAGTCCCCCGGAGACGGGTTCTTTCTCCATAGCTGGCTGATCAAGTGTGCCAGCTGCTTTTAAACTCTCTTGACTCCAGTCAAGGGGCAAGTCCATTTTCTCTGCATATCTCTGGCCAAGTTGTCTGGTCCTTTCAAATCAAATGGACTATTCCATATCTGAAAGGAGAACGTTCTTTATAAGATGTAAATGAGCCAATCAGGAAGGACATCTTTATATCTCATTATGTGTTACCTGTCCCTTAAATCATACAGATATAGTTGCTTAAAGTCCCAAAGGGGTAAAATCTTACACCCCATTCCCTCCAATACTTGCCTCTTACATACTAGAATTTCAAGTGGATTGGGAGGGAGACTTGATTAATCAGGAACTCCTCAAATGAGGCTTAGCTAGGTGGTTCAGCAGACAAATAGCTGGTTTTGCAGTCAAGAAGACCTGAGTTCAAATGTGACCTCAAGTACTTACTAGCTGTGTGACTTTGAGTAAATCACTTTAATCTGTTTGCCTCAGTTTCTTCAACTGTAAAATGGAAGTAATAAAGATAGAACCTACCTCCCAGAATTATTATGAGGCTCAAAGGAGATAATCTTTGTAAAGTGCTTAGTACAGTGCCTGGAACATAGTAGGCGCTTTATAAATGCTTCCTAACACACCTGCCTCTACATTGCTTTCTCCAGAAGGAGGGCAAATTTGGTGCCATGTGCAAACTTGGAAATGGAGAAAGAACTGGTCTGGAATTCTGGTTGTGGGATGTTGTCCCAACTCTGCCACTAATTCCTATGAGCTTGGGCAATTTCCTTTTTCCACTGTGCGCCTTAATTCCCTTCTATGTGAGGGAAGGAGAAAGGGAATAAGCATTTATGTAGCACCTATTATTAATAGGCACTGGGCTAAGTGCTTTACAAATATCTCATTTAGTCCTTACTACAAGCCTGTGGGGGAGGTGCTCTTATTATCCCCGTTTTGCATTTGAGGAAACTGAGGCAAACAGAGCCTAAGTGATTTGCCCCCAAGGCCACACAACTAGTCAGTATCTGAGGCTGGATTTGAACTCAGGTCTTTCTGTTCCAGAATTTGACAGTGATCTGGGGGTATGGAAATTACTATATGTCGTCGTAACCATTATGTTTATTGTTTGTGGTAATTTCAAATACTTTTTTAAAAAATATAGACAAGCCATGTTGGAGCCCTCATTCCCCACTTTTGGGAAATCTGCTCTCAGTTGACCAGCCTCATTCATGAGATTTCAGGTAGCTTACGTCTTGCGGGGGGCCACATGATTTATTTTAAAAATTGTAGGACATATAAGCTCTGGGCTCACTACCCTATTTCAGTTATATTGGCAAGTTGGGTCCCCAGAAGAATAATAGCTAACATAATAATAATAGCCAGCATTTATGTAGCATTGTCAAAGGATTCATTGATAGGTGCTTCTGCCAATCATACTTATCAACGTACAGAAACATGTAAAAACTGGTTCATTATACACCTACAGCATAGACCCATGGTATACAAAAACCATGAGCAGTCATTTTCAGCAGCCTCACATAGGTCTTAGTTACATAGGCAGGATGGACACAATGGAATTTTACAGAAAGCAGAGGGGAAGGTAGAGATTTACATATCAAAGAACAGAGAGTAGAAGGGGAAGAAAGGTAAAATAATAAACTGGTCAGTAAACACTAGGGATAAAGTTGGACTATGCAAAATAACCATTAACACCAGAGCTCTAGGTAGTTATGTGAGGCTCATCCTAAGAAAATAGAAGTAATAAAGCTAAGCCAGAAATTCTTTTATCACTATCCATTATCATTATCCAGTTAATCACCAAAGCTAAGGTTTGATATATTAGATAAATTCTCCAGCTAGTGATTCTCCAGCTAGTAAATTCTCTCACTGATGATAGTTCCTGCCAGAAATTCTCTTACCCCAGTGCTTTTTTTGGGGGGGGGGGGCGCTGAGGCTATTGGATTAAGTCCAGGGTCACACAACCAGTGTCAAGTGTCTGAGGCCAGATTTGAATACCATAGTGCTTTAAGGTTTGCAAAGTGCTTTACAAGTAATCAGTAAGGGGCAGCTAGGTGGCACAGTGAATAGAGCACATACTCTGGAGTCAGGAGGACCTGAGTTCAAATTCGGCCTCAGACAGTCAGCATATTTGCTAGCTATGTGACCTTGGGCAAGTCACTTAACCCCAATTGCCCTGCCCTTCCCCCTGCAAAAAAAAAAAAAGTAATAAGCATTTACTAAGTACTATTTTCTCATGTGGCTACTACTCCCCTCCAGGGTGTTTCCCCAGTATTATCTGACCAACTAACATAACCACAATATAAATTAATTAGCAACACTTGGATTTTACAAAAGACTGTTTACTAAGAAAGTATAGCCAGGACCCAAGTAAGACAGCCTCCCAAACTAGAAGCTGACTGTCCCCAGTCAATCTCAGGGAGAGTGCACTCAAACATAAAGGGCTTGCTAAGAAAAGTTTCTGGTCCTCAAGAGTCCTTTTTTCTCTTCGAGGAGTCCCAACCAAGTTCACCTCTGGGTGTGGCATAGCCAATGGATAGTTGCTTTCTTGCTCGAAGGACACAGTGTCTTATCTGGGTTGATTCACTACTGGTCTGTGTCAGGAAGTTTGCTACTCAGGGATACCTCCTCACTGGATTCTGCTATTACTGCTTCTGGTTTTGTTTACTAAGGGTACTATTTAACTCTTCCAAACTTTTGAAGCTTACAAAGTCATAACCCAATACTCATTCCCCTGAGATCAAGCAAGCATAACAGCAGAAGATATGGAGGCACCATGTGTTCATGGCCACGTGGTGGCCAGGCAAGGGGAGGAGACTCCTGAGTCTAGCAGCTCACAGCAGTTCTTGCCTTGTTCACATCCACGCAAGAGAGTTTTTATATCTGAGACTCTCCTTTGCCACACTCACTTCTGGCTCAGCAGTCCATAAAAGGCTTTTTGTAATCACACGGTAAGCCAACAGGAAACAACTAGAGAATACTTTCACACACTCTGAAATAGAGAAGAAGACCTCCTCCATTATACGTTTCTAGAAGGAGGCTCACCAAACCTCCAAATGGATATTGGACGTGCTGTGAGGATTGGATCCTCAATGGCGCGCACACACACACACGCACACACACACACACACACAGATTGAGAGAGAGCTAATCTTAAAGTAACAATTCAAAACACCTTGTCAAGTACTCCTCTCTTTTGGGATGCTTTGCTGATTTGTGTTCCCCCCTCCCCCACCCGAATCCCCTCCCACACTTGCAGATGCAAGACCAAGGAATGGATTGCATGTTTGGAACCACAGAGACTGGCTTCAAATGCTGGAGAAATAGGAAGAAAGTGCTGGGGGTTGATAATTGTCTCCCAGCTGAACTCGTCAGCTGCTGAGATTTCACTCAATTCAATTCAATAAACTTTTATTAAATATCTGCTCTGTGCCAGAGAGTTAGGTGGAGCCAAGATCCATGGTGTGCTGAGCCCAGAGCCGGGAAGACTCACCTTCTGAGTTCAAATCTAGCCTCAGACACTTCCAACCTACGTAACCCTGGGCAAGTCATTTCACCTTGTTTGCCTCAATTTCCTCATCTGTAAAATGAGCCAGAGAAGAAACTGACAGACCGCTCCAGCATCTTTGCCATGAAAACCCCAAATGGGGCCACAGAGTTGGTCACTGAAACGACTGAACAGCAACTATGCCAGGGATACAAAAACAAAACAAAAACAAAAAACCCGTTCCTGCCCTCAAGGAGCTTCTAGCTCCTTAGAGCAGCCAGTCCGCTCTTGCTCACTGCTCTGTCTCAAAACACCCTGGCCTTAACTCTGCCCTTGCAGGATCTGATCCAATTGGTCCTTCATCACCCAAAGCTCAGACTTCAGTGCTTCAGTGGAAGCTGGCAGTGGCTTCTTGGATCACTAGCAGCTCCCCGTCTCTCCCTCTCTGTTCCTGGCATCATTGAATGGAGTGGAATGGCAAGCTGCTAGTCTCTCTCTCAAAACAAAACAAAACAATAAAAACCAGAAAAAGGGGAAAAGGGAAGGTTCAAGTTATGCGACTAAGTCATCTGACCTCTTGCCTGGATTTGTCCCTGCCCCAAGTCTGTGCCTGGGCAGTCACACTTTCAATGTGTCATTACTCAATTCCCAAGTGGAAGATTCCAGGGCACCTCCAGTTTCACAGAGATAAGATTTGTTTTGGGCACCCCCTAAATGCTGATCAAAGCCTAATGTAGTCAAAGCTTTAATGTATGCTTAGTGAGAAGCTTGGAATGTATGCTACTTGTCTGCTTAATATATATGCACAAGTCAATTAATGGAAATTCAGCCAGTGGCGCAACAAATAGAAGGGGCCAGTAGGATGGGCGCCTGCCTAGTGAGCCATGATGTGATTAAATAAATTTACACCAAACCCTTAGAGACAAGTGTTTCCACCCACTCAACGGGTGGAGCTAAGGGGAGAGAGGCAGCCAACTCCGAGAATTAGAGTTACCCAAAAGCACCCTCTGGCGTTGAATGGTTTGCATAGCAGATGAGGACTGAGTACTTGTCTAACAGCTCCTGGTCCTTATTCTTGAATGCCCAGAGCCCACCCTAAGGGCTTCATGGTGACTTAATATTGATAGCAAGATGGAGACCTAGAGAAGAAAGGATTTATTTAGGATTAACTCACCCATGTGAGTCAGTTACCCTGCAACATCAGGACTAGAATCCGGGCTTCCAAACCTTGGGCTTCCAACACAACACCCTTGTAACTTAATAACCCCAGAATTTGTAAATTTCCCTTCATTTACTCCTTTCTTCCTCAAACGTAAGAATTTTGAAATCCTCTTTCTTGCTCCTAGGGTGGGTTAGAGGGGAACCCTGGGGTATGTGGGCAAGATCTGAAAGCATTTGCAGAAGAAGAGAAGGAGCCACCTGCTTGCAGCTTTGGGGGTTTCCAGGAAAGACTGAAAGTGTCAGCTAAGAGAAAGAAATCTTCTAAAGGACTGAGTCTGGCCTGTCTTCTTCCTTCCTGGGCACCCAGAAACAAATAATATTTTCTGCTAAACTGAGGGTAATTGTATTTCAGTTAGAGGGCTCTCCAAGATTATTTAAGCCATACTAAGTCTTTGATGGATCTCTGGTCAGAAACATTAAGAAACATATAAAATAGGGAGATGTATGCTGACCAAAGACATTTGCCATCGTGATGCAGGATATAGAGCATCTGAGGAAGTTGGGACTGGTCACTTAGGTAAAAGCATCACAGGGTAAGCAATTCAGATATTATACTCAGCTAACCAAAACCCCTAGCTGGAGAATTATCATGATGACACACTTTTTTTTTTTTTTGGAGGGGGGAAGGCAGGGCAATTGGGGTTAAGTGACTTGCCCAAGGTCACTAGTAAGTGTGTCACATGTCTGAGGCCAAATTTGAACTCAGGTCCTCCTGACTCCTGAGCCAGTGCTCTACTCACTGCACCACCAAGCTGCCCCTTCAGTGACATTCTAACCCTAATTCTGTTACTCTGAGTCTTCAGAATTCTACTCTTTAGAGTCTCCTATCCCTTAGGTACTAGACTTGAAGTCATTTTACCACTCTGTGCCTCAGTTTCCTCATCTGTAAGAGGAGGGTGCTAGAACCTTAGGGGCCCCTAAGTTCCCTTTTTGTTCTAGATCTATGATCTTTCTCAAACCTAGGGTGTATGTCAGGTTTTGTTCTGCTTTCCTCTACCCTGTTAAAAATTCTGAGGAGATAAGTTCACTGGCTATCAAGGTTCTTGCAATTTCCACCCCCGAAAACAGTTTTTCCTTATTGATAAGAATCAGGTCTAGAGCAACAATCCCCTTCCCATTTTCTACACATTTGGAAGGAGGAAATTATTATTAAGGCACATGGAGAGACCATCAGCTTTTCCTAATGAACTCTAAGGTCAGATTGAAGCACACTTTTTTTCTTTATTTCTTTATTTTTATATATCTTCTTTATTTTTCTTATCCGTGTGTGTGTTTTCTTTTGCAACATAGCTAATGTGGAAATACATATTGAATTACTTCCAATGTATAATCAATACCATGTTGTTTGTCTTTTCAATGGGTGGGGGAGGGGTGAGAGGGAAAGAGAGAATTTGGAAATCAAAATTTTAAAAATAAATGTTAAAAATTTTTTTACCTCTAATTGGGAAAATATTTAATAAAATAAATTATATATATATATTTTTTTTTAAATGAAAAAATAAATGCCTAATTTGTACATATTCACAGCTTGCTGATGAGGATGGAACACTGAATAGCCCCCGCCTTGATGGAGCATACATTACAAGGAGTGTAGATACATAGAAGCAGATATGATATAGTTTGAGAAGGGGAAACCAGTAACAGCCAGAGGCTTCAGGAAAGGCTTTATTTAGAAGGCAGTACTTGAACTGAGCCTGAAAAGAAACTAGTGATCTTAAGGGCAGAGATGAGGAAATTAGTGCATTCCAGTCATGCCTGGGCAGAGGCCTGGAAACAGGAGACGGAATGTCAAATTCCTGGAACAGCTAGTAAGTTAGTTTGGCTGAATCTGAGAAAGGATGAGGGGGAATAGTATGCGCAATAAATCTGAGAAGCTAGGTCAGAGCCACATTGTGACAGACTTCAAATACCCACTGGGGTTCAGTTAATCTAGGGGTAATTGGGAGCCACCATTGGTTTTTCATTAGGAGAATAACACGGTCAGACCTGCTTTTTAGGAATAGGAAGTTGGTAATGTATGGGGGATGGATTGGAATAGGAGAGACTAGAAGTAGGGAGACCGATTAGAAGACTACTGGAATGGGGGCAGCTAGGTGGTACAGGGGATAGAGTGCCGGCCCTGGAGTGAGGAGGACCCTGAGTTCAAATATGACCTCAGACACTTACTAGCTGTGTGAGGCTGGGCTAGTCACTTAACCCTGATTGCCTCCAAAAAACGAAAAAGAAGGCTACTGGAATAATCCAGATGAGAGGTGATGATGAAGTAGGAAAGAAGAGAGTAGATGTTAGTAACGCTGTGGAGGGAGAATAGACAAGACTTGGAGGCTGATGAAGTATGAGGAGTGACAGAGGGTGAGGGCGTCGAGAATAACTCCAAGGCTGCAAATCTGGTTGTCTGGAACTGGGATTCTTAACCTGTTTGTGCATCATTTTGGTAGTCTGGTGAGACCTAGGGACCCTTTCTTTTATTTATTTATTTTTAAAATATTTTTTCTTTTTTTTTCTTTAGGGGGGAGGGCAGGGCAATTGGGGTTAAATGACTTGTCCAAGGTCACACAGCTAGTAAGTATGTTAAGTGTCTGAGGTCAGATTTGAACTCAGGTCATCCTGATTCCAGGGCTGGTGCTCTACTCACTGCTCCACCTAGCTGCCCCGACCCTTTCTTTTATGTATTCTTTAAATGCATAAAATAAAATACATGGAATTACAAAGGAAACCAAGTAGATTGAAATACAACTATGAAAATATTCTTAAAAGCAAGTTCTTGGACCTCAGGTTAAGAATTTCCATTCTAATAGGATAGTGGTGCCTGTGACAGAAAAAGGGAAGTTTGAATGGATTTGGGGGAGAAGCCTTATTTTTAAGGAGCTGAGTTTGATATCAACAGGATGTGCTAGTGGAAAGATCTAGAAATCCAGGAGTGAGATTAGGGCCAGATAGACAGATTTGGAAGTTATCTGCATAGAGATGGTGAATGAACCCTCGGGGCAGATGTGACCACCAAGAGACTATAGGGTACAGAGACAGGAGTCCAAGATGGAGTCTTGAGGGATGTCCATATTCGGTGGATGGGAAAATAAGCGAAGGAGTCTCCAGCAAAGGAAGCAAAGGAAGTGGGCAAAGATGTAGGAAGAAAGCTGAGAGAGAAGTGCAATGGAAGGTGAAGAGAAGAACTTGTTCAATAGGAGGGGATGACTAACAATGCCAAAAGCTGCATAGAGTTCAAGTACAATGAGGTCTAAGCCAGACTTTTAGATACTAGGTACTTCAAAGAAAAAACTGCTATGGACAGAGAACCACTTAGTGCTTAGTGTTAGTTTTGGGACTTGTGGTTTCAATGGGATAGGGAACTCCCAGGTGAGGAAACACCCTCTACCAATGCAGGTAGGCTTCTACTCTATAACCTAGACCAGGGCTGTCCAACCTTAGGTTTTTATTGAAAAAATAGACAATATCTTTTGATTTGCCATTTTAGTGAGAGCTCTGTGGTAGCTCAGCTTCATTTACTAAAGCATTTATGTAAATTTTTATGCTTGTAGGTGGGCCTCATTTTGGACAGCCCTGACCTAGACTCTTGAAGACTTACCTCAGGGCACTGAAAAGTAAAGTGATTTGTCCAGGGCCACACAGTCGGCATGTATCAGACATTGGACTTGAATCCAGTTTTTTCTGACTCCAAGACCAGCCTCTTATCCATTGCCCCAAGGTACTGGGTCGTTGTTCACTCATTTTTCAGTAGTGTCTGACTCTTCATGACCCCATTTGGGGTTTCCTCAGCAAAGATACTAGAGTGGTTTGCCATTTCCTTCTTCAGCTCATTTGACAGATGAGGAAACTGAGGCAAAGAAGGTTAAGTGACTTGCACAGGGTCACATAGCTAGTAATTGTATGAGGTTGGATTTGAACTCATGAAGATGAGTCTTCTGGATTCCAAGACCAGTGCTCTTTCTACTGTGCCACCTAGCTGCCCAAGAACTTTGGAATTGACTGTGTGACATGGGGGACATTGGCACAGGACTGCTCAGCATGGCATGCCCACGTCAGAGAAGGTGCTGTGCTCTGTGAGCAAAGCAGAATTGAAACAGCTCAAAGGAAACACAAGATGTGCAAGTTTGGAGAATCCGCCTCAAATGTTCACATGGACTATTTGTGCCCGACCTGTGATAGAGCATTCTGAACTCATATTGGCCTGATCAGCCACAGTCGGACACACTGAAACTTGACTCTAGCATAGTGATGTCATTTTGGTCCTCTTCTGAGCACCAAGGACAACAAAATCCTTGCCTCCAAGGAGCTCAAACCAGAGATGACAAGTATACAAAATAAATAAATTGAGGAAATAAATTAAGGAAAATAGCCTAAATAATAAAACAAATTGAGGGAAAGAGCCCTAATATCCTGAGCTGAGCTGTAAAAGAAAACAACTATCTTAAGGAAAACCAAAAGCCAACTATTAAGTTATTGCCTGACCTTTGAAAAATATAAGGATTCTCACCAATGCAAAGACCAACCATAATTCCAGAGGGCTGAAAATGAAGCATGTGACCCACCTCCCTACAGAGAAATAAATAGACTCGAGAGGCAGCCTAAGACATAGATTTTCAGACAGGACCCATTGGGAATTTGTTTCATTTGACTGAATATTTTTTACAAGGGCTCTGTGTGTGTATGTGTGGATTTTTTTTTTTCCAATTTGGAGGTCTTGTGGGGAGAAGACAGAAGTAGGACTAAGATGAAAGAAAGAAAGGAAGAAGAGGGACGATGAAACAGTTTCATTAAAAATACCCAGAAGACAGCAGAACGTCAGAAAGAATCACAGAAAAGCAGGGCAACTTTGAAAGCTAGAGGTTTTTTATAGCTTGTATTTTAAATATTTATTTTATATATTTTAAAAGAAAAAGCAAACTGCATAATGGAGATCCTCTGTTTCAAGTAAGAGTCAATTTTTCCACATATTATGTATATGGAAATGATAGGGTTTAGACTGTGGGAGCCCCCTTGCACTCCCCTTTAATCTTCCTCCTAGATGAGGCATTTGCCTGAGGCCATAAGCCTTTCATTATTGCTAGGCTCAAATCTCTAGGCTAGGTTCCTCTAACCTAGCCTAGCCCTCCACTGTCTGGCTAGTTTCCACCCTTGATCCTATCAAAGTGTCTATGACTAAATCTGTCACCCTTAAGCTTAGCTTAGCCCTACATTGTCTGTTATCTCCAGGTAGCCTTCAGCTACTTCCTATCCTTCATCCCATTCTCCTGGTTCCTGGAGTCTGACCTCATCCCAGTCCCACCAAGCTCCTCCTTAGACCCCTCCTGCTATCACCCCAGGACCACCCTAGATCCCTCCCTCAATCTTTGTGTGATGAAACTTATATAGTTTTACCTTGCCTCCATGAAGGTGCTCAGATTCCATCTACCTCAGATGGCTTGTGAAAATGATTGTCGCAAATGGTGAGATTTCTTAAGACAACCCAATATGGTGAACCTGTAATAAACTTTGGCTGTCAGAAGGCTTGAGTCAAACTCATTCGAGCAGGACCCGGCATATTGGTATTTTGGGGTCTTGAGCACCACTAAAAACATATAGTTCCCTGACCTCTTCATATGGTTGCCTGACCAAGAATCAAACCCAAGCTGCAGCGGTGAAAGCACCAAATCTTAGCCACTAGACCACCAGGTTTTCACAAGTGGGCCAGATTCCATCTGAGGTAGATGAAATCTGAGCACCATCATGGAGGCAAGATGAAACTTATATACGCAAAGATTGTGGGAGGTGCCTAGGGTGGTCCTGGGGTGATAGGAAGGAGTTTAGGGAAGCTCTTGAGGAGGAATCTAAGGAGGAGCTGGATGGAACTGGGATGAAATCAGACTCCAGGAACCAAGAGAATGGGATTAAGGGTAGGAAGTAGTTGAAGGCTACCTGGAGAAAACAGACAACATAGGGCTAGGCTAGTTTAAGGGTAACAGATTTAGTCATAGACACTTTGATAGGATCAAGGGTGGAAACTAGCCAGACAGTGGAGGGCTAGGCTAGGCAGTGGAGGGCTAGGCTAGGTTAGAGTAACCTAGCCTAGAGATTTGAGCCTAGCAATAATGAAAGGCTTTTGGCCTCAGGCAAATGCCTCATCTAATGGGAAGATTCAAGGGGAGTTCAAGGGGGCTCCCACAATCTAAACCTCATCACTATGTGACCTTAACCCTTTTTGCCTCAGTTCCCTCATCTGTAAAATGAGCTGGAGAAGGAAATGGCAAACTAGTATCTTTGCCAAGAAAACCTCAAAAGGGGTCACAAAAAAATTGGACATGACTGAAATAACTGAATAAAGGCATTCTATGATCCAGCTATACTGGTGTACACTGTTGTTTTCTTCCCTTAAGACGCTCCATATCCTGCCTTCATGTTTTTGCACTAGCTGTTCCTCATGCCTGGAATGCTTTCCCTCCTCACTTCTCTCCCTTAACAAGTCTCTGAATTTCTTCCAGACTGTGCTCAGAGCTTTAGCCGGTCCCTCCATTTGCTAGGACTTTCTCCTCTAAGGTTACCTTCTATTTACTCTTGTGTGTATCTTGTACATACTCATGTGTTTACATGCTGCCTTTGTCTGTCTCTCTCTCTCTTTCTGTTTCCCTCTGTCCACCACATAGGGCATCACACCCCAAAGGGAATGTAAAATTTTAATCTCTGAAACTTTTTTTCCCCTTTTCTCTTAAAGACCAGCAGTAACTACCCCAAATCACTAATAGCTCTCACTGATTGGCCAACAATAGGTTCCAGGCCAGGCCCCACTTGGTCATTGTTTGGGCCCTGGTTGGCTCAGAATAAATGTAAATAGGAATTGTTTCTGTTTTGGCCAGAAACCCTGAGGATCTTCCCCTCCCATCTCTTTTTTTTTAAAGAGGCCATTTTTTGACTCATTTTTTTTTATTAAGCTTTAATCACTGAATAGGCCTCAGTCAAACTGAGGACCTGTTAAAGACCTTAGCTTGAAAAGGCCAAAGTTCCCCATTACATCCTGGGCCATCTCCAGTCATCTGTATCTGGCCACTGGACCCAGATGGCTCTGAAGGTGAAAGCGAGGCTGGTGACTGCACAGCCCTGCCTCACTTAAATCCAATTCACTTGGATGTCACGGCATCCTTACAATATGGTCTTCTTTGAGAATGAAGGAAAAACAGCAAGCAAGCCACCTTTATTCTAGTGAATGGAAGCTCTTTAAGACAAGCACACACACACACACACACACACACTAATGCATTGTTGCTGTGGCTATGAATTGTGTTCTTGTTTAGCTGTTCTTCAGTTGCTTCCAACTCTTCATGACCCCATTTGGGACTTTCTTGGCAGAGACATGGGAATGGTTTGCCATTTCCTTTTCCAGCTCATTTTATAAATGAGGAAACTGAGGTAAACAAGGTTTTATGACTTGCCCAGTGTCACACAGCATTAAGTGTCTGAGGCCAGATTGATCTTGGGAAGATGAGTCTTCCTAACTCCAGGCCTGGATCTCTATCTATTGTGCCACCTAGCAACCCAAATTGTACGAACTGTTAACATTCACAATTTGGAATTACATAAATAAAGTGACTAAAATGTCTATACCCTTTGATTCAGAGATTCTACTTCTGGTCATTGGAGGCTGTTGACAAAAGGAATGCTTTATATGCACCAAAATATTTATAGTAGCACTTTTCCTTATAGCAAAGAACTAGAAACAAAATAATTTAATGAAATAACCATTTATTTGGTGATTACCATGTGCCAGGCACTGCACTAAAGCCCTAGGGATTGAAATAAGAAAAAGAAAATTCCTGCCCTCAAGGTGCTTATAATCCAATGGAGAAGACAATACATAAGGAAGCTAAAAAGGGAGGTACAAGGCACAGGGGCCTGACAGTGGAGTCAATATCAACAAACACTTATTAAATGTCCATTGTGTATTAGACCCTGTGCTAATAGATGCATGCTAATTGAGAAACAGCTCAAATTATGGTACATGAAGATAATGGAATATTGCTGACCTGTAAGAAGACACAAAGAGGACGAATACAGGGAAGTAAAGCCAGCAAGGTAAAGATTATACACAGTTGTGTGTAATCTAAAAGAACAACACAAAAAATGACAAAAACTAAATGCCATGAAATTTTGATGGCCGACCTTGGTCCCAACCAAAGGAGCGATACAAGATGACTCTTCTCCCAGACTCTTTGCAGATGGGGCCACCGGTTGTGATGTAGTGCATGTAATGTCATTCTTTTTTGAAATGTTTATATAACAGAGGAGTGACATCCAATGCTACTCTCCACATGGAAGTCTGGGGAGCCTGTTACTGGGAGAATCATCATGATGTATAAGTATAATGGGAATTTATGTCTTCTTCCTTTTCCCCTCCTCCTTCTTCTTTTTATTACTTATTTTTTTAAATTACTTATTTGAAAAAAAAAAAACTATGACAATTTCCTTTTTGTCCTGTTGGTTTTCATTTTTGATTTCTTGAAATATACCTTTGAAACAACAGGCTTTTAAAAGCCCATTGTAGGGGGGCAAAGCCAAGATGGCGGCTGGAAAGCAGGGACGTGCCTAAAGCTCTCCCCCAGGACCCTCCAAACACTTATAAAAATGGCTCTGAACAAATTCTAGAACTGCAGAACCCACAAAATAGCAGAGGGAAGCAGGGCTTCAGCCCAGGACAGCCTGGATGGTTGCTGGGTAAGGTCTATCGCACTGAGCTGGGAGCAGAGCTGAGCACAGCCCAACGTGGGCTGCGCCCAGACCAACCAGACCTGGGAGCTGGGCAGAGCAGGCCCTAGAACCCTCCCTGGTGGGAGGAATTAAGTGGCAGATCAGAGCAGGAGTGCAGAGCCTGCTCAGATCTGTGTCTCAGTCCGGGTTGGCGGTTCTTGGGGGAGGAGGAGCACTGGTGTGGCAGAGCTTGCTGTGTAGAAAAAGCTCTGAAAACAATAATGCCACTCCTCAAGCTTGGGACAAAGTACTCTCTACTCTACAAGCAGTCATACCCTGACGAAAAACTCAAGGGTCAAGTAATTGGCTGGGAACATGGCCAGGCAGGAAAAACTCAGATTCAGAAGACCAAAACATACAGCCAGAAGAAGTCAACAAAGTCAAAGAGCCTACATCAAAAGACTCCAAGAAAAACATGAACTGGTCTCAGGCCATGGAAGAGCTCAAAAAGGATTTGGAAAAGCAAATTAGAGAAGTAGAGGAAAAATTGGGAAGAGAAATGAGAAGGATGAGAGAAAACCATGAAAAACAAGTCAATGACTGGCTAAAGGAGACCCCCAAAATACAGAAGAAAATAACACCTTAAAAAATAGACTAACTCAAATGGCAAAAGAGCTCCAAAAAGCCAATGAGGAGAAGAATGCCTTGAAAGGCAGAATTAGCTGAATGGAAAAGGAGGTCCAAAAGACCACTGAAGAAAATACTACCTTAAAAATTAGATTGGAGCAAGTGGAA
>CM053622.1:44475058-44487020 GCA_028646595.1 Phalanger gymnotis | reverse complement strand
CAACATGAGTATCGTGGAAGGGTTTTACATAATGACACGCATGTGGCCTATGTTGAATTGCTTGCCTTCTTAGGGAGGGTGGGTGGGGAGGGACGAGGGGAGAGAATTTGGAACTCAAAATTTTAAAAACAGAAGTTCAAAAACAAAAAAAAAAAGTTTTTGCATGCAACTAGGAAGTAACATACACAGGTAATGGGGCGTAGAAATTTATCTTGCCCTACAAGAGAAGAAGGGAAAGGGGGATGGGAGTGGAAGTGGGGTGACAGAAGGGAGGGCTGACAGGGGAACGGGGCAATGAGAATATGCGCCACCTTGGAGTGAGTGGGAGGGTAGAAACGGGGAGAAAATTTGTAATTCAAACTCTTGTGAAAATCAATGCTGAAAACTAAATATATTAAATAAATTAAATTAAAAAAAAGAAAAAAAATTTCTTCCCATTTCTACCCTCCCCCCACCCCAAGATAGCATGCATTCGTGATTGCCCCTTTCCCCAGTCTGCCCTCCCTTCTGTCACCCCACTCCCCTCGCCCTTATCCCCTTTCCCCTTACTTTCTTGTAGGGCAGGATAGATTTCTATAGCCCATTGCTGTACATCTTATTTCCCAGTTGCATGTAAAAAAAAAACCAACACTTTTTTTCGAGCATTTGTTTTTAGAATTTTGAGTGCCAAATTCTCTCTCTTCTTCCCTCCCCACCCACTCTCCTTGAGAAGGCAAGCAATGCAATATAGGCCACGTATGTATCATTAAGCAAAACATTTCCATAGTAGTGGTGTTGTGAAAGACTAGCTATATTTACCTCCATCCTATCCCGTCTCCCTTTATTCAGTTTTCTCCCTTGACCCTGTTCCTTTTCAAAAATGTTTGCTTTTGACTACCTCCTCCTGCAATCTGCCCTCCCTTCTATCATCCCTGCTCTCATCTCCTTCCCTCCTACTTTCCTGTGGGGTAAAATACCCAACTGAAAATATACGTTATTCCCTCCTTAAGCCAAATCCGATGAGAGCAAGATTCACTCATTCTCCCTCACCTGCCTCTTCTTCCCTTCCTAGAGAACCTCATTTTCTTGCCACTTTTATGTGAGATAATTTACCCCATTCTATCTCTCCCTTTCTCCTTCTCCCAATATATTCCTCTCTCACCCTTTAATTTTTTTAGATATCATCCCTTCATATTCAATTCACCCTGCACCCTCTGTATATATGTATATATATATATATATATATATATATATATATATATATATATATATACACATATATATGTGTGTGTGTGTGTGTTTGTGTGTATGTGTGTGTTCCCTTCAACTACCCTAATAAGGTTTCATAGGTTTCATGAGTTACAAATATCGTCTTTCCATGTAGGAATGTAAACAAAACAGTTCAACTTTAGTAAGTCCCTTATGATTTCTCTTTCCTATTTACCTTTTCATAGTTCTCTTGATTCTTATGTTTGAAAGTCAAATTTTCTATTCAGCTCTGGTCTTTTCATTGAGAAAGCTTAAACATCATCTATTTTATTGAAAATCCATATTTTGCCTTGGAACATTATACTCAGTTTTGCTGGGTAGGTGGTTCTTGGTTTGAATCCTAGTTCTATTGACCTCCAGAATATCATATTCCAAACCCTTTGATCTCTTAGTGCAGAAGCTGCTAGGTCCCGTACTATCCTGATTGGGTTTCCACAATACTCAAATTGTTTCTTTCTGGCTGCTTGCAATATTTTCTCCTTGACCTGGAAATTCTGGAATTTGTCTACAATATTCCTAGGAGTTTTCTTTTTGGAATCTTTTTCAAGAGGCGATCAGTGGATTCTTTCAATTTCTATTTTACCCTCTGGCTCTAGAATATCAAGGCAGTTCTCCTTGATAATTTCTTGAAAGATGATGTCTAGGCTCTTTTTTTGATCATGGCTTTCAGGTAGTCCAATAATTTTTAAATTATCTCTCCTGGATCTATTCTCCAGGTCAGTGGTTTTTCCAGTGAGATATTTCTCGTTGTTTTCCATTTTTTTTATTCTTTTGGTTCTGTTTTTTAATATCTTGATTTCTCATAAAGTCACTAGCTTCCACGTGCTCCAGGCCAATTTTTAAGGTAGTATTTTCTTCAGTGGTCTTTTGGACCTCTTTTTCCATTTGGCTAATTCTGCCTTTCAAGGCATTCTTCTCTTCATTGGCTTTTTGGAGCTGTTTTGCCATTTGAGTTAGTCTATTTTTTAAGGTGTTATTTTCTCCCGTATTTTTTGGGTCTCCTTTAGCAAGTCACTGATTTGTTTTTCATGGTTTTTTTTGATTCACTCTCATTTCTTTTCCCAATTTTTCCTCTACTTCTCTTACTTGCTTTTCCAAATCTTTTTTGAGCTCTTGCATGGCCTGAGGCCAATTCATATTTTTCTTGTAGGCTTTTGAGGTAGGCTCTTTGACTCTGTTGACTTCTTCTGGCTGTAGGTTTTGATCTTCTATGTCACCAAAAAAAGATTCTATAGTCTGAGTCTGAGTCTGAGTCCGTTTACCCTTCCTCATGTTCCCAGCCAACTACTTGATCAGGTTATGACTTCAGAGTAGAGAGTGCCTTGTCCCAAGCTTCAGAGGCCTTGCACTGCTATTTTCAGAGCTACTTCTAAGCCAACACAAGCTCCGCCATACCGGTGCTGCTCTTCCCCCAAGAACCGCCAACCAGGTTCTCGACCCAGATCCAAGCAGGATGAAGCAAGAGAAACCTGTCTCTGCACCAGCAAAGCGCTCCCTGCATGCCTGCTCTGGTCTGCCATTTGGTTACTCCCACTGGGTAGGCCAGGGACTCTGGAAGCAGCAGCTGGAGCTTCCTGCTGCTGCAGTGCCACCTCTGCCACCCCCAGGACTGGGGCCAGGCCCGCACTTCTCTCCCCCAGATCTAGCAGTTTCCCCACTGATCTGCTCTATGGTCTTTGGCATTTGTGGGTTAAGAAGTCTGGTAACTGCTACAGCTCAGTGAATCCTGGCCCTGAGGGCCTGCTCCAAACATCTCCTCCGCCGTGGTCTATCCTGGCCCATCCCACGCTGGGCTGAGCTCTGCTCCTAGCACAATGCAATAGACCCTTACAAGTGACCATCCAGGCCGTCCTAGGCTGGAGACCTGTTTCCCTGTGTTATTTCGTGGGTTCTGTAGCTCTAGAATTTGTTCAGAGCCATTTTTTACAAGTGTTTGGAGGGATTTGGGGGAGAGCTTAAGTGAGTCCCTCTTTTCCAGCTGCCACTTTGGCTCTGCCCCCTCTGTAATTGACTATATGATTTTTTAAAAAACATATGATTGAAAGCACCAATGACAGATCCCCCAGGACAGCTTTGGAATCTGGCACAGTTAGGTTCTGTGGACTCAATTTCACAAGGTTGCCTAGCCTTCCAGAACCCCAGTTACACTGAATGCCCAGCAGGAGCCACACCTCTGAGATCTAACAGGGGTCACACAGACACCGCTTTCTCCAGTCCAATGATTTGGAAGGATCAGAAAAATTTAAAAAAATCTTGGCTGAGATACCTCTTTTTATCCTCGGTAACATTTGGGGGTTCAGCATTTCCTTGAATTCTTCATCAGTCATGTCCCCAAATTCATTCATCCCCAGGGACTAGGTCAGCTTCCCCTCTTTATACAGGAGATTATGATCATTAATGAACTTCACAGTCTTCTCCTATACCTGTCTCCTAAAAAATTCCTCCTTCTCAGTATAGTTCCTTCCATATGTGGACTTAAACAGTAACCATTCAGTATCCAGCTCTGGTTTTTGTGAGAAAACAATATGAAAGTCCCCAGCAAAGGGAAATCAGGCAAACAAATTGTCTCATGGTGGCTACCTTTTACTGCTTTTAGATTGTCAGAGACTCTTCTTACTGCTGGAACCTGGCAGAGGAAGCTGCAGTCAGAGGGAAGTGGAGAGGAAGGCTCTTCAACAATGCTGAGAAATCTGGCCTTCTCACATCCCTCAAACTCTATTTATGCTCCTGCTCCAACTTTGGGATTAGCCAATGCTAGCTATTTTTATTATTATTCCCTTTGCCCTCATGGTAGCATGGCCAGTGGACTGGAGCACACTGCCCCTCTCATTGTCTAACTCACAATCAGTTAGTCAAAAGGCATTTATGAAGCCGGGCACTGAACTAAGCACTGGAGAGAAAAAGAAAGGCAAGCTGGTCCCTTCCTTCAAAGAATCCACAGTCCAATGGGAGAGACAACATGCAAACAACTCTGTTCAAACAAGCTATTGACCCATTAAGTTGGAAGTAATCTTGAAGGAAGGCCTTAGTGATAAAGGCAGATCAGGAAAGTATTCTTGCAGAAGGTAAGATTTTGGCTGAGACTGGAAGGAAATCAGGGAAGCCAGAGATGAGGAACAAGAGAATTCTGGGAATGAGGAACAGCTAGGGAAAATATCTGGAGGGTCTAGTATAAGGAAAAGCAAAGAGGGCCAGTGCCATAGGATCACAGAGGACATGGGAAGTGAGTAAAATGTAAGATGCGTGGAAAGGTAGGAGCATGCCAGGTTATGCCTTTAAAAGTTGAAAAGAGGATTTTATATTTGATCCTGGAGGTAACAGGGAACCTCTGGAGTTTGAGGGGAGAGGGAGGAGGAGTAGAGGGGGAGGGTGACATGGTCAGACCCACACTTCATCTTTTTTTAGATTTCTTTTTTTAATTTATTTACTTACTTTACCCCAGTTACATGTAAAAACAATTTTTAACATTCGTTTGTAAAACTTTGAGTTCCAAATTCTCTCCCTTGCTCCCTTCCCACCCACCCTCATTGAGAAAGGAAACAGTTAAATATAAGTTATACATGTGTAGTCATGCAAAACATATCCATAATAGTCTTGTTGTGAAAGTATAGACAAAAAAATCCTCAAGGAAAATAAAGTAAAAAAAGTATGCTTCAATCTGCATTCACACACCATCAGTTCTTTTTCTGGGGATGGAGAGCATTTTTTTATCCTAAGTGCTCCAGAGTTCTCTTGGATTTTTGTATTGCTGAGAATAGCTAAGTCATTCACAGCTGATCACCCTACAATATTGCTGTTACTTTGCACACAGTACATTTCACTTTGCATCAGCCCATGCAAGTCTTTCCAGGTTTCTCTGAGAGCATCCTGCTCATCATTTCTTATAGCACAATAGTGTTCTATCACAATCGCATACCACAACTTGTTCAGCCATTTCCCAATTTGGGCGTCCCCTCAGTTTCTAATTCTTTGCCCCCAGAGATGAGCTGCTATAAATATTTTTGTGCACATAGGTCCTTTCTCCCCCTTTTTAAAGCTCTTTTGGAATACATACCTAGTAGTGGTATTGCTAAGTAAAAAGGTGCATGGTTTTATAGCCCTTTGGGCATAGTTCCAAATTGCTCTGCAGAAAGGCTGAATCAGTTCATAACTCCACCAAATGCGCATTGATGTTTTATTTTTCCCATGTTCCTTCCAACAAGGAACTTTAGAAAGATAACTTTGATAGCTAGGAAGAAGATGGACTGGAATGGGGAGAGACTTGAGGCAGGCAGACCCACCAGCAGGCTATTGCAATAGAGCAGGTGTGAGGTGATAAGGGCTTGGACCAGGATGGTAGCAGTGGCAGAGGAGATATACAAGAGACTTTTCAAAGGTAGAATCAACAGGACTTGCCAACAGACTGGATGTGGGGGTGGTGGAGAGAGAGTGAAGATTTGAAGATGATGCCTAGATTATGAGCCTGAAGGACTGGGAAGACAGTGGTGAGCTGAGTGGTTTCCTGTCCCTTTGATATATCTATCCCCAGTCCAAGTTGGTTTACTTTCCCTCGGGCTCCAGCTTGGCCATTCTGGGGTGTTCAGCAGTCTTTTATTTTCCTTTTCCAGTGATGTTATTATCTTTGCATATATTGTTTTTCTCTGGTTACTTCTAAGTTTGTATCATCAATTTGTATGTCACCTCATGCTTCTCTGGATTCCTCATGCCTGTGCCTCAATTAATTTTTAGGGAAATAAAATGAGTTTAATCTGAGGCATGTGGAGTTTAAAGATGTCTACAGGACATCCGGTTGGAGATGTCCAATAGGCAATTGGCTTCATGGTAGCATGGCCAGTGGTCAGTAACACACTGCCCTTCTCATGTTTAATCTGGTAATCCGAGGTTAGGTCAGGCTGATTCCATAGTCTTGCCTCTCAACTTTGCCGATATCTTGGTGTTACGCGTTCTGCCCACACTAGCACTTCCTATGGGTCTAGAGCGTCAGCAGAGGCCTTTAATCCTCCAACCTCAAATTGTACCTTCACTTCTAAAGTCCTTCTGAGGTCAGCTGGGTAGGGTTATTGCAATTATCCAGGGCTGCTCCTCTCAATATCCAGGGTAGAGAAATTGACTGGAGGAAGGCCAAGAGAGGAAAACAGTCTGTAGTTCTTGCCAGAGTTCTTAGGGCTATCCCCCATTCTGAAATTTTTATGTATTCAAAGGGCCCTTCTAGCTCTGACATTCTAGGGTCCTCCCAGCCCTGACATTCTGGGTTCTAAGGGCTCTCTCAGCTCTGTTTTATCTAAGAGCCCCTCTAGCCTACTCTGACATTTCACGTTCTAAGGACCCTCCCAGCTCTGACATTCTAGGGTCCTCCCAGCCCTGACATTCTGGGTTCTAAGGGCTCTTCCAGTTCTATTTTATTTAAGGGCACCTCCACCCCACTCTGACATTCCATGTTCTAAGGGCCCTCCCAGCTCTCACATTCTAGGGTCCTCCCAGCTCTGATATTCTGGATTCTAAGGATCTTTCTAGCCCTGACATTCTGGGTTCTAAAGGCTCTCCTGGCTCTGACATCCTAGCATCCCTCCAGCCCTGACATTCCGGGTTCTAAGGATCCCTCTAGTCCTGACATTCTGGGTTCTGAGGGCTCTCCCATCTCTGATATTCTCTGTTCTATCTGAGGCCCACTCCCCCACCCCCCATTTCCAATATTCTATGTCCTCAGAGCCCTCCTAGCTCTGACATTCTTTAAGCGCCCTCCCCATTCTGACATCCTATTTTCTGAGGGACTTCCTGACTCTGAGTTTGCAGTCTCCTGTCTAAGGAGTGTGGCTTCCTGCTTGCATATTTCTAAGTCTTGGGACACCTTTAAATTTACCATCCAGTAGAGCAGAGGAGTCCTGACCGTCTCCCGTTTTATCTTCTTTTGGACCATGTGGGTCGACATGCTGGAAAGAACCGCTGCCTAATTATGGAGTTGACAAACCCACTGATGACTAGCAGCTGTGGCTGAGGAGTCTCTGTTCCCTGCCAGGACCTGGGCCTTTTAGACTTTGAGAATCAAAAAGAACCCTAGTGGCAGGCTAATGGAATGAAGTCCCAGTTGGCTATGACAGTGAGGGGACCTTTGCTTCCCATGGTGTGTACCTACTTCCCTTCTGCCGATGATGAACATTGTACAATTTCCTCTGCTGCTATTCATAACTCACTTTCCCAAAGTACCCTAAAGCTCCCTAAGTAAGCCTCTTACCGGCTTGATACCCATTTATATTCAGACTATCCCGGTAAAAGAGATTGGTTGGGTATTATCATTGCCATTTTAAAGATGAAGAACATGAGAGAGCAAGAGAGGGGAGATCATTTACCAAAACTGCACCTTGTCCTGGCACAATCCAGGACTCAAACCATTGTTTTCTGATTCCAAAGCTAGGATGCTTTTCAGTACGACACTCTACTTCCCTCTCATAGGGGGCATCTCAAAAGTAATAATAGTAACTAGAGAGGAAGCATGGAAGAAAAAGGTTCAAGTCCTGCCTACTGATTGTGGGACCCAGGGTAAGTAACTTAATATGTCAGTGCCTGGGATCAATCATCACACCTATACTGGGAGAAATAAATCTTCTCCCTGGGGGCTGCCTATACTTATAAAACCATAAATCTAGAACCTCCCCCTCAAAAAAAGAACAACAAAAAACCCTTGTATTTCTATAATGTTCATAAAGTTCTCTGCATGCATTCCCTCATTTGATCTGAATGTTTAAATTACAAGAGGTTAGTGGATAGAGGACAAGTCAGAAAGAGTTAGGTTGAAGTCTTTCTTCTCACCTGTACCATCTGTAAGTCACTTACACTTGCTGTGACTGAGACACTTTTTCCTCAGTGGGCCCAGTAAAAAAAAAAAAATTCTGAATTATGTAACAACTGGGTCAATAGTCTATTTGAAAAAAAAAAAATTTAGTGGAAAGTTTTTTTCAAATAAAATTGTCAGGGCAACGACAAACACAGGGATGCTCCAGTGACGTTCATGTGGATTGTGACTGTAGCATTAGTTTAGATTTAAAAGAAGCCTTTTAAATTAACCATGAAAGTATTTTTGGCTTCCTGAGGGAGTCACAAAAACTGGAAGCCTTTAAAGATTAGTGCACAAAGCTTTTTTCTCAAACCACTTTTGTCAGTCATTCAGTCAGTCAACACATACATATTAAGAGATTACTATGCACCAAGTACTAAGCTAAACACTAGAGATACATAGACAAATATGGGTGTGTACATTCAAGTAATTAGGTGACTTTAGGCAAGCTTCTTTCCCTCTCTGAGCCTCAATTTACTCATTTATGTGTAACCTGGAGTGGTCTGGAAATGCTCAGCTTATGTAGCATGGAACAAGGGGGTTGGATTAGAGGATATCTACAACTTCTTCTACGTGCTGACATTCTATGTTCTAAGGGCCTTTTCAGCTCTGACATTCTATGTTCTAAGGGCCCTTCTAGCCCCGACATTCTATGTTCTAAAGTCCCCTCTTAGCTCTGACAATTTGTGTTCTAAGGCCCTTCCTGACTCTTCCATTTGATTCCCTGTGTTCTAAGGCCCCTTGTGGACTGTGATATTCTGTTCTCTAGGGCCAATCATATTTCTTCAGTATTACTGGCAAACCACCAAACATTCATCTTCAAAAGTAAAGCCATGGGGAGACATATAGACTGGGAGGTCTTAGTCATTTTTGAGTCATGGACCTCTCTGGAAGTCTGTTGAAGCTTATGGACCCTTTCTTAGGATCATGTTTCTTAGAGGAATTAACAATGGAAGGAAATGCCAAATTTCAGTGAGAGATTAGTGAAAATAAAGCTTGGATTTCTCGTCCAAGTTCATGGACTCCTGAAACCTATCACTTGACCACTTGTGCATTGATGGAGCCCAAGTTAAGAACCTCTACTCCAGAGAATTCAAGTGGAGCCACTGTAAACCCACAAATTCCTGTTTTGTAAGGTTCTTTTCCCTCTCACCTTCTTTGTTATCCAGTCTAATAGCTTCAGTTCTAACTGTTGCAGATACTGAAATGTGTTTTCCTGCTAACTCAGTGTTGTTCTCAATTTCTTGGTTTGATTTCTTCCAAAATGGAGCTCAGGAAATATTTCACTCTGGCAGCAAATCAACTGGAAAGTATTGTGTGACATAAAATTAATTCTGAAAGCGTGGATCACAAAACCCTCATCATCATACAGTCTAAACTATGAGAAGCATAGCATCGCTTTAAAAATTTGTCCTTGTTACAATACTTTTCTTTGTTACATCACCTTCATTTCCAAATGGTTCCCTCTCCTCTCCCCTCTCCAGTGAGCCATCCCTTGTAAGAAAGATTTTAAATAGGAGGAAGGAAAAAAACAATTCAACAAAACCAACCAGGGGGTTTATCCATCTGACAATATAAGTAATATTCTGCACCCACGGTCTCCCACTTCTGCAAAGAAGAGAGGTATTCTTGCTCAATTCTTCTCCAAGGCCAAATTTGGTCATTATATTTTGTTGTTGTTTTCAGTCATGTCTGATGCTTCATGACCCCATTTGGGGTTTTCTTGGAAAAGATACTGGAGTGGTTTGCCATTTCCTTCTCCATTTCATTTCACAAATAAGGAAACTGAGGCAACCAGGGTTAAGTGACTTGCCCAGGGTCACACTGCTAATAAGTGTCTAAGGCTGGATTTGAACTCAGAAAGATGAGTCTTTCTGACTTCAAGCCCAGCACTCTATACAAGGAGTCACCCATCAAGGCTGCTCCGATAAAGAATTACAGTATCTTAGCAATAATGATAACTCTCCCAGGATCCTTTTGGATTTTTTTTGCAGGGGGAGGGAGAATAGGAGTTTCTGGTTAGGAGTGTAAGCAAAAGAAATCCAGTCTTTCAAACCTTAGAAACTAAGTGAGAGAAGTGTGAGAAAAAGAAAGGGTTTTGGAAGTAGAAGTGGCAAAGGGCCTCTGAACTCTTCTTTGAGATGGAGAGAGGAAAAGAAAAAATGACCAACAGCGGCATTCCTTTATGTGAGCAGTTCAAGGGGTCTGTGAACTTGGATGAGGAAAAAAAAATCACATCTGTAGTTCAATAGAATTGGTTTTCTTTGTAGCCCCCTGCATCTTACATTTGACATTTGACAACACTATTGTGAGGACTTCCTCAGACTCCCACAAGGGTCCAAGACACAAACATAATTAAGAGCCTCTATTTTATGTAGAGAAACAGAAGTCTAATTGATGTTTCAACATCTGCTTTACCAGAAATGAAAACAGAAGCCACCTCTGTGAAACAGAAACCGCCTGGCCCCGGCTCCTTCAACACTCTGTGGCCTCCTGAAGGGATTAAAAGGAAAGTGAGCTCAGAGTCCAGGCAGTCTCACAGACCGGGAGCAAGGCGAGGCAGGCTTTTGTTTCCTAGCTTTGACTACCTTTGAGCTGATGTTTTCTGGTAAAAACAACCAGTTTTCTCTTCCACAAAGGTCTTCCTCAGAGGCTTCCACATGGCAAGGTGGTGCCAATGCAAACACCAGCAAATTCCTAGCAAGTTAGATAGGTTTTGAATATGGATGGACCCATTCCTTTGTCCTAAGACTGGCTTACCTAAGTTCAGAGAAGCTTACTGCCAAAAAATTGGCCTGGGTGTGATGAATTTTTCAGCCTTTCATCACTCACAAAGACCTTTATTAAGGTGTGAAAGGAAGGGTCGCATCTCCATCAGTACAGAGTTGGAAAACACCTCCACCCCCACTCCCAATGAAACCATAGATTCTTGGAATAAACTTAAGGACAAGCGTCCTAGTCATTTTTCAGATCAGTTCATTTCTATATTCCTCTTCCTTAGGAGAAGCGTAGGGAAATAGTTGACTTGACACTGTACAAACATAGCCCCTTGCTCACAATTAGCATGATTGGCTTTCAAAATCAGCTGACCAATTGAGGTCGACCTCTCTGTTACAAGCTCTATTAAATGAAGTTCCCAAGTTAAAGAATATATACTCTACTTTCCATTGATATATAAGATTTTACCATTTCTAAAATGCTTTCATGTACATTTTATTTCTTTTTAAAAATTTTATAAACATTTTATTTTTCCCCCAATTACATGTTAAAACAATTTTTAAACATTTTAAAAAGTTTTGAGTTCCAAATTCTTTCTCTCCTTCCTTCCCTCCCTTCCCTCCTCCTCCCTGAGATGGTAAGCAATCAGATATAGGTTATAAATGTGCAATTCGCATACATTTTCTGATGTAATGAGATGCGATACACTTTTCCAAATAAAATTTTGTTTTCAAACATTAAAATAATTGTTTCATTAAAAAATCTTGAGAGGCATGGATTTGTGATTAAAATAGAATTTGCTAATATTTCTTTAATTTTTTTTAAATAAATGGAATTTTTAAAAGTTTTTAAAAGACTTTTTTTTTTAACTGGGAGATGTTGTTTAGCTGTGTGACCCTGGGTAAGTCACTTAATCTGTCTGAGCCTCAGTTCCTCATCAGTAAAATGAGGGGATTAGATTAGATGGCTTCAGAAGTCCCTTTCAATTATAAATCTGGACATAAAACTGCCCTTCCCTAAACAAGACAGCAAGGGTAAGAGAGAGAGAAGGAGGAGGAGAAGAAGAAGGAGAAGAAGCAGAAGCAGAAGAAGGAAGAGGAAGAGGAGGAGAAGAAGCAGAAGCAATAGCAGCAGAAGAAGCAGAAGCATCAACAGCAGAAGGAG
>CM053622.1:44380864-44474958 GCA_028646595.1 Phalanger gymnotis | reverse complement strand
GAAAGAAAGAAAGAAAGAAAGAAAGAAAGAAAGAAAGAAAGAAGGAAAGAAAGAAAGAAAGAAAGAAAGAAAGAAAGAAAGAAAGAAAGAAAGAAAGAAAGAAAGAAAGAAAGAAAGAAAGAAAGAAAGAAAGAGAAAGATCGCCTCTCTTCTTCCTTGGGAGTGTATTTTTCAAATTTCAGAATGCTTCAGTATCTTTGTCACTCTGTTCTTTCTCATGATAGACAGCTAAGTTGCAGCTTTATCTCTGCTCCAGTTAACAGCCTGAAATACAACCTTGGTAAACTTTATTACTTTGCCACACTTGGTTCTTCTCTAAGTACACAAGTTAGATAGTTGCACAAAATAACCTTGGAGAGCAGCTTGGTGGCTATCTTCTTCAAGGACCAGTCTAAACTCACTGGGCAGTGGGACACCTGTGGGAACCCACTGGAGCTTGTGCTCTGTCCAAGTTTTTGGTGTGGGAATCACTGGACAGTTTTTCTGGACTGACCTAGTTTTTTTTTTAAATGGTTTTAATTCTATATAAAGTTTGGTTATAGAATTGTCCGTTCATGCAAACAGGGGAAGCGTCGTGCTCCTGGGGAAAGGGCACTTGCTGTCTCTGGAGTGAGAGGTTGTTGTTTTTCAATCATTGTCTGACTCTTTGTGACCCCATTTGGGGTTTTCTTGTCAAAGATGCCAGAGTGGTTTGCCATTTCCTTCTCCAGCTTGTTTTACAGATGTGGAAACTGAGGCAAAGAGAGTTAAGTGACTTGTCCAGGGTCACACAGCTAGTACGTATCTGAGGCTGGATTTGAACTCGGGAGGATGATTCTTCCTGACTTTAGACCTGGTGCTTTAGCCACTGCACCACCTAGCTGCCCTGGAGTCAGAGGATCTGGGTTTAAATCCTGCTTCTGATAGTTTTTAACTGTGTAACTGTGGGTAATCAACCTACGGTAATTCATCAATACTTGCAATTAGCACAATGCCTAGCACATTGGAGACACTTAAAAGCTAGTTGTTTAATATAATCGATTAAACACCTGTTCTATGTCTGTAAGTTATTAACTTCCCTGGGCCTCAGTTTTACCATATGAAAAATAAGAGAGATGGACTCAGTCTGAAGTCTGAGGCCCTTCCCAGTTCCAGAGAGATGATCTCATGTCTGCTTACTATACAATGGGGACAAGAGTCGGGCCTGTGGCCAGCCAGGTGGGGGCTGTCTCAAAGGCAGAGCTCTATGATCCCCTTTCTGGGACTGCCTCTCTGGTTCTTCCCCTGGGTACCTGCAACCTACCTGGAATGATTTCAAAAGAAAGAGGTGCCAGTACAAACCATTACTATAATCTCTAGATGTCCAGGGTTCACCTTAACATGTTTGCTAGTCTCTGAAATCACAAATAGCAGAGAATAATCGATTGGCACTGCCTTGAGAAAATCACAGGTCTGGCTCACAAGTCAAGAGAAAAAATCCAAATAGAGCTCCAAATAACTATTAAGACTCAATAACTTATTAATGCCTATTATTTCTATTAATTAATAGGAATTATAAATGTTGGTGATTAATGTATTAATTATGGTTATTATATGATTATAATTATCATATTTATTGTAATTATATATGATTGTAATTATATTATATATTGGTATCTATGAATTATAATTCAACATAATAAATTATAGCTCTCGATGATTGCTTTATTATAAATTATAATCATGATGTTTCTATTATTAATACATTGTGATTTATGTAATACTATGAAAATATCAATATCAATGTTGATTATAATTTTTAATAATTTATCAGGTGACACAGTAGGTGGAGCATCAGGCCTCAAACCAGGAAGACCAGAGTTGAAATCCAGCCAGGCTTCAGACATGTGCTAGCTGTGTGACCATGGGCAACTCGATTAATCTCTGTTTGCCTCAGTTTCCCCATCTGTGAAATGAGGCTAATAATAACACCTACCTCCTTGGGTTGTTATAAGGACCATGTGAAATAATAATTATAAAGCTCTTAGCGTAGTGCCTGGAGCATAGTAGGTACTGTATAAATGTTAATTATAATGATGATGCTTATTACTAATGGCGTTATGTAGCAATTTTTCTTTTTAATTTAACTAATTTAGTAGTTCATAAGAGAAATGCAAAATAAAATAATTTTTATCTCCAACCCTGTCCATTTTCTCTCTTTAAATAGTTATTACTTTTATTATTATTACTACTACCACCATTTTTTTAAACATTCAGGTTTTTTTTTTAGTTTTGAGTTCCAGATTCTATTCCTCCTCCCTGAGACAGTAAGCAATCTGATATAGGTTATGAGTGTGCAATCATGTAAAACATTTCCATGTTAGTCATTTTGTGCAAGAAAACTCAAACAAAAAAAGAAAAAGTAAAAAATAGCATGCTTCAGTCTGTATTCAAAGACATCAGTTCTTTCTCTGGAGGCAGAGAGCATATTTCATCATAAGTCCTCTGGGATTTTCTTGGATCATTGTATTGCTGAAAATAGCTAAGTCATTCACAGTTATTCATCATATAATATTACTGTTACTGTATACAATGTTCTCCTGGTTCTGCTCACTTCACTTTACATCAGTTCGTGTAAGTCTTCCCAGCTTTCTCTGAAAGCAGGATGCTTGTCATTTCTTATAGCACAATAATATTGCATTATAATCATAAAACACAACTTGTTCAGCCATTCCCTAGGTGATGAGCATCCCCCAAATTTCCAATTCTCAGTCGTCATGAAAAGAGCTGCTATAAATATTTTAGTACAATTAATTTCCCCCCACTTTTAAAAAAAATACCGTTGGGATACAGACCTAATAGTGCTATTGCTGGATCAAAGGGTATGCACAGTTTGATTGCCCTTTGGGTATAGTCCCAAATTGCTGTGCAGAATGGTTGGATCAGTTCACAACTGCACCAACAATGCATTAATGTCCCAGTTTTCCCGTATCCACTCCAACATTTATCATTTTCCTTTTTTGTCATATTAACCAATCTGATAAGTGTGGAGTAGTACTTCTGGGTGGTTTTAATTTGCACTTCTCCAATCAATAGTGATTTAGAACATCTTTTCATGTGACCAGAGATGCCTTTGATTTCTTCATCTGAAAACTGCCTGTTCATGTTCTTTGACCATTTATCAATTGGGGAATTACTTGTATTCTTATAAATTTGACTCAGTGCTCTATATATTTGAGAAATGAGGCCTTAATCAGTGATATTTACTGTAAAATTCCCTCCACCCCCATTTTCTACTTTCTTTTCTAATTTTGGTGGCATTGGTTTTGTTCATGCAAAACTTTTAAAATTTTATATAATCTACTACCATTTTATATTTTGTAATGCTCTCTATATCTTATTTGGCCCTAAATTCTTCCCTTAGCCATAGATCTGACATGTAAATTATTCTATGCTCTCCTAATTTGCTTATCGTATCACCATGTCTAAATCATGTATCCTTATCTTGGTATATAGTGTGAGATATTGGTCTGTACCTAGTTTCTGCCATAGTAGTTTTCCTAGTAGTTTTTGTCAGATAATGAGTTTTTGTCTCAAAAGCTTGGATATTTGGTTATTTACTAGAATCTATTGTATACGTAATCTTTTCCACTGATCCACTACTCTATTTCTTAGCCAGTACCAGATTTTTTTTTTTACCAGATTGTTTTGATAATTGCTACTTTATGATACAGTCTGACATCTGGTATAGCCAGGTCACCATCTTTCTCATTTTTTTTTATGTTTCATTCCCTTGATGTTCTCGATCTTTTGTTCTTCCAGATGAATTTTGTTATTATTTTTCCTAGCTCTATAAAATAACTTTTGGTAGTTTGGTTAGTATGGCATTGACTAAGTAGATTAATTTAGGGAGAATTATTTTTATTATATTGGTTCCAACTCAGTAAATTTTCAAAGATGACAAAAGAAAGGAATGGTCAACACTGGAGAGACTGTAGGAAGATACTGATACGTTATTGGTGGAGGTGCAAATTGGTCCACCCATTCTAGAAAACACTTTGGAAAGATGCTAAAAAAAAAAGTGTCTAAAATGTTCATCGACCGTTAAACTTAGAGAACCCACAGCTAGTCACAGACCCTCAAGGATATCAAAGACAGGAAGAAAGGTGCCATATATACCAAAATGTTTGTAGTAGCACTTTTTTTTGGCGGTGGTAGCAGTAGATATTCATTGATTGGAGGAATAGTTATTGTTTTGTTTGTCCTTGAGGACCATAACCAGTGGTAGAATTTAACTGGTTTGCACCGGTTCGGGAGAACTGATACCTAATCTTACGTTGAGTTCTGGGAGCCGGAACTCAAATGGCACTTGTAATCAATCTAAGGTGGGCGCTCAATGTGGAAATCACAAATACATATTCCCCCCCCCTTCCCCGCCCCCGCCCCGCCAAAGGCCGTGCTGTGTCCCTGCTCGGGAATGAGGTCAGGGATGGAGGCATAGGGGAAAGTGAGAATGCAGCAATGAGGTGCCAGACGGAAGGAGGAAGGGAAGGGGAGAACTAGGCCTGGGATGGGAGGGCTGGCTACACCCCCATAAGAAGCTGCTGCAGCTGGGATGGGGCAACCCAGGGGGTGATAGCAGCAGAGGCTACTGCAGGCTTAGACCGTCCCCCCTCCCCTGCTCCCTCCCTCTCCATCTGCTTGTGAATGAATCATCCTCCAAACCGTGCCTCCCGTGGCCAGCAGGGAAGCTAGGGAGCTGGGACCAGGTCTCTTAGGGTAAAGGCGAAAAAAAGCAAGCAGTTACTTTGGGCTTCCTCCCAGGGTCTTCTGCCTCCTGCCTGCTTGCCACTCCTACTGTACCTAGCAGGAGAAAGCAGCAGGCGCTGCTGGTGGAAGCCGCCCAACATAAGGCCTGTGATGCCCCTCCCCACCACCACCACCGTCACCCTCTGGCCTTTACACACCTGGCCGGCCCTTACCGACCCCACTCCCTCCACCAGCATCCACTCCCTTTGTAATCAGCCTGCCTCTTTCTTCCTTGGCCTGAGACCTGACCAGAGCTGGTCCCATCTGATCCTGATCACTGAGAGACACTTGTGTCATGGAAATCAAGGATGCCAAAGGCTCAGAAGGAGTGTTTTGTGGGGGGCAGGAAGAGGGAGGCAGGGGGTGAGAGAGACGTGCTAGAAAGTCAGATTATCTTTGGTGCCTCAAACTCAGCTTTTTAGTGTAACTAAAGCTGTTCAAGAGAAACTCCGACTTTTTCCCTGGCCCTGAGCTCACCTTAGTCCTGATGTCTCCAGGTCTCAGGATGGTGTTGGCTGACTCCTAGGAGAAGTCTAGCTTAGAGTCCATGGGTACAACAACCCCATGTATACAACCCAACACAAGACCATTTTTCTGAGCTGGTCCAGTGCCTTATCACAAACACACAAAGACACACATACACTCATACACATTCACCAACATTTACTCACACACTTACACACATTCATACTCATTCACAAATACACTATCCACACACAGTCATAGACTCATACATTCACATGTTCACTTACACACTCATACACATTCACACACGCTCACACATACACAAGCTGACACACACAGACTATACACAGCCTCTTACACATACACACATTCATACACATTCACCAACATTCACTCAACGGTCATTAGGGCAAAGAACCAGTTGTTAATTTATTTGAATCCTATCAGGAAGGTTATGCCATAACTTGCAAGTGAATTGGATTGAAGTGAGGGAAGCCTGTGCAAAGTCACCAGCCTCATTTTCTCCTCCAGAGGAATAATTAAATAAATTGTGGACCATGAACCTAATAGAATATTGCTAAGCAGTGATTTTTCTCATGGCTTCAAATTATTAAGCTATAGGAAGAGAAGTATAAGAATATCTATATGGACTGACCCAGAATGGTGGAAACAGAACCAGGGAAACAACGTACTCAACAACTATAGAAATGTAAATGGAAAGAATTAAAAATGAAATTGAATACAGTGTAAATCTAATGCTCAAACTTGGTTCTGAAGACAGGAGAAACAACGCACCTCTTTTGTGGAAGTAGGTGTAGACTATTGCTCTGTTGTTAGGTTTCATCGATGTATTGATTACTTTTGCTGTCTCTCTCTCTCTCTCTCTCTCTCTCTCTCTCTCTCTCTCTGTCCTTCTCTCTCTCTCTCTCTCTCTCTCTCTCTCTCTCTCTGTCTCTGTCTCTGTCTCTGTCTCTCTCTCTCTCTCTCTCTTTTACAAGGGCGGGCTCTCTGAAGAGGGAAAGGAGAAGTTACAGATTTATAAATGAAGAACTGAAGATAAGTTAGAAACAAAAGAGATCAATGCAAATTGCAAAGAAAGATATTTAAAAAAAGAAGTTTGTCCAATTGAATTGAATTCTTGACTCTCTCTGACAGGATCCAGACTACCTGCTGGGTTGTTTGTCAATGTCAGTAGACAAGGCTGGAGGCCAGCTCCTCAGAGCTGCCTTTGGTTGAAAGTCTTTTATAAGGGTCATTTATGGCTCTGTAACAAATCCTGGTTTCCAATGGATTCTGCTTTAGGGGTTAAATGTTGACCTCTTCGTATGAAGAGGGGCAGTCTCTCAGTGGAGGATTATTCTGCTTTGCCCAAGAGGTCAGCATTAAGACCAATGGAAGAAAGTTACAGGGCGGCAGATTTCAGCTTAATATAAGGAAGAATTTCATAACAAACCAAGTTGTCCATTCATTCATTCATTCAACAAACATTCATTTTTACCCAGTGTACTGTGCCAGGCAGCACGTTAAGATGGAAATTTTAAATAAGACATAGTCTCTGCCCTCAGGGAGCTTATAGTTTATATGTAATACACTGTAGGAGACATATCACAGAGGGTTATAATGCAGAATATTATCTGAAAAGGGCATTCGATTTGTAGATTTATGTGTGTATCACAATTTGTGCCTGGTCCATAGTAGGTGCTTAATAAATGGTTTTTGACTATCTGTCTACATATAATCTATTGTGTTAACTCTCTTCCCACTCAATTGTATTCTCCCCTTATCTGCCAAAGTAATATTCTTAAGCCCAGGTCTGATGATGTGGTCAGTAAAGGCTAGCAGCTCCCTTTTATCTCTAGTACCTGAAATGTTCTGCTTCCTAACCCCGGCCTCTTAGCTTTCCTGGTTTCCTTCAAGACACAGCTCAAACCCACCCTCTGCAAGAGACCTTTCCTGGTCCCTCCCCCTCCCCCCAGTCCTCTGCGTTTACCCTCCATTCTCACTGTGCATCTCTTGTGTGTACATAATGGTTTAATGTCATCTCTCACATAACTGTATGATCTCCCTGAGGGCAGGGCCCTTAAGCCGGTGCTTGTTGACTCATTAATGTGTGTACATGTTGTTCCCCTACAGAATGTAAGCTCCTCAAGGGACAGGCAGGAACTGCTTAATTTTTTGCTTTGGTTCTTAGTACCTTAGTACCTAGCACAGTGCCTGGCAAATGCTTGTTGAACCATACAGCAAATGAGCAGTCCCCTTCTGCCAAGGGGTAGACTACCTCAGGAGCTTTCTGTCACTAGAGGGGCAGGAACAAAGATGGTATGGTCCCTTGTCAGGGATGGTGTGGAAAAGATCTGTGCTGGAGGTGGGGGAAGTGTTGGATAGGAGAGATCCCTTCCTGCCCTGAAACTTCATGATTCCATCTTTCTAGTAGCTTGTTCTCACCTTTGCTCTCCTGGGTTCTGGGATGCCTTCTCATCACAAACACTTGCTGGATAGATAGAGCTGAGCAGTAGGGGAGCTGTAACTCGGGCCTGAGTGCGTGCATTATCCCCAGGGGCAGGCGTTTCATCTCTCACCTGTCAGGCTGCCTGGATCCCTGGCTATGAAATGCTAGCTGATCCCCTCTGGGCACAGTTCAGCGATTCTCTGCTCTGCCACCCTGCCCCCTCCCTTGTTTCTAATTGCTCTCTCTCTCTCTGCTTCTCCTGTGTCTTTGTTACCCAGAACAGACCTAGAAAGTATCTGAGTACATAAAAAAAAACAACAGAATTTTACAATTTGAAGAGACCTTGGATGCAGAACAGCCCAGTTGAAAGGGCCTTTGGAACACCTAATTCAACCCCTTATTTACAGAGAGGGATAACAAGGCACAAAAAGTGGTTGGAAACTGAGCAGAACTGGAAGAGCACTAACCCTAGCTGTATCTCTTCAGGATGGCAGTCTGAATTTTTCAGTGAGGTGAGAAAGACAAGTCAGATCCTGACAATCTTTCTCACACAAATCGATCATTGCTCATGTCCCTGGCCCCTGGGGCTGACTCATCTGACCTTGTCCTTTTCCCACCATGGCACAGCTCTTGGATTTTTACTTTTTGGTGGGGAGTGGGAGTCATGGGAGTAGAATTGAAAATGTCAAAAATGCATGAGACTCTCTCAGAGGGAGGAACCCAAAAGGGAGAGGTTCTTCCTCTAGGGCCCTCCTCATCTCTACTCTTAACTCCAGTCTGTTTCCAGCGCCGATGCATAGTTCACATTCCACACCCAAGAATGAACATTTATTTATATAAACGACCACCCATTTCATGTCTGTCTCCACTAGGTCAAAGAAAGCAAAAACACTTTTTCCTGACTATTCCCCTTCTGTATTTCCAGACTTTTTTTTTTTTTAACCAGACACAGTTTCACATTGAGAAGTCTGAATAATTCAGTCACTTCCTGAGGCCTTAACCAGGGTATCATTAGAGTAGGTTGTATTGTGGAAAGAATACCAGGCTGGGAAGGAGACCTAGATTTGTGTGCTATGTCTAACATGAGCTGGCTATGTGACTTTAGACAAGTCACTTCCCTTCTGTCCTTCATCTCTAAATAATTGGATTTGATGATTTCTATGGTCTCTCCCAACTCTGACATCCTGTGTTCTAAGGGCCCTCCCAGCTCTGACATCCTGTGTTCTAAGGGTTCCCCCAACCCTGACATTTTATTCTCTAAGGTCCCTTCTAGCTCTGATGCTCTTTGTTTTAAGGGGAAATTTTCACCAAAAAAAAAAAAAAAAGGGAAAAAAGGTTAATTAAAATCCCCATGCCTCTGACTCCAGGGCTTAGATCATGACTGTGTTTTTCCACTGACAAGTGGTTATTCTGGTCGGGATGCCCTTTCGGCAGACAGGAATTTAGAGAAGCAACTGCCATAAGGAGATCCTTCAGGTGGAGTGACTTTGCTTGTTTCTGTCACATCTGGTCAGAGAGCATGATCAGGTCACAGTACAGAAGAGGCAGCCCTGGGAAGGAATGCCAGGAGGCCAGGCAGAGTTGGTCAGAACAAGGGAGGTAGCCTGGGCTCACCGTCATTTTAACAAATATTAGCAGCTCATACTGAAGGCCCGTAACATCTCAGGCATTTTTGCATATGAGATATTGAGCAAGACACCCTCTAATCAGTTAACCAGTGGTTCTTAATCTGGGGTCTGTGACTTTGTGTATATGCATATGTATATACACACACATGCATATATATGTATATATATACATAAACGTGTATGGATATATATAGGCATGTTCATGTATACAATGCATATGTGTGTATGGATGTATATAGACATGTGTACATGACTATGAATATATGTGCACATGTACATGTAAATGCATGTACATGTAAATGCATGTGGCATATGAATGAATGCATGTATATATAAGTACCTACATATATGTCTATATGTTTAGATACATGCCTGTATTCTATGTATACATATAGGCATGAACCCATATATCTGTGTACATATGTATGTGTATGCATATATTTATGTATGTGTATACATTGATATATACATATTATACATGTATGTATTTCGTATTTTAATATAATTTACTTTCTTTGTAACTATATTGATTTAATTATATACATTTAGCAACATAGTTCTGAGGAGTCCATCCACAGGCTTCACCAGCCTGGCTGCCTTGGGGTTCCAGGACCCAGACAAGGTTAAGAGCCCTCTGCCTTCAAGGGTCCTGTGATTAAATTTAGGCAAGAAGCAAAATAAACATATAAACACCAGGAGAAACAAATCCTGTTTGTGAAATATAATTTGCATCTGATATTATTTTCTTCTTTTTTCATATCCCTTTTCTAGACACTTTATTACTAAAAAGAAGCCACTAATGGCATGAGATCAGTTAGAAAACTTAGAAAGCAGAGTAGAAACTGTAGTAAAAACACTTCACTGTGAGAAAGGAGAACCACTTAAAGCTTTTTCTGTTGACCAAATGACACCTGAGGCAATCTCCTTCCCTATCTCTAAAATGCAAGGGATAAACTGGAAGTTCTTTGAGGCTTCTCCCAGCCCTGGCATCCTGTGTTCTAAGTGCCCTCCCAGTCCTGACATCCATCTTGTGTTCTAAGGGCCCTCTCAGCTCTGACATCCTGGGTTCTTAGAGTCCTCCCAGCTCTGACATCCTATGTTCTAAGGGCCCTTCCAGCTGACATTCCCCATTCTAAGGGCCTTCCTAGAACTGACATTCTATGGTTCTAAATTTGGAACCTCCGCCTTTTTCTTAGGAGGCAGGAGACCTTGGGCACACTTAATAGGTCTCATGTCTGCAAAGTCTCTTCAAATTTCTTTTCCCTCTGTACTTCCCTCATCCTTTGGTGTTGCTCCTGCTAGTTGTCATCTATGATCCTCACCAAATATTGCCTGAAATGAGAAAAGCTGCGAGGCGTCATTTCAATAGACTTGCTCACATGCACATGGGGCCCCTTCCTCCTTTCTCTGACTGAAACAGTGGGCCCACCAACCTACTTCCTTTCCTCGTTGTGGCCCGGCCATGTGTTGAGGGGAAAGCTATTTCCCAAACTACCATCGCTTGCCTTGGACCACGCTGTGGGTGGGTGGCCAAGTCCAGAACAGAGCCCATCTGTGCGGACACCCAGTCCCCACATGCTCTCCCTACGTTCACTGCTCATAATGGGAACTGTTCATTCTATTTGAGTAAATGGAAAGTCCTCCTGGACACCATCTCACTTCTGTTCATGAATAAGTCATTGGAGAGGATGAATAATTCAGTGATAATCCACCCAGCATGTGGCACATTTGGACTGAAAAGAGGCAGAATTCCTATTCTTTGTCGAACTCCTTAATCGCATTAGAAATAGCGATGACAAGCCAGGGAAATAGAATCCTATGCCTTTCTGGAGCTATAAACAGCACATCCATATACAGATGGTAAAGCTGAAGAGGATAAAAATTGATGAAATTCCATTTCTAGGAGTCTGGGGGAGATGGTAGCACTATTTTCTACACGGTCTATTTCAGCATGGTCTGGAGTCCAACCCTAAGTCCCAGTAGACCTCTGATGCCCCATCCAAATGCAACACTCCACAGTTTGAGGTGCTCTGAATTTGGCATTTAAGACTCACCTTCCGGCGGTCGTTTCATTTTGTGACACCCACTTCCCACCAAAACATGCTTACGTTGTTATGATCATAGAGATGACCATGATGGTGATGATAGTGATGGTGAAGATAGTAATATAATGATAATGATAGTAATATAATGATAACAACTCCTGGTGAGGAGGACTTATTTCCTTGTTTTGTTTTTGTATTTCTAGCTCCTAGTACAAGGCCCAGAACATAGTAGGTGCTTAATAAATGCTTGCTGGTTGATTAACGATACCTAATGCTTAGACAGCACATTTATGGTTTGCAAAAATGCTTTCCATATATTATTTCATTGGAATGGAAGAATTGGAGCATTTGAGTTTTTAGGCTGGCAAGGAACTTGGAACAGAGCTGTGTGGGGCAGTGGACATCTTATTGAGAGGGTCACAGGCTAAGAGCTGGAAGCCCAACTCCCTAATTGTACAGATAAGGAAACTGAAACCCAGAAAGGAGGCATAACTTTTCCAAGGACACACAGCTAGGAATCAGCAGAGCTGGGATTTGAACTCAGGTCCTCTGACTCCTAATCCAGAGAACTTTGCACCATACTGATACCATCATTATCAGCTTGGAAGTAGAATTTATCAGCTTCCCCTTGAGGGCATTTAAATCTGTTTTCTAATTCAGTCTGTACAATAATACTATGCAACATGTAGTGCAAATATGATGTCCATTTTACAGATGGAGAAACTGAATCTCAAAGAAGTGGAAGGTTGGGGTATGACCACGCAGCTGGTGAGGGGACAAAGCTACCCTTGAACCTGGGTTTCCTAACTTCAATTGACAGTCTTTTTCCTGTTTTGTTTCAGAGTGTTCCTCAGGGAGATTTTCATAATCCCTGAGCTGGCCACTGTGGATCATGGGTCCATGCTTCTTTTGGTCCATACATTCATAAGCTGAAAATATTCCAGTGCCCTAACCAGCTTGGATTTTAAAACTCAACTCAGGTTAAATCTTTTTTTTTTTAATTAGCCACATTATAGCCAATGTCATCTTTTCTCTGTTTGGAGAATTTGTTGTTGTTTAGTTGTTTTCAGTTGCGTCTGACTCTTTTGGGGTTTTCTTGGAAAAGATACTGGAGTGGTTTGCCATTTCTTTCTTCAGCTCATTTACAGATGAGGAAACTGAGGCAAACAGAGTTAAGTGACTTGCTCAGGGTCACACAGCTACTAAGTATCTCAGGCCCTTGTAAACTATCCATTGCTTCACCTAGCTGCCCTGGTTTGGAGAACAGAAGTTTATAAAACTGTCAGGTGGCATACATGTCATGTCCAGATAGCCAGCAGTCAGCCACACCAGATCTGATGGTCAGGCCTCTGGCAGGCAGGAGCTGTATATATGTGTTGGCTGCACAGGGGAAGGCAGATGTTCCTTGGGCAACCAAGGATGAGAGTAGCAAAGTAGTGGTCAACCTACAAGGAGTGGAGGGTTAAGAGCAGAGAGTTGAAGAGAAGAGTGTTCACAGACCAGAAGGCCAAGCCAGACTGAGTACCCAGGAACAGATAGACCACATCTAGGCAAGGAAAACTGTCCAGAGGAGCTGGGTGTCAGACGAGTCAAAGAAACCCAACTAAGGCAGGCTCAGAGCTGAAAATCAGCGGTTCGCCAATGTTACTACATAGCAACCTCTTCCCTTTCTGCTTTCCAAAGGAAATTTTGACCTGAGAGTCATATCACAGAGGCAGCTTCATGGCTCTGTGGGCTAGGCTTGAGTTCAAATCCAGCCTCAGACACTTACAGGCTGCATGAACATGGGCAAGTTACTTAACTTCATCAGCCTTAGTTTCCTCACCTCTAAAATGGGGATAATGATAGCACCAGCTTCCCTAGGTTGGTGTAAGGATCAAAAGAGATAATACATGCCTAGCACAGTGCCTGCTGCACAATGGATATTGGGCAAATGCCAACCATTACTATTGTAAAAGCTGGAAGAGACATCGGAAGTCAACCTGGTCAACCCCATTTTACAGAGAAGGAAACTGAGGCCTGGACAGGTAAAGTGATTTGCCCAGGACCACACGGGTATTAAGAGTAAGAGGCAGGATTGGAACAGATACAGAGAACCGTTGCTGGATCTCCGAAGTTTTTCCAGCTTGAATAGAGATCCAAGGGAAGGTAAACAAAAGAGGAGAGGCAAGGACACCTAAATAATTAATGAGAACATGTGAAATGGATGGATTGAATTTTAACAGACAGGCTAGAGTCTAGATCCAAGGAAGTATGTTGCAAGGACAGATTATTTTCTTCTCTGCTTTTGTATCCCCAGGAACTAACACAAGGCCTGGTACATTGTAGATGCTTAAAAAATGCCTGTCAATCTATCAGTAGAATTCCGTAGAGTTCAATAACCAGAAGAGATGACATCTGAAAGAAACCTAAATGATCCCCAAAGCTCCTTTTGACTCTGAAGACCACGCTTTAAGTAGGAGAAAATAATCAGCATCACACATTCAAAACACTTGGAAAACCATGATTAGGGATATTTCGAAAATAGACTCAGATTCCTTAAAGAAATTTGGGCTGACCAGAGCTTGAAAAACTGTGGCCCATGCACCAGCTAAACTGGGGTGTTCTCTGCTCCCTGGACGTAATTTGTACTTTGCAGTCTTTGTAACCGCTGAGACGGCTCCTCATCTCCAGTTCTTCAAGCTCCAACTCGACTGGCCCCTCCTCTCAGAAACTTTTCCTGATAACCCCACCCAGAAAGGATTTCTCCTGTCTCTGATCTCACAGCATTTTGCCAACACCCTGTTCAAGTCCTCTTTACCTCTACCTGATAATATAGTAAGAGTCTCTTTTTATTTTTATTTTTTTAATTTATGGCTAGCTTTTATTTTTATATAATTTCCATTTCTCAGTGCATCGCTCTATTTCCCACTCCCTCTTTCATGGAGCCATTCCTTAAAACAAAAGAAAAAGTAGAAAACAGAGAAAAAATAGTTCAGCAAAATTAACCAACACAGAAAAAGTCTAAAATTATATGAAAAAAAATTTTAATAAAAAAATTACATGCAATGTTCCGCCCTTATGGTCCTCCACTTCTATACAAAGACTGTATGGGAATGGGGTAGCTAGGAGGTGAAGTGTAATAAAACACCTGCCTTTGTTCAAATCTAGCCTCACACACTTATTAGCTGTGTGACCCTGGTCAAGTCACTATGTATATTATTCTCTTGTTTTGCCTACACTTTGGACCAACTCATGTCTTCCGATATTTCTCTATATTTATCATTTCTTTAACCTAGAGCACAGTAAAATTCCATTACATCCATGGGTCACAATTTGTTTAGCTGTTTCCCCAAACAATGGAGATCTATCTTGTTTCCAGTTCTTTGCTATTACAAAAAAAAATGCTGCTATAAATATTTCGATGTTTATTAGGCTTTCTATTTTTTGGCCTTGACCTCCTTGGAGTACACGCCTTCCAGTGGAATCCTTGAGCTAAAGGGGGATGAACATTTTAGTCGCTTTTTTCACTTAATTCCGAAGTTGCTTTTCAGAATGGCTGGGTCAATCCACAGTTCCGCAATAGCGTGCCAATCTTTTTCAAATCCCACCAGTGTTGACTATTTTCATTTTTAGTTTTTTGGCCAACTTGGTGAATGTGGAATGAAATCTCACAGTTGTTTCAATTTTCATTTCTCTAATTATTACTGATTTGGAGAATGCATGTATAGGGTTGTAAATAGTCTGCAATCCTTTTGAGAACTGTTTGTTCATCTCCTTTGACCACTTATATACTGGGGAAAGGCTGTGGCTCCTATTTATATTAGTTTTAGTCTATATATCTTGATTATCAGACCTTTATCAGAGATATATGGGGTAAAGATTTTTTTTTCCTGGTTGACCACATTCCTTCTCATCCTAGTCTTATCAATAATTTTCTTCACAGAAAGCTTTTTAATTTAATGTAACAAAGATTACATATTTTTCCTTTTATAACTACCACTATTCCCTTGATTGGTTAAGAACTCACCTCCTAGCCATAGAACTCACCTCCTAGACATAATTGGGAAAGACATCATGACGTGCATCTCCTCTAAATTTTTAATGGTATAATCTTGTTCATTATTTAGAACATATATCCATTTTTAATTTATTGGGTCATGTGGTTTATGATGCTGGTCTAAACCCAGTTTCAACTATCAAATAAGCTATTCTTTCTAAGGTAATTTGTATTTTGGAGTTTATCGAATATAGGATTCTTGAGTTCAACTATTTCTGTTTCTTCCTTGTCTGGTCTGTTTCAATCTACTTTTTAATTTTTAACTGGCACCAAATAATTTCGCTTTATCACACAGTATAATAGCCTATTCCTCTGAATGCCTTTCTCAGAGTCTCTCCCCTTCTCTTCCAATTCTTCCTCCATATGGTTGCTAAAGCAATTTTGCTGAAGCACAGGTTTGACCAAGAAACCTCCCTCCCATCCCTCAGCTAGCCCCATGTAAAAAAGCTCTAATGACTCTCTGTTGTTTCTGGAATGAAATATAAATTCCTCTGACTCTTAAAGTCCTTCACAACCTGGCCCTAATCTGCATTTCCAGCCAAAATTACTTTCTTGCTGTTCTTCACAGGGGACACTCAGGGTCCTGTCCCCTTGCCTTTGCTGATATAACAGGGATTACTGTGGCCCCTACTACCTGCAGATGAGGTTTATTACACTTCATCTCTCCCCCAAGTTTCTTGGTTACCCTTAAGAGATTGGGGGAGCATCTTGTCTCTGACACTAGCTTAAGCTTAAGCCCCTACTTATCGTGTTACCCTAATTTCAGGGATCCAAGCTCCTCAATTCCATTTAATCACAGATTGGCTTTTGCAAAGGAACATTTACTTCAAAGGCATAGCAAGAACAAACATACAAACATTTCCTCCCCACCCCCACTTCCTTGGATTCTGGGGAGAGGAGGAGGATTAAGTTAACAGCTTAACTCAGTTCCTACATAGCACATTCTCACCCAGTTCCAAGTCTAAAGCCCCCTCCCCCCAGCTTTTATCCTAGCCCCTTGATTTCTTAGGACTCCCCTGCTGTGCCTGCAGCAACCTCCAGCCCGGAATCCTGGCTTCAAGGTGGCCGTGGCTTAGAACTGAAAAGGGTAACTGAAGGAAACCAAAATCCCAAGCCTGTTTCTTGGGGCCACATGGCCTAAGGGAAAAGGGAAGGTGTACCTTCCCCCACCCAGCTTAGTACTCGATGCCCAAGGATGCAGATGAACAAGATCTTCAACCATGGAATCTACCAGAAAGAGAGGGCAAGATTCTCCCAGCCTGTTTGTTTTAAAGACTCAGCCTTTCGAAGGCACAGAGCTAATGGAAAGCTGCTGCTTTCCCTAGCTACAACTGATGGTACCGTGGATAGGGTGCTGGCCTTGGAATCAGGAAGGCCTGAGTTCAAATACAGCCTCAGGCACTTAATATCCGTGTAACCCTGCACAACTCGATTAACCCTATTTCCCTCAGTTTCCTCAACTGCTTAATACTTGTAAAAATCGACTGGTGCAGGGCCTGGCACATAGTAGGCCCTTTATAAATGCTTATAGGAAATCATAGATTGCCTTTTCCCAAAAGCAGGTCCCTACTGTATCTCACTTGGGCACTTCCATCTTAGATGATCTGGGCATTTGCCAAAGCCAGGTTATGTATTTAGTGCTCCTCATTCCTGGAATTCACTACCTTTTTACCCAGGCCTCTTAGGATGCCCTTCCTTCAAAACTTGGCCACCTTTTTCATGAAACCTTTCCTGATCCCTGTTGGTTCCTTTTCCTCTCAAAATTACCTTGCGGGGTTTTTTTTGTTTGTTTTTAAATACAAAGATATGTGTATATGTATGTGTGTGTGTGTATACATATACACACACATATATGTATATATTATGTGTGTGTACATTATATGTGTGTTTGTGTATACATATACATGTATATATGTACATATACATATATGCACACACCTATTGCCTCAATAAAATCTCTGCCCCTTGCAGTGGGTAATGGTTTCCTTTTATCTTTGTTTTTCTAGGACCTAGCTCAGTGCCTGGCACCTGTAAGTATTTAACAAATGCTTGTTGATTGATTTATCAATTTATTGGCTGTTCTGTTAAGGCCTTCCTCATATCTTGCTTTCTGTTATGGTTGTCATTGCATATTTCTCTGCCCTGGTAGGCCCTAAACTCACTGAGGGTGGGGACTGTGCTGTACGCATTTGTTTTCTTCAAAACACTGTCTACAGGACCCTCTTAGAGCTGTATAGACATAATTATGAATTAGGGATTGTAGTCGATATCGGGAGAATCCACTCCCTGTTTTTCGAGGGATCGAGAAGTCAATTAAAAGGCTCCAAGCGCCCATGGAGTTGACTAGATTTGACAAGAACTCCCTGTGTAATATTTTGAGAAAAGATGGACAATGTTCTAGGAGTAGATAGTAAGGGATGAAGCTGGCTGTTAAATCGAGTGTGCGGATGCTGAGATTGCCTCCTGAGATCAGCGGAAAAACAGAGGATGAATCTAAGGGTGAAGATGGCAAAAAAAGAAAAAAAAAGAGGCAAGGCTTCCCTCCTAGAGCCAGCAGGGAAGCTAGAGATTGTGTATTAGAGCTAATTCACACAGGGATGGGGCTAACACATGTGATATGTCAACAGGCCTGGTGGGGATCCCTCTGTCAGATTCAGCACCCTGACAGTATCAAAGAGTGATGAGGCATCATGGTGCAAGGGAAGGAATGCTGGATTTGAAGCCAGACAACCTGGCTTCAAATCTTGGCTCTACACCTTACCATGTGACCTTGGGTCAATTACTTAACCTCTCAGTGCCTCGTTTATAAAATGAAGGAGTTGGGCTCGGTGGTTTCTAAATTCTCTTCCAGCTCTAAATCTGTGATCCTATAAATAGCAAAATATAAAAAATGTCAACTTGGAGCAGGCACAATCTTTATTCTTATTACTAGCACAATTACTAGCGTGAGTTCCCCCATCAATTTGATGAATTTGCCAGAGAGGAAAGGCAGCTAGGTAGCTAAGCGGACAGAGTACCAGGCCTGGAGTCAGGAAGACCTAAGTCCAAATCTGGTCTAAGGCATTTACTAGCTGTGTGACCCTGGGCAAGTCACTTAATGACGTTTCCCTCAGTTTCCTCGTCTGTAAAAATGAACTTGAGAAGGAAATGACAAACCATTTCAGCATCTCTGCCAAGAAAACTCCAAATGGAGTCACAGAGAAATAGACTTGACTGAAAAATGACTGAACATTTCTGAGAGGAAAGGCTTTATGTGGCACTCCTGATTCACTTTCCCAGGGAAGGTGTGGCCATACCCCTTGGTACCTGTTGGAAGATAGATTTCATTGAGAGGGCTAAACCCAAGATGAATTGATTGCTTAGCTCCATGTGAGAGATGCACTTCTGTGAGAGGAGGCTCACCTTTGTGTTCTATAAAGGGAGCCAACAGATTGCTTTTGACAGTCTAGTGACTCAGTGGGTAGAGTGCTACCTGTGTTCAAATCCAGCCTCAGACAATTTACTATAGCTGTGTGACCCTGGGCAAGTCGCTAAACCTGTTTACTTTACATTCCTCAGCTGTAAAATGGTTTTAATAATTGCCTCTACTTCTCTGGGTTGTTGTGAGGATCAAATGAGATAGTATTTGTAAAAGGTGCTTAGCCAGGGGCAGCTAGTGACACAATGGGTGCCCTGGAGTCAAGAGGACCTGAGTTCAAATACAGCCTCAGACACCTGACACTTAAAAAAAAATACAAAAACAAAGTGTTTAGCCAGTGTCTCCTGCATATAGTAGGTGCTAAATAAATGCTTATTCTCTTCCTTTCCCTTTTCTCCCCCTGGGCACTCCCTCCTTTCCATGTTTCTTCTGGAGTGATGCTGGGAATGCAGCAGAAGAGGAAGAAGAATTGTAATGAAGGTTTATACATTGTTGAGACAGGTAAGTAGCCCAGTGGATAGAGGATGGTGCCTGGAGTCAAGATGACCTGAGTTCAAATCCAACCTCAGATACATACTATCTGTGTGACCCTGGGCAAGTCACTTAACCTCTGTTTTTCCTCAGCTGATAATAACAGCACTCACTTCCTAGGGCTGTTGTTAAGGAACAAAAGAGACAATATTTGCAGAGCATTATGCAAACATTGCTAGTTACTCAAGTCCTTTATGTGTTTCTGCCATCATCTATGGGTTCCTATGAATCCTTTAGTCATCTGCAGTTTCTGTTTGTTGTGGTTTAGCTATTTTTCAGTCGTCTCAGACTTTTCATGACCACTTTTTGAGGTTTTCTTTGTAGAGATAATGGAGTGGTTTATTCTTACTGAGCTTATTTTTTTTTTACAGATGAGGAAACTGAGGCAAACAGGGCTAAGTGACTTGCCCAGAGTCACACAGCTAATAAGTGTCCGAGGTCAGATTTGAACTCAGGTCTTCCTGACGCGAGGCCTGGTGCTTTATCCACTGTGCCATCTAGCTGCATTTTCTGTAGCACATAATAAAACCTCTATTGAATATGCATGTCTAGGGACCAACGTTTGTGGAAGCTCAAATTTATATGCAAGCTATATTTGAAATTTTCCCTGAGTAAACTTTGGTTGGAGGGGAAAAGGAGCCTTAGTGACCTTTTGGGTTTAGCCCCAAGATCATACTTGGTTCATGTGAGTGACCTCAAAGATGAGAGATGGGCCATAGGTTACACTACAGTTCACACGGAACTGCCATGAGAACAAAAGAAAATCCAGGCCTTACATTTACCAAGTCCTCCCCCACCCTCCCATCCCACCCTCTTACCTGCACCAAATTCTAATGATCTGCTCAGGACTGTAACCATGCTGAGGCACTTTGAGACACTGCTTTGTTTTTGGGACACCCAGATCTTTCTCAAAGCTCCTTCCTTTCCCCAGCTCACCTACCCACATAATTCCTTCTGGAGACCCAATACAAAATCTTTTCTGATGCTTCTGAAAATTTCCACAGTGATTTAAGGAGAATATTTTAATAACTCCTATTTATCCCTTCACATTTCTGCCTCCAGGCTTCCTTGGTTTCCTTCAGATCTCAGCTAAAATCCCATCTTTTGCAAGAAGCCTTTTCCAATCCCCCTTAATGCAAGTTCCTTCCCTCTGTGGATCATCTCCAGTATATCCTGGCTAGATCTTATTTGTACAGTTGTTTGTATGTTGTCTCCCCCATTAGACCATGAGTTCTTAGAGAGTGGGGACTGTCTTTTGCCTTTCTTTGTATCTTTGCTTAGCACAGAGATGGTGCTTCATAAATGTTTGTTGATTGACCGCTCTACAAAGCACTTTTTTCCCAAGAACCCTACGTGGTAGGTACTACACGTATAATGAGCCCCATTTTATTAATTGCCGGCTCTTTCCCCAGTGTCTCGTTGTGGTGTGATGAAAAGTCCAGAGAATCCAAGGCTTCTCCAGCAGGATTTAAGCTCTGATGGCTCCTACCAAACTGGAAAGGCTCAAGGACTGAGTGTCTATTGCCTAGAGGACCTGACTCCCTAATTTGGGTGAGGCCAAGTTCCGGATCATTGGACGCCGGGTGATGAAATGTTTTTGGCCACAATAACTGGGGAAAAAAAATCTTTTCCAAAGGTAGTAGAGGTACTGTAACCTGTATTGGTGGCAGGAGTACCATCCCAAAGAAAGTGTTAGGTCCAGGATTACAACTCAGGTGTCCTGATTCCCAGTACGAGGGTCTCTGACATTGACACCAAACTATTGGTATACTGAAGAGCCCTAATCATTTTTTTTAAATGATCCAAATTTTTAAAATTTAATGGCCAACTGGAGAATTCAATTAATTTGACATTTAAGTGCTTACAGTGGGGAAGGCACAGTGCTAGGAGAGGAATGAAACCAAGTTTGGGTAAAAAAACCAACAAAAGTTGGTTCCTCCAATCCATTTGCCTCCTCAGGCCTTTGTACTGGCCATTCCCTATGCTTGAAAGGCCCCTTTATTCACAGAACTTCTCACTTTCTTCCATTCACCTTCTACAGGCAGCCTTTTCTGATCTTACCCCCCAACTAGCACCACTGTTAGTACCCTCCCTCCCTAAACTCTTACATTTATTTGGCACATATTTATAATATGTACTTGTTGTATTTCCTGGGAAAATGTAAACACCTTGCCTGTAGGAGTTTGAAAATGAAACCATTTTGGTCTCAGTATCTTCTAAAGCCTAATAATACACACTGTACTTGGCACACAATAGGTATTTTATAAATGCTTGTTGGTTGAATGCTTTCAAAAACCTTACAGTATAGTATAGTAAAGAGACAAAAATATGTTCACACCCTTCTGGGGCCACTCCCCTAGATTCACTTGCATTTTGGGTCCCCAGAAGAGCAGCCGTTACTCCTTTCATAGTTTCAGGGTTACTATTTCTAGTACTGTTGCCCATCAGCCCCGATTCAGTCAGCAGACATCATTTAATTTTTTAGCAAAGGACATTTGCTAAAAAAAAAAAAAAGGTACAGTAAGAGCAGTTGGCATGAAACATTTCTCCAGCCTACGAAGGTTTGGGGCACGCTTTTCCACAAGGACACACAGGTCCACGAGAGAGTGAACTCTTAACTGTAATGACCACATGTGGCCAAAGGATAAATGTAACTCCTATTGACTGTAACTGTGTGTGTCCTTGTTTGTCCTGGCTCTGTATCACTCTGCTCCAAGTTGGATACTTTTTCTCCTACTTGTCCAGTCTCTGTGAGGACCTGGTCAATGAGGGGTGGAGGTGGGTCATACTCTTTCATCACTATCTGTGCCTTACTGCTCTTTGATGGAGGTACAAAGCTCTGAGTCTTCAAAGTTCTCCCGATCCTGGAGTCCTCTATCAATGGACTATTTTGCTGCAGGATGGATGAAATGTTGAAATACTTTTGCTATTGTAAAGTCCCCAGCCAGTCAACTAACAAACATTTCTTTAGCTTTTATTTTGTGTGAGGCATTGCGCTAAGTCATGGGACTATCAAGGCAAGCAAAAACATGGCTCCGGACTTCAAGTGAAAGCTCATATTCTAATGAGAGAGACAACATGCAAATAATTGGACATTCAAGGTATATACAGTTTAAATGGAAAGTAATGTCAAAAAGGAGGCACTAGTGGCTGGGGGTCTGGGACATGTCTCCTGCAGAAGATGGGACGTGAGCTAAATCCAAAAAAAAGTCAGGAAGACTGAAGACATGGAGGTGAGGTGAGGTGAGGTGAGGGGTCAGGGCATTCCAGGCATGGGGCACAGTCAGTGCAAATGCATGGAGTCCAGAGATAGTATAGTGTGTGTGTGTGTGTGTGTGTGTGTGTGTGTGTGTGTGTGTGTGTGTGTGTGTATGGCTGGATAATACAGTGCATAGAGTATCATGTCGTATTGTATCGTAAGATGGGAAAGGTAGAAGTCCAGGTTGTGAAGTCTGAAGTCAAACAGAAGATTTTATATTTGGTCCTAGAGATAATACGGAGCCACTGGAGGGAGAGGGAAACTTCTTTCCTTACATACTTTAGAGATGGCAAATACTATGTGCTTAATACCTGTTCGATTGATTAATTTTAGGTATGACGTGGGCAATGACTCAAAGGTAGGAGGGGTAGGGTGTGTTTAGGGGTCAGAGTGTAAATCATTTTACAATGAAAAGAGCACTGGATTTGAGTGGCAAACTGGGGGTTCACTCCCAGCCCTACTAATTGCTACTTGTGTAATGATGGGGAAGCACATTAACTCTTCTTAGACTCAGTTTCTTCATCCGGATGAAATTCCTTTATCTTCCTCTTCATCCCATTATCCTAAAATAAGAGGACCAGATCAGATCATCGCTAGCATTGTCTCCTATAATCCTGCAAAAAATAAAGTTGTAAAGGTAAGTTGGCATCAGATTCTGGACAACCTTGAATTCTGGGTAAGAAAAGAAAGTTAAACATGGTAAAATATGATCAAAGCAAAAGATAATTTATTTTGGAAGTAATGATTTTTAAAATCTTGTCTTTGTCTTTTATATTCTGATAGATACCCACTATTGGAGCCTCTCCCATAACAACAACGAAAGAAAATCAAACCTGAAATTTAACAGAATCAACCAAACATAGCAACCCCACCTCAGAGCATATGCACCATTCCATACCTGTAGTCTCCCACCTCTCTAAACAAGTGGAGAATTTTTTTTTCATCAATCTAGGCTTGAGATTGGTCATTTAAGTTGTAATTTATGGCCAAAGCCCCCTAACTCTGGGTTTATATTGAATAGATTACACCCTAGAACTGACCCTCCAAAAACACTTTAGCTCATGATGCCTCCACTCAGAGTTTACTCTGGGAAATTTCCCAGTGTTGTTCATGTCTAGGTCTCCCCAAGTGCAGATAGCAGCCTCCTCTTAGCTCCCATACCAACTCTTTAGGTAACAACAGTTGCTGTTGTCAGTCTTTTTTCAGTCTTTGTGATCCCATTTGGAGTTTTCTCCACAAAGACTTTGAAACGGTTTGCCTTTTCCTTCTGACACATAGTAAGCACTTAATAAATGCTTATTTCCTTCCTTCCATTAAAATGCATGCTCCTTGGGAGCAGGGATTATTTTTTTGCTTATATTCCTATCCTCTGAAGTTAGCACAGTGCTTGGTACACAGTAAGCATTTAATAAATGCTTGTTGCTTGCTTGTCTGTTGCCTGAAGAAGTCATGGTAATAGCAAAGAACAAGTCCAAGTTTGGGTCTTTTACTCCTTCATGCCTTTGGCCCTTAACTTTCTTCCTGCACAGGGGCCATGCTGGTGACCTGTTGTTAATAATTTCCTATTTATCCTATAGGTAGCTTGCTTTGTATATATTAGTTTGAATGTCTTGCAATAAGATTGTATGTTCTTTGAAGGCAGGGACTATCTTTTGCCTCTTTTTGTATCCGAGGCACTTAGCACAGTGCCTGGAGCATAATGCTTTCATGTTTGTTGATTGGATTTACTTAGAACAGGGAAAAAGAAAAGCAAAGGTGTACAAAAACTGCTCTCAGCATTTGAGGGGTGCCACAGGATAGCCAGGAGTTGGTAGAAGGGGAAGTGAAAACTTCCTGAGTCCTAGATAAATTCAATCAATAAGCATTTATTAAACTCTACTAAGTACCAGGTACTGGGATAAGCCTGGGGATGCAAAGAAAGGCAAAAACAAAACAAAACAGCAGTCTCACCCTCAAAGAGCGTATAGTCTAGACAACCTTCAAACAACTGTGTACAGACAAAATATAGACAAGATCAACTGGAGATAATCATCTGAGGGAAGGCAATATTACTAAGGAGGACTACAAAGGGTTCTTACAGAAGGTGGGATTTTAATTGAAGGAAGTCTGGAGGTGGAGATGAGGGACAGCCTTCCAGGCACGGGGAAACTGAGCTATGGCAGAAAGAATGCTGGCTCTGTGGTTGGAGGACTCACGTTGCATTCAAATTCCATCTTGAGGCTCACTGCCTGTACCACCTTGGGCAGCCTCAGTCTCCTCATCTCTAAAATGAATGGGTTGAATTAGATGACGCTTGAGGTCCTTTCCTCCAGCCTCCATCCATTTTAATCCAACTCACATTTATTAAGTGCCTGCTGTGTACCAGCCACTGCTCTGGGTGCTGAGAATATAAAGTAAAAAGGAAAACAACTCTAGCCTGGCATCTAAGGAACTTAGGTTCTTCATGTACACAGATAAACAAATACAGTATAAGACACGTGCAAAATAAAATCAGTCATTTGGGTTATGGGTGGAGCAGGCTAACGATTGGGGGAATCAGGAATGGTCTCTTGTAGGACGGACGCGACATTTGAGCTGGGCATGACAAGAAGCAGAGGTGGGGGGTAGGGGTAAGGACAGTAGGTAAAGAGGTGGATCTGGAATCAAGGAGACCTGAGTTCAAATTCAGTCTCAGACACTAGCTGTGTGACCCTGGGCTAGTCACTTAATTTCTATCTGCCTCAGTTTCCTCATTTGTAAAATAGGCATAATGATAGCACCAACCTCTCAGTGCTGTTGTGAGAATAACACGAGATAACTTTAAAGCATTTTGCAAACCTTAGAGTATTATAGAAATTTTATGATTGTTATTATTCAAAGCATAGAGGACTTCATTTATAAAGATACAGAGGGAGGAGATGGGGTGCCAAACCCAAAGAACAGGAAGGAGATCAGTCCAGCTCAGGCAGAGAATGCATGAAGAAGAGTAATGGGCAATCGACCTGTTAAGATGGGATGGAGTCAGATTGGGAAAGGCTTTAGATGTCAAACAGAGACATTTTTATTTTAACCTAAAGGCAATAGAGAGCAGCTGAAGTTTCTTAAGGAAGGGGAGTGGCAGGGTCAGAATTGTGAAGAACCGCATTAGGGACTTTGACAACTTTTAAAAGTCTTCTCCCACTGCTAGTCCCTTCTATCAGAGATTACCTTCCCTTTTCCCTGTATGTTTCACATGAGGTGTATGGGGTGTTCAGGAAATACAAGACCTCTGGTTTGAGGGCTTTGCCGAGCTTTCTTCAGGGCTGCTTATCCACCTTTGGCTGTGGCTCCAAGAAGCTGTAGTATATGCAGGTCAGACCCTGGTAAAACCATCTAGACAGATGGGCTGGCTAAAGCAGGTAGAGGGTAACCCACAGGCCTCAAACCCATTGATAAGTTAGGTGGGTGTCTACCCCAAACACATGAAAACTTTCCCTGGTGGAATGGTCAGATGAGAACAACTTGTTTCATGTTCTAAGTAGGTGCTGTGGAGCTTAGAGCTTGGTTAGATGTGGAAGATGCCCAAGTCATGCATTAAATCCTAGGCCATAATCAGTCATCTTGACTATGACTCCAGAAGAGAGACAGAGGCTGATGACTTTGTGAAACTCTGCCTCACTTAAATCCAATTTACTCTAAAATCAAAACGTGACCCCTGATGTTATTGGTCCCCTTAGAAAATGAAGGACCAGAGGCAGCTAGGTGGTGAAGTAGGTGGAGCACCCAGTCCTGGAGTCTGGAAGACCCAAGCTCAAGTCCAGCTTCAGACACTAGCTGTGTGAACCTGGACAGGTCACTTAACCCCAACTGCCTCAAAAAAAAGAAAAAAGAAAAAGAAAATGAAGAACGAACAACAAGAATGATATTTCTTGTACATATAGATTTCCCCTATTGAGGCTGAGCTCTTAGAAGGCAGTGACTGTGTCTTTGCCTTTCTTTGTAACCTAAGTACTTAGCACATAGTAGGAGTTTGATATTATCCCCATTACAGATTAGGAAATTGGGGCAGACAATTTAAATAATTAAACCTGTTAACTGATTTCCCATGTCTAGTAAGTGTCTGAGGCAGGATTTGAACTCACACATCCCTGACTCAAGGTCCAGTACTCAATATACTATACCACCAAAGGAAGTGGGTTCAAATCCCACTTCTTACCACTATTCCCTGTATGATTGTGTGCAAGTTCCCTAACATCCTTGAGATCCAGGTTAGACTAGGTGACCTCTGAGATCCCTTTTTTGATCTAAAAACTTGATAGGTCTATGAAAAGGGATTCTCCCTCGGACAAGAGGCCATCCACTTTAAGAATCCCAGGCCAGGGATACAAAGAAAGGCAAAAACAAAGTCCCTCCCCTCAAGGAGCTCACATTCTAAAAATGCGGGTGGGGCGAGGGTGGGGGTGGGGAGAGGAGAGAGATAACAAGCAGATAACAAACCACTTTCGGGCCAAACCTAGGATGGTCACCTTCCAGGAGGCCCGGGGGGAGGGGAAGGGTCCAACCTGGAAAAGCCTGCTGCGGGAGGTGGGGATTTGAGCTGAGTCTTGTAGGAAGCTGGGAAGCCCGAAGTGGGAAGGGAGAGAGCATTCCCAGGCGTGGAGGGCAGCCGGTACAAAGTAATGAAATTGGGACCTGGAGGATTAGCAAGCATGTTGGAGGATTAGCAAACAGGCTAGTGTAGCTGGATCTTGGAGGGAAAGAGATCAAAGGGAGACTAGAAGGTAGGAAGGACTTAAATAACAGATTTTATATTTGATCTTGGAGGTAATAAGGGCACCCTAGAGTTTATTGAGTAGGGGGTGGGGAGAGGTACATGGTCAACCCCATGCTATTTTTTTTAGCCCAAAATTTGTTCTTTGATTTATAATAATGAGCATAACTAAGTACAAATGAGGTTCCATGGTGTAGAGATTTTTCCTCATTTATTGTCAATAAAATAATCCCTCTCTCCCTCCCTCCCTCCCAACCCCCTACCACTCCCCACTCAAGAGTTAAATAGCATTTATACAGCACTTTAGAGGCTGCAGGGCAATCTACATACTTTATCTCATTTAAACATTTTTTTTGTGTGTTGCAATAAAAAAATAGGCAAGCCAAGCAGTTCATTTTGGGGGCTGCCCCCAGTCCCTGAATGCCAATCCAGATACCTAGAGTCTCCTCCACAAGTTTCCCAAGAGCACATCCTCCCTCCCAGAGTTAGGTGGGCTGGTGGACCCCCAAATGATAAATGCAAACAAAAGCTCATCTCCCCGTAGGTTGTTCGGGGAACTCTCACTACAAGATTAATCAGTCAAGTCTGGGAGGCAGCCGCCTTTTGGTGTCCTGGTCACATAACTGATCGGCTACTTTGTTCTGCAGTTTACTCGGCACCAGTTCACACATGCTTTCCCATGTTTCTCTGCACTCCCCCTTTTTGTTGCTTCTTCCAGCCCAATAATATCCCCTTACATTCGTCTCCCACAGTTTGTTCAGCCATTCTCCAATCCTTGGGCACCCGCTTTGTTTCCAGCTTCAAGCAAAGGTTTATTTACAAAGCTCTGCATGGCTCTGAATGTCAAAAGGACCTTGAACTGGGAGGACTTAGAAACCGCGTGGCTGGGAAACCTCCGGCAGGCTCCCGGGAGGGCTCTGAGTGGGGGACCGCGTTTGAGGCACTTCCCTCCTCCTCGAGAGTTCGCTGAGAAGCAATGCCCCGGGGGCAGTGACCCTAGAGATGAATTTATGTACCCCTCCGCAAGAACTCACGGAGACATCTTTTCTCAAAAGATGACAGCCCTAAGAAAGGAAACAGAACATTAAATGTGTTATTAAGGGGGATGTTATTGGTAAATTTGGGATGAATATATTTGGAGGATCTAGAGACCCACTGTTAGTTTGGGAGGGGGAATATACTTCTGCCGTACTAGGATGGAATATTCATGTAACGGGTGGATGCTAGACTAGTTACCAGCCTTGCGTTAAGAAATAGAGAGAGATTTTTGAATCAGGGCTGGACGACCTCATAAATTACGTTTTATGGGACAAACGAGAGAGCTGATATGTCAGTATAGGTTGGTGCTTCCTCGTTAACTTGTGGTTGCCTTATCAATCATATTGCCTCCTAGGAGGGTGACTTAGCCACTCTTCTCCCCTTCCTTCTCTGCCCCCCTGCTCAGCTTCCTGGTAGTCTTTTCCTGTTTTTGTTCATTGTGTGTAGAAGGATCGACAGACTTGGGGAACCTTAGAAGCTGGGCCACCCCAGGGGCTGGAAGCAGTCTGGGGGTGGATTTGTCCCATTGTTCCTTTGGCCTGCAGGCATATTTGCAAGTTCACGAAAGTAAGTGAAGACCCAAGAGCTTGTCTTTTCTCCTCTCTTCCTCTATAATTGTTCCCTTAGGCCCTCGGACAGCAAACAGTCATGGGACTGTGATGGGCTAACATATTTGTTACTCATCGATCCTTGCCTTCTATGGGAATGCAATGCCTCTTTGATTATAATATATACTGCTTCTTCATTCTCTCCCACAGTTTGTTCAGCCTATCTATATATACATATATGTATGTATACATATATGTATATGTGTGTATATATGGATGTATGTGTATATACGTGCATTTGTATGTATGTGTATATGTATATATGTATGTGTATATATGTGTGTATGTATATGTTGTATATATGTGTATACCTGTGTGTGCATCATGCATATGTGTGTATGTGTATATTTATATATGTGTATATATGTATATATATGTTATGTGCATGTGTGTGTGTGTACTGCTTCTTCAGTAATAAGCTAAGCAAGTTAAGTTGAACTTGAAGGTTCACCCCTGCTAAAATCAGCATTTCAAAAGAAGGATCCTAGGGTCAGGTCCTGGTAGCTAAAAACTCAGAAGGAAGGAAACCAGCATTTGCTGATCACCTAGCATGTGACCAGGCGCTGTCCTAAGCGCTTTACAAATATTTTCTTAATCGATCTCAACAACCACTCTGGGAGGTAGGTACTATTGTTATCTCCAATTTGCAGTTGAGGAAATTGAGGCAAGCAGAAGTTAAGTGGCTTGTTCAGGGTCACACAGTCAATAAATGTCTGAGGCTGTATTTGAACTCAGATCCTCCCACCTGCTGGCCCAGTACTCTATGCACTGTACTATGCTGCTCATGGAGTCCAAATGGACTTTTGAATACAAAAAGTCAGGGCTGCAAATTAGAAACTAGAATGTTGGAAAGGGAAGATGCCTTAGAATCTAAACCCTGAAAAGATGGACTCAGAGGTCCCTCCCTGCTCTGGAGCTAGGACATGCTTACGAGGTGTGTGGTCCTGGGCGAGTCACTTAACCCCAATTGCCTCAAAAACAAACAAAAAATTATAGTGAGAGGATAGGACCTAGAACCAAGACGAGGGGTTCTTCATGGATGTCCTTGGAATTGGTTGTATTTTTAAATATTTGGTAACTATTTTAATATAATTGGTTTCTTTTGTGATGTATTTAACAGCAAGCCAGAGGTTTCACCAGACTGCCAAAGGGGTCCATGACACAAAAAAAAAAAGGTTAAGAAGCTGTGTTGTGACTTGGAGGGACCTTAGAATGTGGGCTACAGCATGTCAGAGCCAGGAGGAACCTTAGAATAAAGAACAGAATGTCTGATGTGACAGAACAAGTATTTATTAAATGCTTACAGTATGTGCAGGGTACTATACTAGGGCCTGAGTATACAATACAAAGAATAGATGCGTTTCTGCCTTCAAGCAGCTTATATTCTGTTGAAGGGAATGTGGCATCTAAACAAGTGAGGATATACGGGATCATTTGAGAATGCAGAAAGCAAGAACAACAAAGAGGAAAGACCTCCCCTAGGAGGCAGCATATAAGCTCAGACTTGAAAGAAGCTAAGGATTCCAAGAAGTACAAGAGAGAGAGACTGTGTCAGGGCAGTGGGACAGAGGATGGCGTGTCCTGTTCAGGGAGCAGGAAATAGACCAGTCTGGCCAGAACGGAGAGACAGTGAAGGACAGTGATGTGCAGTAAGCCTGGTAAACAGAGGCTGGTTCCAGAAGGGTTGTAAATAACAGAGGTGGCACTTCATCTTGTAGGCCACAGGGAGCCATGAAGGGGGGAAACGCAGGCAAGCTTAGGAAAGGGGAGAGACAAGAATCTAACCCTCTGACTAAAGCAGATAAACTAGATTGTACGACTTGGAATTGGATGAATTCAGAAACTTACTAGCTGAATGATCTAGGATAAGTCACTTGATTTCTCTCAGCCTTAGTTTCTTCATTTGTAGAAGGGGGACAATAATAACATCCTTCTCCCAGGGCTGCTGAGAGCATGTGTAGGGCTCTGCAAAGGTTGACACATTATGTAGGCACCAGTTATTAGCATTGGCTAGGCGGGAGAGTGGATAGAGCACTGGGCCTAGAATCAGGAAGACTCTTTCCTCTTCCTCCAAAACTGGCCTCAGACACTCACTAGTTGTGTGACCCTGGGCAAGTCACTTCACCCCGTTTGCCTCAGTTTCCTCATCTGTAAAATGAGCCGGAGAAGGAAATGGCAAACACTCCAGCATCTTTGCTAAGAAAACCCCAAACGGGGTCATGGAGAGTTGGATGCGATGAACAACAACCAAGTTATTAGTAGCATAGTCCAGGGAATAGGACCCGAGCTAAGGTAGTGGCTGTGCAAGTCGAGAGAAGGGGACAGATAAGAGACATGTTCTGAGGTAGAATGAAATGTGACAGCTGTTTAGATCGTTGGTTGGTTGGTCGGTTGGTTGTTGTCCTTTACTCTCTAGGAGGACCAAGGATGAAAGGAGGAAGAGGAGGATGAGTTGAGGATGACTCCATGGCTGTGAACTTGGGACTAAAAAGAAGTTGTCTTCTACCTAATAGAGAATTTTAGGGGAGGTTGAATTTCTGATAACGTGTTTTGTTTTGGACATATCAAGGGGTGTGTGTGTGTGTGTATTTGCCTAGAGAGTATACAATTGGATAAATCCAACAAACAGTTGGCAATTTAGAGCTAGAGCTCAGAGTAAGAAGAGCTCTTAGAAGAGATATTGTTAGAGCGGACAGGCCCTTGGAACAAAGGATGTTGCTTTTGGAAGGGCCCTTTGAACACAGGTTATTAGATATGGCAGGAGCATGCGCCTAGAATATTAGAGGGATAGCAGCCAAGAGATGGTAGCATAGCCTGAGTGGATGGCCAGGTAGCTGATAGAATATGTGGCTGAAGTGCCGCTGGGAGTCTAGGGTCAGTCAGTAGACATAAATGGATGATGGGGAGTCATTTGACCATCTGTAGTTACCATCAATCAACTGGGTGGGGCCCAAGGACAGGAGCTCCAAAGATGAATGGATTAACTTCTTCTGGGATTTCCGGCCTGGATTCAAGACATTCCAGATCAGATGTGGAAGTCTAAACCTTAGATCCATTGTGGAGGGTGCTGGTCTGAGCTGGGAGGAGCAGGTGAGCAGCAGCAGGCCAACGTTGACATGGCCTGGGTGGAAGTCGAGGTGGCTATGAATTGGTCTAAACATTCCAGAAAGCAACTAGGAATTCTGTAAAGAAAGTGGTAAAGCATCCATATTGTACGACCCAAAGATTTTACTGACTTCAAAGAATTGTTATTATTGTTGTTTAGTCACATCTGACTCTTCATGACCCTTCTGGGGTTTTCTTGGCAGAGATACTAGAATGATTTGCCATGAAACTGAGCAAACAGGGTTAAGTGACTTGCCCAGGGTCACACAGCTAGTAAACGTCCAAGGCTGGATTTGAATTCATGTCTTCCTGACACTAGGCCAGGTGCTCTATCCACTATGCCACTTAGCTGTCCAAGGAGATCAAAATAATCAAAAAAAAAAAATGGCCTCATATTCACCAAAATGTTTACAATAGGAGTTTTTGTGTTTTCAAAGATTTGGAAACAGAATCGATACCCATCAACTAGGGAATGATTAAACAAGTTGTGGTACATGAATGTAATGGAATATTGTTGTGTTGTAAGAAACAATGAATATGAAGAAACACAAGATAATTTATGAACTTTTTAAATAAGCAGAACGAGGAACACGCTTTAGGGTATGTCGATAAATGTTTATATGTTGATATACGTTTAACAGAATCTCTGAAAAAATTTATCCGGGATACACTTTTAAGTTGGATGTACATTATTAACAGACAAATAAAAAACCAAACAACATAAACCAAGCCCTGATTTCTGTTTGCTGATTTCTGAGATTTAAATACTCACCCTGAAAACTCAAGCTGGTTTCAGCAGGTCCATGAAGGTTGGCACTCTCTCTGGAGGACAGACCCGTGGCCACGTGAATACAGGCTTTGGTTATCTGTCTGGCTCAGCTTTTGTTTTTTTCATTGTAGGCAAAGGAGATTTAGTCTGGAGGTTCCAATCTTGTGAGTTTTCAAAGGTCAGGAGACTAAGCCTCAGAGAGTCTGGGAGGCCAGGAGAGCAGTGGAATCACTTGCTGGCTTTGCCAGGGAGCTAGGACCCAGCCAGAGATAGTTGAGAGGACTCTTTTGGCAGGCATTTGGATGTGGACTCGGTGGGACCAATGCTATGGGTGCTGAGCCCATTCTCCTTGGAGACTAAAGACCGACTAGGTGATGCAGTAGATGGAAAAGTTGGCTTGGGAGTTTGAAAGACCTGGATTCAAAATGTGACTCAGATACTTCAACACTTGGTATTGATCAAGTCCTTGTTCTCAGCCTCATTCACCTTCTCCCAAGATGTAAAAGGGAGATAATAATATCACCCACCTCCTTTCGAGGATCAATTGAATTAACCTCTGTAAGCACTTTGGGTAACTTAAATACTTATGGAAATGTTAGATTTTCTTATGAGGAAAAATATATACATATACATATATATATGGATTATGCCAATGTAAATGGAAAGTACAATAACTATTGAAATAATTAAGAATGGAAACTGAAAGATTAGAAATTAGAATGACTGAGTTTGGCCCCAGAGAAAAGATACGAAAAGGCACCTCCTTCCACTTCTTTGCCAGAGTTGGGGACTATGGGTATGGGATGCTGCATATGTGACATTTTTTCACATCTGCCTTGGTTAGTTGTGCTGAAATTTTTTTCCTTTCTTATTTTCTGTATAAGGGAATAGCAAGTGCTCACATCGTGGTTGAAGGAATCGATACAAGGATACTCTCGGGGTCACTCTCAAGAACTTTGGAATGGATTGCGTGACTTGGGAGACACTGGCACAGGACCCTCCCAGCATGGCGTGCCCTCATCTGAGAAGGTGTTGTGGTGTATGAACAAAGCAGAATTGAAGTAGCTCAAAAGAAACTCGAGATGCACAAATTTGGATAATCCACCCAAAATGTTCACATGGACCATTTGTGCCCTACCTGGTAGAACATTCCCAGCTCATATTGGTCTGGTCAGCCACAACAGGACACTGTAACTTGACTCTAACATAGTACCAACCAATAAGAGGTGGCTCTCTGGGTGGGGTGAGGGTAGATAGGAATAAAATTTATTTTTAAAAATTATTCATTCCTTCTGTTTTTACATCACCACCATCTTCTCTCCAACCCCCCTTCCCCAAATACATATCCCTTGTGTAAATAAGACCATAACCTGGGACATAGGAACAGATCTGGGTCTGGGCCACTTCCAGTAACGTGTGCTCTCTGCTGATGGCCTTGGTACTTTGGGATGACTCAGGAAACCTTGAGTAGTCCACTGGTTTCCCCTAATCCCTCATATCAGGGATGTGTTTCAGGGAGAGAGCTGCCGAGCCAAAACTTCATCAGAAAGCCTTGGCTACTGTTGTAACAAAGGAAAAAAAGAAAGATTGGGAGGGGGAAAAAAAAGGAAAAAGCAGTTTATCAAAATATCAGGATTGTCACTCTGCCCAAGCCTTAGTTCTACATCTTTTTCTTCCTATGTGAATATACGTTTCCTTGAGGACAAGGAAAAGAGGTTCACTTTTGTATATTTATCTGAAGTGCTCACACAGTGCTTGGCCCATGAGAAAGTCTTTGTGAATAGTATTTCATTTATTCCATAAAAAAGAAAGGGAGGTAGGAATGTTTTCTTAGACTTATCGTTTCTTACATCAGAATTCTATTCCATTACATTCGTACGCTGCACTGTATTTTGCCATTCCCCAACTGACGGGAAACCACTTTGTTTTCCACGTTTTTTGTGACCACGAAAAAATACTGTCAGAAATTAAAGGAGCCTTTCCTCTAGCCTTGACCTCCTGGGCTATTTGTGCTCAGCTTTGGTATCTCTGTGGCAAAGGATATGGACACTTTAGTAATTTTTCAAGTGTAATTTGAAATTGTTTTCCAGAATGGTGTTTTTTTTTTTAACTTTAGAGAATAAAAGCCTTCCACACTGGTGAGATAAGAGGTAGGGGAAAAAAAATGACCAACAATAATAGAAGGACAAAAAAAAAAAAAGCAATAGAGTAGAGAGTTGGGAGACCTGAGAGCTAATCTTAGCTCTACCACTAACTTTCTCTGTGTGACCTTGGGAGGCTTGTCTCTCTTTTCTGATTCATTCTCTGCAAAATGAGGGAGTTGGACCAGATGATCTTTGTGTTCCCTGCCCCCTTTGACATCCTATAACTTAGTGCTAGGCAATGTGGGGGGGACAGGAAGCTGTAAAACACCCCTACTCTCTGCCACTGAGCATCTATAAGTCAACAAGCCAGACATACACGAAAGTGAAAATAACTAAGAAATAAGACAATTGTCCACTGTATGTTGGCTCATGGCAGAAATATTAAGCCCAAAAATAGTTTAGTGGGAATGCTTCCTGTGTACTAGAGTGGTCAGAGAATTTTAGGATTTCATAGCTGGGAGGACCCAACTTTTTCATATACAGAGACAGAAATTGAAACGTCCATACCAAAAATGCCTCTTCTAGGATCCAGGGCTCCTGGGGCCCTTTTGGGGGCCGTCTTCATTTCACTAGGCTGGGTCTCCCAGGCTTCCTGGGGAAGGTGGAAATTGAATTGGGCTTGGAAGGAGGCGAAAAGCACAAGAGATTCCATGGGAACACAGTTCAATGGATAGCCTAGTGTCTGGGTTAAATTATTTTCCCTGAAACAGCTACATATTATAAAGCTTCCTTCTTACAGTGTTTGTCCTGTCCGACAGATGCATTCCAAAGGGGGTCTCCCAAAGTGGCCAGATTTCAGAAGAGGCCCAGGAGAGGCTAGTTTAGTTCTACTATTATTGCCCGATGGCCAGGGGAGTATTATCTCCGCCCGTGACTTCAGCATGTTTCTGTCTCCACAGCTTCTCCCTGCTGACTCATTTCCTGTGCTGGAGAAGGCAGAGTTCAGTTTTGCCAGTGAGACTCAGCGACTCACTTTTTTTCTTAGAGATGGAAGAGATGTGGATCTCTTGACTCTTAAGGGTATATTTGTACGTGCCTTATGGGTTTGGAATGTAGAGTAAGCAGGCTCTGAGATCCTAAGTGCTGAAGGCAGAGAGGCAGAGAGAGAAGAGAGGACTGAAGAAAAGTGTCAGAATCTAGAATAAACGAATTTGGTCATTTGGTCAACATTTATTACTGGCTTACTATGAGCCAGGCACAGTATTTAAGGATGTGGATAAAAACAAAGGCAAAAAGTCGGTTCCTTCCCCCTTCTTGGAGCTCAGTGTCTTAGGGGGTGGGGAGACCCCTATTTGCATATGAGATTCATATTCAGTGTAAATAGGAGTTAATCTCACAGAGAAGGTTGGAGAATGGCTTCCAGTAGAAAGTGGGATATGGACTGAGTCCAGAAGGGAGCTGGGAAAGCCTGGAGGCAAAAAGTAGGAGGGAGAGCATTCCAGGCTTGGGAAACCATCTGGGGAAGAAGACACAGAGTGTGAGAGTTAGTTGTGTACAAGGGACTGCAAGAGGGCTAGTGTACTTGGATTTTAGAATACTGCAGCGCATGGAGTGGTGTAAGGAGACTGGAAAGGGAAGAGGGAACTAGATTACGAAAGGCTTTAAAAAAGATTTTATATTTGGTCCTGGAGGTGATGGGCAGTCACTGGAATTTATTGAGTAGGAGGCAAGATATTGGACCTGCGCTTTAGAAAAATCACTTTGACTGCTGAATGATGGATGGACTTGGAATGGGAGGAGATGTGAAGCAGGCAGATGTACCTTTAGGCTATTGCCAGCTGTGAGGTGATGAGGGCCTGTACTGGAGGGGTGGCAGTGTTAGAGGAGAGAAGAGGGCCTTGTATGGGAGATTTCTCAAAGGACAGAACTTGGCATCTGCTTTGCTCTGTGGGGCAAAGTCCCCCTGGAATCCCAAACTCGATGTAAATGAATCAAAAAGCATTTCTTAACCAATTATTATTTGCCAGGTGCTGTGCCAAGTGCCAAGGATACAAATACGAAATAAATTAAAAAAAAAAACAAGCCTGGGTTCAATGAAGAGACAGAAAACTTCTTCCCCCTCTCCTCTCAGTCTCCATCCCCACCCCACCCCCCACACTTCTAGTCATTTGCAGAAGTCTAGATCCATGGGAATAAAACAAATGTTTATAAAACATTGTATAAGATTTTTTTTTCAGTGCATTGATAGACTTGCTGAAATTTTCCCCCATTCTTTCTCTTTGTCTTTGAAAAAAATTATTTGTCATAATGGATGGCTCTAGGAAGATGATGGGGAGAGTGACACAGGAGAATATCTGGGTGATGTGAAAATAGACTGAGCTTCAGAACAAGGATTGCTTTTCCTTTCTCCCCAGCAGATGCTTAATTAAATGCTTGTTGACTAATAAAAATCTTAAAAAAAAAAAGATAGCCCTGCCTTCAAGGAGGTTCCATTCTAAAAGGGAGAGATAAAAGTATAGAGTTGAGGTATACAAATGTAATGGAATACTATCATTCCATAAGAAATGATGAGCAGGCAGACTTCAGAAAAACCTGGAAAGATGTACATGAACTGATGCTGAGTGAAGTGAGCAGAACTAGGAGAACATTGTACATAATAACAGCAACATTATGCAATGACCAATTTTGATAAGATTTAGCTCTTATTAGCAATGCGATGATCTAAGACAATTCCAAAAGACTCATGATGGAAAATGCTATCCATATCCAGAGAAAGAATTATGGAGTCTGAATGCAGATCAAAGCATACTATTTGCTTTTTTTTTGGTTTCTTCTTTCTCGTGGTTCCTCCTATTGGTTCTAATCCTTCTTTACAACATGACTAATGTGAAAAAATACGTTTAATATGAATGTATATGTAGAACCTATATCAGATTGCACACAGTGTTGTCTCCCAGGGCTAGGGGAGGGAAAGGGATAAAATTTAGAACTCAAAATCTTATGGAAGTGAATGATGAAAATGAAAAATAAATTAAAATAAAATAAACATCTTCCAAAGATAAAAAAAAAGTATAGAGTTGAAGCAACTCCAGAAGGGTGATATTGGGGCAGCTGATTGACAGTTCTCACCAGTTGTCAATGGAACGAATTATTTGGTTCTATTTAAGCTTTCTCCGACTCTTCCAAACTTGCCCTAATATTAGTTCCATTGTCTTCCCAGTCTTGCAATTTCAGAATCACTCTATAGTCTCTTTTCTTCATCTCCAACATCTAATGAAATTGTGAAGTCTGATTGAGTCAATGTCCACAAAATCTGTCCTGATAAAGATTTGTTTAAAAATGAACTCGACTCTCTTCTAGTCTCTCCTCTCCAAGACTGCCACTGAAGTTCAGTCATCTTTGTCTCCAAGGTTAGAGATTCCCAGATTTAGAGCTAGAAGGGACTTCAGAAGTCATTTCTTCCTCCCTCCTCCATTTTACAGATGAGGAAACTGATAGAGAGATTGAATCAATAACTTGCCTGAATACAAATACACACAAATAATAAATGACAGAGCAAGGATTCAAACCTGGGTCCTCTGACTCCTGAGACTATCTACTGAGTCTTGCTACCAACTCCTCAGGCAGGCATCTAGAGCCCTCACAACATGGCTCCCACCTATCTTTCCAGTCTCATTTCATCTTTCTTCACTGTCTCCATTTCAGTCAAACTGTTCCCTGTGTACCAGATTTTGTCTCCTGTCAGTGTTTCCTCTCCTTCCTTCCCTCCCCCATCACCTCATTGATTCCAAAGTTTCCTTCAAAGCCAGAGCTCAGGTGCTACCTCCTTCAACAGCCTTTCAGGACCCATTCCTTAAAAGGGCTCCAAACATCCTGTGTCCCTCTAAAAATTTACATTTTATTTACTTGTGAAGCTGTTATATCCTTCAGTCGGTAAATCAGTCAACAAACATTTAGCCAGCCCTACTATGTACCAGGCAGTATGTTAAGTGCTGGAGAGAGGAAGACAAAAAAGGAAACTGTTTCTGTCCTAAAGGAGACAATATTTTCCAGGTCAAATCAAGCTCCTAGACGGCAGGGCCTATTTCCTTTTTGTCTTTGAATCTTCACTGTTAAGCACTATGCCTGGCACATAGTAGGGCTTCATCAATGCTTCAGAGAAGTTTAATAAATGTTTGTTGCATTGAAACATCCTCAAAGAGGAGTCAATGGGTCAAAAATGCTGGGGATTTCCCTTTCTCCATCAAGGAAATGTGTGTCAATCTTCTTAATGTTTCTGGAAATGAGCTGACCAGACTACTCAGCTTCCTAAGCATTCTCCTCAGCCACCTCAACGAAGAGATCCATTGTAGAGATAGGAAGCTATCTTTTAAAGCCTATATACATGTTGGTAATTACTGCTTGTGATTTTATTCCTCCTTTACAACCTCTCCTTGCTTTAACAGACAGCAGTTTCATGAGCCTGTGTAACCAAAAAAAAAATCATCACCTGGTGACTAACCTGCTAGGGAAGAGTCTTTTGGCTTATGCTGGTTCTTGAACAATAACTCTCAGTTACATAGAAAGGCAAGTGTCACCGAAGCTGAGCTGGGGATCTGACACACCTTGGCTGTGTGTCTCTGGGGCAAATTGCTTCAACTCTAAGAGTTCTGGACCAGTGGTTCTCTATCTACACACAGCCTCCTACCATTCTGAGTGCTACCTGTACTACATTAAAATGTAATTCCTGTCTGATTTTAATGTGTTGATGTAGTAATAATAAAAGAAAGAAATATATGAACATGTGTGGTTTTCTAAGTGAATGTGTGGGCCTCAGAGCGCCTCATGTATGGTTTAGCGGCCCGCATTTCTGTTTGAGCTTGATAAGGCAACTTTCTGGGACTTTCAGTTGCAGAGAATGTGCCTCATTCTGCATTGGTTAGGGAGAGTTTTCTTACCTGGGGCTCCTTGTGCTGATGAAATCACAGGTCTGATTTTAAAAATTATATAGACACACATCTATGTAATACATAGTACACAAACACCCACACATGCACACACAGTGCACATGTGTATGCATTCACATATGTACACATACATGTACGTGTTTACGTCTACCTATAACTTTACATCTCATTTGATCGCTATAACAACCCCGGGAGGTTTGTACTATAATTTTTTGTAAACAAGGACTCTAAGAATCAGAGAGGTTATGGAGCTTATCCAGTCACACAGCTAGACAATATCTAGAGACAAATTAGAACTCAGGTCTCTGATTCCATTGGTCTCCACAATATACCACACTGTCTTTTGACAATAGTCACAAAGTTTGTTACCTTGCATTGTCCTCAAAGTTTTTCCCAGTTTGGTATGACCTGAATTGCCAAAAAACATGGGCACAATTAAAATCCAAAATAGAACGGACAAAAGAACAAGGACAATATACTGCCCCCAGTCAGGGGAAGAAAAAATAATTTCTGATCCCAATCAGGGTCAAGGGGAGTTACCAAGGAAGGCTTCAAGGTGGCGGTGGCCTCCATGGCAACATGCACCGAGTTAGTTCTCCCTCTTTCCCCCATTTTCCCACTGATTCCAAATAGGTGCAACTCTTATTAGGTTTAGGGTCAAGGTCTTCTAGAGTGACAGATGGTCAGGCAAGCATTGGTACTACTTTAGTGGGGTTTCTTATCAGAGCTACCATCTCTGATGAATGAAATTCTCTCATCTTTTGCATCCAAATAGCCAAGCTACCAAAATAATACTGTTATTATTTCTACTTTGGCATTTGAGATGTGGAGTCAGTATTGGATACAAGGAACAAGGAGAAAGCTCCTCTGAGAGGAAGAGCTGGCAGACAAATCTCCTGAAGTGAGCTCTTTGTAGAAAAGATAAGAGACCTTTGGTGCATACACACATGAATACTGACCCTGGGAGTTTCCCTTCTCCCTTCTTCCCCCCAGAACTCTGTTGCTAAGGTATTTGATAGCCTACACACTACCTTGGTTTTCCCCCTGAAATGCCTTTGTACCATTTTGCAACATTTATTAAAAGGGAGATATTTTGATACCAAGACAGAACTGTGAGAAAAGATGTAAATGACATCCCCACATTGAGCCATGTTGGCCATTCTGGAGGAAGCAAATAGGAGGGGAGGGGGCTGTAGAATTTCAGAGGAAACAGAGAAATCCCTAAAGGGACAGGACCCAAATAAGGTGGGGAAAGAAACTAGAGCTTGACTATTTTTGAAATAGGATGTGCCATTTTTTTTTTCTAATATACAGTTAACATATGGACTAAAAGACCCCTGGGGCGTCAGAGATAGAGATATCATTGAGCATAAATAGTTTATAAAAGGGAATTCAACACCTTTATCTCCACTGGAAAGAGCAAGACACTCAGGTAACCTGTTTCAAATCCCCTGTCTGGGGAGGCTTAGTATCTATGAGTCAGAATGAAAGTTACATTTCAGTTTATATTTAAAATAAAGGAATAAACTCATCTACTGGAGAGCCCTCATTTTATAGGTGAATACACTTAATACTTAGACAGATGGAAAGACTTTGCTGAATGCCACAGCAAGTTAGTGGCAGAACAAAAAACCTGGGTCTCTGTCTGTTGGGCCAAGTGTTGGCTGCCACCTCAACTACAAAAGTGAGGCCAAGTTAAAAATCTTTCTCTCAGGCCAACACCACTAATGATGATGGAGTTAAGTGCCCTCTTGGAGAACACCACAGAGGAGCTGCCGGTGCTCTTTGATAACTTTGGTGCCCCACAAGCACAATCCTTCAGGGTGAAGGTTCTCAGCTGGTGGGCTGCTTAGAAGGCCCAAGATAAGCAGACCTCAGAATAGGTGTTAGCATTAGGCTACTACTGACTCTTTATGTGTGAGTCCTCTCCAGGGTCTCGATTTCCTCTTCTATGAAATGAGGAAATGAGGTTGCATTAGAAGGTCTCTAAGATTCATTCTAGCTCTGACTTTCTATGTTCTGTTGGAGAGGAAGCCTGGATGGCCTGGCGGTAAGAACACCAGACTTGTGGTCAAACCCTGGGTTTAAATCCTTCCTTAGACACTAGTTGTATAACCATGGGGCAAGTTACTTAACCTCCTATCTGTAAAACGGAGGTAGTAGTAGTATTTTACCTGTCAGCTAATAAGCATTTATTAAATGCCTGCTGTAAGCCAGGGCACTATGGTAAGCACTAGGGATACAAAGAAAGGTGAGAGATAGTCCATATTTTCACGGAGCTCACATTTTGATGGAGGGGTGATGATGTACTATGTACACCTCACAAGGTACAAACAAGACTTACTGAAAAAAATTGGAAATAAGCAAAAGAAGGAAGACACTAGAATTAAGGAACTGAAAAGGCTTTCTGTAAAACAGAGTTGTCGAACGCTCAGGCCTCATATAGCCAGCAACACTTCTGATTGGGGCCTGGACCAGATTAAAAAGTAATTGGGAAGTTATTTAACAAAATAAGTAAAAATACAAAAAACCCCACATGATACATTTTAAAAACTGTCTATGTCCCTCAGGGATCCTTGTGTATGGATTGGTGGCTCCCATTTCTCATTAGTTTGACACCACTGCTATAGAAGGTGGGATTTTAGCTGGAACTTTAAGGAAGGAAGGCCAATCAGGAGGTTGAGATGGAGAGGGATCCTTTCCAGGCATGGGGAGCAGTCTGTGAAAATACCTAGAATCAAGAGTCTTGTTTGAGTGACATCTAGGAAATCAATGTCACTGGATTGAAGAGTATATGGGAGGAGAAATAGGGTGTAGGAAGATTGGAAAGTGAGGAGGAGGCTGGATTGTGAAGAGTTTTGAATGCTAAACAGAACATTTTGTATTTGATCCTGGAGGTGATAAGGGGCCACCGGAGTTTGTGGATTGGGGGTTAGGTGTCATGGTCAGACCAGGGTTAGGAACATCACTTTAGATGCTGGATGGAGGATGGATTAGAGAGAGACTTGAGGCAGGCAGAGCCCCCCAGCAGGCCATTGCTGTAGTCCAAGTGTGAAGTGAAGCCCTTCCCTGGAGGGGTGACCCTGTCAGAAGACAGCAAGGGGAGTGAGTAAACCAGAGACGTGGCAAAGGTGAAATCTGCAGGCCTCGGCAACATTTTGGAAATAGCGGGCAAGTCTGAGGATCACCTGGAGTTGCTGCAAATGTAAAGGACTTTACAATCTTAAAGTATCATGTAAATATGCCATTATTAAGGTACCTACCAGCTCTTACATTCTCTATTCTAAGGATCTTATGACTTCTGATATTCTGTGTTCTAAGGCCCCTCCCAGCCCAGACATCCTGTGTTCTAAGAGCCCTCCCAACTCTAACTTGGCGCTTTCTGAGGGCCTCCCTAGGCTCTCCTGCCCCTGGACTTTGGCTTAGTAACTGCTGGCATCACCACTGCCCATCTGTGTCCCGAGTTGGCTTAAAACTTTTCCACAAGCCAACTTTCCACTTGTGTCTCACAAAGCAGTGGGCTCCAGACTGTAGGCCCCGTCTGCAGTTTCTCTAACACGTGGTAAAAGGAGGGGGTTGGTGGAGTCTAAAGACTTCTTTTTGGGCTGCTTTCCCATAACGATGATGGCCACAGGGTAGTCCTTTGCCCACATATAATATGGCCGCCGCACGGATTGGAGACCCAGGTCTTGCTTTCTTAACACCAAGATGGGGAACTTTCAGCTTCCTGCCCCTAGACAAGATGGCCGCCCTAACGGGCACCACGCTTCCCGCTCTCTGAGCCGCCACGTACCCACTCTCAAGATGGCTACCGTTAACCCACAAAACCACACTCAAGATGGCCGTTCAGTGGCTCCTGGACGATCACGTGGGTCGACCTTTTTTTCGTTCCTACAGGCTGTTTCCGCCTTGGAGATTGACAGGCAGCCATCTGGTCTAATAATTCTCTCTGTTTTCTCTTGGTCCCACCCTCCAGGAGCCATACCAACGAATTGGTAATCCTGGCGGGTGACTGCAAGCCTCGCCCCGCCCCCTCTCCTCAGTCGGAGCCAATGGGCAGGGCGCGCGGGGGACGTGGTCGGGGCGTCTCCGCCATTTTGTGAGTCTATAACACGGAGCCGTTGAGTCGGTTCCTGCTATTCCGGCGCCTCCACTTCGTTCCCTTCGGGTCTCCTCGTGTGCCATGGACGGGTAAGCCCTATTTTCACCCCCCAGAATACTTCTGTGCACTGCTGCCGTGGTCTTGGTTTTTGCCGGGCGCTCCCTTCCTTCAGCCTCACGACCCTCGGGCAGCGCCGCCGGGGCGGCCTCCGCTCGCTCCTCATGGCCGCTCCTAGTCACGCTTCCGAGGTGGCCCGGGTGTCGCCGGAGGGGTGCTGTAACCATGGTGAGGCGGGGATCTGTGTGCGAGAGGCGCGGGCCGCCTCGCGCGTTTCAGGGTGGGGGGGGGAGACAAACGGCTCCCCTCCCCCCTCGGGAGCCCGAACGCGCGTGCGTGGTGTGGCGGCCGGCGCGAGCTCGAGCTTCCCTGCAGACGCTCTTCTTTCCCTCTCACTTTTGAGCCTCTTTTAAGATTTTTTTTTTAAGTCCTCAGAGCCCTTTGCGCGCGCCACCTTCCCCCCCCTTCCGGTTGCGGGCTCTTGGCGCCCCTTTACGTGGCCCCACGCGGTAGTTGCCTCCTCGTGTCTCGCCGCGGCCTTTCCCGCTCTCCTCCCGCGCTCAGGGCCCCTCCCGCCTTCCCGCCCCTGGACTCTGGCCCTCCCCACCCCCATCCGCCCGGCTTGTGCTTTTCCGGGGTACAGGCTCTTACCCGCCGCCCCCCGGGCCCGGGCGGGTGGGGCCGGGGGCGACCCGCCCTGCCCTGCCCGGAAGGAGACGGACCGGGGCGGGGCGGGCGGGTCGTATCTTAAGCTGGGCCTCGAGGCCGGGACTGGACCCGCCCGCCGAGAGCCCCGGGGTGGGGCTGCCCTTATTCCCCTCCCCATCCTTAGCCGTCGCTGTTTTCCACAAGGAGGAAACTGAGGCTTGGAGGTGTGAGTTGCTCTAAGTAGTCCGGCCGGAGAGCAGCCGGGGAAGCCCCGGCGTCTTTGTGCCTCTGCACTCATACTCACCTCCCACCCCCCAGGAACGCCCCTTACGGAGTCTGCGGACTCCAGTGCTGTGAGAGGCTTTTAATCTTTCCAAGATGGAAGCCCTTCCTATCCCTTTCATTACCTTTGACCCGGATAATCAGGCTTTCAAACTAAGTAAAATTCAGAGTAGATGTATCAGAATAGATAGGATGGCTCTAGTTGGAATACCTTCAGTCGAGCGATTGGTGACCCAGTATAATTTACTCACGTTTTCATTTGGTTTCCAGGATATGAAGAGCAGTTAATTTCCACTTCTTATAGATTTAGGCAAGAGATTTGACACATTTCTGCCAAATGTTGGGCAAGTGATCTAATCTCTTAAGTCTTAAGTTTCCTCAGCTGTGAATTGAAGGGGGGGGGGGTGGACTAGAACAGGAGGTTTCTTAGAGGTAAACCTACTTTCTTATTCTGTATTCTGCAACTTGCCCAAAGACTAGACAAGTCAAGTGGTGCAGCTGGAGAAAGTCCTTTCCTAGACACTGAATTGAATTTCATGAACTAGTTCCATACTTGCTTTCATAGAGGAGGAATTCTGAAACCCTGAGAGGTTAAGTGACTTCCTTAAGGTCACTCAGGTAGTGGCTGCCTAGTGGCAAAACTTGGACAAGACTACTACCTTAAATCTAGGGCTCTTTACACACCACGCGGTCGAGATGCCTTCTTTTTTTTTTAACTACCCAAGGGTGCTTTTACAGATTTTGGTGGGGGGTGGAGGAGGGAAAGGAAAGAGGCAGCTGGATAGAAGTACCATCACTATATGAACTCAGAACTTTGCAAGGTCTAAGAAGCTGTTTCTCACGTTGTACCTCTTTGAAAGAAAAATATTCTCATTTTACTCCTGAGCGGGAACTAGGTAAAGAATCCCGGTACTTATGTAGCTAATGTAGTATTTCCAGACACTTGAATAACCTAACAAAAACAAATGATAATAAAGCAACACTTCCTCCTTATATTGTGGGAGAGTGGTATTTCAAATTCACTTCTAATCGAATAGGGTTCAGTATTTTCTCAAGGTTAAAATTTTATTTATGGAGAAGTTATGTGGTGGGAAGCAAAAAAAAAGTTGCATTCTTTTTAAAAGTTAAAAAGTAAACTTTTAGACTTTTGAGTGCATTGTCAGTTTAAAAAAAGATACATTGCCCAGTGGAAAGAAATTTTGGGTGGGTAATGGTTTTGAAAAAGCTTATCTGTTTATCTTTGCAATCTGAAAGTATTTTGGCCCTTCTGCCGTTGTACAGGATAGCTTGTGTGGGTCTGGAGCTCAGCCAGTGTGAGTTGCTTAAAGTTTTGCTACACTTTAGCCAGACTAGTAGTCTGACTAGTAACAAAAGTTAACTGTGACTTTGAGATATTTGACTTAAATGAATCCTTTATATATCATTTGGAAGAAAAAGACCATTATAATTGGCTTTTTCATTTTGTCTGCTAATTTGAACTAGCTATAGATATGAATCCTTGAAGAAAGTTACACACCTCACTCTTAATGGACAGTAATATCCAGTTTTGGAATTTGTTTTATTTATTATCTTTTATCTAAGACTTTTCCATGCAGAAAGTGCTCTATCTTGGGAAATTTGATGTAGTGAGCTCTCCTTTGAGAGTATTCCAGGGTGGAAAAAGTCCAGTAAGTCTTTAGAATGAGAAATTTCACAATATTGTTTTGACTGGAGTCTGGGATAGGTAAACTTTTTAAAGATGGCATTGTGAAAATGGAAAAACTCATGTTTTTCAAAAAAAATTGTTTGGAGGGTCCTCAAATTTTTTTAAATGCCTACATGTTATAGGAAAATGAATGTGACTTAATGTAATTCTGATATTACATGAAACATCAACTTGAATTTATCTTTTGACATCATGTACTGTATTCTGTGGTTTATTAACAGATAAATTCAAACACAGCAGTTGGGGTGGAGGATGAGTTTGAAATCTCTTCCTGTTGAAACAATTGGAATATTTTTTATAAAGACTGCTTTATATAAAACATTTCCTGTGTCTGAGGCCCTCCTGAGGAACAGGAAGCAGAAAGAAATGGCTTCCAGTATTCAGGAAACTTTTTTGGTTTTTCCAGAGGTACCTCCCCATTAATAGTTCTTTAGAAAACAAAATGAGCCATCTCTGGCAGAACCTTCCTTAACCTTTTTATTAGAGAGGAAAGTGCTAAGTGTCCTCCGTTTAATGTTGGAAAAAAAACAGTGCCACAAATGAGTTTCTTGTACATCTGTGGCACAAAACCTGTTCAGAGTTTTCTCAGGTGAAATGGACACAATAAGATTTAAGGTTTAATTTGAAGACATAATTTTTAATGAACTTTTAAGTTGGAAAAAAATAAGATAATTTAAGGAGGAAGTAGTTGATCTAGGATGTTCAGCAAGGTCAAGCTGTCTTGAGATATGACTATTATGTGTAATGAAATCTGTTGGCTATTTTGAGAAATTTTTATTTCCAGCTTTGCCATCAACTGGTTAGAGGGGTACCAGGGGCTAGACACTTTAAGGTTTATTCCCAACAGCAATAATAAATGCATGTTGATTAATTAAAACCAACATAATGGACCTCAGTTTCATTTTCTGTACAATGGAATTGAATGTGTGTGTGACTGGACCAGATATCTCCCTTCTCCCACTCTCCAGTTTATGCTGCTTTAGGGAATTGATAAAGTGGCTGGTCTATATACTCCCTGGAGCCTCAGTATGCTAATTAGGGTAGTGCTAAGGGCACCTGGTTGAAATCCCTAGACCAACCATCTTTGTGATTTTTTTTTTTTTGGCAAGTTACTTAACCTTCATGGCCTCAGTTGCTCTTAAAAAAAAAAGTTTTCACTAAAATCTTATGTTAAATAATTTATGATGCAGACTTCACAAAATTTGTGGAGAAGGGCATGAAGAAGTCTTGAATATGATGGTTAGATAGCATCCTGGTTGAATTGCTGAGTCAGTTTTAATTTGGATAAAGTCTGTACACTTAATACTTTTAGATCAAATGGTGGTTGGTAGAATTATTATAACTATGAGCTTTTACCTGCCCTTCCTTTCAACAAGGATCTGGTTATATTTCTCTACTGTACTTGGGTACTTTTAAGTTCTGCATTAGGTGGGATATTCACAAATTTCCTTTAGTTTTTGATTCTTGGGTCTCCCCACTACCTAACATCTGTGATACATTTTATGCTCTTGTGTAAGTTCTTCTTTGCTCCTTGTGGAGAGAGCTGTTCACTTTTGACTAGCTTTTTTCCTTACTGCTGTGACTATGCTGATGATTGTGGCAAACCTATCTAACCTTTTTATCCTTTTCTTTCTTTTTTTCCTACAGCATTGTCCCAGATATAACAGTTGGTACAAAGGTAGGCACTTTTCTCACTTTTCTCTCTGTTACACTTGCTGAGCATCTGATCTAGTTTAGTATTAGCCTTCAATTGAAAAGATGGAGAACTCTTATCTACCTCTCTGTATAGGTAGATCTCTTTTATTTTCCAGTCCTGAAGCAATGTTTCTGCTCTTCAGCAACTTGAATCTGGGAAATAAGAAATTTTCAAGGCAGAATCTTTTAATTTCAAACAATAATTCTGTCACCCGAGCACTGAATCAGCATAAAATATTGCAATGTTATTCTCTTTGACTGAACTAGATATCATTTAATGTAATCCTCAACTGTATGTTGTATCTTTACTCCTGTGATACCTGTTAATTCTTAGCTTTTTCTTTTAACTGTGAATGCAACCTTTAGCCTTCTCCAGTCTCTGGAGAACATTTCCTAAAATTCAAAGTGCTGACAGGAAACTCCTTTATCTGTAAGCACTATATACACTTAATTTTTGTTAAACTATAATCTCGCAATTTCTTTAAAAATGAATAACTCTTTACCCTGTTATATTTCATTCTTGTTTGATTTTTTTATCTGAAAAATGCTGCCATTAGTATTAGTGTGATAGTGTGAAAAGAGCACTGGTTCAGTAATAATGGGGTCCAGGGTTTTTATAATTCAGTCTGACTTAGTTGTGTGACTTCGTAGTGTCATAACTTCTGGGTCTCAGTTTTTTCCTGATTGGGTCACTAGAAGAATACCTTTGTATACTAGATTATTCTGAAGCTCAGGTTTTTAAGTATTTTTTTTTATGTGTGGGAAAGAAGTGAGGAATTGGATACCTGGAAGAAAGGACATTTAAAAATAAGGGATAGGAGCTTTGCCATGTTTTCCTAAACCTAGCATTGTTGAGCATTTTGATAAGATCCTCAACAGAGGGATTTTGCAAAGAGGTGCTAATGCTATATTAGCCAAATAGCAATTTTTCACTTCAGCATTATGGGGATATTTTACTAGTTTCTTATCCAACAGTTCCATCTTCTTGAGGAATTAGGAATTAGGGAAGGGGCATTCTTTCACTGGTTGGCAACTTGTGGAAGTGAAAGGCCTGTTTGAGATAGTAAAAGACACTGCCGCCCTTCCCAGCTTTTCCTTGTGATTGAGCAAAAGAAAGTAACGGCAAGGGGAAACTCCTTAATTGTGGATATTCTAATGATTTGGCTAGAATGAAAGATAATCATTTTCACTTTTGTCCAATGTGGAATGTAATTAGAGCCCACTTCCAAACAGAATTGGGATGCTGTTTACTGCTGCCTCTTGCTTCATAGCTAGGATTTCTGCTTCTTACCCTATAAATTAAGGGAAAGTAGTTAAAGGTTTTGTTTAAAAGTAACAAAGATTAAAGTAAAGCTTAATCTCCTAAATTTTGTCCAATCAAAAATATTTAGAAATGACCATAGAAACTCATCTAGCCTCGTAATCCTTGTGGACTATAAGCTTCCAGAGAATATTTTTGGTTTCTTTTCCCTGGTGCTCATATCAGTGCTTGGCACCTACTAGGACCTTAATGTTTACTGAATTCAGCTCTTCTGGTGAGCCTCAGAGAGAAGGGAATGGTTGGAGATTTGAGGGGGGAAGGCAAGGCAATTGGAGTTAAGTGACTTCCCCAAAGTCACTCAGCTAGTGTGTCAGATGTCTGAGGCTGGATTTGAACTCAGGTCTTTCTGACTCTAGGGGTACTCACTGCGCCACCTAGCTGCTCCGGAAAGTTTTTCATTTCCATTTTGATAGGGGAATTTTGATGAGGCATTTATTAGGGCATTTCATAGGGGAAAGGATTTGGCAGTTTACTCAGCTGTTTGATGCATTTGTGGTTTATCCACTTGTACTGCTATTGTCGAGGTAGCTTATTCTAGGCCTTTAGTTGAAAAGATGTCTGGGAAGCTCTACAGAGAGGTGAGATAAAGCATTCTACAGGTGTCTAGCACTATGTATGTTCAGTTTTTTTCTTAAATGTTGCCGTCTAACTTTTGAAAAAACAGACTACTGGTGTTTACATGTTACACATTAATCTTACTGCTTATTTGCAAATGCAAACTTCCCTTTGAGTATGGGAGAAGTAAATTATGCCCACTAAAACACCTTCAGTGCAGTCTTGGAGTAGTCTTTAGGCTGCTATTTGGACTTGGATTCAGCTACTGCTTTGTCCTTGATTAAACTCTAGATAGTGACCTGGCCTCCCAGTGTTTTTGTAAAGGGCCAAGTCTCAATTCTACTAACTTGCAGAACAACAGTTGGCAAATCATATAAATTGAGCTCATTTGTTAAATACTGTGGAAAGTTGTGTTGTCTTATTGGTTTGAGGGGGTGAAAAATTTGCTTTGTGAAGAAGGAAATTTAAGTAGGTTACATTGTAGCAAAAAGAAAATGTTAGACCTTACTTTCATGGAATTTGGCCAGGATATAAATGTTGGCAGTAGTACCACAGTAATAACTACTGTGGATCACAAAAAAGTGTGTTACTAAAAGTCATGGTAAAATTATCTGGATGGTTGGACCTGAGGTATATATGAGATAGAGCAAATTTAGAGATTGTATTTAGATGGACAAGCCTAGAACATTATTAGGAAGGGAGTCAGCAATTAACCACAGAAGGTCATATGTGGGTGGCCTTGGAAGGCCTAAGGCACAAATCATGGGCATCTGGCAGGGTGAAAAGAAGAAAAATGACTGGACACCAGAACACTTGGATTCTAAGTCCTAAGTGTGTTGAGGGAGGTGAGATGGGTGCTGTATGTCAGTGTAGGTGGATTACTTTGTGGTTCATTGTGTTGTAGAGTAGTAAATCTGGGAAATACCTCAGACGCTTAAGACATAAATACCTGGTGTTTGAAATGCATGTTGCCATTACATAGCATTATGATCTGTAGTTCATTACTTGTCTCTGCCTATACTATAGGAGGTTCTTTTTTACTTCTATTTTGGGAATTAAACATGAAGACTTTGGAAATATTTTAAATATTAAACAACCAAACTAAGGTGCTTTCCTCTTTAAACGTAAGAGCACCTAATTTTAAATGAATCACTGGACCTTGGTGAACTGTTCATAACTACTGAGGTTACATTGAATGTTCAGCTGCTATTTGAAAATACTTGAAAAATTGGGAAGATTAGGGGAGGTCCCACGGGACTTAAAGCAGGGCAGTATAGCCTGCATTGCTTGACTTCTTATTTTTGGCAAAAGGCTAACTGTATGATTTTTTTTTTTAAACCCTTAATGGGAACCTGTGAGTACTTATGGGCCAGCATGGCAAGAATGAATTACTAGACCAACCTAGTTACTTTGACAGGGTTACTAGAGAAAGTCTTAGCTATAATATGCCTGGATTTTGGCAACCCATTTGACAGTTCCATGATATTCTTGTGGGCAGAGTTGTGGGTTGTAACCTGATTGAAAAGTTCCAGAATGGATCAGTTTCAATTTGGAAAGACTTCTCTATGAGAAGGCCACATGGGCCATCTTTGGTCAGGTTCTGTTCAACAGCATAATCTGGGACTTCAGTATAAGCAAAAAGCTTATGAATTTGCAGATGATGTCCATCTGGATATGAATGATGACTTTGCAGCCAGAAAAAGCTCAACAGATGAACGTTAAGCTGAATTTCATGAGATGAAATGTCATTGGGACCAATGTAAAGTCCTTCATTTGGTTTTAGGAATCAGTTTCATCAAATATAGATGGGGGGCTGGCATAAAGGAGGTATGATAAAACTTCCTGGAAAAAAATAGTGCAAGATTATTGAGTCAACAGTGTGACATGTCAGGCGAAAAAAGTTCATTTTAGTTAGGCTGCTTTAATTGGTCATAGAAGCAGATTATAATACTGCTCAACTATTGGTTCATTTCAGCCGTGTGTTACAAATAACATCCTCAATTTGGAGGGTGACATAAAGGCTAAAACTAAGGTGAAGGAACTGGAAATACTTGGCTTGGGGAAGAGAAAACATTAGTTGAAGGACTGTCGTGTAGAAAATTATTACTGTACATTTGTTTTTGATTGACTCGCAGAGAGCTAGAGTACTGAGTTACAGTTGCAGGAAGCAAGATAGGGCTATGAGTATGTTTTCAAATTTGAGGTTAAATTGCCACCAGGATGCCCAAGAAGAGATTTCTGCAGATAGACCTGAGCTTCTGTTTCAGTCAAGTTAAGCACTACCTATGTGTATTACAATCAGCTAGCTGATTGGGAGAGTCGAAGCTTTTCTACTTGTTCAATCAATTGACTCCTATGCAAAGGACATTGGAAGCTACAAAGATAACTGAAAAGGCCTTGTACCCTCCTGGGGGTTCTAGTCTAGTTAGGGAGGTTATAAGTCACTTGACCTTTGCTACCCTTAATTGATGGATTGTTCTTGTCCTTTTGTCCTTTGGGAGGATTGAAGTTTCTTGAATAAACATTCTGTGTGGGGAGTATTTTTAAAATATGCATAAAGGGCAGATATTTTAGGATAATTTTTCTTATTTTCAAAATACACTTGTTTATAATCCCTGCTCCCAGAAAGGCTGAGGGTGGTGGATAGCTTGAGCTCAGGAGTTCTGGGAGTCAGAGGCCTAAGCTAATTAGGACTGTCTGGCACCAATAGGGTAAACTCCTCCCCTTTTCCCCTCCAGCAGCAGGATGCTGCCAGGTTGCCTAAGTGGGGTGGAGGGCTGGGACAACAAAGCTGCAAGTGAGGGTTGCACTTCTGGTGTAGGCAAGATGAGACCCAGGTTTTCTAGCAAAGATTTCTCATCAAACCAGTCAGACAGATTTGCACCAATGTGACTTGGAGAAATACCATCCTGTATAGCTTTATATAGAAATGCAATTACATTGCATGTATATTCTTCTCCCCTTTATTTAAACATGTACCTGAAAATTGATTCTTGCTAGTTAGTAAGCCTTGTTGCTAACATTTCAATGTATTAATTTTTTTTAGTAGTTGATAGATAGAAAGAAGCTTAACTTTGCCTAAAGCATCCAGCCACAAAAGTTGTCAAGTTAAGGGACTCTTACATGATAGTCATCACATGCTTGTAAAGTGTAGTATTACTGTGCCATATACTAAATTTGGTTAGAACTTCAGAAAATGTCTGTTGAAAAGCACCAAAACAACTAAGGCACTTCATCTGAGTGTGATGTAGCCTAGTTGCATAGAAATGTTTTTGTCATTGAGCCAGGATCTTTGCCATGGGAACAGCAATTATGGTTTAAGGCACTTAGCCAAGAATGCTGTGAGGAAATTCCAACCCTTCTCTTCCCCCCCCCCCCCATCTCCCCCCTTATTGCTGTAGTTCAAAGACTGAAACTTTTTAAAGCTTGCTGTTGCTGGCATGATCACACATGTATGCCACATGTTTAATACAGCTCTCCCCCTTCTCCAGATACTTGCTAATTGCTTGATTTACAAGCAGTAACCTGTTCTGGGGAGGATGGGGAGATGTCGAAACCTCTGGAAGTGACTACAAGTAGCTTGAAAAGTTCTAGTCCTTGCTTTTTCTTAAACATGTGCATATTCACTTCAATCTTATAAATAGGGTTTATAAATCAGTTCATTACAAGCTTTGGATAGAGGATTCCTAGTTTGTAGAATTTTTGAGCTGAAAATGTTACTAGGCATCTAGATCCAATTCTTCCTCTATATTCCGCAATAGTTTTAAGGCCCAGACAGAAAAAAACAACTGGCTCAAACCAGTGATCCTCGGTTTCCTAGTAGATCTTTCTCCTTCAGGGTGCCCCTTGGTGAGCTGTACCTTGGCTTCCAGAATTATCTTCACAGCTGGCTATTTGAAATTTCATACATCTTTTTGAACTGGAAAGAAAGAATCACATTTTTGTTTACCAATGTTTTGTGAGAGGAGGCCTGTACTTGTACTGTATATTATATCTGGTCTTTTGGGGAACACACAGACTGACTGCTTTTTAAAGGAAGTTTAAATTCAAAAGAATTTTTGTATCCTGTTGTGCCCAAGGAAAAGTGAGGTGAGAGTTACATGCCAGTTAAATCATTAATCCTGAAGAGTTTAAAATGGCACAGTGCTCCTGGCTGTAGGCTTGGGTGTGTAGTATAGTATAGTGTACAAAGCAGGAAGAACTACATTACTTCACTTCTAGGTTGCAGAATTTTTTGGCAGTTGAAGGTCACCACACCTTATTCGTTCTTATAGCTGGTTTGTTTCATAAGGTGTTTCCATAGTTGCCAAGATTAGGCTTTTTATACTCTGAATATTGGAGAATTAGCAGCAAAATACTGAAACATACAAAGATGATATTTTGTATTCAGTGTTTTAGAATTAGTAAGGGGATGAGAAACAAATTTAGTCAGGTTTTGATCCCTAGTCTTCCTGGGTTGACAGAAGTTCCAAGTGCTGAAGCCAGTCTTCAGTTTTTATTTTATGACAAGGGAGCACTAGGATCTATAGAATCCATGACTGATCTTTTCCTGGAAAGGCAAAACATTTCAAGGTCACAAGTTTCTAAGCCAGAGTTGAAGGGAAAAAACCCAAAAGGAAAATATATTTTATTCTTTCTTGCATGTTCCTCATCTTCTTGTACTATGTGAGTATTTGATCGCCCCCCCCCCCCCCCCTGTGCTTCTTTGCGAGTAACAAATCTGGCAGTTATTAAAAAAAAGTTGACCTGTCGTAGGTTTGGTGTATAACCATGAAAGTCCCTGTAAATCAGCTAGCTGGTGCAGTGGATAGTCATTGATCCTGGAATTAAGAAGACCTGAGTTGTACTGTGCCCTCAAATACTTAATAGAGGTGATCTTGGGCAAGTCACTTAACTTTTATAAAACTGCCTCAGTTTTCTCATCTGTAAAATGAGAATAATAGCATTATCTCTTAGAGTTGTTGTAAGGGTCAAATGAGATACTGTTTGTAGAGCTCTTAACACAAGGTTTACTTAGAAATCATAGCTGCTTTTAACTACCACTACTTCCCTTAGCTGGGGGGGTGGGGCAAGAAATAATAGACCAATGATAGATATCATTGACCAAATACAGTAATTTTGTTTTTTCATGCGACTCTGCTGGTGGTACAGGTCTGATCTTTGCCTTTTTAATGAGAATTTTCCTAAGAAGCTTATGCTTCTGGCATACTGGATAGAAAAGGTCTTCAGGACTTGAATTGGGAGAGATCAGGATTTGAATTTGAGCTCTACACTTAGACATCTTAGCAATGGGCAGCAAATAGATATGTATGTATATAGGCACTACCTCTCATTGTGGGGGAAATGCTACATAAATCTTTTGTTTTTCTAGGGATAGACCACATCCTAGTTTACTTTGTTTTTTAGATACCTGCAGGAGTTGGGAGTAGTCTATTGACTTTAGAATACTGTATAAGCACTTGATCTTAGATTTGATGCTCTTGTATGTGGGGGGTAGTTAGCATACATAAGTTCTTTCGCTTGTAGACAGGATTTAGCAAATTGTATGTTAATACCACTTGTAGAATCCTCAACTTTAGCTTTGGAAAAAGCTAAGCTGTCACTTCCCTAAATGCCCCCCCTCTTTTTTTTTTCCACTAAATGAGGAAACTGAGGTCCAAAGAGATGAGTGATTTAGCCAAGGTACATAGAATCTTTAGAGGTTAGATTGAAACCCAGGTCGTCTCATCCATTGTTCATTGTACATCCATCAGCATTTAACCTAATTCTGACATTTTTTGGATCAGAAGCAGTCATATGTGGACTTAAATAGGAAGGAATAAGGTGCCTTTTTTTAATGCCGAGATTAAAAATGTCAAATGTCAATTTTGTAATTAAGCTGTGAAGTTCTTATGTTCTTGGCTTACTAGCCCTATTGAATTAATTTTACGTCAGAATGTCAATGTTTCATTTCATTCAACAGTTCTTTGAATTCCTGCTTCATATGACCTAAATGGGGGGGAATGTGATACAAAGATGAATAATGCATAGTTCCTACCCTCACAGGACTCAGAGTTTTAGTGTGACATGTAGATTATTTAGTAATTTCTTTAGCTGATAGTAAATTTGAAGGAACAGATTAGGATTGCTTAGCTAATTGAAGATTAGCTTGATAATAAATTCTGTGGGAGCAACCCTGAAATTTCGAGGATAGAAAAAGTGCCCTTCAGAAAAGTTCCTAGCTCAGCAGATTTCTTCCATTCTGTGTTATTCTGAACTGGATAACCTATCAATTCAATTTTGCTGTTAAATAGTGTTTATCACCTGTTAGAAATGTAGGAGCAAGTTGCTGGGATTTATTACCATAAATGAAAGCTAATGTCTCCTGTGCTTTTAATATCCATAACATAGAACAGCTAAGACTTAGTTATACTAGTTCCTCTTTCACTTTTTTGATAGCATTTGGTGACTTGGGAATGAAAAGTAATTTTATTGAAGCAACGTCTAATAGAGATTTCTGCAGATCACAGCTTTCTTCTCACTTCAAAAACATTCCTAGTTGGAAAGTAGGGCCAGAGAGGAAGACTTCTACAGAGGACAGACAGATTTGATCTTCATTTTAACATGATGTAAAGGTGTAAAGATCTGATTTTTAAAAATATATACATGTCCCTGTGGCCAGACACCTTTTTAGTTGCACAGTGCTTTGGTGGTGGTGGTGGTGTGAAAAATAGTAGATTTGAAGACACAAACTGAAATTGCTGATTATTTCCTCCTGCAGGAGACCTTCAAAAAAAAAAATCACTTAACCATTGCAGTCTCATTTTCCTTGTCTTTGAAATAAGGGAATTGTAGTAGATAACTTTTAAGGTCTCTTGGAAATCTGATCCTGAATACATTTCTCTTGAAATTTACCTTAGACGACCCATTTAAAAAAGAAAAAAAGCTGTTTTCTCTGGAGACAATTGGGTACAGTGGAAAAAAGATTTGGAGTCAAAGATCTGTGTTCAAATTCTAACCCCTGTTAGTATCATTGTGACCTTGGACAGTTTCTTCAACTATGAAGTGAGACAGTTGGACTAGATTTCTCTGCCTTTTTTAAATCCAAGTTCTCATCCTAACCTTGAAAGTCTGGAGGTACATAGTTGGTACAGACCAGGATTTTTCTGAGAGGCAATTCTGGGAAAGTGGCATTTATTGGAAAACCTCCAGGATCCCTGGCCTACATGGCCTACACTAGCATTTGAAGGACCTGTTTGGTGGCTTGTTGATATGATTGAATTTCATTATTGATCCTTGACTAAAGATGCCTGCCTAAAACTATGGTAAAGTTCTCTGCTTCTGGGAGTTTCTGGGCAAAATCAGTTCCAGCCAAAGCTAATGGGACAATTGACAGCTGTGTTGACAGTAAAAATTGCTAAAGGTTTTCCTGCATTTAAAATATTTAATAATTAGTTAAATATTTTCAACCAGTCATCTTGGTTAAAGTTGGTTGACATTTCTCCTATTTTCACTTTTGTGGTTTTTCTTTGAGGAGAGATTTTTTAAAATTTTTAAAAGGCTTCTTTTGTTTCCTTTATTTGAGATAAAATTTCACTTGTAAAGGTTTATGAATTTGATAATTAGGACCCTGGTAAAAAGGTAAGGCTTTGGGTTTTGCTGTTGGTGTAGTAGTAGGTAACAGACAATTAAATTAGTTCTGAGTACAAGTAGGGCTATGTAAGTAAAATGACAGTAAAATTGGATGGGGAAGGATATTGAAGGGGAGATTGTCACATGGATTCTGCTTATGCTATGTTTCAGCCGTTGGCTGAGAAAAGCAAGCACGCTGGATAGTCCTTGGTTTCTAAATTGTTTTTCCTTTTATTTTTTGAAGGGAGAAGGTAGGGCAATTGGGGGTGACTCCCAAGGTCACATAGCTAGTAAGTGTGTCAAGTGTCTCAGGCCTAATTTGAACTCAGGTCCTCCTGACTCCAGGGCTGGTGTGCTACTCACTGCGCCACCTAGCTGCCCCAACTTCTAAATTGTTGATCATGCTTTTGGTTTGGCTAGGATGTTAATGAGTAGATGGGTACCTTTATTCTTAGTGCACAATGGGAGTTGTTTTTGTAAATTTAGTACCTCATCTGCTTTGTTTCATAAAAACATGGATAGCTTTTAAACTGTGGCAGTAAAAAATACTAACTTTTGAAGCTCTCTTAAGGGAAATTAAGCTAATTTGTCTTAGCTACATTAACCACTCACATGTGCTTATCTTCATTTTTCCCTTTTTAAAAAATTCAAATGGAATTTGAATTGACATCCTGTAATTTGTAATTGCTGAGTGATAATGTTTCATGTGTCCACCAAGATAATGCCAGTAATGGAGTGGATTGGGGGCTTTTTGATAAATTATCAGTTCAGTTATCAGGTAGGCCTAAATGATCTTGCTTTTCTAAATAGTTAGCAGTACCTTTAATACAATAGTGCAGCTATGGAAGAAGTATCTTGGAGTGCATGTGTGTGCCTTGTTCTATGCAATTTAAAATTTTGCAGGAAATATGTTTATAACTTAAATTTATTATCTTTTAGCTTAACTCTTTCTCCCCCCAACAAAATCTTTGAGTAAAAGCCTTCAAAGTAAACAGGTGCTTTATTTAGTTCCATTGTGATTTGTGAAATGGTAATCATTCTAGTATTTTCTCTCCAATCGAGGGAGAGAGTGGAGTATTTCTTTGCTTTTCTTGGGTTTCTGTACTGATTTCTGAATACATTTCTATCAGTAGATGCTTTCTGCTCATTGCCTCAACCTCAAAAAGCTTGTTTTGGTTAAAATTGAATTAGTGAAAAAGAAATGTTGTATTTTTTATCTTTTCCACACATTTGGAGGTGGGGACTTAGTTTCTCAGTAGACAATTATGAACTTGATTTTTTTTCTTTTTTTGACCTAGTTTGTATCCTAGACACTGGAATGGCTGAATAAATAGCACTTGTATTTTGAAGTGATACAGTTACCGCACTTGTCACTGGATAGTACTTGATAAAAGAGATAGTGTTTCGAGTAATCTCTGAAAGTGTGACAAAGCAGAGGGTATGGTTTCATTGGACCTGCTGGAAAATAGGGCATCTTCCTGTTGGCTGCATTGCAGGCTGTGGAAATGGAGGTAGCCAGCTTCTATTCACAAGGAGTTCTTTGTCACTCATTGGATCACTGCATTCTAGCTTATGTGATAATTCAAGACAGCTAAAATTTTTAGCAGAGCATTGGTCACAAGTGGACAAATACTTTTTGCCTGTGGTTTAGAGCCTCATTGTATGCTACTTCATACTAAAGGACGGAATTTTAAAGAAATTCCAGTGGTAGGACGTTAGGATTATTAGGAACTTCTGTTGTGTGGACACCAAATATAGCTGACTTCAGAAACTGACAGGAAGAACTTGGGTACTTGAAAAGTGAATTTTAGTGTCCATCTGCTTTCTTCCCAGGCCACCCCTCTGGTCACATCCAGGAATATCTATTGACTTCCTAGTAATTTCTAGCTAATGACATCATCTTGTAAATCAGGGAGAGGGATCTCACCCACTGTCATGCTTACTTTAACCTCCAAAGAAATAGTCTACCTTATATTGGGACTTTAGGGAAAACATTTTTTAAAATAATTGTCTTTTGGGACTGTCAAGTCTTTCTGGCTAAACTTCCTCTCAGGGAACCTGCATCCTGTTAATCCTTGTGGCTAGTCGACATTTCAGATAACATTGAACACAGGTTTTGCAATGCATTGAAGTCTAGTTGCAAGGTTTAAGCTAGCACTACAGTAATTACTATATCTGTTATCTCTTGGTCCTATACATCTGATTTCAGAATTGTTCTGTTCTCAAAGTACTTTAAATATAATTTAGTAAATACAACTCACCCTTTTCCTTTTTTCTTCCAGCGGGGATCTGACGAGCTTTTCTCTACTTGTGTTACTAACGGACCCTTTATCATGAGCAGCAACTCTGCTTCTGCAGGTAAAATCGCTAGCCAAAGTGTTTGGAAACCTATGGCCAGATATTCAGATATGGAGAAGGATTTCAGTAGCCTGTTTGTTCTTCATTCATCATTCTAATTGGTTTGCTTGGGAATCTTTCTAGTAAATAAGATCTACCTTAATAAGGCTACTTTCATTTTTTCTTAGCTCAAACTCTTACCTTGAACTGAGTTTGGAGTGTGCAAATATCAGTTTGCTGAGAGCCCACAGTTGATCTAAGGAACTTAGGAAAGCTAAAGGAATTACTCTATAGAAACATATAATCATCAACATGAGAATTAATGAATATTTGTCCTTGATAAATCACATTTTTCCTTTCTTGAAATTCATGGTTTGGACTTATTTCACTAAAGCAGATGGCGTAACCTCTGTATCTAGGCAGTTTCAGCTGGTCCAGTGTGGTCTGAGCTGATTTAGGAATTGTGCTGCTAGTTTTCTGTAGTTTGACCTTTGAACCTTGAAGCATGAAAGAAACTTAAGGAAAGGCTGTGATTTTTATGGAACATTGACTCTTAAGATGTTTCCTGGTTCTTGTACTTTAGGAAATTTTTTAGAAAAGTTCTTGTACTAAAAGATTTCTTTTCCTTACATGTGAGTAAATGGCACTTTAGATTCTAGCATCTTTGGGTTTTCTTAAATAGATAAGTTTGGAGTTTGGTTTGACTATTGGAGTCATAGTTTTTCAGTTTTTAAAGAAAACACAGTAAAAGAAAGGAAAACTAGTATGTTGCAAATCTGAACACGAAGTTTTTCCATCTAAACGGCGTGCTTTCTGGGATACCTGCAGGGCAGGTGGGGGGGTGGTTAGAAATTGTCCATTGATTTTTTTTTTTTTTTGAGAATAGGTCACCTCAGGATTTATTCAAGTCATTAATGGAAAGGGCTCTTGTGGGGAATGAGTGTTCCAGATATGAAGAGGTTGCGTAATACTCTGAAGGGTGTATGAGGAACAAGAAACAAAATATTCTATAGTCTTAAATCAACGTTGTGCTGAAAGCCCTTGGGATTTGAGTCCTAGTCTAGAATGGGCCGATAATAAAACAGCTTTTTACAAAACTTCATGTGAACTGAGAGTTGGTCTTAATTGTAGTGCAGTTCACTTAATATTCAGGGCTATGAAAACATTTCTTTTCAGCTAATGGAAATGACAGCAAGAAATTCAAAGGTGATAACAGAAGCACAGGAGTCCCTTCCAGAGTAATCCATGTGAGAAAGCTCCCAGGTGACGTCACAGAAGCTGAGGTTATTTCCCTGGGATTACCATTTGGCAAGGTCACCAATCTTCTAATGTTGAAAGGCAAAAACCAGGTATCGATGCTTCTGTTATGTTAAGTATATTTGGAATGTAATTATGCTGATTAACCTTAGACTTAAGGCTTAGAAAATTGACCAAATCAATTTAAAATCTCACCAAAAGTTGTGTATATCTGGCTTACAGTCAACTCATTGTGGTGTTTAGTGGGCCTAATAGCACTTCTGATGTTACCTTTATCTGCATAAGGGCATATGTTAAGGCAGGTGATATTCTTTCCTCAAACAAGCCATTTCAGCTTCAAATCTTTTGTTCCTGGCTCTGCTCCTGACTTTAAAATCTATCCCCTATTAATTTTACTAGGCTTCAGTTTCTTTGCCTTAAATATAGTGGTGATAATAGCATCACATTTAAAATTAGGATCAAATGAGATAATGTGAACACGGTAAAGTCAATTTTTAAACAACAGATGCAAACTATTAAACTACATCCGTTTTTCCAATTTTTACCTTCCGTGTGTTTTTCATTGTTGAGAAAGGCATGGAATATTTAAGAACTGTTAGACCTCACCCCCTCCCATTTTATGGATGAAGAAACAGACCTAGATGTGGAAGTATAACAAAAAAAACAAGGCCAGATAGTAAATAGTAGATTCTAACTTAACTCCTCTTGACTCCAATGATTTTCAGATAGCACATACCTTTTTCTTTCTCAGTGTGCAGCTCTGCTTGGTGACTTGCCCAAGGTCACACAGCTAGTAAATGTGTCAAGTGTCTGAGGCAGGATTTGAACTCAGGTACTCCTGACTCCAGGGCAGGTGCTCTACTCACCGGCCACCTAGCTGCCCCTTGTGTTTGTGGTTTTTTTTTTCTTCCTTTCTATTTGCTTTAAAGTTTAGCAAATGGGGAAGTTTTCATAAGTCTTAACCATCGTGCTTCATCCTGATGTGGAAGTAATCTTGGCTGTGCTAACTAAGGAAGATAAACCACTTGTGGTTCTCTCTAGACACTATAGGCTTTTCCAGTTTAGGCCCTTCTGACTTATTTGGGACCTCCAGGTCACCTGTGTGGTGGGCTTATGAATCCATTGGTAGAATCACTGCCCATGGGTTTTATGAAGGTGAGATTTATTCAGTAGCCAGTAAAAACAAATGAATTTTTATGACTTTTTTTTCCAGTGTTAAATAATCACATTCTCTTGGCTTTGAAATCTGAGAATTGAGTCTTTACTCATAGTTCAGCTATTAAAATACTTTTTATCACCTTGAGCAAATCTGATCACTTCTGGGCCTCAGGAGTTGACAAGGTCGTCTGTCTACAAGACAACATTTCCCCATCTTTCCTCCTGTTCCCAGTGTACTTGATTTAGTTTATACCAACTCACGGAAGGATCCTTGACTTTTAGGCTTTCCTTGAAATGAACACAGAAGAGGCATCGAACACTATGGTAAGTTACTATACCACAGTGACTCCTGTCCTCCGAAGCCAGCCTATCTACATTCAGTTCTCAAACCACAAGGAGCTCAAAACAGACAACTCTCCAAACCAAGCAGTGAGTATTAATTCTCATTACTGTTACGTCTCAATCACTTCTCCCCCCCCCCCCCCCCCCCCCCCCCCCCCCCCCCCCCCCCCCCCCCCCCCATCTACATGTCCAGGTCTCTTACTGGGTATTCTTGAACACGGGTTTCCCACACATAAGAGAAGGATCAATGTTCCTTCCCCAAAACTCCAGGATTAATAGACTAAAAGCAAATCAAAGCAGTTATATAATAAAGACGATTTTACCAGCATAAGGTTTCTGAGAGAGCTTTTGAGCTCTGGCTTCTTAAAAGGATTTGAGTTGGGCCTTCGAAGGATAAGGGTAGGTAGCATTTAGATGGTGAAAGCAAGTACGAATGATCAAAAATAGTCAGTCTCATGAACTCATAAGAACCAGGAGCATGGCAATGAAAAAAGCAGAGATAGGAAGACAAAGGGATGTTTGCACTTAGCAAAGAGGGCTGAATAGGTTGGATAGGACCAGATCATGGAAGACCTTGAAAGCTGTGCAAAAGAGTTTAGAGAAGTTATATAGTTGTGATGCGCTTTGGAAATTTGTTGGAAATGCTTTGTATTGTGGAAGAATATAGAGGACAGGGAGATTATCCTGGGGCCTTAAAATAGGTAAGTGATGGTGAGGTATCAGGGGAAGGAACAAATCTAGATGAGTATAAGGAAGGTTTTGGTCTTGAGTTTGAAGTGTTGGGAGTCTTAGCCAAGTAGATTTTAACTCTTTAAAGAACAGTTAGCAATAAGATTGGAGGCAGCAAAGGGTCTAGAATTAATGAGCAACATAAATTGAGCAAAGAAGAGAATGGATTCTTGTTCCAGGTTCCAATACAGTCTGGCTTTCTGGTTAAAAATGCCAAGGTGATTGGTGTTGATTGGGGAGGGAAGAATATTTTATTAGAAATAGGAAAGCTCAGGGAAAAGCTACATTTGATTTAGTAATCTCATGTAGTTTTTGACTATCAGATATTTACTTTGCTTTGATTTTTTTGAATTGACTTCTGTGTGTACATTAGAACATCATACTAGTGAATACAATTGTATTGGAAATTCTGCAGTTTTCTCCTTGTACCTCCCCTGTGCCTTTGACAGTAACACTGAAAAGGCAGTGTGGAACTTCTATATATAATAACGGTGACTGTCCTGTGGGTCTACCATGTTAAGGCTGTCTTAAACTCTTAGCCTCGGGTGAACCCAAGGAAAACACTGAAAATTACAAGTGATTATGGGAAAGTTTTGGTGCACTGTGTATCTTATGTTCGATGGCATATAAGATAAGTTTGCTACTTTTGGCTTGAAATTACAGCATTAGGAAGTGTTGCCATTTGTCCCTGAGGACTGCCTGTCAAATAAGAAGTGTTGTTCAGCTTGTGGTAGTGATTGTGGTAGCAGTATGCAAATGAAGAATTGGCTACACATGATGAAATAGTATGAATACCCTGTAGATTTTGGACATTGTACAAGGAAACTACTAACCAGATGGGAATGTCTTCCACAGCGTGCCCAGGCAGCACTTCAAGCTGTAAACTCTGTTCAGTCAGGAAATTTGGCCCTCTCTGCCTCTGCTGCAGCAGCTGATGCAGGAATGGCAGTGGCTGGTCAGAGTCCAGTTTTGAGGATCATTGTAGAAAATCTCTTCTACCCAGTCACTTTGGATGTACTTCACCAGGTGAGATTGAACTATGAGTAACAACATATTGGAGATAAACACTATAGGTTTTGTTAGTGCTCTACCTAGAATTCTGGGCTTGCCCTTGCGCACTGCATCTGGTGTGTTTTACCTGTTTAAGACTCTTAGCATAAAGACGAGCTCCCTCTGGCTTTTCATAATCCTTGATAAAGTGAAGATTTTTATTGAATCTTTCTGGGTGGGGGGCATCATGGACCCATTTTGCAGTATGGTACAACTTATGGAGCTCTTCTAAGAATGTTCATGAACGACCAAAATACAATGTGATTGCAGAGGAACTAACAGTATTATATTTATGAAACCTCTTTCTCACTTCAAAGTTAGGAACCCCTAGAGATGATTATTTAAAGGAATGGTGTGTAGTATAGTGAAAGTTTGTAGATTTTTGTACAGGGCTTTTATTGAAATACCAGAACATTCATTCTGCTATTTAAGCCAACTTCCTTTCTTTAAAGAATTAAAGATTAGGTTAGGATTTTCAAGTTTGAATGCAGTTCATAATTGGTTATATTTGTATAGCAGATGCTAAGTCAGCCTTTGAACTGTTGGATAACTTGCCACGCTTTACTTTCTTTACAGATTTTCTCTAAGTTTGGCACAGTGCTGAAAATAATAACCTTCACCAAGAACAACCAGTTCCAGGCTCTGTTACAATATTCTGACCCAGTGAGTGCCCAGCATGCTAAGTTGGTAAGTGTGCCCACTATTATTTAGTGCCTTCCTTTCTCCTTTGAAATAGTTTGACCTTATGATATGACTTGCTTATTGCTCTCTTTGGCTTCTTTCTCTAGTCTCTTGATGGGCAGAATATCTACAATGCCTGTTGTACATTGCGCATTGACTTCTCTAAACTCACCAGCCTCAATGTGAAATACAACAATGATAAAAGCAGAGACTATACCCGCCCAGATCTGCCTTCTGGTGACAGCCAGCCTTCTCTTGACCAGACTATGGCAGCAGCCTTTGGTAAGGACTCTTCCCCATCCTAGCAACTTCTTGATATAGCCTGGTGGCCATATTCTGATCTGAAATGCCAACCTGCTGATACTATTTGTGTGCTAAGTATTAGTAAGAAACAACTTGCTCCTATCTGTCACTGGCTAAAAAGTTCCCTGCTGCACAGCTGAAAGGAATGTTTAACATATACAACAATAAGCCCTGTGAAGCACTTAAAGCAGTAAAGCAGAAAAACCCGCCACGCTTATTCCACCATCACATTTTAGTTTGGGCACCAAAATATAGGGTTTTCCGAAGATGAACACCTAAAGAACCCTTGAGCCCAGGCTAGGACAGCTTCTGTGCTTTATGACATCCTGACTTTTTGACATTTACAATAGGAATCAGTGGGGGAAAGAATGTTTAACTTTTTTTACACAAAGCAAATAAACAAGGGCCTAGATAGGTGGCTTTATATCCTATAAATATGACTAGTGATTTTTAAATGCCTTTTCTCATTTGAGCATACAATAATAGCCCCCTTTTAATTAGCTGTATCTAGTGTGCTCTAGTACCATTAAGAATTCTAGAGAAATTTTATTTTGACTCACTGGTTATTTAAAAAAAATACACTGGGGGGGAAAGCGTATGGAGAACATAAAAAGGTGCTTTTAAATTTTGAGCCTCTCCCTTTAAAGCAAAGCATGGTGTATATTCAATACAATCTCTTGTTGTTTGGGATTCATTCTGACATTTTCTCCTGGAGGTTTGTGGGTGCGATGATTAGTATTTCGTTTATTTCTAGGTGCACCTGGTATAATCTCTGCCTCTCCATACGCAGGAGCTGGTTTCCCTCCCACCTTTGCAATTCCTCAAGCTGCAGGTATTCATGAATTTTGTGATCCTCACCCGTAGTTTGATTATGCATGCCCATTTCACTGTAAAAGCAAAATAAAAAACAAAAGAAACCCCTCCCCCCCAACACACACATACACACACCACCACACTTAAAAAAAAAAAACCCATGCCTATGACAGTTAAAAAAACCAATTTAGAACTATTCCTAATTAAACAGTCCTGAGTGCACAGGTAACTGAGGGAAAGCCAACTTCCTGGGAGGACTTGCTTAGCAGCACCAGGGTAATAATTGAAGTGATAGTGAAATATATGGAGGGTAACTTTGATCTTTTTAATGATGACAGTAAGTGAATAGAGGGCCTTGAAGATGCTAATGGTTGTAGTCTCATGTTGGCGAGAGCCTCCTTGCTCATCGCCAGTTAACTTGATAGTTTCTGTGGTTCTGGTTCCCTTTCAAGCTTCCAGGGGAGATGGCCTGAACTGAATGGTTGAAGTTTATTCATAGTAAATTGAATAAATGGCCTGGTAAGCAAACAGCATACATGAGATTAAGAAGCATGATGACAATGGGCACACCTAAAGACATTTTCATTCAAGTAGCCTGTTTCCGTGTGGCAATTCCTTATGCTTTCTCCCATTCGTCTTTGGAAATCATTCTGGTGCCCTTTGGGTGGTTTATCCATGCTGTTGCCCATAAGAGTGGAAGATTGTTTTACTTACATGACAGAGGACCAAGACTAATTGACTCATTTTGCCCCCAGAGGGCCAATTACATAATCTGTGTAATGTATTTGATTATATGCATGGAAGAATGGCGTACTCAGCATGCAGTTGGTCAGTATGGTTACAGACACGCTGCTTGTAATTGTTTTTTTTTCCTTATGTTTTGCACTCATGGACCCAAAGCTTTGTGCTATGTTTGATCGCATGTAGAAATTAAGAATTCTGAAGCTAGTAAGGTTGTGTCTAAAATCAAAAAGTAAGAATCATTGAGTTTTAAAATGATGGAAATGACTTAACAGCTTTAGTATTAGAGTTTTTTATAGGAAAACGGGCTTTTAACCATTATCGTTTGCATGGCACTGGGAAGACTTAAATTTCTTCCCTCAGCTGCAGCCAGGGAACGATAGACTATGTGCTGGTTTTATATTGGTTCCTTCTCTTTAATTTCCAGGACTCTCTGTTCCAAATGTTCACGGAGCCCTTGCTCCACTGGCGATTCCATCAGCAGCTGCTGCTGCGGCTGCCGCCGGGCGAATTGCCATTCCTGGCCTCACAGGGGCAGGGAATTCTGTCTTGCTGGTTAGCAACTTGAACCCAGAGGTTAGTGGAGCTTTGTTATCCCCTTTTATTCCAATCAGCTCTTAACTTTCACTTTCTGGAAACTTTCAGAGAATGTTTCACCTTATCTTAAATCTCATTGCCTCTAAGGAAGCAGCCAAACTAGAAAAGCCAGTAGGGTTGGTCCTGCTCATCTGAGCAGTCATTTCCTTAGAAATGGGGTAATAATCACAATCCTGGATCGTTCATTTTCATGATTCCAAAGAAGGGAACCCTGACCGTTAGCCTCTTTAATTTTCCAACTGGTGATGGTTGAGTTCTCTTAGTTAAACTGCTTTTTCGTTATAAGACTTTTTTTTTTTTTAAAGTAACATTGAAGTATGAAGAGAGTCTGTTCTGCCCTCTACTCTCTGTAAATGTCTTTAAACCTTGCCAGCTTGGCTTTTTGTGTACTCCTGCCATGTTTTTCCCCCTCTGGCCATTTGCTCACATTTATTTTCCTTTCCCAAGATTGCTTGAAGTTTTCTTATTCTCCCCCTAACATCTTGAAATTTTACATTTTCAGTTCTGTAATTTTATTCAGAGTTGAAATATTTTTTTGTTTTTCAGTGAAGGCAAAATTGAGATAAAACCAAAGGATGCAGTCTAACCAAACTTTATTATTTGACTTTCCGTCCAAATAAAACTTTTTGGATTGAAAGTATTAAATTTCCATTAGCACTAGGGAAAGAGACCTGTAATTGGTGATAGTTGAAAGTATATAGACTGCATATGAAAGTAAATGTATTAATTTTTAGTCAGATTAATATATTGTCTCAAAGGGCTCGGATGAGAGAGTAATGCTCAAAATATTTAACTCTTGATGGAATTAACGTTTAATCAATGTTTCAGACCACTCTTTTCATCTCTCTGACACTCTTATGCTGTTTTCCATAAGGCATGAGATAGGGCAATTGCTCTTGAAGAACACATCTTCCTTCCTTGACTTTTCCCTTCCTCCATTTCTAATTGGTCCCTTTCCATCTGGGATCATGATCATCATGGCTTTACGCACACTCTAGGTATGGAGTAGAAACAATTTTAGAATGTTTAGGAGGGCCAGGATTCCTTAGTAATAAATGACTGGAATTCATTTTTCCTGGTCTGTTAATTGCTTCAGTGCTAGATTGGGTTATACATGAGTCCAATCTGCTATCTGCTAATAGAAGATTTGAGTAACTACTTTTTAATGAAAGGAACCATTGACTATGTCATGCCTTTTTACATTTGAGTTTTTTTTACTATCCATCCAGCTTATCTTTGAGCTAGAAAGACTGATACTTGTAGTGAAGCTATAAACTAACAGACTCGAACCTTGTCATTCATTGCTTGTGTAATCATTGTTTTTAGAAACTTATCTTCGTAACCAGTTGTAAGAGACAATGTTTTTGTGGAGTGAGTTTAATGATGTAGGTGGGAACTCAACTGGAAAAATTAAGATGAAGTATCAGAAAGGGGGCGAGTTAGCCCTTTCTCCCCTATGCCCCTCTTCCCTATAACTCAAACTCGGGTTATCAGTGGGATCATCTTGGAACTGAGTTTGCTTATCTAGTGTCCAGCTTAAAACATTGAATTCTGGGGGAGCTAAAGGAAGAGCAAGCTAGTGCTTCCTACTTAATTTATGACTACAGTTTTTCTCAGCTTGTTGTTTTCTCGTTCATTGCCGTTGGTGCATGCAAAATCTTACAGCACTGTTTTAAAACAGTATTCTTTGAAAATCAAAGAACACAAGAAGCCATATTTATAGCAGGAATTGTGCTTTGGGCCACTTTTATGGAAAACAATTTGGCATTTTAGAAAGTCACTCTGCACCAATATTGTTTCTTGTCCTCTGTGTATATCAAGTAAAGATACTTTTCTTTATCATTGTGTTCCACTAGGAAAAACCTAATAACTTTCTGTAAACAAGTATTGTATAGAGTATTCTATATCTTACTGATGGAACACTACATATTTCCTTATGTATTTACTGACCTGTGTTTTTTGCTACTTTTTTTCTTTTCTCCCCTTCCCCTTTCCCAATTTTTTTTTCCTACCCTTGATCCGGAATTTCTTTGCCAACTGACTGCACGGTACTTCTGCTTCCTGTTGTTGCTTGAAACAAAACAAAACAAAACAAAAACAAAACACACAATAAAATTCCCCTTCCAAAAAACCCTGCTCTTCGGAAACCAACCTGCCCTTCAATATTAACCATCTTGAAAACTTCATCATCCATCAACCAATTTCGCCATTTCCTGCGGGGACTGCCCTTCCTCGTGGTGGACGATTTGTGCAACCTCCGCTCTCCCCTTCGATTCCTTACCTTCTCCCCTGTCCCTCCGCTGCCTTGCTCTGCTGTTCTCTAAAGAGAGTTACACCCCAATGCCTCTTTATTCTTTTCGGTATGTTATTATTCACACTTTTTATTACTTTGTTTTCATTTATTTGAGATTACTTTTGATGCCTCAAATGTCCAGTTTGCAGTTTGCCATTTTGAATGCATAATTTCATTTATATTATCATAGTTTGCCTTTTATGTTTATTTTACTGTGATCCCTTAGATGTGCATGGTTTACTGCTTTGCATGTCTTTAAGAAAGAAATATATTGGTAGCATGCTAGATTGACAGTTCTGGTAGTTAGGCTTACATTTTAATTTACTAAAATCCAGTATTCTACAATTCTGCTACATAGAGGTTTCTACAACTAGCAGAATAAATTTGTAAAGTTCATTGAAATAAGACTCGTCATGTTGTGAATGGGATTTTCTTTTGGGGTTTTTATTTTCCTTTTCGAGCTAATTCATAGAAGTTGTAATTAAATAAGTTTTGCTAGCCTGTTAATTACCTAAGGATTGTCTTGTTTCCTGAATTTTTGAAGGCGTTTATGGCGATGTCCAGCGAGTGAAGATCTTATTCAATAAGAAAGAGAATGCCTTGGTTCAGATGGCAGATGGAAACCAAGCCCAGCTTGGTAAGGCTGCTTCATCGTACTCATAATCTGGAAAACCCTCAGAAATGGACCCCATTTTTATAGGGTAGGAGGGGAGGACTGCTTTTAGCCAATGTGCCATAGCATAGTCTTCTATTTAATAGTGGTCTTATCTGAGGACTTTTTGAATGACTTAATTCAGGGCATTAGTTACTGTAATGACTTTTGTTCTTTGAATTTTTGAATTGATAGTAAAGTAAGATAAAGAAGTCTTTTGTTATAGACCAGGCTTAGTGATTATCTTCAAAAGATACTGAATGACATTTCCATATTGGAAACAAAGGGAGGTGCTCAAACTACCTACTCTCATCTCACCTTTTTTTCAGCTATGAGTCATCTAAATGGACAGAAACTTCATGGGAAGCCAATCAGAATCACTCTTTCTAAGCACCAGACAGTTCAGCTTCCCCGTGAAGGACAGGAAGACCAAGGTTTGACTAAAGACTATGGAAACTCACCCCTCCACCGATTCAAGAAACCAGGCTCCAAAAACTTTCAAAATATCTTCCCTCCATCTGCTACACTGCACCTTTCTAATATACCGTAAGTATACACCAACATTTGTTGGAATGTCTTGAGTTGTCTATTTCAGTGCCTTGTGTTGGGAAGGTGGTTGTAGAATTGAATTACAGACCACAGTTCACAAAGCATTTAGACTAGGAGGTAGGGCGGTTTGGGAAGTTAGGAACTTGAGGGTATCATTGTGAAGATTTAGAAACACCAGAAATTGAATTTAGTCATCAATCTAAGCTGTTGTGGGGGGAAAACCAGATATATAATTATATATTATATGTGGTGGAATGGACATTCTGTTTACAAAACAACCATTATACTTCTACTGGGTGATAAGAATAGTCCTAGTAGAAATTAGGAAATAACTTTCAGAACTTGCTGTCAAAGTTGTAGTTTGGTTGGAAGCATGTTTCTTACTAAAGATCTTCTACTGAAGCTGTATTTTGTGGGGGAATGTTCTCACCTTCCAGCAGGGGAAGAGCTTTTGAGTTTTGAGTAGAATTAAGGCCTTGTGTCTGACCAGCTGAAGAAAGCATGAGATTCTCAATTTACCATTGTCCCACCCACAAAGGGTTCTGTCCCTTCTTTGGTCTTCCATTTCCCCCAATAGAGCCAAAGAAAAGCAGCATGACTCAGTGGATAGTGAGCAGCCAAGGGGCCAGTTCCTTCTGCTACTTGGCTGCTTAAACCTTGGACAAGTTAGTTAATCTTTCAGTACTGGGGTCAGCTCTTCAAGGTTATATTTGAGCTCATTGGAAGAATTGGTTTGTACCATCATAATCCCATGTCCTGGGCAAGATAATACATGAGCTGTTGCAACAAGGGGTGGATGGTGAGAGTGGAGTTAATGGATTTTATGTAAGGAGGAGCTTGCTTAACAGACCAGGTTAGCCAAAGTGTAATTTACTTGGAGTTAAGTGAGAAACTGGCCGTCTGTCAAAGAAGGGAGATTTGGTTGCCTAGTTCTCTCTTCAGTATTTGTCATTTTCCTCCCAACATAGAGGATGGGAATGAAGTAAAGGTAGCAGATGGTAAAAGATCATGTTTTTCACTTTCAGGCCTTCTATATCTGAAGAAGACCTTAAGATGTTGTTCTCAAGTAATGGGGGAATGGTCAAAGGATTCAAGTTCTTCCAGTAAGTAAACAAATATTAAAATTACTCTTTCAAATTAGAAATTAGCATATTGGGAGGAAAGCACAACAGGGACATGTGTGTAATCCATTTGAATTCCTAAAATAACTTCCCAAAGAAAGTACAGTGGGTGAATGCTGGACCCGGAGTCAGATCCAGACTCAGATACTTATGAGTTGTGTGTTCTTGGGCAGTTCACTTAACTTCTGCCTGTCTTAGTTTCCTCATCTGCAAAATTAGCTAGAGAAAGAAATGACAAACTACCAGTATTTTTGCCAAGAAAACCCCAAATGGGTTCACCAGGAATCAACTACGATTGAAATCCACTAAACAAAACCTTTCACGAGCTCTCTAATAGTTGGAATCAAGGCTATTAAGTGCTCACCTGTCCCAGGCACTGCTCGATGCAGGAAGAAACAGATTCCTGAAGAGAATCTTCTACTTTCCCATCATTTTACAATTTAATGAAGCAATTGTGATTTTTTTTTTGCCTTGGCAGAAAGGACCGGAAGATGGCTCTGATCCAGATGGGCTCAGTGGAAGAGGCCATTCAGTCCCTTATTGACCTTCATAACCACGACCTTGGAGAAAACCACCACCTTCGTGTGTCCTTCTCAAAGTCTACCATTTAAAATTTGGGAAGGCACAAGACAGAATGAACCTGACTGACGAGAACCCCAGGGTTTCAGCCTGGTCTGTAAAAGGCTGAGCACCTGGGATCACTTCCATCATTCCAGATTTAAAAAAGCCACTTTAAAAGCAGCTGAAGTGACCTTAAAAGACCAGAGATTTTATTTTTTTAAGTGAATCAGTTTACCTGTTTTTAAAAAAATTAAATCTAATTCACATTGTTAACCTTGCGGTGGTGGGATAACAATCTTGGTGACTGTACAAAAACTACATGATGAAAAAATCACAAGTTAAGTTTACGCTTTTTTGGAAACTGCTCTGGGAATTTTCTCCCCATCCCCTTAAAAGAATCCTAACGAGTTTATCAGGTTTCACATTGATGCCTTTTAATTTTCTTTACCCAGTCAAGCCTTTAAAGACCCCAAACCACTGTGTGATCACTCTGTCGCCTGAGAGTCAGGATCTTGCAAAGTATAGGATGGGTTCTCTAACCTGTCCAGTCCTGGGTTTTAGGATCATGCTCCTAATCCTGGATTCTGCTATCCTGTGCCTTAAACTTTTTTTTCTTTTGGGAGAGTGGGGAAGCAGGGAACTACCATGGTATATCAGCAGAAAGATAGGTTTTAAGCTTGGAGCATTGAAGGGGAAGCTCATTCTGCTCAGAGCAGATGAGAAGTTGGCCAAGTGGATAAAGAAAATATTGGGCATTGTCTCTACTGTCTGTGAATTGTCTCGTAATCTGCATAGTATCATGTATCTTTCCAGTGTGTCTCCATCGGTATTCTGTTTCCAGCAGAAGTCAGTGGGGTTGGTTAGAAACATTGACCAAGCAAATAGGTCTGAGCAAGTCAATTTCCCTTGTCATACATTTTTATTCCGGTGTTGACAGCAGTTGCCCTTGCCTTGTATGACTTGATCAAGCTTATTATACTTTCTTCGTCATTGATTGAACCCTTTTGAAGACGAATCAGCATGAATTTTTCCAAATTTGTAGGTGCATTTAGTGATTCCTGGGATTTCTTTTGTAGGGTAAAGCCCCCCCCATTAGTGATATGTTAAGCTGAGGCGTATTTATGACTCCAGTTTGACCTTTCTTGAGACCAAGTAGTTCCTACCATCGTCCCTTTTGCTTGTCTTCAGCATTTGTTTGAATCCTTGTATATTATACTTCTGATGCAGTTGCTGTCATCTGTGCCTAGCAATATTCCAGTTGACCAAATATTCTAATCTTTTTTTTTCATTTATATGCAAAAGATAGTTTAAGTAACTTTTATAGAAGAGGATTAAAATGGTATAAGTGTAATCTAAATTTACTCTTGTGGTATTACCCTTGTATACTGTGCTTTTATTTTATTCTTTGGTAATTAAGTGAAATTGTAGGGCAGGAATTTAGTTTTGATTTATCAAGCTGCGGTCATTGCTGTGAGGTTGATCAGTAAAGGGAAACTAATTGGATTGGAAGATAGATTGGGCTAAGTAGATATAAATGTTCAAAGCAGCAAACAACAGTGGCTTCTGAAGAGTTGGATTGAGTGAATGGACCCAGGCTGAAGTTCTCTTTTTTTTTTCTTTTTTTTTTTATACCCACCCCCTCAGATTCAGAACTTAGGGAAGAAACATCTGTAAATTCTGCAGCAGATAAGTACATCTAGTGGGCTGAGCCAACTTGTACTATGTTCAGGTGGCCTTTTTAACTGTATGGTCCTTGCTTCTCCCCGTACCATTCTGCCTTCTATTTTCACAAAATCCAATGTTGCCTTACATCTTTGTTTAACTTTTAACCTGTTTTGCAAAACAGATCTCTTAATACATTTTTCAGGGTTTTTTTTTTCCTGCAAATTGTGGACCAAAGTGTTTTTTTTTAATTGCCTTTTAGTGCTGGTAGTCATGTCTTGGCTGGCCCAGCACTGAAGGTTTGAAGTCTTAACCTTTTTTAGTTCCTCCCTAAACTCCTGTGGGTGTGAACTGTGCTGGAAGGAAGGATGTGATAGCTAAGTGAGAGTTTGTTTTGGGTTGCTGGCATAAAATGTGGGTAGCAGTTGTTTCTGTTTCCATCTTGCTGGTAGGAAGGAGTGGGATGCTAAATTTACCATAAGAGCAGTGATGTTTTATTGTGACAGCCTTTAAAAAATTGTTTCTTAATCCCCTGTGCTGGTTCAGCTGAAGGACTTCTCCTAGGAGCAACTGAGTCACCTTTGGGAAGTGATTTTTTGCAGGAATCTGCATTTCAGTTGTGTGGTGTGGTGTTTTTTTTTTTGGTTACTGCTTGCCCTATTCCCCATCACCACCCCCCAACTATTTGGGATAGTCTCTTACCTTCCTGGCTTTCCCCCCACCCCACCCCCAGGCAATTTCATGTGAACCCACGTGCACAGCTGGAGACAAGCTCTTAGATTTAACTTGGCTTTACTATTGGCTGTTCCGTTGGAATGCAAGTGAGGAAGTTAGTCTCTATTGGAAGATTTTTGATTTTGCATTAAAATAACTCAGCCAGCAATCAGGCAGGGGTTTTTATTTTTTTTGCCAGATACCAAGTGAATCTGTTGCAAGGCCAGCACCCAGGCGACTGTGGGTCTGTCTTTTGGATCCCTGTGTTTGCATGTAAAGAATGTGAGTAACAAAGGGTGTACATATTTATAATTTTTTTATACCTGTTGTAAGACATGAGGGGGCAGCAAAACCCAGTTTTTTTTATGGTGAACAGATGTATTGTATATTTTGATAACAGCTATTCCAGGTTCAGTATTGTGAAAGTGGGGGGAGGGTGACCACAAACAAATTCCATTGCCTGTTTCAGAGAATGTTTGTAATGCGAAAAGAATTGAATTAAAACTATTTTATAACAAACTTTGTACCTTCCTGTAGCTCTTATTTACTGTTGGGATTGTAGAAAGCAGTTATTGGCCAGTCTGTACTTTGTGCTTCAATAAATTTCTTCGTATTCTTTGCTTCTGATTTTCCTATCTTTTTATTGTGCCTGTTTTTGTTTTTGTTTTTGTTTTTTTGCTACTGTTCTTCCTCTTAAATGTAAATCCAGCTGCCTCCCGTTTAGTTTAGTGGATTTTAAAACTTTATTTTCTGACATACAATTTTATGGTCATGGGGAGTAACGCACATATTTGTACTTTTGCCGTCCTCCCTTTCTACATCTACTGAGCCTCTGATTCTGCTTGAGTGCCACCAACTTTGTACCACCCTCGCACGACATCAGGCTCAGAGTCAAGAAATGAGTAGATTTTTAACTGACCTGTCCATCTAACACTTCTTAGCTTCATGATGTATGCGTCTTAAAGTGTTTAAAAATAAACTAACAAATTTGCAGCACAGTGTGATTTGGGAGAAAGGATTCTGGATCTGGTATCAGATGACCAGTCTGACTTGGGTACTAGTCCCACTATTTCTGACAATCAGTGAGTCAATCATCAGAGTCCCCTCCCTTCCCTTCCATGTCTGGAATGAACCTTCTGGAATGTATTTCATGCTTGTTTATTTTTGTTCTGGAGCTTCATATTAGAGATGCTAATGAATGTTCTTTGAAATTTTTTAAAAAAAACTTTCAAGGGCAATGTGGATTTTTCCAAAAGTGGGGAAATAAGCATTATTCCCTGCTAGAAATATTACCTGTTTTTACTTTAGTTCTTGGTCTCTTCTACCTTTTTCTAGCCCCTAAAGTCCAAAACACTACCATCTTGATATGCTTTTCCATACATTCTAAATGTGGTCACTGCATTCATTTATTCAATGGTATTTGAAGCTCCTCCTACTTCAGACATTCCCATGTTGTTGGTTTCCTCAAAGTTTCACTATTTAAGTATCAGATGAGAACTTAAAATGAGAGCGTTGAACCTTGATGGCTTCTTGAAAAACAAGAATTTTAGACTGAAGCCCAGGAATGTACCATTAGGGACTAACATAGAATCTCAGCTGAAAAAGAAAGAATTCTGAGGCCGTCTAACATCTCGTTGGAATACCTCCCTACGACAAATAGAGTGATGTTACTGAGAAGGGATAGCAATTCCTGTGAAGTGGGCATTGCTATGACACTCGAGACAGATCTTAAAATCTGAAAAGATAGTAAATAGACCTAGTAAGTGGCCCTTTCATAGCCAATGCCTTTGAAGGGAGCTGTCTTACTGGAGTCTGAACCTTGCAGGTTGCCTCTGTAGCTGAGTGTTCATGCAGCCCATCTGCCCTTTTGGTCTTAGGGATTCCCTAGGTGACCAAGCAGTAGTTACAGCTACAGGGGATGTTTTCTCCAGATTTAGGCACTTCCTTGCCCTTTTTTCTTTTCTTATGCTGTCAACATTGCTCTGTCCTAGCCTCTACAGAAGTTCTGTTGTACCAGCATTTTGTCCTGAAGAAGTCATAGTAGGGGGTAGTGGGAGTTGGCTACTCATTGAGTAGAAGAAAAACATTACCCAAAATATAAATGGGCTGTGCAGTTTTTCCTCAATCTCCATTCTTATGATGTATTCTCCTTGTTCTTCTCGGATCCTGCAATTCCAGCTGTGGAATAACATCACTTTATAGACAGTCCTCACTAGTTGGGGGAACCCCCCACCAATAATAGCCAGACTGGGGTTCTTTCAGCCTTAGATCCTGCTTCCTAATATGGAAAGAACGTTGAGGGGCATGAATTTCACATTTCCACGTAAATCAGTCACTTGTCCAGTGTCACACAGGCAGCAAACCCCCAGCAGAAGTTGAATAATAGCATTAAGTGGGTATTGGTGCTAAAGAATAAGAACTCAGGGTATACAAGGCTAGAGAAGTTAAATGTGGAAACTGGGGTCTCAGTAGTTAACAATACCCATTAAGTTCTTTGTAGTAGTGGGAAACAATTGGAGCAGGTCACTTGAGAATACAGAACAGTGGATTAGCAGTGTAAAATGCTATGGGGTTTAAAGAGTCAGGAAAGGCTTTCAGAAGAGAAGACTTGTGGTTGACTTGGACTTGTAAAGTTTGGGAGGGAATTCAACAGACCGAAGGAGGAATTTGTAGGCAGGTGCATTGGAAAGGGTGGCTACTAAGTTTAGAAAACCAAGGTTCAATTCCCAGTCTTAGCATATTAACTTGTGTCACTGGAACTACATATATAACTGCATGTCATTCTTAGTATGCCAGCTGCCGTACTAGCATAGCAAGCAACTATGATGTGGACCTTGTAAGGAGTGATGAGTACTAGGATAAAGGGAAGGGGCTGGTTTGTGAACGTTTAAATATCAAGGAGTGTATGTAGAGTCAGTTAATGGGGTCCCCTTGTAGTCTATTCAGTAGGGGTGATGGGGTCTGACATGATTGTGGAAAATCACTAAGCAAATGTTGAGACAAATGAGCCTGGGATATCGATTAAAAGAAGTAGTTGTAATAAACCTCGTCTCTTCCAGTTTTAAATCTGGAGGTTTCTGAGCAAAGGAGAAGGGTGGTGTGTTTGGTGAACGGGCGTCAGCTAGCAATAAGCTTTGCTAGAGAATAAGGAAGAAAATCAAGCGCCTACTGAAAGCAAAAATGAAACCAGTGTAGAACTGAACAAGATTGTATGTCAGTTTTTTGCATAGCAAAAGTTGAAGGAATAGCCAGAAGGCCAGTGTCACTGGATCGAAGAGGAAGGAGCTATAAGTGTTAGAATACAGGAAAGGCAGGGGGAGGAGTCCGTTATGAAGGGCTTTGAATGCCAAATAGGATTTTATCGTGGAGGTGGTTGGGATCCACTGGGTGGGGGAGGTGATATGGTCAGATCTGTGCTTTAGGAAAATCATTTTGGTGGCAGAGTGGAGGATGGCCTTGAGGCAGCCAGGCATCCCAGCAGCTGATGAGGGTCTGCATTAGAGTGGCTGCAATGTCAGAGGAGAGAAGGGGTCATATTGGAGAGATGCCACAGAGGTGAAATGAACAGGCTTTGGTAACAGATTGGATGGGGGTGTGGAGGAGGGAAAAGAATTGAGTTTGAAACCTAGGTTTCTATCCTAGGGAGCTCTGGGAAGATAGTTACCCCAAATAGAAAGCAGGGGAAGGTTCAGGGGAAAAATAATGTGTTCAGTTTTGGACATGTTGAGTTAAAGATGTCTACTGGATATCCATTTTGAGATGTCTGAAAAGCAGTTGGAGATGTGAGACCGGAAGTCGGCAGAAAGTTTGGGGGCAGGACAGGTAGATTTGAGAATCATCAACATAAAGACGATAAATTTATGGGAGCTCATGAGTTTGCCAAGTAGCATAGAGGGAGAAGAAAGGGGGTACCAGGAAAAAGTCCTGTGGGACATTTACGGTAAGTGGGCATGACCTGGATGAGGGTCCAGCAAAGGAGAACAAAGAGGGATGGCCAGAGAGGTAGGAGGGGAACCAAGAGAGTGATGTCCTGAAAATGTAGAGATGAGAGTACCAGGGAGGAAAGAGTGATCAAGTGTGTCAAAGAAAGGCTGCATAATTAGAATTGACAAAAGGCCAAGTAATTCACCTATGGACAATAAGTGGTTACAGTTTATTGTCTAAAGACATAAAGGGGATTATTTTGTAAATGGGGAAGTTGTTCACTCTCTCTAAAACTAGTTATGGGATAGCTTTCCATCAGTCTGCTAACTTATATGTTCATGAGGACTAAGATTTCTTAGCAAAAATTTTTTTTTTATTGAGGGTCTTAGCAATACTGTCGGTTATACTGTTGCAGAATTTTCCATTCAAACACGCTTTGAAAAAGGAAGTAGCCAATGTCTGGCTTTCTAGTGTTGTTAACCAAATTGTCATAGTCTAAGCCCCCAAAAAAAACCCCAAACTGATGGGTTTGCCTAGAAAGAGCTAAGTCCAAGATTCTGTCTCTGACCTCTGAAGTTTAAAACAAAAACAAATGAAATACACTTCTCTTTTGTTTGCTCTGTATCTTCAACAAGGGCTATAGGGCTCCAAGCAAATGCCACAGTTTTAAATCTCTTCTGTCCCAGGGACCGAAGTTTTATTGTCTCTCTCTGCCACAATTGTGCAGTGATACGGCCTAGTAACTAGAAATGTAATGGTTAACTACCTTTATTATACTTAAAGAAAAAGTAAACAGAAAAGCTTAAAAAGCAAACAAATTCAATAAATAGGAAATTTAGGAAACAGGTACATTCTCTTCAAGGAAAGGAGATGCCAAAGAGAAGAGGGGAGGGAGGAGGGATTAGCCACCAGCCTTGGGTCTGCCCCTGAGTGAGCCCTGCAAAAACAGGATTTGCCTAAACATGTCTTGTGGCCTTGGAGTCTGGTGTTGGCAACCTCATTGCTATATCTCTGTTTCTGCTTCCATGGTGATTGCTCTCCAACCAAGCTGTTTGTTTGGGCTGATTCCTCCTATGCACTTTTTTTTCTCATATTTGTCCACTTTCCTGGTTCTCTGCCTCATATCTCCTTCAGGGTGGGAAGCAAGTTATGTCAGCCCCTTTCTGCCAGTCTTTCGTTCAAGGCAAAATTCCAGAAGATGAGGGGGATGCTGATTATTCTGTCTGCCACTGGACCTTATTTCTAATGTCCTGTTACAAGACCAAAAAGTCACCTTATCTCTTATCCCACCAGGTATCTACTGAGTATACGTGAAAATCATACAGGGTTCTTTGAAAGATGTTTAATGGAGATAATACTGTTCCACAACTCTCTGATTAATAACAATAAGCAAGGTATGAAATAGGGAAACAAACTTGCCAAGAGTGTTCACACAGTTCATAGAGGAAGTTCAGAGTCCAAATGTGGAAGCGATTTCCAGTGGCAAGCTCCTTCACATTCTCCTTTTGTGGATGACATTGTGCCGATGGCATAAAGCCCTGGAACGCGGCTGAGCCTCCTAATTTCTCCATAATTTCTCAAGAACTCATTCAATCTTAACTATCCACACTGGAAAAAAACAGATGAAGAATGTCCATTGTACAGACCATGATATGCAATTGAATGAACAGCCCAGAGATTTGATCCCTTTCATACATATGTTTGGGACAGACACCAGGGAAGGGCTGTGAACTAGATAGTGAATGAGTCCTAGAAATGAACAGGAAGAGCAAAGCAGGTTGGAGAGCTGTTCAGTACAGTACTTCTAATGACCTCAAGCTTCTTTGTCAAAGAAACAAATTCCCACATTTTTTTTTTTGTTGTAGGTATTTCCTTGATCTTGTCTGTGTGACCCCGGGCAAGTCTCTTAATCTCTTAGTTTCACCCCAAACAACTCTGTAAGACTATAAATTTCATGGAGGCTATGTGAAGTATAAATTGCAGTATCCAAAGAATGAAAGCTGAATGTAGCCCAAAGGGCGATGGGAAGGTCCATGATGGGCAAGAATAGAATGCAACATTACTCAAGAAGAATGGCCCAGGAGCTCCAGGTACACATTGCCAACTACCTACTGGATATTTTGAAATGGATACTCTGCATACATCTCAAACAGTATGTCCAAATATGAAAGTATCATTCCAGCAAAACCCTAAACTCTGCTATTGAGGGCTCCACTATCCCTCTCGTCACTCAATTTTGTAATCTCAATGTCATCCTTGATTCCTCACTTTTATTCCATATGTCCAGTCAATCGTGTAGTTTCTACCTCCTTTCTCTCCACTCACACACCTGTCAGCCTAGTTCAGTCTGCCCTTATTACTTCTCACTTGGATTATTGAAATAGCATACTAATTGGTTTCTCTGATTCAAGTTTTTCCACTCCATTTCATCCTTTTCACAGCTGCCTATGTGCCTAAAGCCTAGGTCTGATCATGCAGTTCCTATTCTCAATATACTCCAGTGATTCCATATTGCCTCTAGGGGCAAATCTTTTCATGCTTCTCACACCACCCTTTCCCAGCCCTCTCGGTTGAATCTCCTGCATCTTATATTCCTGAGAAAATGGAGGTCATTCTCTACAAGCACCCTCTTCCCTTCTCATCTTTCAGCCCATTAATATTGTAATATCCCCTCTAGGCTACTCCCCAAACTTGTATTTGCACTGAGGTCCTCAGAGGGTGCCTACTACTACTACTCAGGGTTCTAAGGATAATCACAAGGGTCTGGAGTTTCAACTACTGTCTTTCATGAGCCCCCATCAATGTGCTTCTTAGTGATTTTCAGCCAGATTTAATTAGCTTTTAGAAAGGATATTTACTAAGCAGATTTAACAAAGACAACTGCTACAAAAATATTCCCTTAAAACTAGGGGCTCGTTCTCCCCTTAAATATACTGGGAACCTGGGCAGACTAGGCTCAAATTTAATACAAAAAGGTAGTAAGGTCCGTTTACAGGGAACGTGTACAGCAACAGGTAACATAGTTACTAACTAGTTGCTAGAAAATTTTACTCTTTGTAGAGCTCTCAGAAAAGTTCTCTGTAGATGTAGCTTGCATTTCTTTTCCCTCAGAAGGATCACATTCTGTAATGCCATGTTTCCTCACTGTACCTAAGTTGTCCTCAGTGTGACTTGGCCTCCAATGCAGATGTTGCAGTTTACAAAGTTGTCGCCTGGTCAGTTGGATGTGGGTCAAGAGAAAGAGAGAGAAAAACCATCTTATTCTCTATGCCTGGAGTATGCCATTCCCTTTTGGCAGTCCTTCACTGCCGGATTTGACTACCCCTACACTGACTAAACTGGCTTGTTCTTTTTATATGGAGCCCAGTGGTGTGTCTGATTCTTTTAGCTAATTAAGAGGTTTCTTATGCACTATCATCTGTCTTTACTGAATGATCCACATACTTTATTCCTTTCAAATTTATTAAAGACAGGTTCTAATTTAGTTTGCATTTTTGATTGATTCAATGGAGCTGCCTGTGCCTTAATTTACATTATTTGGGGGTGGTGTAGGATCCCCCACTCATATCATCACCCATTAACTCCTTCTTTACTCCAGTCTCTGATGAAAACTTAGTGCCCTTTCTTCTTGTTTAGACCAATCCCTTTAAATTTACCCTTGATCACATTCCCTTCTTACTTTTCCAGCAGGTTGCCATATTCTTGCCCACCTCTAATCTTTATTATCTCCTTAGCTGCTTGACCTTTTCTTTCTGCTGACGAACATGACCAAATCTTCCCATCTTTAAAAAAAATTCCTCAGTAGATCTCTCATTTCAAATGGTTTTCATCCTTTATTTCTCCTCCCTTTGTTAGTCAAACTCTCGGGGAAAAATCGTTTTGCTCATTGTCTCCACTTCTCTCACCCCTTCCTTAAAAAACTTCTACATTCTGACCTTCCTAATTGACTCACTATCCCATTCTCCACAGCAGTTTTTCATCCCTCTTCAAAACTCCCATGGTTCCCCCATCCCCAACTCTCTCAGTTGAGAACCTTGCCACATTTTTTGGGGGGTAGATTTACAGGAGAACACAAGAGAGGATTTAATATAAAACAAACTCCCATTTCAAGAAAACCTATATAATAAATGTTGGACATTGTTTTCAAAGCTATCCAGCTTTGCTTCCTTGTAGGTTTTCTTTTGTTCTCTGCTGTGCACTTTTTACTTTATTTTCCCCTAGATAAAAAAATCTCTTTCCCATATTTTACAGAAACAATTGAAGCCATTTGCCATGGGCTCCTGTTTCTCCCCTACTCATCTCATTTCTCAGATGCCTTCTACCACTCTTTCCTCCTTCACCCACCTCACACAAAGAGTGGTCCTTCTTGCCAAGACAAAGCCCTCTACATATATCCTTGAGTCATTCCATCCCATCTTCAACAGATTGTCCCCTCTATCATCCCCATTCTTTCACTTCTCTTCAATCTTTTCCTATCAGTCTAAAAGCACACCCAAGTCTCCATCATCCTTGAAAATTCCTCAGTTGATCTTCTATCCCCTCTAGCTATTGACCTCAGAGACCTCTTCTTCCTTTCTTGGCTAAATTCCTTGAGAAAGCTGTCTACAGTTGGTGCCCTCACTTCATATCCTTTTACTGTCTTCTTAATTCTCTGTAGTCTAGCTTCTGATTTCACCATTCAACTGAAAGAGTTCTCTCCAAATTTGATGATAATCTTTTAATTGCCAAATCTAATGGCCTTTTAAAAATTCTCATCCTTCTTGACTTCTCTGAAACCTTTGACATTGCGACCTGGGCATCTTCTTGGACTCTCCACTCTTTCTCAAACCCATGTTCAATCCATAGCCAAGTTCTATTGATTTTGTCTTCACAGCATCTCTTGTATACACCCACATTCTCACTTCTGACGCTGCCACCACCCTGGTGCAAGCCCTGAACTGTTGCATTAGTCTACTGGTTTGTCTCCCTACCTAGTCTCTCCTCACTCCAGTCTACACTCCATTCGGCTGTCAAAGTGAACTTCCTAAAAGATAGATCTGACCTTGTCGTCCCCAACCCCTTTTTAATTATTGATAGCTAGGTGGCACAGCGTATAGACCTGGAATCAGGAAGATGCTAGTTTAGATGTAACCTCCAACATTTACTAGTTGTATGACCTAACCTCTGTCTGTTTCAGTTTCTTCTGCAAAGTGAGGATTATAATTGCCTCTACCTTCCAGAATCGTGAAGATAAAGTATTTATCAATCGCTCTATAAATGCTAGCTGTCGTTATTGATAAACTCCAGCAGCTCCATATTGCCTCCTGGTCTCTAAAGCTTTTATTTACCTGTCTTCTTCCTTGCTTTCTATTCTTCTCACACCTTATTATTCTTCATATATTCTGTGATCCAGTGGCACTGGCCTCTTTGATGTTCCTCGAATACAACTCTCCATCCATTTTGGTCCTCTTTGAGAATGAAGGGCAACAGCCATTTTCACAGACTGTCCCCCATATGCCACCTCATCTCCATTTTACTTCCCTTAGATCTCAGTCTCAGCCCCCTCCCTATAAAATTATTTACAATTTATCTTGCTTGTAAGATCTCAGTGCAGTGGATAGATTGGGAGTCAAGAAAGCCTGCCCGAGTTCAAATTTGGCACATATTAGCTGTGCAGCCTTGAGTAAATCGCTGAATCTCTGCCTCAGTTTTCTTATCTGTAAAAATGTGGATAATAGTAGTATCTACTTCCAAAGGTTATTGTGAGGATCAAACAAGGTGATATTTTGTAATGTGCTTTCTAAATGCTAAAACATTTTGTAATGTTTTTGTATATATTTGTATATATATTTACATAAATGCTAACTATTATTACCATTACATACTTGTTTTTATGTTATCTCCTCTATTAGACTTTGAGATCCTTAAAATGCTCTATAGATGCTAGCTGTTGTTGCTACTGTTGCTACCACTACTACCACGACAACCACCACCACCATCACCACCTCTTCTGTGTACTGAACCAGTCTGGCGGGATGATGAGGCCCAAGCATCTTTTCTCAGCTTTTAAATGAACAAAATAACATGTAGAATTAGAAAGGAAACTGATCATATTAAAATACAGTTATTAAAATGTTTAAAAAAATTGATGGATTCAGGCTCAAAAATCTCTGCCTTGGAGAGGAAGTACCTGAATTGATTATTGAAGGAAAGAAGGGACTTCAAGAGGTGGAGGTGAGGAAGAAATGCTTTCCAAATCAAATGGTCACATGACATAATATTTGTTAAGTCCTCTGCACAGGGCCTGGTGCTTAGTGGGTGCTTGTTCCCTTCCCCTCCTTCCTCCTTCCAGAGATCGGCACCAGCCTTTGCAAAGGTGTCATGATGGGGGATGGGGATGCTGCCATTCACCTAACAGTTTGGGTGAATTGGGGGAAATGGAGGTTCCGTGAAGATAAGGGCTATGAAATAAGTCTAGAAAGATAGGTAGGAGCCAATTTGTGGAGGAATTTTAATGCTAGGCTGAGCATTTTATAGTTTATCCTGAGGGCAAGCCATTGAAGGTTTTTGAGCAGAGGAATGGCCCAGTCAGATGTGTGCCTTAGGAAGGGCGCTTTTGGCAGATTTATAGAGAATGATTGGGCAAGGATGCAGTCTGGACTCTGGGACTCTCAGGAGTCAGGAGTCTAGAGGCTGGATTAGAAAACAGAAACTCTGATGCTTGTCCCAGCTTTCCTTTCTTCAGACACCTTCTGCCCACTGGATCTCACAGATAGAGCTATCCGTAAATATTTGCTGAATAAATGTAAGGAAAGGACTACAAGTTACCAAGGCAACGACTAGCTCCCTGGTGATAATCCTTAATGATGGGCTGTCGTGGGGCACTTGGCTGTCAGACATAGAAGGGATCTTAGAATGTAGTATATAGAACACAGAATGTCAGAGCTAGATGGACCCTGAGGATGTAGGATGTCAAAGCTGGGAGGGCCCTCAGGACACAGGATGTCAGAGCTGGGAGGACTCTTAGAATATAGGATGTCAGAGCTGGGAGGCTTAGAATATAGGATGTCAGAGCTGGGAGCTGACTGAAGATGAAATTAAATAGGAATAAATTTAAAATCTTGTACTTGGGTACAAGAAATCAATGTCACAACTAGATAAGATGGCAGAGGCATGGATGGACAGCCATTGTTCTGAAAAGATTGGTGGATTTTCCATGGAAGGCAAGCTCATTGAGTCAGCAATGTAATATGGTAGAATATACTCAGTAACATCAGAGTTATTAGGAACTTTCTACGATGTATTACTTTAGGAAATAGTGGGTCCTCTTACTGGAGGGTCTCCAAGCAGAGGCTGAATGACCCATTAAAGATAATGATCATTCTTGCATACTTGATCAAGAATAGGCAACATCTCTGAGGGGACTTTCAGCCTCTGCTCAATGGGATGAACTTGGCTGCCTCTGAGGTCTAAAATTCTCTGATTCCATGAATATTTTCCTTACTTTTTTTTTAGACCTGATTCTCTGCAATTCCTACATAGATTTGCCCCACCCCCTTTGCTTCCCCCTCCCAAGTAGAACAATCCAGTAGTCCAATCTGACAGAATTTAATAGTTGGAAAGAACCTTGGTAACCATCTAGTACATCCCATACACGAAGGATTCCCTGCTATAACCTACCAAACAAGTGGTCATACAGCTTCCTCTTGAATACCTCCGAGGGCACCAAGCCCACCATATCCTAAGACAGCCATTTCACGTTGAGGCAGCTCTCATTGTTGGGAAGCTTTCCCTTATATTGAACCTAAATTTCCCTCTTTGAAACTTTCACTATTGCTTCTGGTTTTGCCTTCTGGGATTAAACGGTTTAGTCTCTTCTCCACATGTCAGACCTTTGAATACTTGAATTCAGCTATGACATTCCTCCTGATTTTTCTTTTCTCAGTTCCATTAAGTGATTCTCATATGTAATGGACAGAAGACTCTTTACCAACCTGGCCACCCTCCTCTGGACACTCTCTGGCTTATCCACGTTCTTCTAAAATTATGGCACCCAGAACTCAACATTATCTTCTAGATGAAGTCTAATAGTGGCAGAGTATAGGGACACGATCGCTCCCTTGTTTCTGGCAGCTATAACCCTTCTAACACAGCCCATGATCACATTAACTTTTTTGGTAAAATTTTCTATGCCTATGCATTGCTCTATCATCTATTGGAATCATCATTTCCCATCCTGGGCCCAGAGGTGATAATGACAATTGTTCAGGGAGAGAGAAGCTGCCAGGGTCTCTCATGGGCACAGTGTCCTTCCTCCTTCTCCTCAACAGTACTGTCGGGGAGCACCACCTTGCAATGTTGTTTGTACAATCTGGCTAGCAGCTTCTGTGGGGGTGTGAGATCCACCCACAGCCAGTACCCAGGAAGCTGCCAACAGCACATGTTCTTTTGATCTGCTTAACTAAGGAAAGCAAGGTGAAGGGGTTGACAGCTTACTTTAATTCATCATACTAATATCATTCACTTAGTTCATAGGAAAAAGCCAGCACCCTGAACTTCAGAGCAAAATACAAACAAAGTACAAACATCAACAGACAGACCTTATCTGATTCAAATCCCAATATATAGTTACCAGAGTTCAACAAAGTCTGAGCATTCAGGTTTACAAGCTGCAGGGCTCCTTAGCTACAGCTGCCTGGAATGTCTTGCATCAACACGAAGGGCAGACAGAGAGAGAGAGAGAGAGAGAGACAGAGAAAGAGAGAGAGAGAGAGAGAGAGAGAGAGAGAGAGAGAGAGAGAGAGAGAGAGATCATTGCACAAATGGCTCTGTCCTCCCTTCTTATAGAGCTTCAGACCTCATCAAATGTCATCTGAATGACCAGAACTTAGCCTGCTATGATTGGTTCTTGAATTAGCCCTTCCCCTTAAGACCCTGGGAGGTTCACATCCACATAGGTTAGGTTAACACCTAATAGGGCATGGCTCTGGAGTTAGCACCTCCACTTAGCCGGCCCCACCTTGGGCCCTACCCCAGTCACCAATCCACACCCACATAGGTTCCACACCTAATAGGGGTTTGGGCCTGGGGATTAGCATCTAGTAAGGCTCAATGAAATACACTGAATTACTCAAAGCAAACAAAAGCTAACTCTTCAAGGGCACTAAGTGCTAAGGAGCCCATTTTGCTTACCAACACAAATGTTCGAGAGAACAAAAAAGTTAAAAGACCTGGGAGGGTATGCAGACTGATCTGGAGTCTCTTTATTTCTCCTTTTCTCCTGCGGATAGAGACTTGGTTGCCAAGCAGGGGATTGGGTGCAGAGAGCTACTGCAATTCAACTGGGGCCTTCTGCCCATCAAGTAGTTGAGTGGCAGCTTAATTTGGGAGGGGGGATGGTTGGGGCATGGTGGCTTAAGGCTGCTGTGGCCCAAGATTATCTTTGATGACAAGGACCAAAGGAGGAAAAAAGGCCAGCACTGTACAGGGAAGATGAAATAGAGGTAAGGACTGGAATACAAGAAGGCAAGAAGGCCTCAAATACCCAGGATCAGTACCCAGTACCCCTGATGGACTGGTACTGGGTATGGACAGACAGGACCAATAAGGAATTCAGAGTGAGAACTTGAAAGTTACTTATTTCCTCTTTTTAATCATTTGGAGCCACGTCAACACGTGTTGGGAAGCTTTCCCTTATATTGAACCTTTTGTTTAACCTTTGAAGCCCTACTGGCCCAAAAGTAGTGACAATGGTTGGTGTAGTTCAGGGGTTTGCAGGTTGAGTGACCTCTGGTGGCCAGTGGAAATACTGCAGCCTTTTGGAGAGGCTGCACCATGCATGACCAGAGAACTAAGGTGACTCCTGGGCTGATGGTTCAAGTAGAATGTCAGTTGGTGGACAATCAGATATTGCACTGTCTTCTGGGTTAATGGAGTGATGCGTTACTTTTCTTGTTGTTGTGTAGGATTAAGGAAGGCAATATATGAGATCAATCGATCAAGGAATCAAAAAACATTTAGCCAGGCAGTGTGCTAAGCTCTACGGATACAAAAAGAGCCCAGAGACAGTGTCTGCCCTCAAGGAGCCCACAATATTGGAGGAGCTCACTACTGCAATGCCCCAAGGGTCATATGATATATACACAATATCACATACAGCCATGAGTAGCATACAAAAATATGGCACCCAGGACTGAAGAGAATAATGTAGAAGTCTATGTAGGTCAGAGAATGAGAGGACTATCATCTCCTGATATCTGGACATTCAACCAGTCAATTAACAGGCATTTATTAAACATCTGCTGTAGTCCAGGCACTGGGCTAGGTCCTGAGGGTATGGATATAAAAGTAAGATAATCCCTGCCTTCGAGGAGCTTACATTCAAATAAGTTATACAGCATGTTCACAGATAAGTTAATAGGTGATACATTTAAAAATACACAGTGATTACAGGGGTTGCTAACAACCAGGGGAAGCTAAAAAGGCCTCTCAAAAGAGATAGAGCGTGAGATGAGCCTTGAAGGGATCTGTGAGGGTCCAAAAGGGGGAGGTGAGGAAGAATAACAGCATTCCAGGCAAGGAGGACAGGGAATAAAAAATGGGCTATCATACCTCTCGATGCAGTCGGTAACTATAGCTACCATTTATATACTGCTTTAAGGTTCAAAAAGTACTTTTACTAACATCTCATTTGATCCTCACAACAGCCTTGCGAGGTAATTGCTATGGTTATTTCTCTTTTACAGATGAGATAATTGAGGCAGACAGTTAAAGGACTTCCACTAAGTCCCACAGCTTGGTAGTATTTAAAGCTGGATTTGAACTCATGTCCTCTTAACTCTGGGACCAACTTTGATACTGTACCACCTAGCTGCCTTTATTATCAAACCAGCTTATTTGGTTGCTATGCTGTACTTCTGCCTGTGATTTTTTTTTCTTTCCCTCCTAATTATCTGGTCTTCTTCCTTTCTTAAGATGTCTTAGAACTCCATCTTTAATAGTTTTTCCACAATCTTTTTATCTGTATCCTGGATTTATTCTATGTGTACTTAGGCCAAGCCTCTCCTTCTTAATGACCATTTTGACTATCTTATGTAGTACAATAAGTATGGAGAAGGTAGAATCCAGATGTGTATAAATGGTCAGGACAGACCATTAAAGCAATACTGAGAAACCTGTTACATCTTCTGCTTATTTCTCTTAATGCCATCTATAAATGCTGTTAGGCTGATATAGCTTAGTTAAGTTTCAGAACAAGCTTTCTCTGGAGACTCATTTTCCCTCTCTCTTCTTTTCATTGTTCTCTGAATAATGATGCTCTTAATCTCATGATCCTTCTCTGCAATGCTTTCCTAATGAAGCTTGTACATAAAATTCAATTAAAATTAAAAAGTTTTTACACAAACAAAACTAACACGCCTAAAATTAGAAGGGAGATAGTTACCTAGGAAAAAAAATCTTTGTATCAAGTTTCTCTGACAGAGGTCTCATTTCTACGACATTTAAGGAAATGATTCAAATCTCTAGGAATGAGCCATTCCTCAATCGATCAAAGCTCAACACATATGAATAGGCAGTTTTCAAAGGAAGAAATCCAAACTGTTAAGAACCATATGAAAAAAGGTTCTGAATCACTAATAATTAGGGAAATACAAATTAAGGCAACTCTGAGGTCCCATTTCACATCTATCAGATTGGCAAAGATGACAAAAAAGAAAAATGACAAATATTGGAAGAAAATAGGCATATTAATGAACTGTTGGTAGAGATGTGAATTGGTTCAGCCATTCTGGAAAGCAATTTGGAACTACCACCCCAAAATTACTAAACTGTGTATACCCTTTGACCCAGCAATACTATTTCTAGGTCTATACTCTAAAGAGACTGAAGAAAGAGAAAAAGGATCTATTTCTACAAATGCATTTGTTTGTAATGATGGCTCTTTTTCCCTTTATTTTTTATGGGAAGTCTTTCCTAACCCCTCTTAATTCTACTATGTTCCTTCTGTTAATTAGTTCCTATTTATCCCATATATAGTTTGCTTTATATGTTTGTTCGCTTGTTGTCTCCTCCATTAGATTATAAGCTTTTTGAGGGCAAGGACTATCTTTTGCTTCTTTTATATCTCTAGTGCAGCCCCTGACCCATAGTAGGCTCTTAAGAAATGCTGATTGATGGATTGTAGTAGCAAAGAATTGGAAACTGAGGGGATGCCCATCAATGGAGGGATGGTTCAATAAATTGTGGCAGATGAGTGTAATAGAATACGATTGTGCTGTAAGAAATGATGAAAGAAGAGGTTTCGGGGAAGCCTGGGCAGACTTTTAATAACTGAAGCAGAGTGAGGTAACCAGAGCTTGAAGAATAAATTATACGATAGCAGCATCATAAAGATAAACAACTTTGGAAGAATTAGGAACTCAATGTAATTGCTAACCAGGATTCCTGGTGATGCATGTTCCTGCTCCCCCAAGTGATGAATTCAGGATGCAGAATGAGACATACATTTTTGGACATGGCCAGTGTGGGAATTTGCTTTTCTTGATTATGTATATTTTGTTATAAGGGTTTTTCTTTAATTCTTCTTTTTCTTCTCTCCCTCTCATACCAGTGGTGGGCAAGTGGGCAGGAAAGGACATGAAATGCTTGTTAATTGAAAAAAAAAGTTCAATTACAAAGATCAGGCTCGTACTCCAATCTCTGAAGAATCTCAATTGTCAGTGGCCCAAAGGGCGATGGGGAAAATGTGTTTGTCAGTAGGCCGAACTTGGCTTGAAAAAGTGGTGTTAAGGATAACATAAAGGAAATGATGTTTGGAAAAGAAGGTGGTTTGTGAGTAAGGAATAGCATAGCCAACCCGAGGTCTGGGATGGTATCACGAAAGATTAAAAGACCTACTAGAAGGCTTCAATCAATTAACTTATTAAGTTTACCATGTGTCATGTACTATACTAAGTGCTAGAGATAAACTGAAAAAAACAAACAAACCTTCCCCTACCCTCGAGGAGCTTATATTCTAATGGGAAAGATAACATATATAAAACGGAACATAAAAGTATAGAGTAGGTGGAAGGTAATCTTGGAGAGAGTATGCCTATAAAATATGGGGTAAGTCCTTTATGGAGCTGAGGGGCAAGAATCATACAGGATGATAAGCAAGCATGGAAGCCTTCCCACACTGTTGGGTCATGGAATCATGCAGCACTGTTGATTTAATCAGCTTGTAGTCCACTAAGATCTCCAGATCTTTGTCAAGTGGACTTTTACCCAATTCTATACTTTGTATCATAGAACTGAGAGCTGTAAGGGACTTGCAGAGACTATCTAATTTATCTTCCCCTGCCTGATTACACAGATGAAGAGGCAAGGATTGTCAAAGCATGAAGGGACCTAAGTGACTAGCTCAATCTCCTCATTTGACAGATGGTAGAATGAAGGCCTAGAGAGGGAAAGGAATTTGCCTAAATTTAGTGGTTGATTTGGGGATGGATTCCAGGTCTCCTTGACTTCTCCAGGACTCTTCTCACTGTCCCTCACCTCCTCTTTTAAAATGACTGATTTTCCTTAGAATTCAACTCTGAAGCAATGGAATGGTGCTTGGACTGGAACCATAGACTTCTAAGCTTGAGAGAGACGGGAAAGTAGGGGGAAGGGTGGAAAAGACAAGACTCACTCATGGCTTGACTGAGATACGTGTGGGGAAAAATAGGAAGGAAATGAGTCAGTGACAGAATTTGGTGGGACCGGCTCTACACGGCTACGGTACCTCCCAGGGAAGGCCCAGCCACCTGAGAATGTCTGAGCTATGGGCCATTGTAGGAAGGTTGACCCGAAATAACAGGCATCAGCAGGTTAGTCCTTGACCTTGGAGCAAAGTGATCATGGGCAAATTCCTCCCCCATTTTGAGCCATATAATTTAAGCCTCAGAATACTCAGAGCCGGTCCCAGCCAGGCCTAGTTCATCATTACAGCCAAATCCTGAATGTTCATGGTATCATAATTTTTTCAATGAACAAAAATCTATTTTCTCTTCCTCCCACTTCCCTTCTCCCTCTTTGGAAAAAGAAAAAAGAAAAATGAAATTCTTGTAACATATATGGATGGTTAAGCAAACAAATTCCTGCATTGGCCGTGTCCTAAAAGAGAATGTATGTCTCATTCGGCACTCTGAGCCCACCGCCTCTCTGTCAGGAGTTGGGAAGCATCTTTCCTCTTCAGCTGTCTTAATGTCTGTCTTAATATAGCCTACAGAAATGGGAGTAATCAAGGAGCACTCCCGGCAAACTTCTTGCCTAAGGGCTGTGGGTGCTAACTTCATGGAGTATCATGAGTCTTAAGTATGCACTCCTGATACTTCTGGTAACACATGTGCCCTGACCTTATGCCCTGAGTGTAGGGCATTTGTGGTTAGTCCCCGGGAGGCATGGTGGGAATATTCCAAAGAAAATGAGAAACCATCCACTCAGTGGGCTTAAAAGGAAAAGCGATTCTCCCTCTCTCTCCCTTCCTTCTTCCCTTCCTTCCTCCCTTCCTTCCTTCTTTCCTTCCTTCCTTTCTTTCCTTATTTCTTTCTTCTTTCCTTCCTTCCTTCTCTTCTTTCTTCCTTCCTTCCTTTTTTCTTCCTGCTTTCTTTTCTTTCTTCTCTCTCCAATCTCCCTTCACCCCCTTCTCTCTCCCTTCTTCCCTTCCTTCCTCCCTTCCTTCCTTCTTTCCTTCCTTCCTTTCTTTCCTTATTTCTTTCTTCTTTCCTTCCTTCCTTCTCTTCTTTCTTCCTT
>CM053622.1:44321876-44380364 GCA_028646595.1 Phalanger gymnotis | reverse complement strand
CTTCCTCCCTTCCTTCCTTCTTTCCTTCCTTCCTTTCTTTCCTTATTTCTTTCTTCTTTCCTTCCTTCCTTCTCTTCTTTCTTTCTTCCTTCCTTCCTTTTTTCTTCCTGCTTTCTTTTCTTTCTTCTCTCTCCAATCTCCCTTCGCCCCCTTCTCGCTCCCTCCTCTCTCTCTTTTTCTCTTTCCCTCCTCTCCTCTTGTTCTTTCTCTCTCATCCCTTAGGCCTCAGGCGGCCTCTCCCTTGGATTTCCAGTTTGGAGAGGGAGGGTACCCTTTTCCCCTCTCCCCAGCAGTCACATGCGCTTGCCTAGATGAACCCGAGACTACTGCCCGTTAATGAGTGCCTCTTCTTCTTTATGAACAGCTCATAAAACAACTCTGAGCACAGGTCAGGGAGTGATTGTGAGGCGGATATTTCTAGCCTTGGCAGATGCCTCGTGAACTTGAGAGTTCTGCAGCTTCTGGGTCCGGGTGCCTGTTGGCAAGTCCTAGATGCTTCCTGCTGCTACCCCTTTCTTAGGGACGTCCGCTGCCAGGAGGATGAGCCGTGCACAGACAGAAGATATGGACCTGAGTGAATTACTTGGACAGTGCTTTGTTGGGTGAAATAGGTATGGCAGTCTAAAAAGACTAATGGAAGCGATGGGCTTTTGTCCTTTGTCTTCTGTATCTCCTGATGGGTTCCTGTGAGTCCTTTGTGATGGGTTACTATAGGAAAAACTGAGTTAAGAGACCAATAAGATGGCAGACTAGACATTTTCTCCAATCCTCACACTTCTCAAACCTCTCCAAAATAGGAATTATGTGCAAGAGATAAAGCAGTTTCAGCTGTCTCCATGGTCTGGGATACCAAGAATGCAAATGAGGTAATAATTCAATGAACTAACAGCAAAGAAGGCTGTTTGATAGTCCCTAACAGGCTCACTCAGCATCCTTCCCCCACTGCCCACCACACAACACTTGGGCAGGGCTGCCAACCCACTCAAATCTACCCACCCTCCTCCCAGTGCCCTAGAAATCCAAATGGCAGAAGCTGGGGAACCTATAAATTGCTGGGCATAGGAGGGGGCGGAAATGACTTTGAGATCCAACTGCCAGGGAAATCACCATCAGAGGAAGGGGGAAGGAGGAGGGGAATCAGTGATTATATAGCTTATCTGGGCCAGATATTGTGTTAAGCACTTTTTACAAATATTTCATTTGATCTCACAACAATCCTGTTGGGGTAGGTACTGTTATCCCCATTTTACAGTTGAGGAAACTGAGGCAAATAGAGGTTAAGTGAGTTGCCCAGGTTCACACAGCTGGTGAGTGTTAGAGGCAGAATTTGAACTCAAGTACTTCCTGACTCCAGTAGTACTCTGTCCCTTGAGCTAACCAGTCAGAAAGAGAACAATAGGGTAAAATAAGGAAAAAAAATCCCTGAAATTATAAATGATCTCAAAAAGAAAACTCAGTTAAGGACCTTGAATGTAAGAAGCTAATCAACAGGGAGGAGATTAATGATAGAAGGAAGCATGGTTTTCAGACCTGGGAAAAACCTGCCCCCTCCTCCCTGTTCTATACTCATCAACTCAACTCTGCATTCTCAGGAACAGTGGGTGAGGCGGTGTGAAGGGGAGAATCAGACTTAATTAGGGGTGATTTGAAGCATTTTTTTCATATGGCTACAGGTAGTTTGGGTTTTTTCCATTGGGAATTATCTGTTCATATCCTTATACTGCTTATCGTTTAGAGAATGGCTCTTATTCTTAGCGATGGCTCATTTGCTTATACTTCTTGGAACTCATGTGCTCTTCAGTCCAATGACACTGCCACCCTGGCTGTTCCTTAAATAGGAAGCTCCCTCTCCTAACTCTGAGGCATTTTCCCTGGCTGTCTCCCATGGCTGGAATGCTCTCCCTCTAAACCTTCCCCTTCTGGTTTCCCAGGCTTCCTTCAAATCCCAGCTAAAATCCCACCATCTACAAAAAGCCTTTTCTGATTCCTCCTTAATGCTAACACCTTCCCTCTGTTGATTATTTCCTGTTTACCTTAGCTATAGCTTCTTTATACATAGCTGTTTGTATGTTCTCTACCTTGTGAGACTGTAGGCTCCTAGAGGACTTTTTCCTTTTTTTGGGTATCTTCAGTGTTTACACCTGGCACATAGTAGGCGCTTAATAAATGTTTGTTGCTGTTATCGTTTGTCTTTCATCCTCAAAGGTGATCATGAGAGTAATGTCTTGACTTGTGTGTAAATGTGTATTGACTGACTGACATCCGTGAATCAAAATCTCAAGGAAAACGAATCAACGCTTGATGAGCAGACCAGAGAGAGTATGGAACAAGGACACGCTATTCTTGAGTGGCTGAAAGGAGAAATAAGAACCATGAAAACAAAATGCATGGTCCGCCCAGTAGAAATAATTGGCAGAAGAGAAAAAACTTGACTCCATAGTGGCAAGTCTTCATCAAAGAAACAAAAGACAGAATAACTGACTGGGAATGCAAATAATGAATTTAAGGACAATCTGGAAGATGAGAAGCAAAAAGCAGTAACATTCAAAGAAAGCATGATCTCCATGCAAGCAAAACACTGACCTCAAAGACAGGATGCATAGAGATAACCGTGCTAAGTGCTGGGATCTTAAAGAGAATAGGTCTCCCAAGGATGGGTTACTGTTTCACTTTTTAAGTATTTGTTAATACATGCCTCTTAATCTTTTGTTTTAAATATTTCTTTTGTTGTGGAGGTGGTAAGTAGCTGGAACTATTTTGTACCATGGAATACCTTTCGAGAAGAGACCTTTTAGACCCTTTTGGTGGAATCCCAAGAATGAGCCAGGCAAGTTTTAAGTGGTATGGGGAAAATAAGCCAGAGAAAGAAAGAAGAGCCTGATGCCCTTGCTTTGAGATCGGCTTCCTTCAGGATGCAAACCTGATTCAGAGCTGGAGTCCCTTTCTATGACAAGGGCATTCCTCAAGGCTAAGGGGGATAGTAGGATAACATTAATTTTTTTTATTTTAATTTTTTTGGCTGCCATGACGCCATTGACTCAAATTGAACTTGTGGTACACTAATACCTGCAGATCTTTCTCTAGTGAATTTATTATCTAGCTACATTTCCCCATCCTGTATTTGTGAAGTTGATTTTTTTGGAAGGAAGAACGGAAGAATACTATTAATTGTCTGCTATGTGCTAGGCACCGTACTAAGCGCTTTACATTTATTATCTCATTTGATCACAATAACCCTGGGGAGGGGTAGGTGCCGTTATTATTTCCTTTTTTACAGATGGAGAAACTGAGGCAGAGATGAAGTGACTTGTCCAGGGCCACATAGCTAAGTAAGAGTCTCAGACTGGATTTAAACTCAGGTCTTCCCGACTCTAGGCCCACTGCGCCACACCTAAACGTACTTGATGTTTCTCATTAAGTTTCAGCTTACTGGGTTCAGCCTATCCTACTAACCTGTTGAGTTTCTTTCGGATCTAGGCAGGGGGAGGGGCTGTAACCTGTAAAGAAAGTGTTGCTCCCTATACTGGGCATAGGTCTCCTTCTCAAAACCTCCTTCCCCTAAGGCTCATATATTCATGGAATAAGGCTCCTCCATCACCATGGAAGGGTAGTGGGCTGAGCACTCTGTGCATTTATGTAAAGTACATGTATGAGCAGTGTGCATGCTTTAGCATGTTTTGGAGAAACATCTGTGTGTGCATATGTATGTGGGCATGGCCGTGTAGCTGGAACTCTTTTGGGGGGATAGGTTGGTAGATGGGGGTCTCCACACCCTTTGCCCCCTGCTGGAGGGGATGTGGGTAGTCAACTTAAACCTTTCTCTGACACTGATGGGGAAAGTTGAGTCCCTCAAAGTCAAGGAGGCTGAGGAAAGGCTCTATTCACCTGATCAGTGTCGGGAATAGAAGACCCCAGGGCCTCTATCCCCAGTATCTTTGAGGTCTCAGAACCAGGATGGGGAAAGGTAAGGAAATTTCTCCAGACACAGAACCTGGTGTTTGTAAGTCTTTATTTTTCACCAAACCCTGTACTGTATAGTATTTTACAATCAATGCTGGACTCTGCCTTCTAGCCCCCATGTCCCCTCACCCACCCAGACCCATGCCACCCCAGGAGCAGTGCTCCAAGTTCCGACTCCACCCTCCCCCTTCTCCCCTCCCCACCATTTCTTATTTACAGTTATCCCTTTGATAAAGTCCACCGTGTCCCCTCCCACCCTGTAAGGGGGCTTGGTATCACCCCTTTCCCCCATGCCTCTACAGGCCCTAGGGTGTAGGGAGACCAGTGGTTGAAGCAAATTCCCCTCCCCAGCCCTCCTCTTTGTCCCTTGCCCCATCGTCTCCTGGTCCCCTGGGCAACAGGTCTGCCCACAGCATGAATGCCTGGCTCTGAGCCCTGAGCACCAAGAGACAGAGCCTCCCTGGGCCAGAGAGAACAAGCCGGTGGATAGTGACGGCTGGGATCCAGGCCACCAGGGTAGGTTCTTAGTCCTTAAACCGGCGGCCAGCTGGGATCTTCTTGTAGTAACTCTCAGCCTCAGCTTCTCCGTGCCCATCCCTTTCAGACAGGGCTAGGCTGCCAGGTTTACGCCGAAGAGTAGACTCCCTGCTGGCGGGTCCCAGCACCCCTTCGCCTGGGGTTGGCATCCCCTCGCCTGTGGCTAGGTTGACGGTGGCCACGCCGGTGAAACGTGGTGGTTCATCTTGGTCCATGTCACTGATGGAAGAGCCGGGGGAAACACCAGGAGCCTTGCCGGCTCGGAAGCTGCCCCCAGCCCGGTAATCGCGGCCTGCCAGATCCCCCAGCTCATAGGTGTCGCTCCCAAGCTCAGCACCTTTGGCCCCAGTAGCTGCCTTCCACTCCCAGGGCCCATTGCCGGAGGAGAGGTGCACGACAGGGTGGTGGGGGGCATGCGCATCAATGGTGACTATGCTGCCGCTGTCACGCTCGGAGGGCGAGCGGTATTGGGAGGAGTCGGAGCTGGCACTCGAGGATGAAGCCGTTTCAGCTGTCTTGGGACCCGGCGGACCCCCAGGCCCCATGCCTGGTGCCTTGGACATAGCAATGACTTGAAGGAGCCGAGGTGGGTTGGCCACGCGTGGTGGGGCTGTGACAGAGGCCCCCCCTTTCTCGGCCATCATGAGCCACTTGGCCCTCACGGCTGAGCTGCTCTTGGGGGAGAGGCTAGCGCTTGCTGGGCTACTGGCCGTGGCCTGACTCTCCTCAGGGATGTGCACTAATGGGGGGGCACCAGCCCGTGGCGGTAGTAGCACCCGGGGCCCTAGCCCTGCCCTCTCGGCCCCAGCCCGGGCCTGCACGGTCGGGTACAAGGAAGGTGGGATGGGGCCTCCATCCTCTTCCTCTTCCTCTTCCTCTTCTTCTTCCTCCTCCTCTTCCTCTTCTTCCTCAGCCATGGGCTCTGCAGCCCCTCGGAGATGGCCTGGTCCAACCTCCTCAGCCAGAGCCAGGGCCCGGCCCCCCTCCAGTGACTTTTGTTTCCATTCAGTGATGAGCTGCTTGGAGCGGGAGGCATCCAGGGGCACGTGGATGGTCATGTGGCGCCGGGCAGGATCATCCAGGGACGGGGTGTTGACTCGGGGCAGGGTGTTGCTGAAGGTGACCATGTTCTCTTTGCCCATGGGGCTCCGAGGGGCCAGGAGGTCTACGTCGACACTGGCTCGCTTGAGACTGCCCAGCGATGTCTTCTCTCGTGGCACAGGCCGAGGCATGCCCTCTAGTCGGGTCTGCGGTGTCAGCTCATCTGTGCTGACTGACTTGTTCTGGTGGTAGACTGAGTCATGGCCTCTCTGGGTCAGGGCCCGTAGGGCATCCTTGGCTGGTGGTGGGGCTGGGGGCTTCTCCAGTGGGGCCCGGAAGTTACCCACTGCATGGCAGGCCTGTGGAATGTAGGGCAAGTGCCAAATTTGGGGGGTGCTCCCTGAGGTCAGGAACTATGTCCCTACCTCAGACCAGCAGTTCCCCGAGGGCAGGCTTGTGTCTTCTCCTCAGGTGAGGAAGCTCCCTAAAGATAAGGACTGTTTTCTGCTCAGAGAAGGGGTTCCCTAAGGGCAGGCTTGTGCCTTCCTCTCAGACAAGGGGCGGGGAGGGGGAGCTCTCTGAAGGCAGAGTTGCATCTCTAAGGGATCTATGAGAGCAGGACCACGTCTCCTCCTTCTCCTTCCCACCCCTTCCTCCCAGACTTACCAGATAGGCAGCGATGCCAGCGCCAATGAGGAAGCCACTGTAGACGTCACTGGGGTGGCTTCGGTGCTGTGTGATCTGGGTAAGGCCACAGACCCCCGCAGCAATAGCAAAGGCAAAGACCAGGATAGGTTTGAGCAGCTTGGTGCTATCTGAGATGATGGAGTTAAAGTACATCTGTGTGGAGAGATGCTTGTCAGAACTGGCCCTCCAGAAGCCTTGGGGGCAACAGGCTCATGAGCCATGGGGAGACTCCACCTGGACCCTCATTCCCAGATGTGCATACCTGTACACCTACATGCAGGGGTCAGAAGGCTGGGAGGACGGGGTGGAGGCTGGGCAGAAGCCCTGTGCATTCAGGGGTAAATGGCTGGTGGGTCCCTTTGGAAGGGAGGCAGGTCAGGGGCTACAGAGGGGCACATGGGTGCTGGGGGAGAATATGAGGCTTCATGCAGATGGGAATCGAGGCTGACATCCCGGATACCAGGAGACTCACTCACCGACACATAGACAGCTGCGAAAGCCGAAAGGGTGGCATGCTGGGATGGGAAGGTCTTCCTGCCAAGTGAGTCAGTACCCACATCAGGCTCCCACACTCCCCCTTCCCCAATCCCTATATTTGTAACCTGAAGAGATTGACCCGCGTCGTCTTGGAGGCTCCTTCCAGTTTGAAATCTAAGACCCTATGATTTGCAGAGTCTTGGGTGGCAAGTCAAGAGCCCTGGGTTCTAGCTCTGGCTCTGCCCCTAACTCCCTGTGAGCTCAGCAAAGCACCTTGGCCTTTCCAAGCCTCAGTTTCTTCATTTGTAAAATGGAGGGACTGAGCTTGCTCCTCTCTATGGACCTTCCCAGCTTTGGCCATTTTTGTTCTTAGCGTGTGATAGGAACATAGATTTAGAGCTGGAAAGACACTTCTGAAACAAAATATCTGAGCTAGAAGATACTTAGAGGTCCATCTGGTCAGACCTCCTGAATTTACAGGAAAGTGAGGCCTAGGGTGGTAAAGTGATTTGTCCGAGGTCACCCAGGTAGCTTAGTGGCAGAAACAGGATCTGAATCCAGGCTCTCTGAGTGCAAATTTAGAAAATCCCACTGTTCTCCCCCCACCAACTCCCACCTTCCCTGTTGTACTACATTATTTTAAAGGTTCTTTGAAACCACACTATAAGGTGCAGTGGAAAAAACACTGAGTTTGGAGTCAGCAGATCTGGATTCCAATTCTGACACTGGTACTTAGTACCTGTGCGACCCGAGGAACGCCACTTCACTTTTTTTGGGTCTTAGCGTCTTCATCTATGAAATGAATGGATTTGACTAGATGGTCTCCAAGGTCTGCTTTCAGCTCTGACATTCTATTTTCAAAGGCCCCTTCCTGCTCTAAACCCCATAATTCAGTAAGACATATGACTTCATCTCTTTAGGGATTGGCTCAGAGCCACACAACTGAAAAGTGTCAGATCTTCTTGGCTCCCAGAACAGCACTCTATTCCCTTCACCAAGCTTAAAGCCTGGGATTTCAAAATAAATATACACAGGGTAGGTTGGGTTTGTACCCTCTGCCAGGGGGTAAGGTCTAACCGAATGAGATTTAAAGTCAAGCAGTACAGGCTCCCTGCTCTTGGGCCACAGATGGCTCCTGGCTCTCAGGCCCCACCCCCCCAGGGCAGCAGCTCACCTGGCAGAGAGGATGGCATGGGCATCCTGGCCAGAACAGATGTCTTGGGTGATGTAAGGGTTGGCGTCACAGGAGATGCCTAGCAAGGTATAATTGGGCTTGCAGACTGTCAAGAAGAAGGGGGCGTGGTAGCCTGTGGCCAACTGGATGATGTCAGTGACCAGGGCTGTGGCGCACAGGCCAAATACATGGACGCCTGTGGAAAGAGAGGGGGAAGGTCACATTATCCCAAGAAGCTGCCCCTATGCCCCTTCAGACCCAGGAGGAAGGAGACAAAAGGGAGAATCGTCACAGGAATGTGGCAAGGGCCTAACCAAGGGTGATCGAAAGTCTAGGAGTGACACAGTATGTGCTGGGGTGCCTCTCCCAGAGGTGATAGGGAGGGAAGGAGGGAATAAGCATTTATTAAGTGCCTATTGGCACTGTGCTGAGCTCTTTACAAAAATTGTCTCTTCTGATCCCTACAACAACCTTGGGAGGTAGCTGTGGGAAAAGGCAGCTCTAGGGGACTCTGGGAAGAGGACTGGTTGCTGTGAAATTTGGAGGATAATCTCAGGGTATGGGATGTGGGGGCGGGCAGTGACCTTGGCTCATCTGCCAGGGGACAAGGGCTACTCTGGCTTTCTCCCACTGGGGGCTCCCCTGCCTGCATCCTCACCTACAAAGCGGACAGTCCGGCGAAGGAAAGAGTTGAAGTTGCAGCCCCCAGCGTTGATGCTGCCCTCTGCGCTGGTGCGGCCCTTCAGCTTGGACTGCAGACAGTACACGATGCCTTCCCCGACCATGATCTGCATCAGGGAGGAGGTTAGGAGCAAGGCTCTTCCCAAGCCCTTCCCAGCTCCTTCCACTGGGTCCCACTAGGTGTGAGGTAAGGGAATGTGATCCCCAGTACATCTCTTCCTCTCTAGGCTAATACCCTCAGGTGAGAGAAAATGTTTCTCCTTCCTCACATTTTCCCAGAGCACTTTGGATGTTTCCCGGTTTGTGAAATATTGAGCCTTGTACCTCTTCCCCTCTCATCATGCCCCCTCCCATTGGGAGTCAGGGTTTAAAAAATTTTTTTCTATTTTTTTATTTTTCTATTCCAATCACTTAAAACAGTGCCTTGCATCTAGCAGGGATTTAACATCTTTGGTCAAATTATGTTGTCGAATCTCTAAAAGGAAGATTGGACTCAATGATTCCTAAGGTTTGTATTTTTTTTTTCCCCAGCTCTGACACTCTGACACTTAGCCTTGAAATTCTATGTCCTCAGGTATTCTGTAGTCCTGACATTCTCTGTTCTAGTGCCCTTCCCAGATCTGAATTCCATGTGTGGTGTTCTCAGGTCCCTTCAGGCTCTGTTTTTCTTATGTGCTATGGCCTTTTCAGGCCTTCTGTGTTCAGAAGTTCAGAAGTTCCTTCCAGTTCTGACATTCTGCATTCTAAGGGCTCTCCCATCTTTGACATTCTGCATGCCATGGCCCCTCTCAGTTTTAAGTTTCAGTGTATTATATTCTAAGGTCCCTTCCAGCTCTGACATTCTACGTCCTAAAGTCTATTGAAGCTTTGATATTTTATGTTCTATGTTATAAGATTCTGTCTAGCTCTGACACTCTACCAGGGGCGGGGAACTGGCAGCCTCCAGGCCACATGTGGCCTTCTAGGTCCTCTGGCGTGGCCTTTTTTTTTTTTACCAAGTCCAACAAAAGGCCACACCCAAGGACCTAGAAGGCCACATGTGACCTGGAGGCTGCTGGATCCCCACCCCTGCATGCTGTAAGGTTTCTCCAGGTCAGATATTCTTTCCTCCAAGCTCTTATATCTATTAGTCGATTAACCACCGAGGGCTCTAGGTACACTCACATATTGCCTTCATAGATACGTGGTTCTGCCCTCTCTAGAAGGACCAGTGGGCAGCAGGGTTGGGTATTCTAGAGAGGTTGTATGAGTAGCCCATTGTCACATATTAGAGTCAAGGGACATGCTGGTGCTAGAACTGTAGTCTCTCATGCCCAAATCCTGCTGTGCTCCAATCTCCATCCTGCCAGACTCTGATCTTCCCAAACCCATCTCACTAAGGAGATCCCGAAGACTCACAGAAGCAGCTGGGGCAGCAAAGGCCAGGCTTAGGAGCATGAGCAGGGGGATGAGTTCCTCACTGGTCTCCACATAGGGCATGGACAAGGTCCGGTCGTAGCACTGGAAGCCCACCTTGGCTGGCTTGAAGAGGTCGGTTAGCTCCAGGAAGTAAAGGGTCACGATGGAGGAGGCAACGATGGGGAGCTGGTAGATTGAGAAAGAAAGTGCTTGGTGTGGGGAAGCTCTAGATCCGGGTTCTAGCTCTCAAATTCATTCTGACCCCTCCGGTCTCTGTCTACCAACATTCTAGCCCCTTCCCCCTGACTTCACCTTCCTCCAAGCCTCTTTCCTGGGAAACACTATAGACATTATCTGTTCCATATGAAGACCTCTACCTATTTGTACATCTCATTAGATCTTATTTGATCCACACACAAACCCTGGGAGGTGGGTGCTATTTTTATCCTCATTTTACAGATAAGGAAACTGAGACATAGGTTAAGTGACTTGCCTAAGATCATACAATTATCAAATGTCTGAATCTGGATTTGAATCTGGGTCTTCCCGACTCTAGGTCTAGCCATCTATCTACTGGGCCACTTTCAATGATATAATATTTGTAAAGTGCTTTGTAAATCTTAAAGCACTATATAAATGTTATTATTATTATTAATAATGCATGTGCCTGTAAGGCCCTATGCATCCTCCAGTCTGTACTCCTTCTCCCTCTCTGACCTTCCCAACACATGTCCTTCTATTCTACTCAAGCCGGTTTTCTCCGGGTCTCTTTTGCTCTGTGGGCTTGCTCGTTGGTGTTTCTTTACCTCCCCTGGCCAAACCTGAACTCAGACAAGGGAGAAATCCTGGTGGTCAGGGCAGACTTCCAGAAGAAGATGGAACTGGAGCTGGCCTCACGGATCACTGGCTCACACAGGGCACGGGTACTTGCTAAGGAGGTAGCACTGGACCCTTCCATTTTCTCCAATTGCATTAAGGATTAATTTTCATAATAAAGACCAGTAAAGTGTCAGCATGTCCTTAAAGCCTGGCCTCAGACTCCCTCTTTATGGCCCCCCACCTAGCCTATCCCTGTGGGGCCCATAGCTGGGGTCACTGATATCCCCCAAACCTCAGACCCAGACCTGCCAAGCCCTAGGCAATAGGGGTGCAAGGACCTGGGTGCTATATATATATATATATGTATATATATGCATATATACATATGTATATACATATATATATATGGTGAAAGACTGGATTTTTCAATCATATCTGGATTTGAATTCTGGTCCTTATATGATTTGGACCATGTCATTTAGAATCTAAGTTTCAATTTCCTCACCTGTAAAAGTGGGAAGGGGAGGGGTCGCACTTGGTGACCTCTGAGGTCCCTCCCAGGTCTAAAGCCTGAGACCCTTTTACTCCATGATCTTATCGATCCAGCTGCTGATTCTCTCTCCCCACTCTACCCTGCCCCCCATTCTGGCAACTGACTAGGGCACCTGTCTTGCCTCCCAGGACCTGTTTGCCTGCCCCCATCCTTCTGAGGATGAGGCCCTGCTCCTCTTGCTCATAAGTGTCCTATTTCTGGGGAACTGAAGGCCAAATCTTGTGGTGAGTGCCTGGCCACCCTGTTGATGTCTGGCTGCCCGCTGGCTGGCCTGCCTGACACCACCACTTGTCTGGCTTCCAGGGTTATTTCCAGCTAGCTAAGTGCTCCGACAGATTTTCTTTCTGCCTGCTGGAAAATCAGATCTTAGAAGCCTTAGAAGTGGTGGAGAAGAAAAGACCTCTGAACTAGGGACTCAGGACACCTGGGTTCTAGTTCCAACTCTGCCTCTGGCTTGCATGGGGAAGTCCCTTTCTGTTTGTGGACCTTGGTTTCCTTCTCTGTTAGGGCGTCGAACCCTTTAAGTTCTGACACTTTTGGTCCATGTTCTAAGGTCCTTCCCACCTCTTCTATTCTATGTTCTAAGGGGCTTCCCAGCTCTGAGATTCTGTGTTCTAAGGTCCCTCCCACCTCTTCCATCCTGTGTTCTAAAGTCCCTCCCACCTCTGACAATCCGTATTCTAAAGGCCCTTCCAGCTCTGACATTCTGTGTTCTAAGGTCCTTCTGAGCTCTGAAATTCTATGTTCTATGTTCTAAAGCCCCTTTTGGCTTTGCCATTCCATATTTTATGCTGCAAGGCCCCCTTCTAATTGCTCTTTTGGAGGAGGAATGGCTGCCTGGGTAGGGTTGCAGTCACCCCTGACTGAGTCTGTCTGTCGGTCCCCATGTCCCATCACCTCCACAAAGTAGAAACACGGCAGGAGTGTCATGCTGTCCTTTGGACCCTTGGCCTTCTCCTTGGTTGAAAGCATGATGTTCTGGGGGCTAGGGACAGGCCAGTCAGATCAAGGCCCCAAGGCTGCACAGGAAAGAAAAGGGTGAATGTGTGGCCTCCTCTAGGGGACCCAGGATATGCATGCATGCACCCATGTATGTATGTGTGTGCGTGGGGGGGCGGAGGGGGGCTGGTACTGAGGGGATGGTGATGGCAGGCAGGGCAGGGCCTGCTTCTCTGGCCCCATCCCATCTCATGTCTAGGGGTGCCCAGTTTTTTGGGGAGGCATCTCAGAATTGGGATGGTTTATTCATGCCTCCCCCAACCTGGCCCAGGTCTTGGGCGGATGGTAAGGATGATAGGAGAGGTCCTGGAGCAGGAGGCTAGCAGGGGGGAGGGGGAGATTAGGTATGCAGGGGGGACCAGGGAGGTGAGAAGTCCCATGACATCCCCAGGGAGGGGGCTCTGAGGGAAGAGAGCAGGGGCAGGGGGAGGGATTGGAATGGGGGGGGGGGTAGCGTCCTATCCCGCGGATCTGCATGCTCGCGTCTTCCCACTTACCTCGGGGGCTCCGCAGGGACCAGCGGGGCCCTCCCAGTCTAGAGGCGGCGGCGGCGGGGGCAGCCTGGAGTTGGAGCCTGAGCTCGAGCTGGAGCTCGAGCTGGAGCCCGAGCCCGAGCCCGAGCCGGAGCGCAGACAAAGCGCCCCTCCCCGGCGCGGCCCCTCGGTCCCCGCGCCCCGCGCAGCCCCGCGCAGCCGCTGCGCATCCCAGCCCCGGCGCGCCGCGGGCCTCCGGGACGGGCCCGAGAGACAGGGGCAGAGGCAGAGGCAGAGGCAAAGGCAGAGGCAGGGGCAAGCGCGGCGGGGCCGGTGGCGGCGGCTGCGGGAGCCCGGAGGAGGGGCTGCAAGCGGCGGAGGCGGCTGCGGCGCGGTCGGGGCGGGGCCAGGCTGCAAGCGCCAGGATGCTGCGGGGCGCGGGGGCCGGGGGGCTCCCTCGGGGGGTGTGGCCGATCCGTCCCGAGCCCGGCGCCGTCCCAGCTCCCGGGGACCGCGTCCCTGTCTCCGCACGGGGCTGCCCCTAGCTCTGGGCCCCCTGCGCGGGGCTCCCCCTGCTCCTCTCTGCCGGGGTCTTCTGAACCCCGTCGCTCCCAGGGGCTCGTTTTTTTCCATATCTCCTCTCCCTGGGCATAGCGCCTTAGCTTTCTGACCGCTACGCTCCCAGGATCTCCCCACCCGGTGTCACCGTGTCTCCCCCGTGTCTCCCTGTTTCCCCTCTACTTTCTATGTCTCCCAGTCTCTTCTGGCTCGGTCTCTCTTCATATGTGTTTCCTTAGGATCATATGTTCACAGATCTAGGTGCCTTAGAGGCCAACGAGTCCAACCCCCTCATTCCATAGACAAGGGAACCGACACCTAGGGAGGGGATCTGATTTACCGGGGTCACACAGAATAAATGTGGCAGGGTCAGGATTTGAGCTAATGTCTCCCTCTACTAGACCCCCTCTCCGGATCTCCCTGGATCACTCCATGCGGTGTCTATGGCTAGCTCTGTCTCTTTACGTGGGGTACAAAAGGCAGTAAATCTGGAATCCGAGGGTTGAAATCCCCGCTCTGTCACTTAGTAACGTGGGGAGGTACTCCCACTATGCTGGGGGCATCACTTAAGCTGTTTGTCCCCCGTTTTCTCTTCTGTAAAATGGACTAGAGTAGACCACTCTTAAGTCAATGATTCTACGTATGGCTTCTCCTATCCCATATATGTGTCTCCTCTCTTCCTTGGGATATTTCCCCTCCTGGTCTCAATGGCTGGCTCCGTATCTCTCCCCATCTGTTCACAACTCTGTGTTGTGTAAAAGGGAATCTCCCTGCCTGCACTCTGGCTGGCTCGATTTCTCTCCTGCTTCTTTCCCTCTGTCTTTTCTCATGCCTCACCATCTCTCAGTGTCTCCTGGGGGAATCTCCTTGCTCCTCTCTGGCTGCCTCCTGGCCCTGCCAACTCCTCTTCCAGTTTCCATGGTGAGCTCCCAGGGGCTGAGAGACAAAGGAGATAAATGATGGCTGGGTCTGTATGGAGTGTGTGTGTGTGTGTGTGTCTCAGGTTGAAGCCCTTCCTTCCCCCCCCCCCTCAGGAACCTAGGGTGGCAGGCATCCAGGGTATAATTCCGCACAGGACAGCTTAGTAGTAGGGAGCTACACCCTACCTGGTGATTCATCAGGGAGTTATTCTCATTAGGGGAAGACTTATACAAGCTGATGCAAAGTGAAGTGAGCAGAACCAGGAAAACATACAATATACAATGATTACAGTAATGTAAATAGCAAAAACAACATGAAAACAATTAGAATGGAATGCTCTGAAATACATGATCAAACTTGGCACCAAAGAAGAGACAGGAAAATGTCCCTCTTTCTTTTCTATGGGGACTAGGGTATAGAACACTGCATCTGCTGTTGATGTTTTGTTAGTTTTGTTTTTTCCTCTGTTTCCTTTTTATTATTTGTTAAAAGCAATGACTTTCTGAGTATGAGTTATATAGATTTGGAAATGAAATTATATATTGGGAAATGAAGGTTATATAAAAAGAAAAGATATTAAAAATTTAAAAGCCATTCTGATAGATGGAGGCTCCCCATTTTCCTCTTCCTTTGCTCTGTACTCACTGGGGATATAGAGAGGGGGTAGCTACACCCAACCCTCACCAATCCTTCCTCCTTCCCCTTCCTTCCCTCCCTCCTTCCTTCCTTCCTTTCTTCCTTCCCCTTCCTTCCCTCCCTCCTTCCTTCCTTCTATCCTTCCTCCTTCCTTCTTTCCCCCATCTGCTTTGACTCCAGAAGTGCCAGGCTTCTAGGTTCAGCCCGTTTGGCCAAGGAATATGCTCTCTTTTGCCTAAGGGCCTGAGCTATTCTTCCCTTCCTCCCCCATTAGAAACTGTGGGGCTGCTCACTGATGCGGGGGAACCTTGCCTGGCATACCAGCATCCACCTATCACCTAGCAACTGGAAAAGAGGCAGGGACTGTGCTGCAGCTGTTGTTAGTGGTGGCTTGCTTATCACGTCAGCGAGTGAACCCTCAATCCTCCCTCCTCCCACCCCAGGATTCCAATGCTTCCTCATGCGGAGGACCTGATCTTGCTGCTTGGGAAGTTGCAGGACAATAAACCATTTATCGTGGCTTCTGTCCGTCTCCTCTTTGGATCCCCACAGCAGCTCTGGGACAGAAGAATCCTAAAGCTAGAGCTGGAAGGGACCTGAGAGGCCACCTAGTCCAACCTCCTTCATTTTCAGATGGGAAACTGAGGCACAGAGAATGAAGTCCTTTGTCCAAGTCACACAGCTAGTAAGAATCTGAGGGAGAATTTGAACCCAGCTCTTCCTGACTCCAAGCCTGGCTCTTTACCCACTACATCAGGCTGCCTCTCAAGGTACCATAGGACCAGGGGAAGAACATTAACTTGCTCTTCGAGGTCATCTCACTCAGTCGTCTCCTTTTACAGATGTGGAACTCAAGCCCAGAGTGGTTCGCTGATTTGTTCAAGTCACTGCACAGGTACTAAGGAGAGCTGGGACTCACCCTCCAAGTGTTCTAATTCCAAACCTCTATTGCTATCAACAGTGTTCCACTCTGCCTTGGGAAAAAGACTTACCCAATGGCACACAGAACTCAGGGTCATCGCTTGAATGAGGATCTGGTTCTGCTGCTCCCCAGCTGAAGTATCAAATTTTAGAGAATTATCTACTTGTGTTCAATTCAATAAGCTTCCGTTAAAAATGCCTGCTCTAATAAGGCAGCAAAGGGCCTTTGAGGCCATCAGATCCAACCCCCTCGTTTTTAAAGATGGGGAAACTGGGCCTCGGAGCTGGCAAAAGATTTGCCCAAGGACACACAACGTGTTAACCGTAGATCTGGGCTTACACCCAAGATTTCAACTGCCTTGCACTGAGCTACCAGTCTGTGATTCATTAGGGAGCTGGAAGAAGTTCATGTACAGTATATAAGCAAACACTGAATGGTGTGGCAAGAGAGCAGTGAGTGCTGTGTGAGACATTTCTAGGATTACTGCATGTTGCTTCCCCTTCGGGAACTCAGCTTCCAGCCAAACTGGGGTCCTGGCTGTTCCCTGAACTCAGCACTCCATCTCCTGCTTTTGTCTTTTTTGCACTAGCTGTGCCCTATGTCTGGAATGCTTTCCCACTGCGCCTCTATTTCTCAGAAATCCTAGCTTCCCTCAAGGCTCTGCTCATCCCCTTAGTTGTTAGTAATTTCTCCCTCCTGAACTTACCCTACGTGATTCCTCTTAGTGGAATGTAAGCTCCTTGAGGGCAGGGATTCCTTTTCTTTTCTTTTCCTACTTTCCTTTCCTCTCCTCTCCTTCTCTCTCTCTCTCCTCTCCTCCCCTCCCCTCTCCTCTCCTTTTCTTTATCCCTGGCTCCCAGCATAGGGCCTTACACTTAATATATGCATATTGGATTGGATTGGATTAGATTCTTTTAGTCAGTAGGAAGACAATCCTAAGGTCAGGGAAGGTTCTTGGAGGAGGGGTGTCTTGCTGCAGAGAAAAGAACTTTGGTTTGCAAATAAGATTCTAGTTTCAATTTTGCCCCTAACTCACTGGGGGAACCAGTCCTTTCCTCTCTATGAGTCTCAGTTTCCCCATCTGTAAAATCAGGGGTTTGCATTCAGTTTTCTTTAAGGTTTCTCTTCCTCAGCGGTGACAGTCTCTATGCCAAGTTCCTTTCCAGTTTTGACAGTCTATGGTCTGAGTTCTGTGTTCTAAGACCCTCCTAGCTCTGATATTCCATGTTCTAAGGCTCCTCCCAACTCTGATACTCTATGTTCTAAGGGCTTTTATTTCCTACCGGGTGGCTCTTCTGGGCTTCATCATAGTCTCCAGAAACTCACCATCCTGCAAGGTCATGTCAGCTCTGTAACTCACATGTCTTTAGTACCCTCTATCCTGGGTCCCTGTCTCCCTCTGCATTTCCCATCAGGCTACCCCAAAATCTTTTCAGTTTTTTATAATGTGTTATTCTCCACCATTAGATTATGAGCTCCTTGATTTTTTCTTAAATCTTTATTATCAATTCCAAATTCCCTCGCCCCCTCCAGCCCTTCCCCTACCCACTGAGAAGCCAAGAAATATGATACCCATTATATGTGAAGTCATGTAAAATATGTGACCTCCTTGAGAGCAGGTTCTGTCTTTTGTTTTTGGGCGGCCTCAATATGTGACTGGCATATAGCAGGGCTCAGTAAAAGTTTATTGCCTGTCTACCACGGGATTTCATATTCTAAGGGCCCTCTCAGCTCTGACATCCTGCGTTCTAAGGGCCCTCCTAGCTCTGACATCCTGTGTTCTAAGGGCCCTCCTAGCTCTGACATCCTGGCTTCTAACGGCCCTCCCAGCTCTGATATTCTGGATTCTAAGGGCCTTCCCTGTTACTCTATAAAAAGTGGTGGGGCTCCATTCCTTCACTAACCCAGCTGTCTTGGCCATCAAGAAGCTCCACTGGGGTCTTGTGGTCTAAGCTTCTAGTTTCCGTGCACTGGGGTGCATGTCTACCTGGGCCCCATGGAAACTCTCCATATTTTTCTTAGACTCCCAAATAGATATCGACTTTCCCTCTCACAACAGGCAGGCAGGTCCCAGTCTTGACGCTAGGCCATGGGAAGGGTGTCTTGGGCCCTAGCCCAACTTCCATCTTGGAGGTTACAAGGCCTGGTTCCCTTTCTACATCTAGCTATTATCCTTAGGGGAAAGCCCCTCTGTCCCCTATTTCTGTGAACTCTACTTGACCTGAGGAGATGGTCATTATGTGCAAGCCACTTCATTCCCCGCCTCCCTCCAAGCTCTGGGATGGATGACAGTTAAGCTTCCCATCTCTGGCAGACCTCCTTAAGACAGGTCTCCTCCAGCCCTGGGCTGGGAATCAGGAGAGCTTTCCCAGCTCTGTAATGGACTCCCTGGGCCTCAGTTTCTCTAAATGATGCTCTAGACTGGATGATCTTTAAGGCTACCTCCAGTAATGATACTTTATGATTTAAGGTTGGGGGGAGAATACTCATTGAAGGATCTCTTTGTTCCCTCCTGGGCTCTACCTCTTCCAGCCCCCTCTTTGCCACTTGTTACCGCCAATCCCTTTTCAGGGGTTCAAGAGTTCCCATATGCATTAGCATGTTAAAAAGGATTGCTTTATTTTCTAGAGAAATATCTATTATCTCCCATGAAAACACTCATTCTTTCATTTACCAAGGATTTATGAACATCTATGATGTGTATACGAGGCCCTGAGGAGGAAGAAAAGACTACAAGTCTTAGCTCCTCATCTTTAGGGAAATTTTAACCCATCTACTTCCAGGCTCCCAAGTGGAATCCTGCCCTAATGCATTCATTCCTATACTGACAGATACAGGGTTGGAAGGGGCTCCTGAAGCGTTTTTGTTCAACCCCATCACTTCACACATGAGGAAACTGAGGCTCAGGGTGGTTAATGACTTGCCCCGGGGTCACACGGGTAGGAAGCCCCAGGGGAGGGTTTGGGGTCCAGATCCTTTGATTCTAGAGCCAAGTAAGAACTCTTTCCAGGTAAGCAGAGAAGAATCTTCAGATTACATTTGGATGATCTGAGTTCTAATCCTGGCTGTGAGAGCTACTAGCTATGTGACTTGGGTAATTCATTAACCTCTCAGTTTCCTCATCTGTAAAATGGAGGTAATAATAGTGCCGTCCCTCTGTTGGTTATTTCTAATTTATCTTGCAAATACCTTGTTTATATATAGTTGTTTGCATGTCGTCTTCCTCCATTAGACTGGAAGCTTCTTGAGAGCAGGTACCTTCTTTTACCTTTCTTTGTATCCTCAGTGCTAAGCACAGGGCCTGGTACACAGCAGGTGCTTAATAAATGTTTACTGACTGACCAGCCACCTATATCAAAGGTTGGTGAGGAAAGTCCTTTGTGAACCTCAAAGTGCTAGAGATAAAAATATTCATGGATTCAGAAGACTGAGTCCAATTTCTTCCTGAAGCTGAGAGAGAAATGTACTCAAAAAAGGTCATTCAGCTAGGAAGTGGCTGAACTGGGCTTTGAACCCAGGTCTTCTGGCAAGTCCAGTGCTCATTCCCCTGTACCATGCTGACTCCACAGGGCCTTTACTTTGCCCTTCCGTGTCTCCTCGGTGCTTAGTAGAGTGCCTGGCGCATAGTAGGCATTTAATAAATGCTTCTTGACTCACTTTCCCTACCTTCTAGATTTCTAGAAGGTAAAAATTCTCTTCAGGTTAATAAAGACTGGACTGCCCCCAAAATTTACCATATTATTTCTTCTCATAGTCTTTCTCACTGGTGTGAAATCCCTGCTATTTTATTCTGGCTGAGCTGGGGTTCAATAGGTTTCCCTTCACACACAGGGTCCCTCTTCCATGTACTTTCTTTGATGCTTAATAAAGGACACTCTGTTGTTGAAGGCTCTCTCACACTTGGTGCATTTATAAAGTTTCTCTCCAGTACGAGTTCTTACGTGTTTGGCCAAGGATGAGCTCTGACTCAAGGCTTTGCCGCATTCATTGCATTTATAATGTTTCTCTCCAGTATGAGTTCTCCTATGTTTTGTAAGGGATGAGCTTTGGCTGAAGGCCTTCCCACATTCCTTACATTTATAAGGTTTCTCTCCAGTATGAATCCTCTGATGTCGAATAAGGTGTGGGCTCTGGCTGAAGGCTTTGCCACATTCACTACATTCATAGGGCTTCTCCCCAGTGTGAACTCTCTGATGCAGAGTAAGCTGTTCATTCCAAGTGAAGGCTTTTCCACATTCATTGCATTCATAAGGTTTCTCTCCAGTGTGAATCCTCTGGTGTTTGATAAAGAACAAGCAGTCACTGAAAGCTTTACCACAGTCATTACTTTTATAGGGTTTCTCCCCAGTATGAATCCTCCTATGTTTTATCAGGAGTGAGCTATGGTTGAAAGATTTTTCACAGTCATGACATTCATAGGGTTTCTCTCCAATATGAATTCTCTGATGTTTCGTCAGGGATGACCTGTCACTAAAGGATTTTCTGCATTTGTCACATTGATAGGGCTTCTCTCCTGTGTGAATTCTCTGATGTTTAGTAAGGAATGAACTGTCACTGAAGGCTTTCCCACACATATTACATTCATAGGGCTGTTCTCCAGTATGTATCCTCCAATGAAGAATGAGATGTGAGCTCTGGCCAAAGGTCTTCCCACATTCATTACACTGATAAGGCTTCTCCCCTGTATGAATTCTCTGATGTGTAGTAAGGGATGACCGGACACTGAAGGCTTTTCCACACTCATGGCACTCATAAGGTTTCTCCCCAGTGTGAGTCCTCTGATGCTTAGTAAGGGATGAACTGTCACTGAAGGCTTTTCCGCATTTATTACACTCATAGGGTTTCTCCCCAGTATGAATCCTCTGATGCTGGATGAAAGCAGAACAGTATTTGAAGTCCTTCTCACAATCAAGGCACTTCCACAGTTTCCTCTACTGCTGAACTAGGTCTGAGTCCTTCTCTCTTAAGCTCTCTCCATAGGCACCAGATGAGAGATGTCTCTCTCCTTTGGTAACTCTTGTCTGGTCAGTAATGACTGACTTCACATTGGTTCTTCTTCCCAATTCATGGGCTGATTCCCCAGGAGAAGCCATCTTAGGGGTGACTGCCACTTGCCCCAAATGTCTCTCTTGGTTTCTCCGTTGCACTTCCAACTGGTCTCTGCTTTCCCATGCTTCTCTCAACAGAGCATCCCTTGGACCATCTCTTTTGAGTTTTTCCACAATCCTGCCCTTGTATGATCCTTCTTCAGGAATATCCTTCATGACCTTGGTCTTAGACCTTGTCTCCCAATCTGAAAGAAATGGGGAAAGTAAATTCATTCATTCATTCATTCACTCAACAAACATTTTTAAAGCACCCACTGTTTTAGAGAGTTATGACAACTATGTGGGGGCAGTAACATAAACCCAGGTAACCACAGTATACAACGTTGCATGATAAATCACGTAAAGCGCATAGTAGCCAGGGGTATGCTGAAGCCAGCTACAACTGGCGCTCAGTAGCCAATTGTAAAATTTTCATTTACACCTTGGAAATCAGCAAATGCTGTAACTCAGGATTGATTTGTTATTTTGCTGATTATCTCTATAGACTTAAGAAAGTGATGGAGAAAATATTAATAATGTCAGGGAAGTTGTACCCATATACTCCTTTTCCCCATGGAAAGATGATTGTTAAACATTTACCAACTGCTGATGCCACTGCTTTGATAAATGAATAAGTGCCCAGAAAGAGAGCTGATTGTTAAACATTGACCAGCATACCCCTGACGTATTAAATGAAACAGTCCCAAGGAAGCTCAAAACCCGAGTTCCTCCAACTGAGGGGGAACTTGGCTTATACCTCAGCTCAGTTCCATGCTCCCTGCCTCCAGTGCCTAATCCTGTTTGACCCAGCTAAGATCTCCATTAAAACCCATCCTGCTTCACCTATGTGGGGCATCTCACTTCACCCAGGGCCCTAGCGAACTGCCTTGTATCCGCTGCCTTGGTCCCCTTCGTTTTGTCTTTCTGCTCCATAAAGCTTGTTGGCTTCACATTCTCTTGATCTGTTTTTGCCTTTGTGATGGTGGTCTCCCTCCCAGACACACCACTTCTCCCCTTTAGAGCACAGGCCCAAGTTCAAGGTCAATAACCACTTTGGGAGATGCACCTACATGCCAAGTCTTTCACCCAGGGGATGGAGAAGGCAAGGGCTGGATCAGAATGGGAAATGGAGAGCCCAATGGCCGGGACTCTCACCTCTCTGACACCAGGGCAGTGACTGGGTGTCCGGCCTTGAACCTCATGCCCCTGGGACATTCCCCCCCCCCCCGCCCGGCAACACAAGCGGCAGATAACAGAGACTCCCCCCTTTCTCTGTGCTGGATTTTGGTATTCCAAACCTTCCTAAATCTACATTAAGACACTGTATTAGTATATAAATGACACTTTAAGGGCTCTGAGATGCACTAGCTCTATGACGCTGGGTAAGTCACTTCACCTATTTTCCTCAGTTTTTTCATCTCTAAAATGGGGATAGTAACAGTTCCTCCCTCCCAGAGTTGTGAGGATTAAATGGATATTTGTAAAGTGCTTAGCAAAGGGATTGGCACATAGTAGTAAATGTTAGCTATGATGATGATGATGATGATGACGGTGATGGCTTATAAAGTGCTTTTCTCAAAGCCCTGGGATGTATTGTAAAGTATTATCATCTCCATTTTACAGATTAAGAAATTGAGGTGGTAGTAATTTACCCCCAGCTAGCAACTCGTAGAGATAGGACAGGAACTTAGTTTGGAAAACAAAGTTTTTTTTGTGGGGTCTAGGTGGGAGTAAGTCATTAATAGCTGCCTCTTATCAGAGAAGGCTTCCTGGAGGAGGTGGCGTTTGAGTTGGGCTTTAAAGGACGGGTCAGAATTCAATAGGTGGAGAAATGGAGGGAGGGCATTTCAGGCATAGGGAACAGAGTGAGTAAAGGCATGGAGGTGGTAGGTTTTGTGGTGTGTTTGAGAGAGAGAATAGATCAATTTGGTTGATGTACAGAGTACATGGAAAGTAATAACATGAGATAAAGCTGGCAAAATAGGGCAGCACCAGATTGTAGAAGGCCTTGAATGCTACAGAGAAATGTGAACTTTCCTTGGGAAGTCATAGGGAACCACTGAAGATTTTTGAGTTGAGAAGTAACATGAGCATCAGATCTAAGAAAGATTATCTTGGCAGCAGTCAGTCAACAGGCATTTATATAGTGTGTACCATGGACTGGGCATCGGTAATACATGCTATGACAGGTAAAGTGTTGGTTCTCATAATCAGTATGACCTAGAGCATATCCCTTTTCTCCTCAGTTTCCTTATCTATAAGAGGATGTGGGTAGATGAGATAATCTCTAAAGTCCTTTCCAGACCTCGATCTTCTGATCTCGAATTGGGCTTGGAGCTCTGGAAAACCAGGGATTAAGCCTGAGACTTTGTGATCCCCTTTGGTGCACAAGAAGGGGCTCTTCTACTACTGATGGATATCCAGGGAAACTGAGGCAGAGGATGTCTGCTGGAAAGAAAGTCACATGGAATAATTGAAGGGGTGGAGACAGAGAGAGAGAGATGGAGAGATAGAGACAGACACTGGAGAGAGAGAGAGAGAGAGAGAGAGAGAGAGAGAGAGAGAGAGAGAGAGATGGAGAGACAGACACAGAGAGAGACAGAAAGAGAAAGAAAGGGAGAGAGAGAGAGAGAGAGAGAGAGAGAGAGAGAGACAGAGAGAGAGAGAGAGAGAAGGGCTGATCTCTATTCTGGAGCAATATCTCAATCAACCTGTCTGTGCGTGTCCCACATTTAAGTTTAAATTTCAGTTCCTGCTCCTTCTTTTGAGGAGTGCCAAATCAAGGCACAGAAACTAGAGATATTCACCTAATAACAAGGATGTTCTGGGTTCAAGCCCTCTCTCTGATACATAGTGGTTGTGTGACCTTGGGTAAGTGGTGCAGGCAACTCTCCGAGATCAGAACAGGGGCTAGTGGGTTTTAAATGCCAAACAGAGAACTTTATATTGGATCCTGGAAGTAATTGGGAGCCAACAGAGTTAACTGAGCAGGGCGGGTGATATGGTCAGGTTTATGCTTTAGAGAAATCACTTTGGCAGCTGGGTAAAGGATAGACTAGACTGAGGAGAGACTTTAGGTAGGGAGACCAATTGAACCAATCCAATAAACATTGGTTAAGTGCCTACTGCATGCCAAACACTGTGCTAAGCACTGGGGGTACAATTAATAAAAAGAAAGTCCAATCTTGCCCATAGCTTACAGTAAGAAGGCTATTGTAACAGTCCAGGCATGAGATGGTGAAGATCTGAACTCTGTTGGTGGCTGTGAGTGGAGAGAAAGGAACCCATAGGAGAGATGTGAAGATAGAAACAACAGGAGTCGGCAATGGGCTAGATGTAGGGGATGAATGGAGTCGAAGACGACGGAGTGAGCCTTGGTGATGGGGAGGATGTCGGGGCCCGGGACAGTGTAGCCGGGAAGTTCAGAAGATTGGAAGCTTTGGGGTAGAAGACAATAAGTAGAAGAAAACGACCTTGGATGGGATGAGTTTATGAAGGGTCTCAAGAACCAGACAGGGAAGTTTAGACTTCAGGCAACAGGGATTCATTGTAGATTCTTGAACAGGAGAGTTAAGATGATAAAAGAAGCATCTTATGTAGACTCACTTGGTGGTTGTGCATTGGAAGTGTTGATAGAAGAAGAAGCTGGAATGGAGTGTGGGGGGGTGGGGAATCTTTAGAATGCTAATGGTCTAGAGGACACAGAGATGAAACTGCCCACCCAGGGTAAATGTCTCATAGAAAAGATGGAATCCAGTAATCAACCAGATAAAATGAATCAAGAAGAGAAAAGATTCAAAGAATTACTTAATGATTTTTCTAGCCTCAGATTGGAAGAAGGGTGGTACCAGTGATAAAGAAGGAGACTTGGGGCGGGGGGAAGGAAACTGGTTTGGGTAGAAGGTTCTAAGAGGCAAGAGTGGTGGAACTGGAGTCAGGAGATCAGGGTTCCAACCTCAGGCTCACAAATTTCTTGGCTCTGTGACAACAGCAAATCCCTTCACTTGTCTGAACCTCAGTCTCTTTTTCTGTAAAATGGGCAAGATTTTTTTTTTCACTATATTTCAAAGGGCTGTTGAGGAAAGTTCTTTGTAAGCCATGAAGTGTTTCTATGCAAGGTCCTGGACAAGGTTAGTTTGAGGTAGGGGGTCCCCCAAAAGCAAAAATACTTGTCTGGAGTACAAGTGAGAGATTGGAGCTGGCTGGGGTAGAGGAGGCAGCTAGTGAGAGCAAACCCGATCATTTTTCTTCTTTTGAGGACACACAATGTGCTTAATACTTGATGGCTGTGCCGCGAAACCGTGTTTCCTTTAAATAGTCGGGTTGCTGAGTGATGCCAAAGCCAGCTGTGGATCTTTGAAAGAATCAGTCTTCAGTTTTATCTTTAGAATATTGATGAAGTAGAGATGATGATGATGTCTGAGGTTTCTTCTGAATTCTAAAATTTCCTATTTCTAGGACTGTCTCACCAGTCAGTTGGAGTTGGATAATTAGGGATAGCTGTGCCAAACCATAAGCCATGATCTAAAGGCAGAGGAGAAGTACAGGGAAGAGTATGATCCACCACGACTATTTGGTTCTAGAAGACAGAATCAGAAAAGTGATTATTTTACCCTCCCAAAACAGAGCAGAGCTCAGCAGAGTTTGGCCGTGGTGTGAGACAAGAAAGGGTGAGCCCAAGGTGAATTTGGCACCACTGACGAAGACTGGGAAGGAAAATGGATGAAAATGGGCTCCTTAGTCCTAGGCAGATGAAAATATAAAATGGCTCTGTGACTGACATGGGGGAAAAAGGCAGAGTCGTCACCAGAAAGAAAGGAATCAGATTGGTTACAGGCAGAGGAAAACAATTTAGTCATGTGGGTTCTTGAAAGACAAGGGAGGAGATATTTTCAAGATGTAGGTAAGGTCAACACAGTTATATACACTACAGAAGAGCTGAGGAAAGTGGAGATTAAGATAAAGTCATTGGGAAGGCAAAAGATATCTGTATCACCTCTCCTAGTTAGCTAAGTGTCCTTGGGCAAGTCTCATGTGGTTTATGTCTTAAGGGCCCTCCCAGCTCTGACATTCTGTGTTCTAAGTACCACCCCCACCCCCCAGCTTTGACATTGTGTATTCTAAGGGCCCTCCAAACTCTGACAGTCTGTGTTCTAAGGCTCCTCGCAGCTCTGACATTCTGTGTTCTAAGGGCCCTCCTTGCTTGGTGCTAAGATTTTTCTTAGCTCCTACATTCTCCATTTTATGGTGGTATCAGAGAATAGGATTTCTATTTCTGGATCATGGCTTATACTTTGGTGTTGACACCAAGAAGATGCACAAAAGGCTACCGATGGTAGCTACAAAGAGAAGGAATAAGAAGCTGGAACACCGCAAATTCATAGGAGGTAAATAGCAAGAAAGGAGCCAGTAGCAAAACCAATGGCCTCAAGTATCTCTAGACAAATGCCCAAAGTTTAGGCAACAAGTGAGAAGAAGTACAGGTCCTGATGTGAGGGGTCAAGTTTGGTCTCAGAGGTATCACTGAAACTTGGCGGACTGAAAACCATAACTGGACTATGGCTTGGCATGGATATACTACATCTAAAATAATAGGTTAGGTAGAAGGGGAGGGCTAGGGTAACTGTATATTAAGACAACATAATTGTGCGAGAAAATCCAGGAACCAGAGGAGGGAAGCATGATGGCTAAGTGAAAATCAAAGGAGGAAAAATGATCTTGTTACTGGAGTAAACTACAAACCATCTGGACAGAAGGAGGAAACTGATGAGGAGTTTGGGAAAGAGATGACAAGTCTGGCACAAAGCACAATGTGGTAGTGATGAGACCTCAATTATCCAGACATCTGCTAGAGCTCTCTCTCTCATTGCTAAAAGCAAAGAGTATGTTACAACTTCTTGACTTGCCTTAATTATAATTTCATTCTTCAAAAGGTTGATGAATAACAAAGGAAATTCTATCTAGGTTCTCTCATTAGTGAGAGAGAATTGATTGCTGGGGTGGAAATGATGAGAACCAGGGGGACAAGTGACCAATGCATTCTAAAATTTGTGTTAGAGGAGAGGAAATCTAGGCATAGTCTGACATGCACCTTAGATTTTGGGAAAGCAGATTTCAAAAGGGTTCAGAGAAAAGATAAGATCCCATGGAGTAAAATGCTCTAGGGCAGTGGTGTCAAATTCAAATAGAAATAGGGTCACTAAACCATTCACAAGTACCCTTGCAGGCTGTATATTGACTTAGAAAACCACATATTTATATATAGATTTTTTATTAATACATCAACACATTAAAATCAGATAGGAACTATGTTTTAGTTTGGTTCTGGCCACACTTGGGAGGGCTGTGGTATGCATGTGGCCTGTGGGTCATAGTTGATGCCTTGGCTGTAGGGGATGTCATCCTAGGAAGGATGGAAGATTCTCAAGAATGAAATTTTGAAGACACAAAGAGGAAACAATTCTAATAATGAGGAAAAATGAGATCGTCCTTAGAGAGCACTGTGGACGTGCAGAGAAATCACCAACTAGATAAGAGGTAAAAAGAAATATAAAAAAGATGGAAGCTGATATTCAAACTCTATTTCAGAGAGTGCAACTCTGATGGGCTGGCCATGTTGTTCGAAAGCCAAATGTATACTTGCCAAAAAGACTATTTTATGGAGAACCCATACAGGGCAAGTGTTCACATGATGGTCAGAAGAAGCGAAACAAGGACACTCTCAAGGTCTCTCTTAAGAACTTTGGAATTACGTACTTATTGAGTGCCATACCAATCGAACTACCAAAAAATTATTTTACAGAGCTAGATAAAATAATAACAAAATTCATCTGGAAGAAAAGGTCCAGAATATCAAGGGAATTAATGAAAAGAAATGCTAGGGAAGGTGGCCTAGCCATACCAGATATTAAACTGTACTATAAAGCAGCAGTCATCAAAACTACCTGGTACTGGCTAAGAAACAGAGTCGTCAATCAGTGGAATAGGATAGGTACACAAGATGGAGAAGTCAATGAACATAGCAATCTACTCTTTGATAAACCCAAAGAATCCAGCTTCTGGGCTGAGATCTCACTATTTCACAAAAACTGCTGGGAAACTTGGAAAATGGTAGGGCAGGGACTGGGCATAGACCAATATCTTATACCATATACCAAAATAAAGTCAAAATGGATTCACAATTTAGGAATAAAGGCTGATGCTGTAAGCAATTTGGGAGAACAAGGAGTAGTTTACCTGTCAGATTTATGGGAAAGGAAAGAATTCATCACCCAACAAGAGATAGAGAGTGTTATGAAATGCAAAATGGATGATTTTGATTATGTTAGAGTGAAAAGTTTTTGTATAAACAAAGCCAATGCAACAAAGATTAGGCAGGAAGCAGAAAATTGGGAGGAAATCTTTACAACTGATGTCTCTGATAAAGGCCTCATCTCTAAAATATACAGGGAACTAAGCCAAACTTATAAGAATACAAGTCATTCCCCAGTTGAGAAATGGTCAAAGGAAATAAACAGGCAGTTTTCAGAGGAAGAAATTAAAGATATCTATAGGCATATGAAAAAATGCTCTAAATCTCTATTGATTAGAGAAATGCAAATCAAAACATCTCTTAGGTACCACATCTCTCCTGTCAGATTGGCTAACATGACAAAACAGGAAAATGATAAATGCTGGAGAGGATGTGGGAAAATTGGAACATTGTTATATTGTTGGTGGAGTTGTGAGCAAATCCAGCCATTCTGGAGAGCAACTTGGAACTATGTCCAAAGGGCTACAAAAACATGCTTACCCCTTGACCCAGCAAAACAACTTCCAAGGCTGTATCCCAAAGAGATCATACAAGGGGAAAAGGGACCCGTATGTACAAAAATATTTATAGCAGCTCTTTTTGTCATAGCAAAGAATTGGAAATCAAGGGGATGCCCATCAATTGGGGAACGGCCAAACAAGTTGTGGTATATGAATGCAATGGAATACTATTGTACTATAAGAAATGGGGAAGATATGGACTTCATAACAACCTGGAAAGACCTACATGATATGATGCTGAGTGAGAGGAGCAGAACCAGGAGAACTTTGTGCATAACCACATATATATTGATTCTGTGATGACCAGCTTTGATAGACTTGGCTCTTCTCAGCAATACGAGGTTCAAAGACAGCTCCAAAGGACTCATGATGGAAAGAGCTATCTACATCCAGAGAAAGAACTGTGGAGTCTGAACGCAGATTGAGGCAAACTATCTGCGCTCTCTCTTTTTCTTTCTCTTCTTTTTTGGTTTTGTTTCTTCTTTCTCATGATTCACTCCATTGATCATGGTTCTTTTTTATGACTTGACTATTGTGTAAATATGTTTAATGTGAAGGTATGTGTAGAACATATATTAGATTCCATGCTGTTTTGGTGCGGGGAGGGGAGGGAGGGGAAGAAAATTTGGAACTCAAATTCTTGTGGAACTGAGTGTTGTAGACTAAAAATAAAAAAAAATCTTAAAAAAAGGATTGCGTGACATGGGAGACACTGGCACAGGACTGCTTTGAGCAAAGCAGAACTGAAGTAGCTCAAAGGAAAAGCAAGATGTTCAAATTTAGAGAATCCATCCCAAATGTTTACACGGATTATTTTTGCCTGACCTGTGGTGGAGCACTCTGAGCTCGTATTGGTCTCGTCAGCCACAGTCAGACACATTGTAACTTGACTCTAACACAGTGATGTCATTTTGGTCCTCTGAGAATGAAGGACAACAACCAACCAGCCAACAAGGTGCTCATTGCCCTCACTCACCTGGACAGATGGCTTTAGAGCTGTCTCTCTTTTGGGCCCAAGGCTTCTTCCTTTGTTCCAACTGGGAGATCACTTCAGGTTTAGAAACTAGAAGGCCTGTTTATGGGAAAAGAAGCCAGGCTTGGGACGCAAAGCCGCCCCATCACTTTGTCCCATACCTACTCCATTTATCCAACGAAATTCAACTGGTAAGTAATTTTTAAACACCCCACTGCATGCAGAGCGCTATGCTTGGTGCCTGGGTGAACACAGTTGAAATAAGACAGTTCCTGCTCTCGTGGAACTTACAGTTTAGCATTTTGGTCTTCAAGGAAGAGAAGAAAATAGGAAAGACCAATGGAATATGGGGAAGACCTCTGAAGGGGCTTCCCTCCCATCACCAATGGAAGCATCACCCTTGGTCCCCTGGGGGAATCATCAAATTGGGGAAACAGAAGATGGGAAAACTACGGCCTTAGGGGCCACATAGAGAAAAATTCTCATTTTTACCCATACTTCCTGAAGAGTATGGAATAAGACCCTGGGCATTTTCACTGGCTGTCCTCCATGCTTGGAATTCTCTCCCTCTGCACCTCTTCCTCCTGGCTTCTCTGACTTCTTTCAAGTCTCAGCTAAAACCATACCATTCTTAATGTTCATGTCTTCCTTTGTGGATTATCTTCAGTTTATCCTTATATAGCTTGTTTGTACATAGCTGCTTGCATCTTGTTTCCCCCATTGGATTGTGAATTCCTTGAAAGCAAGGACTATTTTCCCCCTCTCTATTTGTACCTCCAGTGCTTAACACAGTGTCTAGCAAATAATATATACTTAATAAATGCTTGTTGACTTGACAAAAACTCTTTGGTTCAGGGCCCCAAAGGGACTGGGAAGGTAGAAGCCTTGATCTCAAGCTCTTTTCCCACTTCTCTGTTCCTGCCAGCAGTAACAGGGAAGAAAGGCCAACATAAGGAGTGGCTTGGGTGGGCCAGTTGTGAATAATAAGATGTTCCTACCCAAGGAGAGCAGAGTTTTGAAGTTCTCCAGCATTACTTCCCTGTACAGCTCCCTCTGAGCAGGGTTCAGCTGCACCCATTCCCGGGGGGTGAAGTCCACGGCCACATCCTCAAATGTCACAGATTCCTGAAACACAGACCATGTTCTTGCTCACCCAGGGACCCTAGAGGTCTGCGGGAGAAGGCTGAAGGTCACATCATGGTGGGAGGTGGGGAGGAAAGATGACAAGCCATATGGGAAGTGGTTTTGGTTATCTTGTCAGGAGTGGCATCAAGACGGGGTTCCTTCTCAGGCAGGGACTGGATTAGAAGCCCTCTGGGGTCCCTTCTGACTGAGACTGATTCTGTGGTTCTTTGTATAGCTATGTTCTCTTCCCTTTTCAATGAGAAGTCCTCTCCTCCATCCATCCCTCTCCCCAAGAAACGTGAAACTCTTAGAGACTAATAAACACGTATTTAAATAATCAAGGTTGACATCGTGGGGCACAGTAAGTGACCTCCCAGAGATTCAGAGAAGAAAAGTCAGTTGTATTAGTAAGGAAAAGCGTCCCAGGGGAATCAGATAATCTTAGATTTTTGAAGATACCACAGAGTAGAAGTGTCAAACTCATGGTCCTTTCTCTGGTCACCAAGTGTCCTTGAATGCTAGAACCAAAGTACAACATAAATAGGAAATTTTTAATAAAATAACATTAGAATTCAACAAAGATAATGTTAATTTGTGGTTTTCTAAGTCAATAGGCACCTGAAAAGACCGATTTCTTTTTGAGTTTGACACCACTGCCCTATAGGCTGCTTTGTCCAGTTTCTCCCCAATTGCAGTAATCAATCCTCTATCAGTCACTAAGTGCTGACAGTGTCGCCTGGCACTGTGCCTGAGGCCGAGCACATATATTCAAAATGACCCAGTCCCTGCCTTCAAGGATTCTACTAATCCCATCCTCACCGTCAAAAGCAGCATCCTGGCTTGCGGAATCTCAGCGACGGAAGGGACCCCAGAGGCCAGTCCATGCCGGGGAAAGAATCCCCACCTCAATATACTCAGCGAGTGGACATTTAGCTCGAAGGCCTCTGGTGCCTGAAGTGGGCCATTCCACTCAGGGTCGGCCGCTCTCACAGTTAGGATGGTTCGCTTGATACCCAGCCCGAGTCTGCCTCTTTTCCCCTTCTACTCCCAGTGCTGGTCTCTGGGTCCAAGCAGAACAGTCCAATACCTATTTTTATACGACTGGCTTTTGAATCCTTGAACACAAATATGTTCATGGTGCAGCAGAGAGAGCACTGGGCCTACTTACTAGTTGTATGACCCTGGCCAAATTATTTAACCCCTGTCTGCCTCAGTTTCCTCAACTGTAAAATGGGTATAGTAATAGGATCTACTTTCCAGGGTTGTTGTTAAGTTGAAATGAGATATTTATAAAGCACTTAGCATAGTGCCTGGAACACAGCAGGTGCTTAATAAATGCTTGTTTCCTTCCCTCCCTCCTTTTCTTTCCTTCCCTACCTTTTCTTTCTTCCTTCTTTCCCTCCTTTTTTCTTTCCTTCCCTTTCTTCTTTCCTTCCTTCCCTCCCTTTTTTACTTCTCTTTTCTTTCCTTCCTTCCCTCTTTTCTTTCTTTTTTCCTTCCTTCCCTCCTTTTCTTCTTTCCTTCCTTCTCTCCTTTTCTTCTTTCCTTCCCTCCCTCCTTTTCTTCCTTCCCTATCTTTCTTTCTTCTTTCCTTCCCTTCCTCCCTTTTTTCTTTCTTTCCTTCCCTCCCTCCTTCCCATGAGTTTTGTCTCCTGAAGGCTAAAAAGTCCTAGTTCCTTCAATTTACCCTCATCTGGATTGTATTTGTATCTCCAGCACCTACTAAGTGTTCAATAAATGCTTTTGGATGGATGATCTCAAGGCCTTTTGACACATCAGTATCTTTGGTTTCTCACAAGGCGGCTGATTCTGTTTTTGTAAGGAGGCTCTTCCTTTTCTAGAACAACCTTAGCTTCCCTTCTCACTTCACCAAACATTTATTAAGTGCTTACTGCGTGCAGAGCACAGAGCAGGGTGCAGGATGGTGTATATGGCACAGCTTATGCCATTAGGGGATTCACATCCATCAGTCATTGTTTTGCTCTGTGGGTGCAAGGAGAATAGACCTAATCCCCTTCCACATGTTAGCCCTACATGCACCTGGAAAGATGGAGAAAATGTTGGAACTTGGAATCAGGAAAACGTGAGTTTGAATCCCAAGGTTGTTGTGACATTTAGCTAGGTGGTTGGTGCAGGGGATAGAGCACCTGGCCTGCAGTCAGGAAGACTTGAGTTCAAATCTGGCCCCAGTCACTTACTAGCTGTGCGACCCTGGGCAAGTCACTTAACTCAGTTTCCTCATCTGCAAAATGAGCTGGAGAAGGAAATGGCAAACCGCTCCAGTATCTTTGCCAAGAAAACCCCAAATGGTGTCATGAAGAGTCAGACACGACTGAACAACTATGTAAAACATTTTGGAAACCTTAAAGTGCTATGTAAGTGCATGTCACCATATTGTTATTATTCCATATCTTCTATTAAATATCCCCAGTTCCTCTAGCTGACAGGCAAGCTCCTTCTACTTTTCTTCTTCATCCTCTTCATCCTCTTCTGGATAATCCTTAGCTTCTCAACCTTCTTTCTGTAACTCTAGGTGTGCTCTGACCAGAGCAGGGGACAATAGGATTATTGTCCCTTGCTCTGGGCACTGGACTTTTTTTAGTTAAGATAGTTGAGGACTCTGAATGTTTTTGTCTGACACACCAGACTGTTGGTTCAGGCTAAGCAGAAGGCAAGGAAAAGTCTAGCTTGCTGCCTTCACACCTGGACAGGATAGATGACTTTTTGAACCTACGTGAAGAATTTGATTCAATTAGTTTCTGTTTCACTGTATCAGACTGAAAATATTTTTTTGAATCCTGATTCTGTCATCCAATGTTATTAGCTTGCTATCTCTTCCAGCTTTGTGCCATTCTCCTGGGGGAAAAGTACTGAGGGAGTTAGGCCCAAGAATGAAGCTTTGTTGGGCAGAGAAGCTCTAGGATAAGAAAGGGAAATGCCCTTGAGACATGAGAGGGCATTTCGGGACACAGAAGCCCAACTCACCTGGGATTGGACTGCCTGGAGCCCAGCAGCCCTTTCTGTCTCCTCTTGGGGATGTACAGAGTCCAGGGAAGGCATAGCTGGGGGAAGAGAAGGGACGCACGAGGGAAGAGTCCTACTCCACAGCAGTCTAGGCTGGAAATTCCCATGATACAATCCAAAACAATATACTATAACATATTAAAGACCTCCTAGGTGCACAAAAGGTCCTATACTGTGCACAAAGTTTAGCTAAGACATGGTATGTGGTTCCATGGAATTCAAAGACTAGTATATGGATAAGTCACAAATAAGATGATAAGGGCAGCCAAGTGGCACAGCCGGTTAGAGTGCTGGGCCTGAAGTCAGGAAGACTCATCTTCCCAAGTTCAAATATGGCCTTAGACATTTTACTAGCTGCATGACTCTGGGCAAGTCTTAACTCTGCCTCAGTTTCCTTCTCTATAAAATGAGCTGGAGAAGGAAATGGCAAATAACCCTAGTATCTTTGCCAAGAAAACCCCATGGACAGTACTAGCACGCTATGGTTCAGGGGGTCATGAAGAGTGGGACACAACTGAACAAAAATGAGCTGGAGAAAGAAATGGTGAATCACTGCAGTATCTTTGCCAAGAAAACCCCAAATGGGATCATGAAGAGTCGGACATGAGTGAAACTGAACAACAACAAATGATAAGACAATAATATAGAACACGCCTGTTAGGGAAGTACATGGAAGGTGTTAAATGAGGTGTCTGTGAGGGGAGGATATTAGTGATTTTGGGGAACCCCAGGAAGGCTTAATGGAGGAAGTGGCATTTAGGGGTGCTGCTCCCACTTTCAGAAAGGAAAGACAGAAGGAGCTCTAGAAGGGCTGAACTGACTCCCAGGAGCTAAACTATGAGGTACATGGATACTGCTCTCTGGAATCTTACCTCTGGTTCTATGGACATGGCAGTGTTGTAGGACCCTAAGTATTAAACCCAACCCCTCTTCCAGCTCCTCACTCCAGTGTCTCACATGGCGGTGAGACGGTGGCACTCACTGAGCTCTCTGGAGCTCCATAGTTGTAATACATTTGCTTTGTCATCAGAGAGACCAAGAGGCCAGGCCAGTTCAGAACTTGGCATTAGGAGGTGTGGGTCCTGGTCCTGCTCTTATCGCTGACATGAGCCAGCAGGAAGCTTAGTGCAGTAGCCATCCTCTGTGCCAATCAGGAACATACAATGAAAAGTCGGGAAAGGTGCTTGGAGAAGTTCAAAGTGAAATTCTCAGATCCTAGGATTAAAGGCCAGGAAGGAAGGGCCCTTTGGAGGGAGGAGTTTGTCAGGAAGTGGGAGGTGACTGGGTTCATGAGGGGAGCCAGTAGGAAATTCTGTCCTTTCTAAGATCTCGCAGGAGACCGGGGCTGCAGCATGTATCATAGCACAGGGCCCAAGCTACAGCCCCAAACCTTCTCCCTCTCTGAGTAGGCCTTCCACAGACCTTACGTCTCAAAGGAGTCTCTCCTAAGATGGGTTCGCCTATGGTCCACATAGAGTGTATCACCTGGTCCCCAACCCTCCTGGAGTTCTCACCTTTCCCTCCAGGCATTTTGGTTCAACCCTTCCAAGTCACTTCCTCCTCACTGTTGGTCTTTGAGCTCCCAGGCAGGCTGCTCAGGGATGACTCCAGCACCAGCAAGGACAGCATCCACTCCTTCGACTCTCCTGAAATGTGGAGGGACCTCGGGGCACTGCTGTCTCCCAGGACATATTCTTGCCCTCAGAGCCTATTTCCTAATGCTATGAACCTAGAAGACCTCGAGTCCAATGCCTGCCTGAAAAGAATCCCCCTCTACAACCAGACTAACAATTGGTCATCTAGCCATCACTTGGAGACTTCCACTGATGGATAGCTCACTACCTCCTGAGGATTATAGGACCATAGATTTAGAACTGGAAGGGACCTTAAAAGCCACCTCATCCAACACCCTCATGTTTTCCAGGTGAGAAAACAGGCTCAGAGAAGTTAAATGATTATCCCAGTACTACACAGGTGGGAACTGAGAATCATGATTTGAACCTAGGTCTTCTGAGTTTAACTCCATTGCAAAAGGTAGATTCTCCTCCTAATTGTTAGCAAATTTTTCCTTTTGGGAAGCCACAATCTCACCCTGCAATGTTTCCTCAGTGCTCCCACTTCTGCTCTCTGGGGGTCAAGCACAACAAATCTCTTCCAAGTGACAAACTGATTTGACATATTTGATCATGCCCCCATAGGTCTCCTTTTATTCAGGCTAAGCTCTCCCAAACACCAGGTTCTTTACCATCTCACAGTGGAGCTGGGCACTGCCAGGTTAAGGGCAATGTCATTCATTAGCTGGGCCCTTTTTTCTGGGACCCCCATTTGTCTTCCAGGTAAGAGCCTCAGGCTGGAATCTGTAAACTCTATCCTAGGCCGCTAGGAGTCTTAGAAAGATTCCTGGTTGTGAGAGTTAGGAGTTGTCCTAGTTTTGTCCCTCTGTGGCCAAGGGCAAACACTCCCTTCTTCGGAGCTTGGTTTTTCCTTCTGTAAAATCAGGGAACTTGACTGGAATCTCTTAGTTTCTTCAGCTCTGACATTATAGGAATGAATGTCAGGGAGAAAGGCCGAGCAGCTTCATAGGGCGCACAGAGCCTGCTGGTTACCAAGGAATGTACCGGCCATAGGATGGTGCTGCAAGGCACCAGACAAGGCAGAGGCCCTGGACATATAAAAGAAGGCACACAATGGTACTGTGGTCAGAGAGGCGAGGCAGAGATGATGGATGTACATACGACGGCCAAAAGCCAGGGCTGTGATAACAAAGATCAGAATGACCAGTGTGCAGACTAGCTGAAGGATGGGTGGTCTGATCCCAGGACGTCCACATGGTGGCATTGAGGGTTTGCAAGTTAGAAAACTGACAGCAGCCAAGTGGAGCAAGTTTAGGATCAGACCCTATGCACAGGAGTGCTAAGGCTAGAAACCTAGGGTAGCTTAAGGTGGAGACCCAGGATCTACACATTGTGGCCACGTGGTGATGCTGAAGATGTCAGGTACAATAGGAACCCGGGCTATATAAAGTGGCCACACGATGGCGCTGTGGTCACATGAATTAGCAGAGAGCCTTAGCTCAAGCACATGTCGGTAATGTAGCCAGGATAGAACCTTGGGATATTCCCATACTGACCACATGATGGCGCTGAGGTCATATAGGTTAGACCAGATTCCTAGAGTCTGGCCATGCACACAGCGGCCACATGGTGGCGCTGCGGCTCACACAGATTAGAATGTCCGGGCGGAGCGCCTGCAGGGAGGGGGAAATGGGGAGCCTCCCCCAGCCCAGCAGGGCCCCTTTCCCCGTCCACATCCTCACCATACCCTCCGCCCCTGCGCCTCCGGGGCCGATCTCCAGGCCCACCCTAACCTGACCGCAAGGTGGTTCAGAGTGGCCGGAGGCTGGACGAGGCAAAGCAGAGAACGCCCGGGCTGGAAGCGGGGGAGCCCCAGAGGAAGCCTCTGGGAAATGTAGTGTAGAGGCGGACAGCTTTGACTCTCAGTGCATTCTGGGAGTGGTAGTTCGGCTGTGGGGCTGTGGCGTGATGCGGGTTATCCTAGGCACTAGTCTTTTCTCATCCCTCCCAGTCGCAGTAGTATTCAGTTCGGTAAAGATTGGAAAATGCTTGCTGGCTGTTAGGCTGTTAGGCCGTTAGGCGAGAAGCCGCTTGTGGATTGGAGAGAGGGCTGGCTGAAACCAGAACCTAGAACCTAGAAGACCTCTGTGGACACTTCCGAGCAGTTGCAATCTCCCTCGAATTCTCCAAGACTGCAGAGCGATAGGGCAGTTGCAAACTGCTCCATTTTGCAAATGGGGAAACTGACACCCCAAGAAAAGAAAACTTCGTCCTCTAGAGCTGGAAGAGATCTCAGAGATGCTCATTTTCAGATGAGAAAACAGGCTCAGTCCCGTCCGTGACCACACAGAGAGGACACATCCGAGCCAGGTGTCTCGCTACTCTGCGTGTCACGTCACTCAGGTAGCTCATTCTCTGCTCTCAGGTGAGGCGAGAGCTCCCAGGGAGTGACCAGGAGGCTGATACGGCTGAGTCTCCCTCCAGCTTCCTGACTGCAGCTTGTCCATGAAAGTGCACCTTCCTCCCTTATTCTTCCCCTTTGCAGCAGAGCTAGCTAAGGTTCAACCTTGGTTGTGGGATTGAGCTCTTTTGGGAAAGAGCCTGTGAGCATTTCCTATTGGTCTCTGGAGTAGAGCGGAGGGTATTCCGAGACAGGGTGCTGGAAGTCTGGTTACCACTGAACGAACCTTCCGTCTCTTCCGGAGACAGGGGATGGGTACCCTGGCTCAGAGAGCTGATTTCATCCCCCACCTTCACAAGTCCAGATCCTTACGTCCTTGTCATCTCTGAAGACCCGCAGTCATCCAACCTCTTAGCTGGAATGATTCCTAGAAAGCCTCTAGTTCACACCTCCTGGGCAGAAATCTTGACAGCCCACGTCCATTTAAAGACTTCAATGATGGGAGAAGCCCCATGATTTCCAGAGCAGCCTGTTTCATTTTAAGGCATCTCCAATTATTAGAAAGTTTTCTTTTTTTAGTATTGTACCCTCTATGATCTCTCTCCTCTGCCCCACCCTCCAAAGTCAAATAGAATGATTCTAATAGCTCTTCCAGATACAGTCTTCCCCTCCGTCCTGTATCTTCTCTCCTCTAGGGTAAACGTTCCCATTTCCCTCAGTTGGTCTTCATGTGGAATGCTCATCAGAAGCCTGATCACCCCGCTCACTCTCCTATGAATATGGCCCTGTTTGTCAATGTTTTTCCTAGACTATGACTCCCAAAATGAGTAACAAAGCATTTGTTAAGCATTTGCTATCTTATATGCCAAGTACTGTGTTAAGCTCTGGGGATACATGTAGTCCTTGCTGTCACTCTATAATGGGGCGGATGACAGTATCATGACAGAAAATAGCAGCATCATAATCTCTCCCTTTTAAAAAACTTCACCTCTCTTATTTCAACCATCTTTTAATTTTTATTTTTTTCTCTTCCATATAGCCCTGGGTCTTATACCAAGTTTGCAGCCAGTAAGAGAACCCAGAGACTTTAGCATCGCTTGGAATCCCTTCTCATCTCCTCCTTCTGGCTTTCCTTGACTCTTTCAAATCTCAGCTAAAATCCTGCCTTCTGAAGGAAGCCTTTCCTGATTCTCCTGAATGCGGGCGCTTTCCCTCTGAAATCAGCCCTAATTGATCTTGTGTGTCTATGCGTATATATATGAGTGTATGTGTGTGTATACACTTATCATTTGTGTGTATACACACAAACATAAATATAAATTGTATCTTATAGATTACATATTATATAATGTAGAATTATATTTGAATAATTTGCATGTAATTGTTTGTATATTCTCTCCCCCCCCCCCATTAAAGTGAGAGCAGGGACTGTCTTTGTTTTTGTTTCTTTAGTGCTTAGCACAGTTCCCGGTACATAGTTGGTGTTTAATAACTGTTTATTGACTGATGGACTCTGTCCTAGAGAATGGCCTTAGAGAGTGGGGTGCTGAAAAGTTAAGTGACTTGCCCAGGGTCATGCAGCTACTGCGTCAGAGAAGGGGCTCAAAGTCACATTCCTGATTCTGAGCCCGCTCCCCCTGCCTCTCTTGACATCAGCTTGTCTGCATGAAGCGCTTAAGATTTTGCAAAGCGTTTTACAGGACACATTATCTCTTTTGAGCCTCACAAAAACTCTGTGCGGTGTTATAAACTGCAGTATTTTACAAATGAGGGGGGCAGGGATAGGAACAAGCATTTATTAAGCGCCTAGTTATGTGCCCACCAGGCACATATTTATCTCGAATGAGGAGACTGAGGTTTGGACACAAGTGGCTTGTTGGGGTCACATAGCTAATAGGTGTCCCTCTTCCTTACAAAAACCACGTGCTCTTTCCTGCCCTGTGCTTCTTAGAAAGGACGCTTCGCTATTGGGGAGAAAGTCACCCTTTGGGGGGCACTAGTAACGTCCCCGTAGGTCCTACGCAGCAGGACAACTACCACTCCCAGAATCCTCTGCACAGCGACCCTGCCTATTTCCCAGCGGGCACAGCGGCCCGGTCCATTTCCGCTTTGGCAAAGTTAGCCCTTTGTCCTTCGTTGTGCCCGGCCACGTGGGCAGATTCTAGCCTGGCCCTGGCGGGGGTTGCGCTGGAGGAAGGAGCTGCACGGCTCCCCATTGCCCCGCCCCTCCCCTGCTGCTGTCCTCTGGATACTCCAGGGGGAGGTGTGGCCACAAGACACTCCAGAGATGTTCCCGGGGTGAGGAGGACCAGGTGGGCATGGGTGAGAGGTCCAAGCTCACTTGGGAGATTGAATCTAAATATGCGGCCATAGCGCCCTCCCGTGGCCTCTATGAGTATGGCCCAGATTTGTTTTAATTTGTTTCGCTACAGCGCCACCTCATGGCTGCTGTTGGTAAGTTCAGGGACTTTCTTCCAATATGTTTAGCCGCCTCGACTGCCTGTGGTGTCCATCTAGCCTGGTTAACCACAGCGCCACCATGTGGCCTCTGTGTGTAAATCCTAGTTTCTGTAAAACAGTGCCCCACTGAGGAAGCTGAGATTTGTAAAGAGAATCCAGCTGCTCCCCACACCTGCATGACTGTAGTGAGTCTGTGATGAGGGTCTGTCTGGCCTCACACAGTGGGCCTGGGAGCAATGCGAGGAAGTGGCAAAGATGCAAATTTTGAAATTTTCCTACAGATTAGACTTGGTCAAAAATGAAATGTGATTCTGAGAGGTGAAATAATTGTAGTGATAACAACACTCATAATAACAAACTTTTTTTTTAACTACAAAAAATCTTTTATTATGCACAAAACCCCCGAGGCTTTAATTACATACTTACACATATATTAATTCATGTGGCAGAGTTTATTATTTATTTTTAGAGAAAACAAAACAAAATGTACCTCCGGGATTGGGAATGACCCACGTACAATACAGCCAATGCAGATGTAAAAAAAAATAAGCTTGAACATTCAACTATATGGTAATTACTAATGTCTTGCTTGTTTTTTTAATTATTATTTTCCCTACTTTTGGAAAGCCTGCCTCTCTAGTTTCACTTTTTTTTCTGACTAGGTGGAGCTATGTCCTGCTTTGGCTCAGACTCTTACTTTCTGTCCTTTGGCCCTTGGAAGAAGGTTCCTTTTCATTCATGGTTTGATTTCAAATAAGTCAGGCCCAGTCTTAGGTATCACCTGAACCTGCTCTCTTGGGCCCAGGATAGTAGAGAGAGGAATGGATTGTCAATTATGAGACATGGGTTCAACTCTGTTATAAACTTGCTGTATCACCTTGGGCCATTTTCTTTTAATTCTGCCATTTTTTGGGGCCTGTTCCACTACCTTCCCTGGGCTTTTGTGAGAATCGAATAACACATCTTTATAGTTACTATATCCCTTTAGGATAAGACAGGAGCCCATCTAACCATTCATCTAGGACCCTGAGACAAAACCAGAAAAAGCAAAGGCAGGTATTAGACTGCCAGCTTTGTGAAAGAAAGGGCTGTTCCCTCCTCTTCTGTCTCATTTTCTCTTGTCTCCCCAAGCTTTGTATATTATTGTATATGGCCTAAGAGATTGAAACCTGGAGGGGTGGTGGAGAAGAGAAATAGAGAGAGGGAAAGCTTGGCCCTGAGCTCCATCTCCCACAATGGCTCAAACCCAGGTTTCTTATTCCTACTGGGGAGACCCTATTTATGGGCCACTACCCTTCTAAGAACCACCTGTCTCAGTCATTGGGAAGATCTCTGCTAAGTGAAGACCATTCCAGCCTTTCCCAACTGATCTAGGGCAGCTCAAGCCAGTCAGCCGCTTTTGTAAAAATCCTGTGTGAATTCTTGTTTTATAGAATTGGTATGTCAATGGCCTGAGGTAAACACTTCTGCTAGGAGCCAGGCAGTGGGAGGGGCCATTTGTAAAACAAGTCTAGGAGCATAAGGAACTGGCCTTTGCCAATAACCAGCTGTTGATGTCCTTATCTTTGAGGGGTGGGTGCTGAGTTGCTGTCAAAATCCCAAACTGTCCATTTGGAGAACATGTGGGAAAGTTTAGGGTCACGAGTCAGCTCCTATCCCTATGACCCCAAATCATCCTCTCTGTTTCCACCTAACAGTTTTCCTCTTGGGATTTAGCTGGAGGGGAAAGTCGAGTTATTTTTTTTTTTTTAAGTTGGTAGGATGAAGAGCTTCTATGCTTACCCCCAGGTTAACTGAGGGTGAAAGTTAGAATGCCCTTTAAAAATTACGAGCATGGAGACACAGAGGATAAGGACATTTTGGTTCATTTCCTGGCTCCCCACCCTTTCTCCTTCCTTGACCTTACTGATTTAGGAAGAGTGGAGGGCCAGGATTGCTGTGGGAGAACTAAGTTAACCCAGCCTAAATTCACCTTCCCAGAGGATCTGGGAGCTCGGTAAGAGCGGGTGGAGATTCAATCTGGTTCAGACCTGCCCGCATCCTTTTCAGCCCAAGTTCATGGTTAGCCTTCTTCTCCCCAACTAGACTTTCCAAGAGTTTGGGCAACAGATGAATATCTTTGAAAGTCAGAGGAACCCACAAACCCAGGGGTAATGGGTAAACAAAGCACCAGCTGCATTTGTATTCCTGGGCTTTGAAAACAGTGCCTAAATTTAACACAGTCCAGTGTTTAAACTGGGTGGATGTTGATGGAGACTCCTTTTCCAAACTGAAGAAAAAGAAATCGAAGCCAGGAGCAACCCTTTCTCCAGAAATGCCTTCATGTTTCACTATTGCCTCAGGAACTGCCTGGACCACTCAGCTTCACACTTCTGGGGAAGAAGACTCAGGGGTAATGGTGAGGAAGCAGTTCAGACCAACACTAGGACAGTGGACCCTAGCCGGTGGAAGGAGACTCATGAAGGCATCCTAATAACCTGGAAAGGAATGGTGCACTGGTCTTTGCCTCCTGCCCCCATGACTGTCACACAGCATGTACCCAGGCCCTATCAATCCATATCCCACCATCCCCTGTAGAAGTTTACGGTTCTATGGCTGAACCGGCAGTATTGCCAGGCTGCTGGTGGGGATATCTCTCCTCTGTCCCCATCTTTTCCTGTCCACTATCTTGGCAATAATGGCCAGCATTTCTATGGTGCTTTAAAGTTTGCAAAGTGCTTTGCACATATTAACCTATGAAGGTCGTTAACTACTAATGGAGGACATCAGAGAAGGGTTTCTAACCAAGCTCGGGGCTGGAGCAGGTTCCTTTTGGCTCTGAGATTTGACGAAGGCTGGCCCTGGGGAGTGGGAGGAATGGAACGGCATTCGGGGGCCAGGAATATGAAAACCTGAGGTTCCCTCCCCAATCTCAGGGTAGAAAGACACAGGAAGGAGCCAGCCCTGGACCTGAGAAGTTCCTGACAATATGCCAGGTGTTGTTTTAAGTGTTGGGGATACAAATACAGACAAGAATGACAGCCCCTGCCTAAACAGAGTTTACATTCTAATGAAGGAAGACCAAAAAAAAAAAGATAAGCGGGAGGGGAGGGGAGTGTGGTGGACCATGTAGGAGGCATGGTGTGGAGCTGGTCAGGAAGAGCATTCATGCACCTTCACCAATGATTTTGAGGTATCCTGTCTCCTCTTCACAGTGCAGCCCATGGCCCTTACTATGCTTCACGGGGCTGGAAAGGAAGCCATTTATTTGGTCAATGCTGGGGATTTCATCAATCCACATAAGAATTCCAAGTAAAGAAAGCTCTCACCATTGATTTAGAAAGGTTACCTTAGTTCTAAGGTTCAAGATTGAGAAGGGAAAGGACCTCAGAGGCCATCTAATCCACTCCCTTCATTTCACAGGTGAAGAAACTGGGGCCCATGCAGGTTAAGTGACTTGTCCAAGGTTATTTGGGTCACAGGCATCAGAGATGAGATTTGAACTCAGGTCCTGCGACTCCTAAGGCAGTGATTTTCCCACTACCATGCTGATTCTTGACCTGGGCAATATATGGGAGCAGGGACTTGAACCCAGCTCTTTCTAACTCTTTATCTACTCAACACTGCAAGCTGTCTCTCTCCTTCTAGCTCTGAAGGCAGAGTTTTCTCTGAGCTTGCCCCGAATTTTCTTCTCCCTTTGCCATGTTTATGAAGGGCCTACTATGTGAGCTTGCTCACAGAGCATAGCTCAGGGGCAGATGCAGAGGGGACTGAGGCAATATTCCTCTACCTGGAAGTTGGGAGTCAATATTATAATAACAAATGCCCTTTTCATAAGTTATTTCAGGGCCAGCTAGTTGGTGCAGCGAGTAGAACACCAGCCCTGGAGTCAGGAAGACCTGAGTTCAAATCTGGCCTCAGACACTTGACACACTTACTAGCTTTGTGACCTTGGGCAAGTCACTTAACCCCAATGGCCCTGCCTTCCCCTCTGCAAAAAAAAAAAAAAAAAAAAGTTGTTTCAGACCTGGTCTTATGGTGTCTTAGGGTATCTCAGAGTTGGGGGAGATGTGAGGCAGGCATCATGGCACAGTGGAGAGAGAACAGGCTTTTGAATCAAAGGGCTTGGGTTCTAATCCTGCCCTTGTCCCTTACTACCTGTATGACCTTAGGTAGCCACTAAATATTTCTGGGTCTCAGTTTTCTCAACTGCATAATGAAAGGGTTGGCCCAGATGGGCTCCAAGGCTCCTTCCCACTCTAAGTCTATGATATTATGAACATGTAGGCTTTATTACCTTGGTCAAGTCACTGAATCTTTATGAGCCTCAGTTTCCTCATCTGTAAAATGAAGGCGTTGAACTGGGTGACCCCTGAGGTCTCTTATAAGCTCTCAATCTATGTTTGAATAGTAAGCAGGGATAGTATGGTATCTTGGTTTGCTTCCACATAAGTTATTTGGAGATAATCAATAGCTGTGAGGAAGCTTGCTTACTAAGACAATGGCCTTCCTGGCTAGGCTTGGACAAACTTATTGGACCAGAAAGACTAGGCTGAGATGAACCAGTTCAAGCCTGAGGGGTCATGCCCTGGTCAATTACCCTCACTACCATGCCTACATAATCTGCATAATCTGAATACATAATCTGCATAACTAAGAAGGCAATGTAGGGAAATGAAGAATGTAAACTAATCAGGCAAGGAGGGTACAACTAGTTAACCTCACTCCTGCTTCTGTATCCTCACTACCATGCCTACATAAACTATCAAAGTTAAGAAGGGAATGGAGGGAAATGTAGAATGTAGATTAACCTTAACTCTGATGAGGAAGGTGGAACTGGTTAACCTCACTCCTGCTTCTGTATTGGTGTGGGTGTTCCTAGTGAGCACTGCACCCATTCTCTCATGAGAAGTGTAATAAATGCCTTCCTCTGCCCACTCTGTTTCTGAGTTCTTTGGGCGAGAGTGGGCTATCACATGGATCTTCCTAAGTTATACAATCAGGAAAGCAATGAGTTGCAGAAGCATGTCTTGGGCTTACTTCCTGACCCTGCCTAGGGAGTCCTGTGGTCCCCACAGATTAAGGGGCTATCACTTGGGTCTTCCTTAGGGTCTAACCCTGCCTAGGGAGTCCTGTGATTCCCACAGCTATGTTAAGGGGCTATCATGTGGGTCTTCCTAAGGGTTTTACCCTGCCTAGGAAGTTCTGTGATACCCATAGCCATGTTTATGATTCTGTAATCTAGGGCATAGTTTTTTAGTTCAGTAGTTAGTAGTCAGCTTATTCTGGGGTGGGGAAGAGTTCTCATGGCACCCGGCCTCACATGAGGTTGTTTCAGTTCAGCAGTTGGGATGTTGGTGTACTGGGTTGAATACACAAAGATGAAGAGTGATGTGTTTTCCACCTTCAAGTTGTTTAATAAATGCAGGGAGATGGTGAGGGAGGATAAGGCCTAGACCCAAAGAAGGATGATATGTTGGAGGCAGGTTGGACTATGGGGTAAGGAGTGGGGATGCAGCAGGAGGCATTGGAGGGTCTTTCCACTGCAGTGGTGGCAACAAGAAGCCTGGTAACAGTTATTTACCAGAACAGCCCAGAGATCTGCCCATGCCCACCCAGCTTGCAACCTCAGTCCTGTGCAGGTACATGCAGGAGACTGGAGAGGAATGAGAGACAAAGCTTTCCATGAGAAGACACTCTGTTGAGTCTGGTGGGAATTTAGTGTGAATATGCAATCCCCACTCCCACTTATTTCTTATAATGTCATTGATTTTAAAAATAAACAAAACTGCATTTTGAAAAAAAAACCTGGGTTTCAATCCAGATGTTACTTATTTAAAAAAAAATATAGATATCCTTTGTTTTCCACATCAGCTTCATTTCTGTTCCCTTTCCTGTTTTGTCTCTTCCTGTTCCCCTAACCTGGTAAGCTATCCCCTGGAACTGTCGAAGCCAATAAAGTGAGTGTCTCAACCTTGCATTTCCTGATCAGATCACTTAGAAACAGTGTTGTCATTTATTATATAAGGCAGCTGTTGGAAGTCAGCCTCCTGATCAAGGGATCTCTCCCTATCTACCACGTATCCAGTCTGCCATAAGAAGGATGGGTCTTTTGTGTTCTGATAGAAATATTTGCAGAAAAGTTTTAGAAATGACCAAATCCTGCAAGATTTCCATTAAAGTCACAAGCTGGGAACAGAATGTCTAACTAATGGAAAAGGAAAACAGGACAAAGATACAATTTGTGGTGTTAGATTGGAGCAGTATTATTTGACTCCAAGGATGAGTGAAAGATACTGCAACCTTCAAGCTTCAGACAATAATGTTTTTATGAGAAAAGACTTAAATGTGTCTGGTCAGCTAAAAAAAGTATCTTCTGATATCTTATAGCCTACACTTGCATTTAGTGCAGGGGTGGGGAACCTGTGGCCTTGAGGCCATATGTGGCCCTCTAGGTCCTCAAGTGAGGCCTCAGGTTCCCTACCCCTGATTTAGGCTATTTTGTTTTGGTCAATAACCAGTAATGTTTAAAATGTAGAGGTCTGCTAAATTTTAGCTAAGCCCTTTAAATTTGGGACTTCAGCATTTTGTTTCTACATACCAAAGAATTAAAAAAATTAGAGGAAAAGTCAGTAAGACAGAACTAAATGACACTGATGAAATGTGTCCATGCCGTGTCCCATACCCATATGCTCCCACCTCTGCAAAGAAGGGAGGGAGGCTCTGTTACCCTTTAGCTGTATGACTTTGGGCATGTCTTTTCAAAACCTTCTCTGTGCCTCAGGTTTCTGCCCCTGTACAATGAGGAAGCCAGACCAGATCAGAGATGTCAGACATGTGGACTATGGTCCATATGCAATCTGTGATCTGTATGCAACCATGTTAAAATATAATTGGGAAATGTTTAACAAAATAGATAAAAATACAGTAAAACAGATAATGTTAATATATGGTTTTCTAAGTCCCTGTATGGTCCACAGGGATCCTATGCACAAAATTAGGGACTCCCATTTTTATTTGAGTTTGTCACTATTGGACTAAGTGATTTCTAAGGTCTCTTTCAGCTCTGATTTCTTTACTCTTGGGACAAGTGCACAGGAGAAAGTTTAGGCCAAATGGTATGGGGGGGCATCCTTTTATTGGAGAGGTCAGGACAGTTCTTTTCTTCTTCCTCGCAGTATAGAATGGTAGCTTTGTTTCTTAATGAATAAGCAAGTGGAGTGGACAGTGGTCTTGGCTGATTAGCTCACTGACCTCTGGGGGCAGGGGGAGGCGGGGAATGATTTGAGAACCTGAAGGTTTGAAGGTTCCTGGGTAAACTTGGAATTGGAGCAAAGGGAGCTGAATACAGTCTTATGAAGTAACCTGAAGAAACTCTGGTTGGCCGGAGATCTCCTGCTGAACTCACTGGACACTGTGCCTGCTGGTCAATGGAACTCGTACCTTAGATGAGGCTGAAGAAATCTGGGCAAGCCTCATTTTCTAATTCTCACCTTTCCAGGCTTCATGAAGACCACATTCTTCAGTATTATTATGGATCATGGCAGAGATCCTATAGGATCATAGTTTTAGAGCTTGGGGGTATGTATGTGTAGGGGGTCAGAGGGTATCTAGTACCCTCTGATTTTATACAACCCTCCTCATGTGTCTTACAGAGAAAAATGAAGTGACTTGCACAGGGTCACACAGCCTTAACGCACAGCGTTAGAGGCAGGGCCTGAGCCCAGATCTTTCTAACTCCAAGGCTAGCCGCTATGTCCTGCTGCCCCTAGTGGGATACAACATTTAAGCCTGTAAGTAAATATAGCATAATTTGAGGAGGGAGAGAGCAGCTAGGGAATTGGGAAAGGCTTCCTTTATTTGAGCCTTAAAAGAACCAAGAATTTGATAGGTGGAGGTGAAGAGAGTGAATTATAGGGACAGATTTGTGGAGCTGGGCAGTGGAACGAAACTGGGGAAATAGCAGATAGGATAGTTTGGCTAGAATGGAGAAGGCATGAAGGGGAGTGATATCAAATAAATATTGAAAGGTAGGCTGAAACCAGACAGTGAAACATTTTAAATACCAAGCCAAGGAATTTGTATTTTATCCTAGAGGCAGTTGAGAGCTCCTAAAGATTCTAGAGGAAGGTAGTGACTGGTTAGATCTATGTTTTAGGAATCTCCTTCTCTGGTGCTCTCTGCTCATGTGGCCCCTGGGTAAAAGAAATAGGTTAGGCATTTCAGTAATCAGCAATTTTCTCCTTTTTTTACACGTAATTTTTAGTTTTTAAACGAGGCCTTCTTGTTTGTTTCCTGTTTCCAGGGAGAAACAGTGGAGTTTATTTAAAGAGAGTGGGCAGATTCTCCCCATTGTATAACTCCCGGATCTCCAGCTCGCTTGTCCACTGTTTCCCAGTCCACAGGCCCTGGGGTTCCAGTTTAGAAGCCCCCATTTGTGATTCCTGTCTTTCCAGTAGGGAGGGGGACAGATCTGAGTGAAGATCAGCCCTCTGATTTGTGCCTCCATTCGTCCTAGGTTATACAGCCCTGAGCCTCCTTTTCAAGTTCCTCTTGGCTTTCCTAACATCCTCCTATTGGATCCTCAGTCCAAGGGGACTCAGCTGCTCTCTGTCCTTAGGACCATTACTAAAGTTCTATTTCTTTTCTGACGAACGGGACTTCCAGTTTTCACATCTGAGATTTTCTCAGATGCAAAGAGGAGAAGAGATGGATAGAGATGAATGGAGAAGCACTTGTCCCAGTGAGCAAATGGGGATAATGCACAAGCAAGTCATTGGCAAGAGTAGCCAAGGTCCATGGATCAAATTTGGGCAGCTAGGTGGCACAGATAGAACGCTGGGCCTGGAGTCAGGAAGACTCATCTTCCTGAGTTCAAATCTGGCCTCAGACACTTACTAGCTATGTGACCCTGGGCAAGTCATTTACCCCTATTTGCCTCAGTTTCCTCATCTGTAAAATGAGACAGAGGAGGAAATAGCAAATCCCAAATGGGGTCATAAAGAGCCAGATATGACCAAAACGACTGAACAAAAACAACATAATATTTATAAAGAACTTAGCACAATGCCTTGGCACATAGTGGGCATCTGATCAATGCTTGTTCCTTTCCCTGCCATTGGCATAATGGCCATTTGGACATTTTAAACTGGACGCCTTGTATCTTAAACTCAACATGTCAGAAACTGAACTCATTATCTTTTCCTCCAAATCTTCCTTTTTCTAATTTTCCTGTTACTGTCAAGAGTACCATCACCACCTTCCTAGTCATTGAGTTCCCAACCTAGGAGTCCTCCTGGACTCCTCACCATCTCTCATTCTCCACATCCAAGCTGTTGCCACAAACTCTCAATCTCCCCTCTGTAACGTCTCCTGAATATGCCCCTTTCTCTCCTCTGACCCTCTAGTGCAGGCCCTCACGCCCAGTCCTCTAGCCTAGTGCTGAAATCTTACCTGGACTATTGCAATGCTGGGTCTGCCTGCCTCAACTTTCCCCTCTCTAATATATCCACTAAGCAACTAAATTCATCTTTGTTGTTGTTCAGTTGTTTCGGTCATGTTTGACTCTTCGTGACCCTATTTAGGGTTTTCTTGGCAAAGACACTGGAGTGGTTTTCCATTTCCTTCTCTAGGCTCATTTTACAGATGAGGAAACTAAAGTAAACTGGGTCAAGTGACTTGTCCAGAGTCACACAGTTAGTAAGTATCTGATGCTAGATTTGAACTCAGGAAGAGCCCTCTTGACTCTAGCCCTGATGCTGTACCCACTGTGCCACTGAGCTGCTCAAAATCGATCTCCCTAAAGTGCAAATTTGATCATGTCTCTTCCCTTCCCCCCATTCAATACATTTCACTAACTTCTTATTGCCTCCTGGATCAAATACAAAATTTTCTGTTTGCCTTAAAAGCCTTTGCAAACTGGCCCCATCCTACCTTCTTATGCCTTAGGTCTTTCCATGTATTTTACAATCTAGTAACACTGGACTCCTTGCTGTTCCTCATACATGATTCTCCAGCTCCCAATTCTGAGTGTTTTCACTGGCCATCCCCCATGCCTGGAACTCTCTCCCTTCTCATCTCCTTCTGGTTTCCCTGGCTTCCTTCAAGTCTCAGCTAAAGACTTGCCTTCTGTGAAAAGTCTTTCCTAGTCTTCCTTACTCTTAGTGCCTTCTTTGTGTTGACTATCCCCATACTATCATGTCTATGTCTTGTTTGTATGTAGCTGTTTAGTTGTCTCCCCTGTTAGACTCTGAGCCCCTGAAGGAAAGACACTCCTTCTGCATTTCTTTGTATCCCTAGGAATTTGCACATAGTAGGGGCTTAATAAATCCTAGTTGCCTGCCTGCCTGCCATCTCTCCATTTTGTTCTCAAGAATAATGTGGACGACTTTATCCAAGGATTCATTGAAATATAGGGAATTTTCACAGTTATAATGGTAACCCTGTATGTGAGTGGGGTGGGGGGGGGGAGATGAGACAGGAAATAAAATCAGGACAGCATTACCTCTTCTTGAACAAGCCATGCTTTAGATGAAACTTATTCTTGATGATCCTTTATTCTCTAGTTATTTATTCACCATCCTTTTAATAATGTCCAAGTCAAGGTTACTGGTCTTCAGTTTTCAGGCTCCATTCTCTTCCCTTTTTTGAAAATCAAGATATTTGATCATATTAAGTTCTGTGGTAACCTTTCTATTCCCCATGACCTTCCTTAAATTTTTTTTGGTAATTCTGAACTTAACAAACATAACCTGCCCATATACAGAAAAGAGCAAAAAAGATTGTATATGAAACAAAATCTCTGTTACAGATAGCTTGTTTTGAGTATATAATAAAGTCAGTATTTCAAAGCTGTCTTGATTGTGTCTGAGCTTTTTTTCTATTCTCTTCTGATCATTTAAAATGTTTCACTGGCTCTCCTTCCTTTCTTCCTTCCTTCCTTCCTGCCTTCCTGCCTTCCTGCCTTCCTGCCTTCCTGCCTTCCTGCCTTCCTGCCTTCCTGCCTTCCTGCCTTCCTGCCTTCCTGCCTTCCTGCCTTCCTTCCCTCATTTCTGTCTCTTTCCTTTCTTCCTTCCTCTCTCCCTCCCTCCCTTCCTTCCTTCCTCCCCCCTCTTTCTTTCTCATTTACCTCTCCCACCATTTAAGAAAAAATACAACAACCTTTTCTTGTAACAGAAAAGCGCTGTCAAGGAAAATAAACCCATACACTGGTTATGCCCCCAAAAAGTACATCTCATTTTCCACCTCTGGTTTATCACTTCTTTCTCTGGGGCTGGGCATCGTGCTTTACCACCAGTCTGTTGAAAAGATGGATGGTTGTTGCATTGATCAGAACTCTTAAGTCTTTCAAAATTGCTTTTCCTTTATAATGTTGTAGTCATTGTATTTGTTGTTCTCCTGGTTCTGCTTGCCTCACTCTGCATCAGTTTATACAAGTTTCCTCAGGTTTCTTCTGAATACCAGGGGAGTGAAAGAACTGTGATCATCACTGCCAATGATCTTTGAAAGGTCACAAGGAAAAGAAAATAACAAAAATCATCTGGAGAAACAAAAAACTTCCAAGAATATCATAAGAAATAATGAAAAAAATCCATCCATGCATGTAATTCATACGGCACAATATTGTTCTGCTGCATTCATATACCATATTAAAGGCAATGTGGCATAACAGAGAGGCAGCCTTGAATCTAGGAGGCCTAGGTTCTTTTGTGTTTGTCTTATTAGCGATTTGAGAATTTTTTCGTATGGTTCATGATAGCTTGGACTTCTCCTCTTGAGAACTTTTTATATATATCCTTTTGTTGTTTTTGTTCAGTCGTTTCAGTCATGTCTTACTCTTTGTAACCCTATTTGGGGTTTTCTTGGCAAAGATACTGGAATAGTTGGCCATTTAATTTTCCAGCTCATTTTATAGATGAAGAAACTTAGGCACACAGGGTGAAGTGACTTGCCCAGTGTCACATAGCTAGTAAGTCTCTGAGGCCAGATTTGAACCCATGTCTTCCTGAGTCCAGGCCTGGTGCTCTATCCACTGCACCACCTAGCAGCCTCTCATATCTTTTAAGCATTTATTTATGAAGGAATGGATCTTGCTCTCATATATTTGAATCAGTTCCCAATATACCTTGGATGACAGACTATATCAGTAAGCAAGATTTATAATATCAATGGTGACCATGATTATGCCTGTATAGTTCAGAATTGCAAAGAATAAGAGACTCTCTGTATAGAAGCCAGAAAAAGTAAAACATTTATTCAGACACCAGAGGATCAAATCCCAGAAATCCCCATAACCCCAATTCAACATAGCAGTAATTGTATCCCAAAACCAGTAAGTCCACCTCAATATAACAGCAAGGAGAATAAAACGCAGTATCACAGCAAAGAGCCAAGCCATCCTGTAACCTTCCCTTTTTCTAGGGCCTTACCGTAAACACTCACCCATAAATCCTAACTGCTTGTCTGCATCCTCTCTTCTCACATTTCTGAAAGCCCTTGCAGTTCTCAGAGCCCCTCCAGTTCTTTCTCTGTCTCTCTATCTCTGCATCTCTTCCAGTTCTCCATCTCTCATAGCTCTCTCTCTCTACCCTGTGTCGTCGTCGTCGTCGTCGTCTCCGTCTCCTCCTCCTTCCAGCTCTCTAGTCTCTGCAGCTCTCTTGTCTCCACTCTCCCCAGCTCTCTAGTCTGAACTTGATAGCTACCCACAAGGTATATATACCTTGTTTAGGGCCTTGGAGCTTAGTGCCTACTTAGCAAAAGGGCGTAGGCCTGGGGCTTAGCACCCATTTAGCAAATGGGCCTTCCTACAAACAGGCCTCTTCTAATCAAGCTTCCCTTAACTAGCTCCACCTGAGGCCTATTAAATCAGTGGGGAAGATCTTTGATCATCTTAACACCACACAGATCTTTATCAGGGAAATTTGCTGCAAAAATTTTTTCCTCCACAATTTATCCTTTTAATTTTAACTGCATTGATTTCTTCATGCTTTTCAGTTTTATGTAAACCAGATTATCCATTTTCTTTCCTGTTACCCTCCCTATTCCTTGTTTAGTCAAGAACTCTTTGAAAGAACAGCTGCAAAAGATATCTTTTTTTTTAGTTTGCTTGTGATATGACCTTTCACATCTATGGCACATATCCATTTGGAACCTCTTGTATATGGTGTGAGATGTCTGTCTAAACAATTTCTGCCAGATTGTTTGCAGTTTCTGTGAAGTAGTGAATCTTTACCCCAGTAATTGAATGGAGTCTTTGGGTTTCATTGAACTCTATGCTACTGTGTTCATTGCATCTTTATGCTGTAGCCTATTCTACCCACTGACCAATTAATATATTTTTAAAAATATCATCGTCAAATTCTTTTGATGATTACTCCTTTATAATATAGATTGAAATGAGTGCTGCTAGACTTCTTTCTTTCTCACTTTTTCCCATAATTTCCCATGAGATTCATGACCTTTTTGGTTCTTCCAGATGAATTTTGCTATTTTTTCCCCCTCATCACCTTTCAGCCGTGATCATCAGCCATTCTTTCACTTCCCTGGTATTTAGTTCATTAAGGTCAGGTGACTTGAGCTCATTAAGGGCAATGACCTACTCGTTTTCCTACTTATTCTGAACATCTGCTTCCTCTTAGGTATTTTTCAGTCTCTAATTTGCAATTCAAAGGTCATTCTGCTTGGCAGTAAAAATAGAAGCCAATTTAAGAGTTGCCTTCTTTCTGTCGTCCACTGCTACCATCACCACTATCATCATCAGCAACATCATCATTGTCATGGTCACCATCATCTTCATTGTCACTGTTGTCTCCATTTCCATCATGGTCCTATTTTTATTTTGAGCCTTTTCTTTTCCCCGATATAATTCACAAACTGTTTTTTGCTGTCCTTTGATTTCATTACTCACCTCAGCTCATCCTGGGATATAACACTCTTCATGCTTACAGGGCCATATTAAACTTTTCTGTTCATACTCCGTTACCTGCCTTTGCTTCCATCTTCTCTAAATATTTCTTTTTTTTCTTTTTTTTTTAGTTTACAATACCCAGTTCCACAAGTTTTTGAGTTCCAAATTTTCTCTCCCCCCACTTCTCCCAAGATGGCACGTAATCTCATATAGGTTCTATATACACCTTCGCATTAAAATTATTTTCCCAATATGCAAGTTGTAAAAAAGAATTATAACCAATGAAATAAACCATCAGAAGGATGAAACAAAACCAAGAATAAAATAAAATAAACAAAGAGAGAACAAATAGTTTGCTTCAATCTGCATTCAGACTCTGTAATTCTTTCTCTGGATGTGGATAGCCTTTTCCATCATGAGTCTTTTGGAGTTGTCTTAGAACCTTGTATTGTTGAGAAGGGCCAAGTGTATCAAAGTTATTCATTACAGAAGCAATATGTCTGTGGTTGTGTAAAATGTTCTCCTGGTTCTGCTCCCTTCACTTGTCATCAGATCATATAAGTTTCTCCAGGTTCTTATGGAGTCAGTCTGCTCTTCATTTCTTATAGCACAATGTTATTCCATTACATTCATATACCACAATTTGTTTAGCCATTCCCCAATTGATGGGCATGCCCTTTTCCAATTTTTTGCCCCCACAAAAAGAGCTGCTATAAATATTTTTGTACATACTGGTTCTTTTCCCCCTTGTATGATCTCTTTGCAATATAGCCCTAGATGTGGTATTGCTGGGTCAAAGGGCATGCACATTTTTATAGCCCTTTGCTCATAGTTCCAAGTTGCTCTCCAGAATGGTTGGATCAGTTCACAACTCTACCAACAATGCAGTAGTGTTCTAATTTTCCCACATCTTCTCTAGCATTTATCATTTTCCTGTTTTGACATGTTAGCCAATCTGGCGGGAGAGATGCGGTACCTAAGAGTTGTTTTGATTTGCATTTCTCTAATTCACTAGAGCATTTTTCCATATGACTATAGAGATCTTTAATTTCTTTCTCTGAAAACTGCCTATTCATATCCTTTGACTGTCAATTGGGGACTGACTTGTATTCTTATACATTTGACTCAGTTCCCTGTATATTTTAGAGATGAGGACTTTGTTAGAGACATTGGTTGTAAAAATTCTTTCCCATTTTTCTGCTTCCCTCCTAATCTTGGTTGCATCACCTTTATTTGTACAAAAACTTTTCAATTTAATGTAATCAAAATTATCCATTTTGCATTTTGTAATGCTCTCTATCTCTTGTTTAGTTATAAATTCTTCCCTTCTTCATAAGTCTGACAGGTAAACTATTCCCTTCTCTCCCAAATTGCTTATAGTATCAGCCTTTATATCTAAATTGTGAACCCTTTTTCACTTTATTTTTGTATATGCAGTAAGATATTGGTCTGTGCCCAATTTCTGTCGTACTATTTTCCAGTTTTCCCTAAATATTCCTTAAAATAAAAAGGTAAATGTTGTGCTTCTTGTTTTTAGATTGTAGTGATTTTCTGATATACTTTTGTCCCCTTTCCCATCAAAATCTCCTTCACAATAGAAAAAACAATTGAGCAAAACCAAGCAACAGAATGGCCCCATTCAACAGAATATATAACATTTCACATTCATAATCTCCCCACTTTTTTATTGAGAGCAAGGAAGTGTGCTTTCCTGGGGCTGTGATTGATTCTTACAATTAGGCTTTTTAGTGTTGTTTTCATTTCTAGTATTACAGTCATTGTGTCTATTATTTTTTTCTGGTTCTGCTTATTTCGATATGCATTGATTCGTATAGCTCTTCCTATCCTTCTCTGAATTTCTCATACTTCTTGTTTTTAAATGTGAAACAATATGGCATTACATTTATGCCTTTTAAAATCCAAGTTGGTTGATGCATTTCTTGAACATCCACATCACTCTCTTTAAACAATATCCTTAATTACTCATGTCCTCAAAATTTATTTTTTGTCATTTCTATACTTCATGAGCTCATTTCCCTTGTAAGAATTTAGCCCATGGGATCTCATCTATCTCTTTTCTTAACCCTTTGAAATCTATTCTCTGGGAATCTGCGATACGTCTTAGTCCCTGCCTGACTTTTCTGTTTTTCAAGGTTTCCATTATTTCTGCCCTAAGAACTAGCTCTTTGTTGTTGGTGTGGATCAGATCTGTGATGCAAGTTTCCTTCCTTGGTTCCCCCACCATTTGAAGGATGATATTATTGTTAACATAAATCACATTATTAGTGGCTCTGTTTTGGCCAAGAGAGAGCAACCACAAATTTTTGGATAACTGAAGTCTCCCATCCCTATAATATCATACTTCCAATATAACTTTCTATCTTTATCTTAGCACTTAGCACAGTGCCTGGCACGTCGTAGGTACTTTATAAATGCTTGTTGACCTCTTGACTTTGCAGTAAAGCTCTTGACTCTCTAACTTCTTGTTTAGGATATTCTCTTTTCCTTCTAACATTTTTGGTCCACTGAGTACATTTTTATTCATGATTTTTTCTCCTTCCTTCTTTGCTTCCCTTCTCTCTCTCCCTTCCTCCCCTCCCTCTCTCCCTCTCTCCCTCTCTCTCTCTCTCTCTTTCTCTCTCTCTCTCTTTCTCTCTCTTTTCCTTTCCTCATTCCATCCCTCCTTCCCTCTCTTCCTTCCTCCCTTCCTCCCTCCCTTCCTTCCTTCCATCCTTCCTTCCTTTCTCTCTTTCTCTCCCTCCCTTCCTTTCTCCCTCCCTCCCCTCTCTCTCTTTCTTTGTTTCTTCCTTCCTTTTTCTTTCTTTCTCTCTTTCTTTCTTTCCTTCTCTCTCTTTCTTTTCTTCCTTCCTTCCTTCTTTTCTTTCTTTCTTTCTTTCTTTCTTTCTTTCTTTCTTTCTTCCTTTCTTCCTTCCTTCCTTCCTTCCTTTCTTTCTTTCTTTCTTTCTTCCTTCCTTCCTTTCTTCCTTCCTTTCTTTCTTTCTTTCTTTCTTTCTTTCTTTCTTTCTTTCTTTCTTTCTTTCTTTCTTTCTTTCTTTCTTTCTTTCTTTCTCTCCTCTCCTACTCCACCCAATATTCTCTCTCAAATTGGCCCTGTTCATTTTTACTCAAAATTCTTACTAATTTGAGCTTATTAGGGACATAGTGTCCCTCAAAGTTTTTCCCTAGGTCCACTACTCTGATCTCCCTAAACCCTGGATCATGACTAATCTCATTCTGTCTGAGGTATCACTAAAATCATCTTCTGTTTATCTATCCAATTCAAGGTGGTGAGAATTTAAAAAGCTTTAATAAGAAATTAAGGATAGGGGTGGAGCCAAGATGGTGGCTGGAAAGCAGGGACTTGTGTGAGCTCCCCACCAGGTCCCTCCAAAAACCTATAAAAAATGGCTCTGAACAAATTCTAGCACTGCAGAGCCCACAAAATAGCAGAGGGCAGCAGCCAGCCCAGGACAGCCTGGATGGTCGCTGGTTGAGGTCTATCATGCAGGGAGCGGAGGGGAACGGAGCCCAGCGTGGGTGGCGGCAGGACCAACCAGACCAGGAGCCGGGCAGAACAGGCCCTAGCACCCTGAATCAGTGAGCCACAGGAGCTGTGGCAGTTACCAGACTTCTCAACCCACAAACACCAAAGACAACAGAGAAAGTTAGTGGGAAAAGCTGCTGGGGACAGAGTGAAAAGAGTTTGGAGTTAGGTCACTGCCCTGGAGGCAGTGGGGGGAGGTGCAGCTACAGAACTAGAGCTGCAGTTGCTTCTGGCCCCAGGCCCACCTGGTGGGAGGAATTAAGTGGTGAATCAGAGCAGGAGTGCAGAGCCTGCTTAAGATTTTCATCAGGTCCGGTTTGGTGGTTCTTGGGGAAGGAGGAGTGCTGGTGTGGCAGAGCTGGCTGTATAGAAATGACTCTGAAAACAACAGTGCATCCCCTCAAGCTTGGAACAAAGTACTCTTTGCTCTACAAGCAGTCATATCCCAATGAAAAACTCAAGGGTCAAGTAAGTTGACTGGGAACATAGCCAGGCAGTGAAAATGCACTCAGATTCAGTCTCAGACTTTGGAATCTTTCTTTGGTGACAAAGAAGACCAAAACATACAGCCAGAAGAGGTCAACAAAGTCAAAGAGCCTACAACAAAAGCCTCCAAGAAAAACATGAACTGGTCTCAGGCCATGGAAGAGCTCAAAAAGGATTTGGAAAAGCAAGTTAGAGAAGTAGAGGAAAAATTGGGAAGAGAAATGAGAATGATGTGAGAAAATCATGAAAAACAAGTCAATGACTGGCTAAAGAAGACCCAA
>CM053622.1:44288384-44321376 GCA_028646595.1 Phalanger gymnotis | reverse complement strand
AAAACTCCTAGAAATATTGTTGCCAAATTCCAGAGCTCCCAGGTCAAGGAGAAAATACTGCAAGCAGCCAGAAAGAAACAATTTGAGTATTGTGGAAAAACAATAAGGATAACACAGGATCTAGCAGCTTCTATGTTAAGGGACCAAAGGGCTTGGAATATGATATTCTGGAGGTTAATGGAGCTAGGATTAAAACCAAGAATAATCTACCCAGCAAAACTGAGTATCATGCTCCAAGGCAAAATATGGATTTTCAACAAAACAGAGGACTTTCAAGCTTTCTCAGTGAAAAGACCAGAGCTGAATAGAAAATTTGACTTTCAAACACAAGACTCAAGAGAAGCATGAAAAGGTAAACAAGAAAGAAAAATCATAAGGGACTTACTAAAGCTGAATTGTTTTGTTTACATTCCTACATGGAAAGATGATATGTATGATTCATGAGACTTCAGTATCACAGTAGGTGAAAGGAATATGCAGATATTATATGTATATATATATACATATCTGTGCGTCTATGTATGTATATTTGTAGGTGTGTGTATATATATATATAGACAGAGGGCACAGGGTGAGTTGAATAAGAAGGGATGATATCTAAAAAAATAAAATCAAATTAAGGGATAAGAGAGGAAAATATTGAGAGAGGGAGAAAGGGAGCGATAGAATGGGCTAAATTATCTCACATAAAAGCGGCAAGAAAAAGTGGTTCTGTAGGAAGGGAAGAGGGGGCAAGTGAGGAGGAATGAGTAAATCTTGTTCTCATCAGATTTGACCTGAGGAGGGAATACCATATGCACTCAGCTGGGTATCTTACCCCACAGGAAAGAAGGAGGAAGAAGATAAAAAAGGGGGGATGATAGAAGGGAGGGCAGACAGGGGGATAATCAAAAACAAACACTTTTGAAAAGGGACAGGGCCAAGGGAGCAAATTCAATAAAGGGGGATAGGTTAGGAAGGAGCAAAACATAGTCAATCTTTCACAACATGAGTATCGTAGAAGGGTTTTACATAATGATATGATGTGGCGTATGTTGAATTGCTTGCCTTCTTAGAGAAGGTGGGCGGGGAGGGAAGAGGGGAGAGAATTTGGAACTCAAAGTTTAAAAAACAGACGTTCAAAAACAACAAAAAAAGTTTTTGCATGCAACTAGGAAATAAGATACACAGGCAATGGGGTGTAGAAATTTATCTTGCCCTACAGGAGAAGAAGGGAAGGGGGGATGGGAGGGGAGTGGGATGACAGAAGGGAGGGCTGACTGGTGAACGAGGCAACCAGAATACACGCCATCTTGGAGTGGGTGGGAGGGTAGAAATGGGGAGAAAATTTGGAATTCAAACTCTTGTGAAAATCAATGCTGAAAACTAAATATATTAAATAAATTAAATAAAATAAAAATAAATTAAAAAACAAACAAAAAAGAAATTAAGGATAACTTAAAAAAAAGAACAAACATAAAATGACCAAGTTTGAATAGGCATTGATAGTCTTTCATTTTATCTTACCTGATGCTGTCTGAGGAGTCTTCCTTCTCTTTAGCTTCTTTCTGTCCTCTCCTAATTCTTTCCTGTATGATAAGGATGGGGCAGTGGAAGAATAAATCTGTAGCCTAAATGGGAAACAGTGGATCATTTAGATGAGAGTACTCTTAAAAGTACTCACATATACTGAATGTTTTAAGATTTACAAAGTACTTTCCCGTAAATAACCCAGTGAAGTAGGCAATGCAGCTATTATTACTCCCTCATTTAAAAGAGAAAATTGCAGCTCAGAGTTTAGTTATTCTTCCAAGGTCACATTCAGTCAATGAGCATTTATTAAGTGCCAGGCACTGTGCTAAACTCTGGGGATACAAAGAAAAGCAAAAGATAGTCCTTGCTCTTGAGCAGCTCACAGTTTAATGAGGACGACATGTAAACAATGGTGTACAAACAAGCTACATATGGAATGAATTGGAAATAATCAACAGAGGAAATTATTATACAGTGTTAAGGGGGATTGGGAAAGATTTTTTGTAGAAGGTGAGTGGGTTTTTTTGATTGGGAAAGATTTTTTGTAGAAGGTGAGTGGTTTTTTTTAAGAGGAAATCATGGTTAAGTGACTCATCCAGGGTCACACAGGTAGTAAATATCTGAAGTCAGATTTGAAATCAGGTCCTCCTGACTCTAGGGCTGGCGCTCTATTCACTGCACCACCCTGCTTCTCCTAGAAGGTGAGTTCTTATCTGAGACTTGAAGGAAGCCGGGGAAAACGAGGCAAATAGGAGGGAAAAAAATGGAAAGCAAAGAGACCTTTTCACATAGTAAAATTTTCACACCTATGGATGATTATTTTTGTGTATTTGCTAACACCATAGACACTGACTCCATGTTTAGGCTCCCTATCTTCTGGGTGGGGGTGGGAGGAGGATATACACCAAAGGGGAATAGAAAAATTTGAGAAAAACCATTTTCTCACAGATCCTAAGTAGGGTCCCACTGTTGAATGAATTAAAATAGAAATATGTGGCAGATACCCTATCTAAATAACCTTTGGACTAATCTTCCCTATCCCCACCCCATAGCACCCATCTTCTGTTGCTAGTAGTAAGTGGTTAATGAATGTTTGTTGAATGAATGAATGACTTTTAGTGGAAGATAATGGGAGCTTCACTAGACAAGATAGTTTGACATGGTAATGGGTAGTTGAGGTATTCAGTTTCTGAGAATGGAACAGGGTGAACCCTGCAAGGCAGAAGAGTTGGGCTAGGTGAGGTAATGATGCTAAAAGGTAGAACATGAAGAAGGTAGTAGCACTTTTTGCAAAATGAAATAAAACCAAAGAGTCGGAGTGGGGGTAAAGAGAGATGAGAGAGAATACAAGATAAAATGAATCTAAACCAGGAGATTGGAGGAACTACTTTTCAAAGGGGCCCCAAGGAGAGAAAAGGTGGAAAGGATCCATAGGATTTAAAGTTGGAGGGGACCTCAGACTTCCTTCAGTGCAACTCATTCATTTTGCTCATGAGGAAACAAGCCCAAGTAGGTGAAGGGACATGTATTCAAGGTCATAGACATGGGAAGAGGCAGAAGTGAGTTGAGCTCAGTTTTTGTGACTCCAGTGCTTTTTCCACGATAAACCACAAAGACCATGAGAAAAGTAAGAAACATTATGGGGGGAAGGGTGGAGAAAGGGAATGTAGCCTGGGAAAGAGAAATTTCAGTTTCCAAGACTAACAAGTCAGGGTAGCTTTCTCATTGGTGGCTACCTTGGGCATGGTGGTGGTGGAGTAATAAATCCTACTTCATCACCCATGGTTCATGATTATAGCCTGTGGAATGAGGGTGGAGAACCTTATCGTGTTCCAAACCTTATTAAATGTTAAGATCCATACATGATGTATTTATGTGACAACTCCCCTCCCTCAACACAATAAGTATGGGAAAGCCTTTTACCATCATTCACTCTATCCAATACTCATCTATACTCACAGAGTTTAGTTTTCTTCTTATTCCATCAAAAAAATTACCCATTTTGTGTGCATATATTCCCTGTTGGGGAATATACAAAGCTTAGAATTTAAATATGGTCCCTATTCTATTTGAAGAAAACCCTGAGAATGGTCTCCAAATATAACCATACCGTCTTAGGAGGCTTGGCTAGGGTGAAAAGGGGGAAGCAGAGGATGAATCCCAAGAATTTTACTTATTATGCATCATACATAACATTAATGTAACTGCCCAGACCTAGTTAAGGATTTTTCTCATTGTTTGATTAAAAAGCCTAACCTGATTGATGCTGTAGCCTTCTCCCACTTCCTTTCAAGCTTATGCAGTACTCTCTTCCTGCTTCTTCCTTTGCTTATGTCTTTTACCATCGCCACCTGCCCAGAGAGAGCTCAGTGCTTTTGGGAACTAAAAACAACTCAAACTTCACATCAGGATTCTTGTTTGCACTACTTTTAGTTGCCTTTTGAAAAATATTTTTATTGATGTCTTTTGTTTTTCACATCCTTGTACTTTTCCCAGTATCCCTCCTCCTTCCCCTCTTCCTCCCAGAGAGTTATCCCATATACTCATTTATTTTAAGCAAAAATGACCTTGTCTCAGACTTGGTCTAAATCCTGTATGGGAGGTATAAAAAGAATTAATCCACAGGACTTAAGTGTATCTGAAATTCAACACAATGAAGAGAGAAAGGATCAGAAAATAAACCAAGAATTGAGAAGATTATAATAGGGCGGAAAGGTAAAAAGTTGGCTACAAAAGCATATAAAAGAGACATAAATTTATTGAAATAAATTTTGAGATCTTTTATATTGGGAGTGGTCTTCTGTGTCCCACTTCGCCTTTTGGGACTGGTTCAAAATAGGCTGGTTTTTTTTTTTTTACAGTCAAGGCTTATCATAAACCCAAAGGCTAAAAGCCAACACTGCTAGTATGACTCATATTTCTATAATACTTTAAAGGTTGCACGGGGCATTCCTAACAACACTTTGAAGCAGCTACTGTAAGAATTAAATAAAGAATTTGTATTGCTATCTTCTGTTTACATATTATTTGTTTACTATCACTAATGCATTATTTTCCCCACACCCTCTTTCTCTTATAAAGAATAAAAGAAAAAGAAGAAAAAAAAAGTTCAGTAAAACTAATCAACATACCCCCAAAGTCTGCCTTATGCAGTGTTCCATACTTGTGGTCCCCACCTATGTAAAGAAGTGGAAGAAAGTGTCTTCTCATAATTCTTCTTTTATGTCATTATAATGTTGAAGCATTCAGTTTTGATTATTTTGTTGTGATTGTTTCCATTTATATGATCGTGCCCTTGGTGGATATTGTTTTCCTGGTTCTCATTACTTCACTTTGCATCAGTTTCTATGTCTTTTCATGATTTTCTGTATTCATTCTATTCTTTGTTTTCTTTTAGGATAGGAATATTCCATTATATTCATGTTTCACAATTTGTTTAGCCATTCATCAATCAAAGGGCATCCACTTTGTTTCCAATTCTTTGCTACCACAGAACAGCAAATATAATTTATGATACGTTATAAATATTTGTATATATGCGGAGCTTTTCTTTTTGCCATTTACCTCCTCGGGATATATGCCTAGCAGTGGAATCTTTGGGTCAAAAGGTATAGTATTTCAGTCACTTTCTTTGTGTAGTTCCTGCTTTTCTGAATTGTTGGAGAAATTTACAATTCCACCTACAATGCATTCATGTGCCTTCTTTCCTCAAACTTGTTACAACAATTTGGCTAGCAGCTGTTGTGGGGGTGACAGATCAACACAAGCCCAACAACAAGAATGCTGCCAGCACAGGTTCTTTTGATCTGCTTTAGTAAGGAAGGCGACGTTAAGGGGATAACAATCTTACTTTAATCCAACATATACATATATCATTCGCTTAGCTTGGGGGAAAAAGCCAGCACCTTGAACTTCATAGCAAACACAAACAAATTACAAACATACATTCATAAACAGACCAAATACAATTCATAGTTACCAAGAAACCATCAACATCTGAGTTCAGCCGGGAGGCTCTTAAATTGGCTGCCCAGAGTCCCGCACCTCCAGGAGTGAGAGCCTCCAAGAGAATGCCAACCTCTGGATTTATATATGTTGTTCAGGGTCAAAGGTGAGTCACACATGTGACTCACCCACATGACCTAAAAGCATCACAAAAATGTGACTTAAACCCACATGGTCTAAGAGCCTCTGATGTCACAAACATGTCACTCAAACCCGTGTAAACTAGGCTTTCCCTTGAGGCAAGGAGGTCATCAAGGACTCCTGATTTAATCAAGGAAACAAAGGCCAAACTCTTCAAGGGCACTTGATTGAATAAGTGCTAAAAGCCCATCTTGATTGCCAACACAAATTCTCACCTCCAACATTGACTATTGAGATCCTCTGTCATGTTTGCCATTTTACTGGATGTGATGTAAAACCTCAGGGTTGTTTTGATGTGCTTTTCTCTTATTTCGATTATTCTCTCATCTGATTGTTAATAGTTTGCAATTTCTTTTGAGAACTATTTGCTTATACTCTTTGACCACTTATGTATTAGCAATGACTTTTGGTCTCATGTACCATGTGTCCCAAACTTCTTAGTGCAGTTTAAAGCTTTAGTAGCTTTGGGATACTGCATATTTCTGCCACTTGTTTAGGTATCTTCAGTATCTTTAGAAAGATTTTTTCTTGTTGACCTCTTTCCTTCTTATCCTAGTTGCATCAGTTTTGTTCACTCCAAAATTTTTCAATTTTTTATTGTCAAAATGACTTATTTTATCTTTTAAAATCACTTTTATCCTTTTTTTTTGGGTTAGGAATTTACCCCCTACACATATCCATAAAAGATATATTATGTATTTTTCTTCTATTTCTTATGTTAATTTCTTAACATTCAAGGCTTATATTTATTTTAAATTTATTGTGATATATGTTGCAGATGTTGGTCTAAACTGCTTTTCAGTTTTCCTAGCAATTCTTGCCAAATGTACAATTCTTTTCTATGTAATTTATATTTCCAGATTTATCTAATACTGGGATTATTGAGTTCAGTTATTTCTGATTCTTCCTTTACTATTTAGTTCCTTTAACCTACTTTAAATTTTTAAAAATTGTTTTAGCTTGCAGTTTGGAAGTGCTATTCTCTCTGCATTCCTACTTCGTGCTCCCTCCCCCTTATTTTCCTAGACATTATAGAGTTTTTGTTCCTCCAATGAATTTTATTCTTTTGGATATTTTATTCTTTTGTTTAGCTCTGTTATTATTTTATTTAGCTCCATAAAATGGCCCTTTAGTAGTTTGGTTGGTATAGCATTAAATCTATAAAATAACTTTGGTGGTATTGTAATTTTCATCAAATTGTCATGTCACAGCTATCAGCATTGAATATTTCTCCAGTTTATTTAAATTGTTCTTTATTTAAGGAATGCTTTGTAATCATATTTGTATTAGTCTTGAGTATGCCTTGGTGGATTGACTTTCAGATAATTTATAGATTTTGTGGTTATTTTGAATGGGACTTCCCTTTCTATTATTGCCCCTAGAATTTTATTATTGCTTTATGGAAATGCTATTGATTTTTGTTCAGTTACTTTGTAGTCTGTGGCTTTTTTGAAGCTACTTTACTAAATATCACATTTAATTTCTTTGATGATTCCCTAGTATTAAAAAATTCCAATTAATCATCTTTTATTTTCTCTCCCTTTCCCCATTGGAGGGAAAAGCACCCCTCAAACCTCTTATAACAAATATGCATAGTTATTTAAAAATATGTTCTCAAACCTGACATTTTAGAAAATGTATGCCTCATTCTACATCATGCATCCATCTCTTCTCTGTTGGGAGATGAGTAGCATGCTTCATTATTGCATTATCAGGCATCTGGAATTGGGACAGGTCACTTTGTTGATCAGAATTCTCAAGTCTTTCAAAGTTGTTTGTCTTTAAAATGTTATAAATTGTTTTCCTGGTTCTGATCACCTCACTTTGTATCAGTTCTTATAAGTCTTCCCAGGTTTCTCTGAAACTATCCCCTTCATTTCTTTTTTTTCTTTTTAATTTGATTTTTTCTATGAACAAAAATTCACCTTCTTTCTTTGTCGCTTGCTATCCATTGAATAAAGAAAAGCACAACCCTTGTAACAAATATGCATAGTAAAGTAGAATAAATTTCTATATTGACCATGTCAAAAAATATGCCTCAATCTGTCCCGAGTCCATCACTCCTCTATCAGAAAGTGCTTAGCATGTTTCATGATGAAATTCTGAAATTATGGTTGTCCATTGCTTTGATTAAAGTTCTCAAGTCTTTTGAAGTTGTTTGTCTTTACAATGTTGTTGTTATTGTATAAAATTTTCTCCTGGTTCTGCTCTCTTTATGATTTGTCCTTTGAGCCACTCATTCTTTAGGATTAGAATACTTAGTTTTTGATTAATTTTTAATCCATGCTTCAAAGGTCTTTTATTGAATTTAAGTTTTACTTCATTATGGTCAGAAAAATATGCATTTAATTTTTCTTCATTTGTTTGTGAGGTTTTTATGCCCTCGGTTTTTGTGAAAATTTTGCTGAGAAATACACAGCTGAGCAAAATGTATATTTCTTTATATTTCCATTTAGTATTGTTCAGAGGTCAGTCATAGCTAACTTTTCTAAAATTCTATCAATTTCTTTAACTTCTTTATTCTTTATTTTATGGTTAGATTAATGTAAGTCTGGTATAGTAAGATACCCCTCTAATATAGTTTTACTATCTATTTCCTCCTGTAACTCATTTAATTTTTCCTTTAAGAATCTGGATGCTGTGCCATTTGATGCATAAATGCTCAGTATTTATATTAATTCATTCTCTATGGTACTTTTTTTGCAAAATGTAGTTTCCTTGTTTATCTTTTTAAATTAGGTCTATTTTTGCTTTGTCTGAGATCATGATCACCATTACCGACTTTTTTTTACTCCAACTGAAGCATAATAGATTCTGCTTCAGCTCCTTATGTTAACTCTATGTATATATTTCCATTTCAAGTGTGTTTCTTGTAAACAACATATTGTTGTATTCTGATTTCTAATTTATTATGCTATCCTCTTCTATTTTATGGATGAGCCCATCCCATTCACATTCATAATTATGATTGCTAACTGTTTATTTCCCTCCACCTTATTTTCTTGTACTTTTCCTTCTCTTTTTTACATTGACACCTCCTCAAGAGTCTGTTTTGCTTCTGATCATGGCCTTCTTTAATATGCTTTCCTTTTTATTTCTCCCTTTTTCTTAACTCCTTTTCCTCCTACTTTCTTGTTGGGTAAGATGAATTTCTATACCCAACTCTGTGTGTGTGTGTGTGTGTGTGTGTGTGTGAGTGTGTGTATGTTCATTTCTTCCTCCTTGAACCAGTTCAGAAGAAAGTGAGGTTCAAGTTTGTCTGCTCCCCCATCCCCCCACTACACTCTCCATTGTATAAACTTGCCCTTGTGTGCTCCTGTATGAGGTAATTTTTTCCAATTCTTCCTCTCCCCAATGTATCCTTTCCCCCCATCCTTCTATTCTTTTGAGATCATCCTAAATTAATAAAATCATATGCAGGCTCTCTATCTAATTAAACTCTCTCTAAGAGTCCTAGTGATGATAAAATTCTGAGAGGTTACTCTCCTCATAGGAGAATGTAAACATTTTCATCTTGTTTAGTCTCTTATGATTTCTCCTTCATGTTTATCTTTTTTCCTTCTTTTAAGTCCTGTGTTTGAATGTAAAATTTTATGTTTAGCTCTGTTTTTTTTTTTCAACAGGAATGCTTGAAAGTCTTCTATTTTATTAAATGTCCATTTCTCTCTCTCTACTCCTCTCCCCACCCCCATAGGATTATACACAATTTTGCTGGATAGATTACTCTTGAATATATTCCTAAAATTTTTACCTTCCAGATTATCATCTTTCAAGTTGTCCGTTCCTTTATAGTGGTAGATGCTAAATTTTGTGTTTGACTGTGATACCATGATACTTGAATTCTTTGTTTCTTGTTATTTGCAGTATTTTCTCCTTAACCTAGGAGTTCTGGATTTTTGCTACAATATTGCTGGAAGTTTTCATTTTTTTAACCAATGGATTCTTTTAATTTCTACTTTGCCCTCTGGTTCTAAGATACATGTTCAGTTTTCCTTCATAATTTCTTGAAATATGATATCCTGGGCTCCTTTTTTTTTGGTTCATGTCTTTCAGGTAGTCCAGTGATTCTTAAATTATGTCTCCTTAATCTTTTTTCCTGGTCATTTTTTTGGGTATTACATACTTCTTCTTCTTCTTCCTCTTCCTCCTCCTCCTCTTCTTCTTCTTCTTCTTCTTCTTCTTCTTCTTCTTCTTCTTCTCCTCCTCCTCCTCCTTTTTTCTTTTTGACTTCTTTTGGTTATTTCTTTTTTTTCCCTCTGGTCTTCCAGTACAACTTTAATGGTTTCAAAGCTAAATATAGATGAACTGGATAATGGAAGAATGCTGTATTACCTGAGACAGATTAGAAAATGAGTCCTACTCAACTCTTATATACCCATATAGTACACAATGACCATATTAACATGCAAGATTGAGGACCTTCTTTCCATGCCTCAGTGGAGAGGTCTGTTGTACAAGTAGAGTTTTGTTCATTACAGGTTCTGACACGGGTTGGACCAATGGTCAAGCATCTCAACACAAATCCTGTTTTATAATCCAACAGTGAGGCAATACTTGACCCAAAAGATCAGAATGGATTTGGTAAACATTCAGCACTTAGCACCATATACCCATGAGAACCAAACATATGAGCACCTATATGATGCTATTAAAATTTTTTTCAAGGTTCAAAACCACTGACTGGAAGCACCATAGTCCATTGGAGCATTTTATTTGTATGTTTGTTTCACACCCTTAGAAAAAGAAATGCAAGATTTTTCCTCCTGTGTGTTTTCGTCTTGCTTCCTCATGGTCCATAATGCCAGATGAGGTTGTAAGCACAATAAACCCAAACTGATGGGATGGTAGGAGATTATTCTGCCACTTTTCCAGATCTGTCAATTGAACATCAAATCTGGGGCTGATTACACCACACTTGTTTAATCTGCCTGTGAGGTTCACAACAATTTTTCCTGCTCTGTGAACATCAATGATCTCAAATTCGCCGATATAATAAACATGCTTCATCATCACAGTTAAGAACCGGACGATTACTTTGGAGCACGGCCTAATGAGAACCTGGCATTTTCCTCACTTTTCTGCATTGTTGATGCTTTTGAGAGCGTCTGCCAGGACATTCATGTGCACCATGATGGCAGCGCTGCAAGATGGCGGAAAGAACTGTTATTTCTTGATATCTAATGGAGTCATTAGTTTCTGTTTGGTTAATTCTTTGTTTTTTTTTTTTTTGCAGGGGTGGGAGAAGGCAGGGCAATTGGGTTTAAGTGACTTGCCCAAGGTCACGCAGCTAGTAAGTGTGTCCAGTGTCTGTGGCCAGATTTGAACTCAGGTCCTCCTGACTCCAGGGCTGGTGCTCTACTCACTGTGCCACCCAGCTGCCCTTGTTTGGTTAATTCTAATTTTTAAGGAGTTATTTTCTTTACTAATTTTTTTTTACCTCTTACCATTTGTCTAATTCTAATTTTAAAGGACTTATTTTTCATTAATATTCCATACATCCTTTAGAAAACTTAATTTTTAAAAATAGCTTTTTAAAATTGGCCAGTTAATTTATTTTTAGTTTTCAACATTCACTTCCATAAGTTTAAAATTTTCTGCCTCTCTCTCTCCCCTCTCTCCCCAAGATGGCGTGCAATCTGATATAGGCTCTACACATACATTCCTATTAAATATATTATCACATTAGTCATGTTGTATAGAAGAATTAGAATGAATGGGAGTAACCATAAGAAAGAAAAAAAACATAAAACAAAAAAAACCAAAATAATTTATTTCGATCTGTATTCAGACTCCATATTTCTTTTTCTATTTGTGGATGGCATTTTCCATCATGAGTCTTTTGGAATTGTTTTAGGTCCTTGCATTGCTGAGAAGAGCTAAGTCTGTCAAAGTCAGTCATTGCACACTGTGGCTGTTACTGTGTATAATGTTCTTCTGGTTCTGCTCACTTCACTCAACATCAGTTCATATAGGTCTTTCCCAGTTTTTCTGAAATCTTCCTGTTAATCATTTCTTATGGCACAATAGTATTCCATAACATTCATATACCACAACTTGTTCAGCCATTCCCCAATTGATGGGCATCCCCTCAATTTCCAGTTCTTGGCCACCACAAAAAGAGCTGCTATAAATATTTTTGTACATGTGGGTCTTTTTCCCATTTTTATGATCTCTTTGGGATACAGCCCTAGAAGTGGTGTTGCTGGATCAAAGGGTATGAACATTTTTATAGCCCTTTGGGTATAGTTCCAAATTGCTCTCCAGAGTGGCTGGATCAGTTCACAACTATACCAACAATGAACTAGTTTTTCAATTTAAAGAGCTTTCTTGCATAGCTCTCATTTCCTTCTCCATTTTCCTTTCTTTTTTTTTTTGGCTCTAAAAAATCTATTTCTTTAACTCTCCTAAGAATTTTGTTTGGCTTGTGTCTGATCTGCATTTTTTTTTTCCTTTGTGGCTTTACTTATAGATGTTTTCAAGCCATTGTCTTCTTCTGTGTTTATGTCTTGAGTTTCCCTGTCACCATAGTAGCTCTTTATGGTTGGATTCTTTTTTTTTTTTGTTTATTCTTTCAGCCTACTTTTTGCCTTTAGATTTTATGTTAGTTTTGGGCTCTGCTTACTTCTGGGAGTGATGGTAGTGCTGTCTAGCCTGAGCTTCTGCCTTTTTATGGCCTTCTGAGGGTCTACATGTTTTCACTATTTCCAAAGTGGTGTGATCTGGGGAGAGGTTTGTTCACTTCCTCCTGGTATGAGTTCTATGAGTTTCTGTCCCAAGTTAGAGTCTGTTGGATTGTGTGTGGTTGGGCTCAGATCCACAAGCTAAGATTTTGGAACTTGTTCCTTGTTCCATACTCAGTTAGGTCCTCTCTCATTGGTGACTACTCCTCTCCACCTTGAAACTTTGACCCAGAAGTGGGTACTGGGCAATGGAGCTGGCAGATGACACTTGTTCCTGTTCCTGGAACTGGTTCAGGGTTTCCCTAGGATCCCTTTCTGTCCAAGTGCATCTAGCCTTGGTATTCAGTCACAGAGCCTTTATTGTCTCTGGGTGCCGAAATGTTCCCCATTGCTGCTTCTATTACCACCATGCTGCACTCCTAGCCAGTTCAACCCTGGTTCCCTGTCAGTGTTCACAGACCTTTCTGCCCATCTTCCTAAACTGCCCTGGGCTGGACAAATGACTCGAGGTGACTATTTTGGCTTTCCCAATCAGAATTTGATCTGGCAAATTTTTTTAGGTGTTGTGGAGATGGTGTGTTGGGTGATCATGGCAGAAATGTTGATTCCCGTTTCACCATCTTGACTTTGCCTCTCTGCTCACTTAACTCTGCATCATTTCTTACAAGTCTTCCCAGGCTTCTCAGAAATCATCATCATCATCATTTTTTACAGTGAAATAATCTTCTATTACATTCATCTACCATAATTTGTGTACTTCGCAATTGATGGGTACTCCCTTACCTTCCAGTTTTTGCCATTATAAAAACAACTGCTGTGTTTTTATACATCTCTGTCTTTCTCTCCCCCTCTCTCTCTCTCCTCGATATGAGGATATAGACCTAGTAGTGGTATTACTTAGCTAAAAGGTTGAACACTTTAGTGAGTTTTTGAGCATAGTTCCAAATTACTTTCCAGAATGGCTAGACCAGATAACAGTTCCACAATAATAAGAACAATAAGAATTATATTAATATAATTCTAACATAATATAATAAAGAACTATTATATTAATGGATGCAGAAAAAGCTTTTGACAAAATACAAAACTCATTTCTGATTAAAAAGCCACACTAGAAAGCATGGAATAGGTGGACATTATTTTAATATCTTACTATCATTCCCATGTTTAGGTATTAGGACTATACTTGTCTCATAAAAGGAGTTTGGTAATGTCCATTCTTACATTTGTATGATAATTTATGTAGTATAGGTATTAATTCTTTAAAAGTTTGATAAGATTCTTCTATAGACCCATTTACGTCAGGTTACCTCCTTTCCCCCAACCCTGCTTTGGTAGTTCCTTTATTGCTACTTCAATGTCCTCTTTTTTTTAAAGATACAATCATTAAGATATTTACTTTTAAGATATTCCATTAATTTAAGTATTTTATAGGTAGTATGGGCATGAGATCAACTCCCCCCCCCCCAACTTATATTCTCTGGGCTGACTCAATAACCCAACACACACTGTAGCAGTCTGGGGTTCCAAAAGAGAGGTCATTACTATACTGATACAATTCAAACTCTCTCAAGGGCTTGGGGGTAGCCTTAGTTTTTTTGGAGGGATACTCTCCTACCACTTGCTGTTATAGTTCTTGAGCCCCCACCAATGTACTTCTCTTTTACACAAAATCAGTCACCACAACATCATTAACTCAAACATAAAATATTTACTTAATGATAAAGAAAAGCAAGAATAATTACAGTACATATTTTTTAAAAAGAAAAATCAGAAAAAAACATAACTTTTACTTAATAAGTAAAGGCAGGAACAATCTAACATTGTACCTACATAATAGAAGGCAAAAGCTGCAATAATCAAAACATTACAATCCACCCATAAACCCGAATAATAGTTTCCTATCAATTCACTCATTGACTGTGGGAAAGAGTGGACACACACTTATAGAAACCTAGCAGGGAGGTAAATGAGTGAGGAATTCACAGCTCCGGACTATATACCTTGATGTCTTTGGTCTCTTCAGGAACAATCTGTACCATATGAAGCTGCTAGCTGCTCTCCCGTTCCTTACCACGGCCATTGTGTTTACTCTGCACTCAAGATATTGGAAAGCTCTTATGAATGTAAAATTCTTTCAAGGTCAAATGTTTCTTCCTCAGGGAATTGCTTAGTGGGATCTTCCTTAGGATAACGGTGCCACTTGTACACAGCCTTGCAAATCTTAAGAGAATCACGATTGAACATGTTATTGGCAGGCACGCTGTATCAGTAGGGAGCTAAATGGTACGGCAGATGGAGTTCCAATGTTAGTGTCAGGAAGACCTTAGTTTGAATGCTGCCTTGGGCACTTACTAGATGTGTTACCGTGGACAAGTCATTTAATCTCTATCTGTCTCAGTTTCCTCATCTATAAAATAATAATAGTAATTACCTTCCAGGGTTGCTGTGCGGATGAAATGAGATAATATTTGTAAACAACTTTGCAAAACTTAAAGTGTTATATAAGTGCTACCTATATAATTACAATAGCTATTAATATAATTATTTTAGCATTCCAAAAAAGAAGAATTGGGAATTTATTAGACTGACCTGTCCACACTGCAACACAGAGGAAAAGACAAAAAAAAAAGGTTTCTCCCAGCTCACAGTCACATTGTTGGGGGATGCCTGTGAGGCTTCATTGAGCTGGAAGAGTGATGATACGTGTCTCACAAAACGAGATCATAAAGAGAGGAGTCTCAATAGATAAAACAATCAAGGGAGAGAGTCTGCAGAGGCACTCTTAGGGATGGATAGGATGAATGATTAAGACAAACCGTCCCACGACAGTGGAACGCTTTCTAAAGTTAGAGCTGGTGTGATGTGTTACATGAATGTACTTAAACAGTTTTTCTCTAAATGGTTGCATGTCTAGGAATCTGCCTCCGCCAAACAGAATACTGAAAATAGAAACAAATGCAGCAATTACTACGGATTCATTCCCCCAGAGTGAAGGAGGAAAGAAGCCTGCATCTCTCCTTCAGTGTTCCAGAAGTACCCCTGAGTGGCTGGGGATGTACTATCAGTCTGAATCTTTTTTTTCTGGTGTCTTATTTCCACTTTTGGCTGCCATTAACTAGTGCTCTAGTTCCACTTAACCAATTAGCTCTGATTAGCTTTTACAAGGGAGTATTTATATTGAGGTGGGATATGGGGTGCTCAGGGTGGTCTAGCACCTCTGGCGTGGTGGCTTGCTGAGTCCTTTTTACAGCTGATCATCCACCTTTGGTGTCTATTTGGCACACAAACAACTCTCACCTGTGGCTTCAAGAAGCTATAGCTTGAGCGTTGGTCACCCCCGCTGCCCCCACCATAAACCTGCTAGGCAGATGGACTAAACCAGGTTGAGCGTAACTGACGGACCTTAAACCTGTCGGCGAGTTAGGGGGATGCTTTCAAGCATGTGAAGACTTCCCCCGGAATTGTTGAGAACAATTTGTTGCAACGACAACGAAACATAACAGATGCTGTGGAGTGCTTAGAGCTTGGTCAGACATTGAAGACATCAAGGTCATCTACTGCAACACGGGCCATTGCCAATCATCTTGACTTTTGTCTTGCCACTGGACTTCCATGACCATAGAAAAGAGCGAAGTTTATGACTTTGTGAAACTGCCTCACTTAAAAACAATCCACGCACAAGTCGAGACATCACTCCATGACGTCCTTGTTCCTCTTTGAAAATGAAGGACAAACGACAACGATTTGCCTCGAAGATATACAAAAAAGTATGAACAATTCCTCCTCCCTCCCACAATCTCCCCTATGCCATCTCAGTCTTTGGGGAAAATGAGTTCAGTTGAAGTTGTTTTTACACATAGTTTACCCACCAAGTTCATGGTCAAATTCAGCATTATTGTTGAAAGAGTCTCAGCTAGCCATGGGGTGGTCCTGAAAATTACTTCCCTTGACTCCTCCCAAGTGGCAGGCAGAAACACCTGGCATAGATTTTCCCACTCTCAGATCTCCTGGTGATACCTTCTCTTAACTTTTTTTTCTTTTTTTAAAAAATTTTATTTTATTTTACCAGAACACAAATACAGAATAGAGAAAAGAAACAAAAACATATCGCAAACTTAAATATTGAAACTTAAATACAAAATAAGAAAGAAAAAAGCATGTCATGTGCATAGTAGAACATAAGAGAGGATTCAAAATATGTAACAATAAATTTACATTTCAAGAAAACCTGTATGATAAATAATACACCTTGTGTTGAGAATTGTCCATCTTTTCTTTGCTTCCTTGTGTTTTCTTTTGTTCTCTGCTGTGCACTTTTTAACTTTGTTCTTTTTTTCCCCTCCCCTACCCCCCAGAAGGCTACGATATAGTTTAGATATGTTTCTCGATATATATACACATACCAATATAGACATACACTTACACATATATACGTGCATATATAGACATATACTTTCCCACACATGCTCTACTCCTGATTTTTGTTTTTATGTTTGTACTTATCTCTTGTTTCATATCCTTCCTGCCTCCTCTACTTTACTTCTACCCACTACATCACCCTCCTATTACTTGCCTACCTCTCCTCCACCAACCACTCTGCCCTCCCATTGATCTAAACATCCTTTACCTATTCCCTCATTCTCCCCTCTAAAAATCTCTTCCTGGTCCTAATCCCTCTCTTGTCCTCTCCCCCCTCACTAAGCCCCTACCATTTTACTTCTTCTAAATTTAGAAGACTTTCATACTCTTCTAAATATATATGTATTGTTCCCTCTTAAACCCATTCCTGATGAAAGTAGGTTACCAGAACTACCAGCCCTCCTCCCCCATCTAAATCCTCTGTATCCTTTCTTCCTCTTGCACCTCTTTTGTATTAAATAGTTACTCTTTTTAGTTGTTTCTAAATGGTTTTACTTTTTAAATTCATACCATAGTCTGGTTTATCCCCCTCTTTCTTATAAGCTCAACAATTATTAATAAGAATGTTAGACATACATTTTACATTTTATGTTATATAAAAGATAAGCAGTCTGTTCTTGTAAATCCCTTATAGTCAGTCTTTGGCATGTACCTTACGTTTCTCTTCGTTCTTGTATGTCGAATCTTCTGTTAAGTTGAGGACTTTTTTTTAAAACAAAGTCTTTAAAGTCTGAGGGTTTGTCAAATGTCCATTTTTTTTTCCATTCAAGATAATACTGAAATTTGAAGGGTATGAAATTTTCGGCCAGAGACCCAGGACTTCTACTCTTCGATATATTGTGTTCCAAGACTTGACTTTTTGAAACTCATGAAGTCATAGCTATCTTTCCCCCCTCCCCAATCTATTTATTTTGGTTTTCAATATTCACTTCCACAAGATTTTGAATTCCAAATTTTCTCCTATCTCTCTCCCTCCACCCCGTGATGGCATACATTCTGATTACTACTTCTCTCAATTTGCCTTCCCTTCTATTACCATCCCCCCTTCCCCTTCTATTTTCCTGTAGGGTAAGATAGATTTCTGTACCCCCTTGCCTGTGTATCTTATTTCCCAGTTGCATGTAAAAACAATTTTTAACATTCATTTTTTAAAACTTTGAGTTCCAAATTCTCTCCCTTTCTCCTTCCCCACCCACCCTCATTGAGAGGGCAAGCAATTCATTGTAGGTTATACATGTATAGTCATGCAAAACACTTCCATAATAGTTATGTCATGAAAGACTGACTATATTTCCCTCCATCCTATCCCACCCCCATTTATTCAGTTCTCTTCTTTGACCTTGTCCCTCCTCAAAAGTATTTGCTTCTGATCACTCCCTCTCATAATCTGCCCTCTCTTCTGTTACACCCTCGCTTATCCCCTTCCTCTTTACTTTACTGTAGGGTAAGATAGAATTCCATACCAAATTGAGTGCATATGTTATTCTCTCCTTAAGCCAAATCCGATGAAAGTAAGGTTCACTCATTCCTTCTCACCTCCTCCCTCTTCCCATCCACTGTAAAAGCTTTTTCTTGTCTCTTTTATGAGAGATAATTTACCCCATCCTACCTCTCCCTTTCTCCCTCTCCCAGTACATTCCTATCTCACCTCTTAATTTTATTTTTTAGATGTCATCCCTTCATGTTCAACTCACCCTGTGCCCTCTCTTTCTCTATACCTTCCCTACCCTAATACTGAGAAAGGTCTCATGAGTTACAAATATCATCTTTCCATGTAGGAATGTAAACAGTTCAACTTTAATAAGTCCCTTATGATTTCTCTTTCCTGTTTACTTTTCATGCTTCTCTTGAGTCTTGTATTTGAAAGTCAGTTTTTCTCTTTAGCTCTGGCTTCTCAAGAATACATTAAATTCCTCTTCATCTTTGAATATCAAATTTTTCCTTCTCATTGAATATACTCAGTTTTGCTGATAGGTGATTCTTAGTTTTAATCCTAGCTCCTTTGACCTCCAGAACATCATATTGCAGGTCCTCCAATCCCTTAATGTAGAAGCTGCTAAATCTTGTGTTATCCTGATTGTGTTTCCACAATTCCTGAATTATTTCTTTCTGGCTGCTTGAAATATTTTCTCCTTGACCTGGGAACTCTGGAATTTGGCTACAATATTTCTGGGAGTTTTCCTTTTGGGATCTCTTTCAGGAGATGATTGGTTGATTCTTTCAATGTTTATTTTACCCTCTGGTTCTAGAATATCAGAGCAATTTTCCTTGATAATTTTTTGAAAGATGATGTTTAGGTTCTTTTTTTGATCATGGTTTTCAGGTAGTCCAATAATTTTAAAATTATCTCTCCTGGATCTATTTTCCAGGTTAGTTGTTTTTCCAATGAGATATTTCATGTTGTCTTCTATTTTTTCATTCTTTTGGTTTTGTTTTATAATTTCTTGATTTCTCATAAAGTCATTAGTCTGCATTTGCTCCATTCTAATTTTTAAGGAATTATTTTCTTCAGTGGTCTTTTGGACCTCTTTTTCCATTTGGCCAACCCTGCTTTTTAAGGCATTCTTCTCCTCATTGGCTTTTTGGAGCTCTTTTGTCATTTGGGTTAGTCTATTTTTAAGGTGTTATTTTCTTCAGTATTTTTGGGTGTCTCCTTTAGCAAGCTGTTGACTTGTTTTTCATGATTTTTTTTGCATCACTTTCATTTCTCTTCCCATTTTTTCCTCTACTTGTTTTACTTGATTTTCAAAACTCTTTTTGAGCTCTTCCACGGCCTGAGACCAATTCATAGTTTTCTTGGAGGCTTTGGATGTAGAAGCTTTGACTTTGTTGTCTTCTTCTGATTGTATGTTTTGATCTTCCTTGTCACCAAAGTAAGATTCTATAATCTGAGTTTTTTTCTGTTGTTTGCTCATTTTCCCAGCCGATTACTTGGCTTTTTAACTTTTTTTTAAGGTAAGACTCTGCTTCCAGTGTGAAGGGTCTACCGTTCCAAGCTCCAGGGGTTTTGTGCAGCTGTTTTCATAGATATTTCTAGGGACCTGTAAGTTTTCAGTTCTTCTAAGGTGGTACAGTCTAAGAAGAGGTGTTTACTCCTTTCGTGGTCTGTGCTCTGGTCTGTGAGTGATCACAAGCACTCTTTTCTGCCTTGGAACTGTGAGGAGGGTTCCCTCTCCATTGCTGCCACAAGTTCTGCTATGCCAGTGCTCCTCTTCACCCCAAGACTGCCACCCAGATCCAAGTATAGGCAAAGCAACAGGGTCCTGCCTTAGTGCCAACAAAGAGATCCCTGTAATCTCCTTCCGACTAGTTGTTCGGTCCCCTTACTGTATGTGAGTTGAGAGCTCTAGAAGCAACTGCCGCTGCTGCTGCTGCCCCTGCTGTTGCTACCAACATTCCCTCTGCCCCAGGGCTGAAATGGGGCTGGTCTGTGCTCTTCTCTCACCCAGGTCCAACAGACTTTCTCACTGATCCTCTAAGTTGTCTTTGGGGTCCGTGGGTTGAGAAGTCTGGAAACTGCCACAGCTGCCAGTGATTCAGTCCCCTGAAGCCTGCTCCGGATTTGCTGTTGCATGGTGTATGCCAGTGTGGCCTGTGCTGGACTATGTGCCTCTCCCAGCTTGGTGCAATAGACCTTTCCCATCAACCTTCCAGGTTGTGTTGGTCTGGAGATTTGTTTCACTCTGTTTTTTTGTGGGTTATGCTGCTTTAGAATTTGTTTAGAGTCATTTTTTCATGGGTGTTTGGGGGAGAGCTCAAGTGATTTCCTGCATTAGTTTGCCATCTTGGTTCTGCCCCCCAGATCATAGCTATCTTAAATTTTTTTCATCTAAAACTGGAAAGAATAAATGCAGAGGCCATGAGCAAAGACTCATGTTTATGGGCCACAAGTCTGCCTTATACAGGGAAAGTCTGAGATCTCTTCATTTGTCTCTCACTAGAATTCAGCCTTCAGGCAGCACAGACTACAGAGAGACTAGATGTGACTGACTTGCACCTTTTAAATGCACTTGGCAATCACAAAGGATCTGCTTCATATATGACTGACAAATTAGAACCAGTTATAGAATGTCTGTACATGCCCCCAGTCTCTTCATGGCTTAACTTCTATTACCCATCATCAGACCTTTTTTGAAACAGTATCTCTCCCCTCCCCCAACCTCCACCCCGCCCATTTCATGTGGGGGTGATTCCAGCAGCTGAACATTCTACTGTCTTCTCACCAGCCCTTGTTACATAAAAAAAATAAAGGTTCTGACCTATCTAAAAAACAAACAAAGTAATCCTTAGATTACAGGTGATGAGCTCGTGGGCACCAGTTTCCTTCAGGAAGATTTAAAGGAGCTTTGAAAAGAATCTCCTGTGTCTTTGATCTGATGAGAGGAAGTGCTGGGAGAAGAGGGGAGGGAATGACTGGGAACTTCTCCCTCAGTCCATGTTTTGTATTTTCCTAGTCAAAACACCAATGTGTTGTAAGAAAAGCCAATTTGGAGTAGCAGGTCAGAAAAAAGTTTTGTTAAGGGACATACAGCTAAGCAAAGAATTCTATAGAAGAATCCCCCCTCCCCAATAGCCCATATAGCAGACATTTTATCCTTTAAGTAAAACAGCTTGTTATTTTTGAAGTTTTGTGTAGTTGTCCTCGCAAGAGGGACAGGGTGCTTTGTTTTCTCCCAGATCAGTTTTGTGTGTGGAACAAAGTACTTTGTTTTCTCTATAGCTGCCCTTGTTATGAGGAACTGGGGCAAATCCAGATCTAGGGAAGTGAACATGACTTGATGAATTGACACTTGAATGGAGAATAATTTGAAGATGGATTCACTCATGTCAAGATGGGGAAAATTCAGGCTCCCTCTTTCTCTTTGTCTTCATATTTAGGTGCTTCTGGGCTTTGAGAGTTCCTGGTTCTACACCAGGTAAGTTTCACACAGCAATATGCAATTCGAGACTGGATTGTTCTTTCCTATATATAGAAAAAGTTCTGTTTCTGACATCGCTTAACAGTAAAGTCTTGTTTTTTGATTGGTCTTGAAGGTCTTGAGCTCAGGAACAATCTTTTCTGAATTCATAATTGGTATATGAGGCAGCTTAACCTGGACTCACACGCAGGGGTCTTGGCATGGGTAGCTGTGCTTGTACTGGGCAGCTTCTCATGATTAGCCTAAGGATGACATATTCAGTAACTTTGAGAGGCAGCTGTTAAATCAGGATGGGCAGCCTGCCCAATTTAGATGATAATGATTATTCTAAGAGTGACCTTGTTTGTGTGTGTGTGTGTAAGACCTGCTCAGTAAGGTTTCTTGCAAAAACCCCTAAACTTTTGAATCTTTAGATTGCAAACTATAAGGTGATATTAAAGTATATAAAAACAAAAAACCAACAAAAATCTATTTTTAAAAATAATTAGTAGTTTAATTTAATATATTAAATAATTGTATTATTAAATTAATTAATGAAATTAGATTAAATTAAACTAAATATTAATAAAATTATTAATTAGTCACTGATAGCTTAATTAATTATTACTAATAATTACATTTTATATATAATATATAAAAATCACATAAATTTATTAATTATATAATTATATAAATATATATAATTAAATATATGATATATAAAATATATTGCACATTTATATATTATAATAATTATTCATTCATACTAAATTAATTATAAATAATCAATTATTGTTTACAAGCATCCAATTATTAATAAATAATTAATATTTTAATTAATTAATTATGAATGAGTAAATTATTGATTTATTACATTAAATTAAACTATGAATTGTTTTTAAAAATAGATTTTTTTATATCACTTACATGTATGCCTCCTTCAGCTGCCTCCAAGAGGGTGTATCAGTAAGGCAAGATTCACGATACTGATGGTGACCATGAATATGCCTGTATAGTTTGGAATCGCAAAGTATAAGAGATTTTCTATATGGAAGCTAGAAGAAGTAAAACATTTATTCAGATACCAGAGGATCAAATCCCAAAACCAATAACCCCAATTCAACATAGCAGTAATTGTATTCCAAAACCAGTGGGTTCACCTCACTGTAACAGCAAGGAGAATAAAATACAGTATCACAGCAAAGAGCCAACCCATCATCCTGTAACCTTCCCATAAACACTCATTTATGAATCCTAACTGTCTGCTTGCTTGTGTCTTCTCTTCCTGCAGTTCTGAAAGCCCTTGCAGTTCTCAGAGCCCTTCCAGTTCTGTCTATCACAGTTCTCTCTTCTTCTTTCAGTTCTGTCTTCTTTGCAGCTCTGTCATCTCTGCAGCTCTCTAGCCTGAGCTTAATGGCTACCCACAAAGCATATATATCCCGTGTAGGCCTGGGGCTTAGTACCTAGTAGCAAATGGGTGTAGGCCTGGGGCTTAGAGCCTAAGAGCAAAAGGGCATGGGCCTGCCTACAAGCAAGCCTCTCCTGATCAAGCTTCCCTTAACTAGCTCCACATGAGGCCTATTGAAGGGGCAGAGAAAGAGCTTTGATCACATTGGCACCACAGAGGTCCATCCTTTCTCACAAAAAATAGAAAGAAAAGGAAGAAGAGGAAGAAAAAAAATCAGCAAAACAAGTCAACATATTGACAGAACTCTGATGTTATTTGCAATTTTCCCCACCTATTGATCCCTTTCTCCTCCTTCAAAGGAGTGGGAGATATATCTTATATCTCTTATTTGAGACCAGGCTTTGTCATTATCATATGATATCATATGATATCATGTGATATCATATGATATCATATCATATCATAATATTCAGTTTGACTGTCTTGTCATTGTTTCTATTGACATGATTGCAGTCATTATGTTTATTGTTTCCTTGTTCTGTTTACTTCACTTTACATCAGCTCATATGTCTTTCCGTGATTCTACATTTGTAATTTCTTACAGAAAAAACCATATTCTATTATGTCCGCTTACCATAATTTGCTTCATCATTGAGGAGAGTCTACTTTGTTTCTAGTTCTTTGCTACTACAAAAGAGCTGTGTGGTATTTTGGCCCATATGGAGCTTTTCTTTTTTATCGTTCACCATAGTGTGATCTCTGAGGCAAAGGGTGTGACCAGCTTTGTCACTTTATTTGCATAATTCCAAATCACTTTCCAGAATTGCTATATAGATTCACATATCCACCAGCAATGAATTAATGTGCCTACCCTTCCATAACCTCTCCTACACCAACTCTTTTCATCCTTTGTCATTTTTGCCAATTTATTGGGTGTGTGATAGAGCCTCAAGGTTTTTTATGTGCATTTCTATTATTATTACTAATAACACGGGGCATTATTTATGTTGATTGTTTATAATTTACAATCCTTTTGAAAAGTATTTGCTCATATCCTTTGCTCACTTTATCTATTGGGGAAAAGCTTCTGTTTATATTTTTATATCATTGTTATTATATATTATTATTTTATTATTAATATACCATCATATATTATTTCTGTTATTCATGTTAGTTGTCTCAATATCTTGGATACCAAACTCTCATCAGAGATATTTAATAGCAAGACTCTTTTTCCCCTGAGTGAACTGCTTCTCTTCTTATTCTGGATTAATTTTGTTTATGTGAAAGATCTTCAATTTTGTATAATCAAAATTATTTTAATGATCTCTATCTTTTGTTTGGTTAAGAATTCCTTCCCTATCCATAGCTTTGAAATGTGTATGATTAATTTCTTTTCTATTTTTTGATGATATAACCTTTAATATTCATGTCACATATATCCATTTAGAATTTATTATGAAATATTCTGAGCCTAATTTCTGCTAGACTGCTTCCCAGTTTTCCCAGTAGTTCTTATCAAATAAGGAGTTCTTCCCTAGGTAATTCTTGTTTTTGAATTTATTGAAAACTAGGATATTGTATATATGATACTGTGAATCTCCACTTTATAGGCTTGTTTTTTTTTAAAGTATTCAATAAATGCCAAAAGTTACTTTCAAAACTGTCCTGTTTGCCTTTGCTTTCTTCTGAACTTCCTTCTCCCCCATTAGAAGTGTAGCAATGATTCTCTGCCCCTCATTTTCTGAGGCCCAGGTGTATTACCTTTCACCCCTTCCTCAGGGTTATCCAGTATGCTTGGGGGCAGCGGGGTTTCTCATCTCTGTCACTGGCTTAAGTCTCATTAATTACATTCCCCCAATTTTAGGGATCCAAGCATCTCAATTCTATTTTTCCACTTAATAGTCAGATTAGCTTTTACAAAGGAATTTCCCTTTAACACATTGGGGACATTATTACTCCCAATTTCTGGGTAAAGGAGAGTGATTAGTGTCATAGATAGCTCAGTTCCTATATTGCATCAGTTGTACCAGTTTCCAAGTCCAAATCACCACTCAGGGGAAATGCTGGTTCTCAGTTGGGCTGGTTGCAATATCTAACCTGAAATCCTGATCAGCATAGGTCAAGCTCCCAGGTCTGCACCTAAAATTGAAAAAGACCAATTAAACAAACCCTAAACCCCAAGCTAGTTTCTCAGAGCCACATAGCTTGGGGAAGGGGAAAGTGGACCTCAGGCCCTTTCCTACTTGGTGCCTGGTGTTGCTCAGGCAGTGAGTCCTTCACCCCTAGAAACCAATGGAAAGGAAAGAGAGAGTTCTATTCTAGTAAGGTAGTTTAAAGATATGAGCAGCTCCAGTTGTGCAGTCAGTGGAAAGAGGCTGCTCTCAACCATGTGGTAGGCCAACATAGAAAATGCATGTGCCAGTTACCTGTCTCCCAGAAACACATCCCCAGCTTCTTCCATGTGAGTTCTTCCATTTTAGATGATCTAGGCATGCACTAAACACCCATTATGGAATGTTAGCCCTATGTCATCATATGGTCCCTTCCAGCTGATCAAATAAATTGACCTTTCTAGGTGTCTCTTGATTCTCGTGTTTGTATTTGTGAGAATTGCTTGAAAGTTCTCTATTCCATTAAAGGCCAATCCCTGCACCTCTCTCCCCTCCCACTGGAGAAGGTTTATGCTTCGCTTTCTAGGGTAAGTTATTCTTGGTTATAAGCCAATAAGTCAACAAACATTTATTTAGTGCTTCCTATGTGTCAAGGCCTGTGCTAAGTGCTGGGGATCCAAGTGCAATGAATGAAATAATGCCTACTTCCAAGATGCTTACATTGAGTGCGTAGAGTCTAGGGCACAAAATGGCAGAAGCGATAGCCTTCCTGTCCCCTATCCTCAGACTATGTCTCCAGTGTTGTGATCTGCTCCAGGTATCATGGTTTAGGAATGATATTGACAAACTGGATAGAATCCAAAGGAGGGTGACCAGAAAAGTGAAGGGATTCAAAACTATCTGACAAGGGTATTGTTTGAAGAAGCCAGAGATCTTGAGCTTGGGAGAAGACTTAGCGGGGAAACTGACCCTCATCTTCAAGCATCTGCTTGGGCCTAAAGATCAGAACTAAAAGAAATAGGGACAAGCAGTGAGTATCATACATTTTTCAGCTCAATGTAAGGAATAACTTCTGAACGTTAAGAGATGTCCAACAATGGATCCATTTCTAATCACTGGAGGTCTTCAAGGAGAAGCTGGATGGCTATTTGTTGGAGATACTGTAGAGGAGAGTCATCCACTGAATGAGGGCATTGCACCTGGACCAGACAGCTTCTGAGGTTTCATCAAACTCTGAGATTCTGTGATACTAAGTGACAGAGAGAGATTTTAGCTCAAGGCAAGGAAAGTCTTTCTAACAATTAGAGCTTTTTAATGAAGTCTGCTTTATGTGGTGCTGATGTCTCCATCAACTGGAGTATTCAAGAAGAGTCTAGATGAGCATCTATTAGGAAGTGGTAGAAGGGACTCTTTATTGGTGTGAGGAGTTGATCTACATGACCTCTAACATTCTTTTTGGCTCTGATATTCTTTGGGCTTATGAGTTTCTCATGATCAAGGAGGAGACAGGCATTATCATGTATCTAGTCACACTGATTTCACTTCCTACAAGATCCATAGCAGGGGAAGAGCATTTTTCCTTGTGACTTGGATTGAGACTGGACCCAGATGGCTCTGGAGGAGAAAATGAGGCTGGTGACCTTGCACAGCCTTCCCTCACTCAAGTCAAAGTCAACCGCAAGTCATGTCATCATTTCCCTGATGTCATGGTCCTCTTTGAGAACCAAGGATGAACACAGCAACAGGGATTGATGTGTTCCCCCTTCTATTCTTTTGTTGGAATTAGTGGCCACTGCCTCCTACCCGTGAGGACCCTTGGAGGAGGTGAGAGTATGGATTATTTCCTCACTTTTTTGGCTGGCAAGAGATTTGGGTTTCAGAGAAGTATGGGCTACACATTCTGTTTGGAATATAGGCCTGGGCAAGATGGGATAACTTTCTTGGAGGATAAGGACACACAACGGACCCTAACAGAGGCCTCTCAGGGATGGATAAGTTGTAGGCTAGAGTCCTCTCTATGACAGCCCTCGTCTCTATAGGGAGATTTGCTACTTGAGGAATAGAGTGATAATTGGACAATTTGGCTAACAAGGAGCTATGGGGATTGAGTCCCAGAGGCCCCAGAAACTGTAAATATTCCCCTCATGCTCCCTGTCTTGCCCTCCTCCTGTATCTTCTGTCCCAGGCCAGGAGGGAATCCACTTATGCCTTTCTGCCCAAGTTTTCATGTCTGGTGTTGTCTCCCTCTGTCTTTCTTTGGGGCCAGGGCTGCTGACTTGTTCATCCTCCCTGTCCAGGGCAGAGAAAGTTGAGCCTGTCCCTTCTTGATGCTGTCTTAATCTTCCTGAGTCAGAATAGCCTGGTAAGCGTCCCTGGAGAACAAAGGCAGAGAGGTAAGGGTAGGCAGCCTGTCCATCCTCAGACGGGCCAGGGAGATTTGGATCTGTCCATGCTAGAGAGCCCTATCCCCTTCATACTCCACTTCCTACTCTGTCCAGGGCAGCCCTAAGCCCAGCCCAGCTCAGCACAATATTCAGCCTAGCTTCAGCCAGTCAGTTAACAAGCATGTAATTATGTGCCAGTCACTATGATAAGTTCCAGGGGTGGGGGAGACCAAAACAAGCAAAAACATGGTCTTCACTCTCTAAAAAGTCCCATTCTTAGGGGGAGACATTTAAATAACTGCATATGTACAAGATATGTACAGTGTAAATGGAAGAGAATCTCAGAGCAAAGGTTTAAGCCAGTCTAGGGTCCAGTCTGGAGCTGTTCATTCCAGCCTGGATAAGCTGGAATTCTAGCCAACTCAGCCCAGAGACCAGTCTGGTCTTGCTGCTCCAATCATTTCCTGTACTTCCTAGGTAAGCACAGACAACAATCATTAAAAGCTAGTGTTTAGGTAAAGGATAGTCCTGGGAGACCTGGCTTCTCCTCCATGCTTGTCTGCTCCAGTACTGTGTGACCTCTGACAAGTAATTTCAGAGGTTGTTTCTGTGTCTACAAGTCTGGCTGTGTGTCTACATGTGTATAGATTCAGGGTTTCTGTGTGTGTCTCTGAACATTTGGTTATGGAGCTGTATATGATTCCAAGATCTATATGTCTAGACCCAGTCTGTTTCCTACCTTACCAAATATCTAGCAGCTCAAACTCTGCATGTCCCAAACAGAACTCATTATCTTGCCCCCGCAAATGCACCCTCTTTCCAACTCCCAATATTTGTAGTGGGCATCACCATTCATCTAGTCTACAAGATTTGTGACCTTGGAGTCATTATTGACTCTCCACTCTCCTAAACTCCATATATCAAATTGCTCGTCGAATCTGGCCATTTCTGTTTCCAACTCTCTCCCACATGTCCTTTTCTCTCTATTTACACAACTACCACCTTCGTTCAAGGCCACATCATTTCTTGTCTCTACTATACCGCAGTAGCCTCTTAATTGGTCTTTCTGCTATCAGCCTCTCACCCGTCCCACACATCTCCTACAAAGCTGCTGAAATGATTTTGCTAAAGCACTGGTCTGACTGTAGTACTCCACTTTTCAATAAATTTCACTCACTCCCTATTCCTTCTAGGGTCAAATAATAACTTCTTTCTTGTTATTTACAACTCTTTATAACCTGGTTCCAGCCCATATTTCTAGTCTTATGCATTTCTCTCCATGCAAGCTATGGTCCAGTTAAACTGGTTGTTTTGCTCTTCCTTATACCTGACACTCCATCTCCCACCTTTGAGCATATTTCCAAGCTCTTACCTATGTGCAGAATGTTCTCCCTCCTCATCTCTGATTCTTAGACTCCCTAGTTTTATTCAAAGCTCAAGCGTAGCGCCACCTTCCACTTGAAGCCTTTTCTGATTGTCCCTTCTGTCAAAATTTTTTTCTTGTATATATTTTGTATTTTTCTATATAGGTAAATGTCTCCCTACTAGAATGGGACATTCTAGCTAGATGGCCCAGTGGATAAGTGCTGGTCTGGATTTAGGAAGACTCATTTTCCTGAGTTCGAATCTGGCCTCAGACGCTAGCCGTTTGACCCTGGGTAAGTCACTTTATACTGTTTGCCTCAGTTTCCTCATCTGTAAAATGAGCTGGAGAAGGAAATAGCAAGCCACTCCATTATCTTTGCCAAGAAAACCCCAAAGGGGATCATGGAGAATTGGACACAACTGAAACAACTCAACAATAACAACAAAGAACTCCTTGAGGACAGAGACTGAATCTTTTTTGTCATTGTATGCCCAGCACCTGTGCCCAGAACATTTAATAAATGCTTGTTGATTGATTGTGTGCCTGGGTATGGGAGCCTGAGAGTTTCTGTGTGTTTTGGCTGTGGGTTTGTGTGCATCTGTATGGATCTATGAGGTGTGTGGGATCACTGTGTCTGGCTTGTACATGTGCTATTGGGTATGCCTCTTCTCTCCTACCTCAGCTGCAAGAGAAGCAGACTGTGCAGGCTTGTACATGTGCTATTTGCAGAAAGTACCATGCTAGGAGAAAAGCTAGCTCTTTGGATCACAGACTCAAGGTACAAAGAGAAATTGAAGGAATAACACTAGGGTGAACTGAATAAGATTAATTTTAATAGGGACAAATGTAAAGTCTTATGTGGGTTCGAAAATCAAATTCATACATACAAGTTGGGGAAGGTATTACTAGTTAGCAAAAAATTCTGGGGGTTTTAGTGTACTATAGACTAAATACCAATCACCAGTGGGATGCAGAAGCACAGAAAACAAATGCAATTTTAGGATGTATTAAGAATGGCGTGTTACCTGAGAATAAGGAGGTGATAGTTCTGCTTTGTCAGACCCACACTTGGAGCAGTATCATCGGGACAAGATTTTTTAGGAAGGACATTGATAAGCTGGAGAATATATAAAGGAAGGCAATTAGAATAGGGAAAGTCTTTGGGTTTCATGCCATATGAAGAGTCACTGAAGAATCCAAAGGAAAGAAGACACAAGGGGGATGTGGAAGCTGCCTTCAAGTATTTGAATGGCAGATATGTAGAAGATGGGTTAGAGCTTTTCTGTTTGGCTTGAGAGACCAGAACTAAGGGCAATGGAGTGGGGATGGGGAGCTATAAAGAGGCAGATTTAGGCTGGACAACAGGAAAATCTTCCTGACAATTAGAGCTACCTCAAGTGGACTGGGCTGCTATGGAAAGTTGTGGGGTACATATTTCTAGGAATGGCTAGATGACCACTAATGTTCATATGTTGACTTTGTCGGCAGGTCTGTATGGGATTGGCAGTTGGGATTGGCAGTTGGATGTGTTGAGGGAGCATTAGGGTTATGTTTAGATGTCATGGAAAACCAAATTTGGCTCTCCCAGAGTGAGGACCATTGGTCCTGGACCTCTGCTTCTCTTGCAGCTGAGGTAGGAGAGATGAGGCATACCTGAGGCTTTCCTTTGCTAAGTTCCCAGAAAGATTAGAGATACCAAACCAACATGGACTGGGGAAAAAACCTAGCTCTCCCTTTGGAACTAGCTTTTGGTTATGATACAGTTACTCCAAAGGAGTAATTACAAGCTTTTCTTTCTTTGGTTCCCTTAGGAGGAAGAGGAACAGAATTTCTTTGGTTTCATCATCCTGACCACCTAGGGAAAATTTCCAGCTAATTGTCCTGGTCAATTGCAGGAGTGTTTAATTCATTGCAACTCAGCAAGGGAACAGGCACAGGGTAGTGGGGAGAGCCTTTGTTGGGGGAGGCAGGAGACTTGGTTTCTGATCTTGGCTCCGCTCCTGGCTCCTGATGGGAGCTTGGGCAAAACATTCTGACATATATTTTGTCATATGTATCAGGGTCCTTTCAGCTCTGACATTCTCCATCCTAAGATCCCTTTCTACTCTGATATTCTATGTCCTAAAGTCCCTGCTAGCTCTGACAATCTATTTTCTATGTTCCTTTTCACCTGTGACATTCCACATTCCAAGAGCCTCTCAGGCTCTGAAGTCTTGTGTTCAGTGTTTAAGTATTTACTTTGGATCTTCTGAGCATTGGTCCCCATGCTCGAAGCTGTGGCAATGAGACTAATGAATACATGGTTCTTACATATAAAGAGCACATGATAGTGACCAGACACATGTCCCCAAAAATGTGGCAACCAATGCAAGTATCAAGTGCCAAATAAATAGCACAGAGATGAGTGTGCCAGGGTCTGTGTCAAACTCATTTGACATGACTGATCTGGGTAAACTGTTTCCCCAAAGGATGCTTGAAAAAAGTAGCAGAACTTTTCAAGGTTTACCCTTCCCCCCAATTACTTCCTCTTCCTGCTGATTTGTATGGAATAAGTATTAGAAGCAGCAGAAACCTAGAATGCAAGTCTTCTGCCTTTGAAGTTTTGGGCTCTAAATGAAGGGAATTGAAGTTTTCATCTCTGTGGCCTCCTCAAGGAACAGAGGCAAGAATCCTGGACTCATCATCACAAGACCTGTATTTACATCATGCTTCTGCTGTTTTCCACTGGTGTGACTTTGGGCAAGTCACTGTAACCCAACGGGTCTCAATTCCCTCATCTGTAAAATGTAAAATGGTGGAATTAGACTAGATGAACTCTGAGATTCCTTCTAGCTTTAGATCTATATGTTGCTAAAGGTTGGAATTTTGGAAAAAGGAGGATATGGGGAATGAGTAGGTAGATAAGAAAATGGTGTCAATAATAATGTAGGTAAGTGTAAATATTATCCCCACTTTGCAGATATAGAAAAAGGCTCAAGAGGTTATTTACTTGTCCAGGATCCCATAGATAGTAAATATTAGAGACACGATCTGAGCTACAATTTACAATATTAGATGGATGAGATTTTGGGCAATGGATAGGAAGGATTTTACCAGAGTTGGGAAAAATGTATTTGGCTTTAACATCGACATCTTGATCAACATAAGAAAACAGATAAAGCAGCCCAGATGAAACTGTAACATGAGTGACAATGCAGGACAAAAGGTGAGATGTTGAAAGAAGAATTCTAGTGGAAGTTATAATGATAGAATGTGCTGGAAGGAAACTTAGAAGGCCACTGAGTTCAATTGTTCCATTTTTCAGATCAGGAAACTATGGCACAGACAAGCTAAGTGACGGATCCAGGGTTACGCAGCTTAGAAGTGTCAGAGCCAGGATCTGAATCCAAGTCTTCTTGATCCTAGGTCTAATGCCTCTAGTCTAGTGTTGCTATACATTACAGTTGTACAGGAGTTCACAGAATGAAGTCAATAGGAAGGAGGTAAGGATTAAAAAATATGCTGGAATGATGGATTGAAACTCACTATAACACAGAAAGGGATTTTATCTGGTCCAAATGCATTTTATAAATGAGAATCTAATAAGATTAAGTTTAATGGAGATAAAAATAAAATTGTATGTTGTCACATGAAGATGTAGAATATAAGCTCCCTGAGGGCAGGAACTTTTAATTTTTGTCCTTATTTCCCCAACATCTATCGCAATGCTTGACATATAGTATGCACTCAGTATAAACTTGTCGACTTAAATTGATTTGAGGACTGGTTGAAGGAATTGAGCAAGTTTAGCCTGGAGAAGAGGAGATATTAGGGGAAACATGATAGCTATCTTCAAGTATCTGAAGGACTGGTAGGTGAAAGAGGGATTGGGCTTGTTTTGCTTGGTCCCAGGAGGCAGAGCAGGAAGTAATGGGTAGTACATGTAGAGGAATGGATTTCAACTCAGTCTAAGGAAGAACTTTCTTTTTTTTTTTTTAAGGTAATTACTTATTTGTTTGGTTTTCAGCATTGATTTTCACAGGCGTTTGAATTACAAATTTTCTCCCCATTTCCTCCCCCCCC
>CM053622.1:44231650-44287884 GCA_028646595.1 Phalanger gymnotis | reverse complement strand
GCTGTCCTGGGCTGGAGCCCTGCTTCCCTCTGCCACTTTGTGGGTTCTGCAGCTCTAGAATTGGTTCAGAGCCATTTTTAATAGGTTTTTGGAGGGACTTGGTGGGGAGCTCACGCCAGTCACTGCTTCCCAGCCACCATCTTTCTAAGGAAGAACTTTCTAACTATTACAGGTGTCTAAAAGTGGAAGTGTGCTGATTCAGGAGGTAGTGAGATTCATTGGTTGTTGGAATTTGAATGATTGTCAGAGATTGAATTTGGGGAGAGGAAATTTCGGATACTTGAAAAATTGAAGGACAATAAGGAAATGGACTACAATTACCTATTAAGCTCCTCCTCATAAAAGATACTCTGTCTCTTGTCTCTAGCACTGGCTGTTAGCTATTTCTGGAATGATCTCACTCTTCGCCTCCATATCTTGCCTTTCCTGGTTTCCTTAAAGACTCCTCAAATTCCACCTTTTGAATAAGGCTTTTCCTCATTTCTTCAACTACTCATGTCTTCCTCTCTGAGACTACCTTTCATCTACTCTCTAGTACTTTGCAGGAACCTAGCTGATTATGTGTTTTTCCCCTAGTAGAATGTGACCTCTTTGAGGACAGGGGAAATAATTTTGCTATTCTTTATATCCTGGATACTTAGAGCAAAGTGCCCCGTGCATAGTAAGCACTTAATAAATGCTTGTTAACTGACTGACTGAAGATAAAAGAGAAGACCTAGAGATGAAGGAGGAGGATGAGCAGGAAGACATGAAGAGGAGGAAAAGAAGGATGTCAGAAAGAAAAAGAGAAGTAGGAAGAGAAAGAGGAGAACTCAAATTGAAGGAGAAGAGGAAGGAAAAAGATTCATAAAGGAGGAGGAGAAGTAGGAGATGGGCTCACAGAGAAGGGTAAACAGTTGGCTAGACAAGGACAGGAAAGGAAGTTAGGGATAGTTGTCAACATGCTAACAAAGGGCTAATGGGGTGAAGAGAGTGACTACTCTTGAGTCAAAGGTGTCTGGAAGTAGTTTGCTACAACAACTTTTAGGTGATATACTAGCAAGAATTCAAAGAACTGAGGATCTCATTATCAGAAGGTATAATGAACAGGCAGAATTTTGTAGTGATCTTCACTATGCCATGTTAGTATTTTTGCCATGATCACATTCCTGCTGTCTATTCTTAATTTGCTGGCTAATCATCCTCCTAGAAGAGAAGAAAAAGGGGTTGGAAGAATGCCTCTCTACTTCTCAGGATGTCAAGGAGAATGAAGTATTTCTTCAAAAAAGTGAAGAAAACCTTCAGCGTAAAAAAAAGGAGAAAAAGGATCTGAATGTATAGAGAGATTATTGATTTCGGAATGAGGTTAGAGTCAGTCAACCAGTAAACATGCTATTATTAAGTGCTTTCTACGTGCCAGGCACAGTGGAAAAAGGGTGAAAGAATGTGACACGCAGGAGAAAGGGAAGAAGGATGACTGAACTTGGAGCTGGCAAACAATTATGAGGTTCTTCCAAAGGCAGAGCGAGCTGGACACCCTGAAGATGAAGCAGCTTCATGTGTTCTAAAGAACGATGCTGTGGATTCACAGGGGCTGTCAGGATTGAGATCATCTAGTAAGAGCGAGAAGAAGAAACAAATAGTGGTGGTGTTTGGTGACTTGCTGCTGGATGCTCCTAAAGCAGTCATTTGTGAAGCCGAGAATAACCACAAAGAGTTTTACTGCCTTTTTGGATTCATGTATCCAGAACATGACAGAGAACCTACCATGATGTTGAACTAGATAGCTATTACTCACCTCTTGTGATTCATGTGGGTGTAAATGAAGTGACCAGAGGAAATCCAGATGGCATTGCTAAGGATTTGAAAGTCTTGGGTATCTTAGGAGCCATCACTACTGCCCAGTGAGGGTGAAGGCTTCAGAAGAGAAAGTTAGTTTTGGGAAATGAACATTTGGTTAGGAAAAAAAGATATCTGGAATCATTTTTGGATTCTTAGACTATGGAGTAAAACATAGTAAATGATGAGTCCTTGGTGGAGTGTACCTAACAAGGCTGGTAAGGATGTATTTGCCTGGAGTCTTGAAAATGTAATCAAAATTTAAATTGCAAATGAAGGGAGATTCTGGAATATGTGGGACATTGAATTTCCATGAAATTATATATGTTCAAACTATTTACATTGTTTAATGTAAAGTAATGTAACGATTATATTGTTTAATGGATCATTGTCTACCTGGAAAGAAGAGTCATAAAATCTTAGAGTCATAGAATTTTAGGGCCAAAAGGGCTTTTGAGAAACCTAGAGTATTATGGAACACAGCCCAAGAACTCTGTCTTTGGTTCTGTTTTTTTAATCTTATAATTATTTGTTGTTTACTCAGTTACCTAAGAGTTCTCCAGTTCCTTTGACATGGTTTTGTGTGTCCTTTCTAGGGACTTGTGCTGGTTTGTGAAAATTGACTGCTAAATTTTCAGTGTGAAAATTTGCATCTTGGAAAAAGGCAGATACTACAATTCAAGGACAGTTAGGTGGCACAAGGGATAGAGTGCCAGGCCTGGAATCAGAAAGACTCATCTTCTTGAGTTCAAATCCAGCCTCAGACACATACTAGCTGTGTGACCCTGGGCACTTAACAATGTTTGCTTTAGTTTCTTCATCCTTAAAATGAGCTGGAGAAGGAAAAGGTAAACCACTTCAGTATTTTTGCAAAAAAAAAAAAAACAAAGACAAAAAAACCCAAAACACTGAACAAATCCTAAATGGGGTCACTAAGAGTGGGACATGACTGAAAAATGACTGAACAACAGCAAATTATTAGACATTGATTTATTGTTTTCTTAGTCATCAAGGTTTGAAAAAGTGATGGAGAGAATATTAATAACTCAAATTAAACTTAACATTGTGTCCTGATTACATTTTTACTTATAGAGTCAATTGTTAAACATTCACTAGAATACTACTACTGGTAGTCCTTCTGGATTCATTCCAGTTTATCACTGTCATTCCCAAAATGTAGCCCAATAATGGAACATAATATTCTAGATGGAGTCTAATCTTGAAGACAGAGATCATGTCCCACCTGAGTCATTTATTCTCCTGTTCTCTCTATAAGTTCTCATGTTGTATGGACTTAATTGCCATCACCATCCAGGATTCGCTCCTGTAGCTTATCAATGGAGGAAAACATTGAAAATTTGTTAAATTTGTAAATAACACAAAACGGAGAATGAAAGATAATCTATCAGGTGGCAGAATCAAGATTCTAAAAGAGCTTCATTGACTGGAGTGATGGGTTGAATCCAATAAAATTAAATTTACCAAAAATAAATGCCAAATCCAGTAGTTAAATTAAAAAGTTATGTATCTCAAGGGCAGAGAGTGTTGGCTTGACAAAAAGCCATGTGAAAAAAAAAAACCTTTATTAGCCAACAGTGTAGTTCTGAAGGTACTCAGGAAAACTAATTTGCTCTTTAGTTTAATAAAACTAAAATAGATACTTAGTGTTTTCATCAGTAAGACAATTGTTTCCTTGCTCTGTTTCAGACTATATCTGGAGTACTACATTCTATTCTTGGATTACATTTTGGAAATGAAATTGACAAGTTGCAGTGAATTCAGAAAAAGTCTGCCAGTAGGAACTGGAGAAGTCTTGGAAGGTGGGAAACACAAGAAGTGTCTACAAATATCTGAAAAACTGTCATGGAATGGAATGTGGGGGTGGGAAGATTCACTTTTATTGGTTGCAGAAAACAGAACTAGGATCAATCTGAGGAACTAATATCTTAATTCAGTGGGGAAAAGGGCTAGAGAGTGAATTTGAGATTTCATTGGTAAAGGGAGTTCCCAGGAGAGGAAACACCTATCACAGCAGGTGGATATCTTCTCTACAATTTATAGTCTTAGAGAGTTATCTAAAGGAAAAGCTAAATGACACATCCGGGGTCATACAGTTAGGCTATGTCAGAGGGTGGGTTTGAACTCAAGTCTTCCAGACTGCAAGGCCATTTTTCTATCTATCCACTACTCTGTAGCTGCCTCTTATCTCTTAAGTTTAACAGAAGGAAAAACAATCTTTCTAACAGATTTTTCTTTCAAAGAACTAGATTTTCAGTGGGGAAATTCTTCTGGGACCTCTCCCAAATACACAATTTTAGGATACTTTGATTTCTTTCCCTTTCCATGCCTACGTAGCTGCTAACATAGTTCCATATTGGGTGGTTGTTATCTTTTATTCTCGAATAGCACCAAAATGACATCACTATTCTAGAGTCAAGTTTCAGTGTGTCCAGCTGTAGGTGATCAGACCAATACAAGCTCGGAATGCTCCACCACGGGTTAGGCACAAATAGTCCATGTGAAGATTTGGAGTGGATTCTCTAAATTCGGGCATCTTACACTTCTTCTGAGTGGTTTCAATTGTGCTTTCCTCATACAGCGCAGCACCTTCTCTGATGTGGGTACGCCATTGCTGAGCAAACCTGTGCCAGTGTCTCCCATGTCACACAATCAATTCCAAAGTTCTTAAGAGAAACTTGAAAGTGTCCTTGTATCGCTTCTTCTGACCACCTTGTGAGCACTTGCCCTGTGTGAGTTCTCCATAAAATAGTCTTTCTGGCAAGCACACATTTGGCATTTGAACAATGTGGCCAGCCTATCAGAGTTGCACTCTCTGAAGCAAAGTTTAAATGCTTGGCAGTTTAGCTCCGGAAAGGACTTCAGTGTCTGCTATCTGATCCTGACAAGTGATCTCCAGAATGTTCCTAAGACAATTCAGATGGAAGCAATTTAGTTTTCTGGCATGGTGCTGGTAGACTGTCCAGGTTTCACAGGCATATAATGAGGTCAGTATAATGGCTCTGTAGACCTTCAATTTGTTAGTCAGCCTAGTACCTCCTGTCTCCTACACTTTCCTTTGGAACCTCCCAAACACTGAGCTAGCTCTGGCAATGCTCGTGTCATTCTTATTATCAATGTATACATCCCTGGAAAGAACACTACCAAGGTAAGTGAACTTATCCACAGCATTCGAAACTTCTTCATTTGCTGTAACTGAAGGTTCCATGTATGGATGGTGTGGTGGCGGCTGATGGAGAACTTGTGTTTTCTTGGTGTTAATTGTTAGGCCGAAATTAGCACAAGCAGCAGAGACTAGATCCATATTTTGCTGTATCTTAGCTTCAGAGGCTGCATTGAGTGCACAATCATCTGCAAACAGAAAATGCTAAGAGGCTGCTAACACAAAGCCTCTTTAATTCCCTGATTGCTGCACAGCAAATCAACCAAAAGGTAAAAGTTTGCTTTAGAGAGTGAGTGTGGTTGCTACCTTCCTGGGTATAATGCTGATTAATAATAGAATTCTGAAATTATAGAATCTTAAAAATCATAGAATCTCAGTCTGAAGGGATTTCAAAGGATTTCTAATTCAATCAATACCTGAATTATGAATGCCTCTTATAGCATCACAGACATATTGGCTATCCATTCTCTGAATATTTCCGGCAAGGAAGAGCTCGTAATCTCTCATGATTAAGAGCTCTATTTCTTGTTTGTTTTTTTGGAGGGGAGAAGGCAGGGCAATTGGGGTTAAGTGACTTGCCTCAGGTCACACAAAGTGTGTCAAGTGTCTATGGTCGGATTTGAACTCAGGTCCTCCTGACTCCAGGGCCGGTGTTTTACTCACTGCACCACCTAGCTGGCCCAATTAAGAGCTCTATTGAGCTAAGATGAGGTTCTTTGTAACTTTCTTCCATTGATCTTGTGACCTCCTAGAGGTAGAAAGATGTGACCTCTCCTGAGAAGAAAGAGGTGACTTCAGAAATCAAGTGAACACAGGGCTGAATGTGTTAAGATACTATTTCATAAGGATAAATAAAGTTCTGCATTTGGGTTCAATGTATTCACTGCAAAGTACAGCAACAGTTCATGTGAAAAAGGCCTGGGGGTTTTAGTGGACCACAAGCTCAACATAAGGAGATTGTATGAAATATCAGCTAAAAATACTAATGGAACCCGAGATTGCATTCACAAAGGTCCAGTTATGCCCATTTGTGTATGTCTAGTACAATTTCTTACCCAATGCTACTGTCTTGCTGATGGTGATTGAAGGCTTCTAATGATGGACTTATAATCCACTCTTTCTTTCCCCAGATACATGGAACTAGGGAATAAAACAAATGCTCAAGAATTCTTCCTCCTGGGACTTTCAGACAAGCCTGACCAGCAGTCTTTCCTCTTTGCAATATTCCTGTGCATGTACCTTGTCACTGTGACTGGGAACCTGCTGATCATTCTGGCCATTGGCTCTGATTCACACCTCCACACTCCTATGTACTTCTTCCTCGTCAACCTCTCCTTTGTTGACCTTTGTCTGGCCACTAACACTGTCCCAAAGATGTTGGTAAATATTCAGTCCAGGACTAAGTCCATCTCATATATCTGCTGCCTGACACAGATGTATTTTTTCCACTTTTTTGGAATCATGGACAGTGTCTTGATCGCTGTCATGGCCTATGACCGCTTTGTGGCCATCTGTCATCCGCTGCACTACACAACAATCATGAGCCCACGTCTCTGTGGGTTGCTGGTGGGTGGGCCCTGGGCTTTTTCCAGCTTGATTTCCATGGCACACACCCTCCTGATGTCTCGTTTGTACTTCTGTGCCAGCACTGAGCTTCCTCACTTCTTCTGTGACCTCACACCATTGCTCCGGCTGTCCTGCTCTGACACCACAGCAAACAAGATCTTGGTGCTCATTGTGGGTGGGATGGTGATCGTCACACCTTTCCTCTGCATCCTTGCTTCCTATGCCCGAATTGTCTGGGCTATTCTAAAGGTCCCTTCTGCAGGGGGCAGGAAGAAAGCCTTCTCCACCTGTGGCTCCCACCTCTCTGTAGTGGCACTCTTCTATGGGACCACCATTGGGGTCTACCTCAGCCCCTCTTCTATTCACACAGCCGTGAAGGATAAAGCTTCTGCTGTGATGTACACAGTGGTCACGCCCATGCTGAACCCCTTCATCTATAGTTTGCGTAGCCGAGATCTGAAGGGGGCTTTGAAAAAGCTTTTCAATAGGAAAATTGCCTCATCTCCCTGACATCTTTGGGACTTTCCATGCTGGTTTCTCTGGAGAAATAGGATCTAATGATGAAAACTTGGGCTGGAAGCAGAGACTTCTGGAATGGGAGTGTGGATATTTTGGGGTAATAGTTTTAGAACTCAGATTCCCAACCTCAGGGAATTTCTGCAACTCCAATCTAGGTATAGCAAAGGCCCCTACAGGCCTGGGACAATTTACTGGATCCATTTTTCTTTAGTCTAACCCAGAACTGAATAACTTTGTTCCATAGCTGGGAGAAGGGAATCACCAGACCGTGCAACTCACGCTTTCTAACCATGACCTGGTCCCTCAGCAAGCAATTGAGGCATATATATTGTTCCCCATGGATTCTGAGGGTGATGCTCAGGGAACATAAGAATTGGTCAGAGGATGCTTTTAATGTACCAAGACATAAGTATGGAGACAATAACCCTTCTTGCCCTGAGTTGGCCACTATCCGTGTTCTCATTCTGTTATCTAGGCTGGGTTTTCTTGGGAAAGGAGGATGAGGATGTAGAGTTGTATAAAGAGATATGAAATTAAGTGAGTAAAGATAAGGTTGGATGATAAGAGATTGGGATACATGAAGTGGGATGTCAGGTGAAGTTGGGTGAGGTGTGATGAGGATGCATAAAGCTTGGTGAGATGGGGTAAGGTGGGACGAGGCTGGGTGAGGATGTGTAAGGAGAGGGGAGTTTGGGAGAGGAATGGTGAAGAAGGGAGGAAGGAAGAGATGGGATGAATTTGAAGGAAGTAAGGTAAAACTGGGTGAAACAGGTTATGGTGAGAGATGTTGAAGAAGTAGGATGAGAGGGGAGAAGGGAAGAGAATAAGCATTTATGTAGTACCTACTGTGTGCCAGGGACCATGCTAATTGATTTTTTACAAATATCTCATTTCATAACTGAGAGAATGCTGGAAGGATGTAGGTGAAATTGGGTTAGGTGTAGGAATATGGGTAAAGAAGGTTAAAGCAGTGGGGTGAACATTAGTAATGTTGGATGAAATTTGGAGGCTAGGAGAGACTGGATGCAGCGACTGAAGATCTACAAATGTAGATCATACATACATGTCAAAGGACCCTTAGGATTGTCATAAGGAAAGTGTTTTATAAATTGTAGAGATCTATTGTGATAGAAGCTATTCTAATTCATCACTATTATCATTTGAATTCATATTATATAGTCACTTTATCTCACTAACATGCCAGTATCTGAGTTGTAAGAAACTTTAAATGACTCCTATTCATACCTCTACCTGAACAAAATTACCATCTACATCATAACAGATAGAATGAGAGCCAGGTCTTTCTAGAATATCTCCCGAAGAAGAACATTTTATTTTTGGATAGCTCTAATTATTTTATTTTGGAAGAGTGACAGTGGTAAGGGGGAAAATTTTAATAACTGCTGGGCATGGGTGGTCTATTTCTAGAAGGGTTGATGGGAGAAGGATGAAAGATGATAGAGGTGTCATGACTCGGGTAAAGAGAAGTGAGGCAGGATGAGGGAGAAATTTTTTTTTGAGAGACTGCTTAAAGTGGAGTGAGGTTGTATGAAGCAAGGTAAGGTTAAATGAGACAGAGGGAGATTCGGGAAAGAAAAGCAAGGGGAAGGAAAGTGGAGAAAGGAGAATGGGTGAGGAGCGATGTGATTGGGTGAGGCAGAGAAAGGTTGGGTATGGATAGATGAGGAAATGGAGGGGAAGGAATGAGTGAGTGGATGAGAAGGGATGAGATAGGAGGAAGATGGCTGAGATGGGCGAAGGTTGGATGGGAATGGATAATGCAGAGGTTGAGGCAAGAGAAAAGAGAGGTAAACAAATTTTTCCTCAGCTCTTGGAAGCTGTTCCAAAGGGAAAAATGCTGCTCACTATGGTTTTTTTCTATTTAGGACTATATTTCTATCCATTTATTTGATGAAGAGTGGGTTTGGGTGAGATCTTGCAACACGAAGGAGTGAGGTGTAGGTAGGACGAATCTGGACCTCTATTTCTCTAATAGCCTATTGGTTCATTTACTTCCTGTCATTACCCACCAAGGCTTCTTCTTGACTCTCTGCTCTTCTGGACTCTGCATAACCCTACATATGGCCCACAATCAATATGGAGTCTCATATGGGGGACTTATTTATCCCTAGGTATCACTGCATGTTTCTGTTCTTAGGGTTCAAAGGTGTCTCAGCTCATCTAGTCCAACCTCCTGACCAATATAGGATTTACCTTTGCAATACCACTGACAAGTGGTTATCTAGCCTGTTCTTTCACACCTCTAGTGACAGGAAACTCACTGCTTTTAAAGACTTAAATTTCTAAGTGAGAGTTAACACAATATAGCAGAGAGCTGGAACCTAGGTAACACATTGGATAGAGCACAGGGCTTGGAGTCAGGAATACCTGAATTTAAATCTGGCCTCAGACACTTACTAACTCCAAGTCACTTAATCTGTATTTACCTCAGTTTCTTTATCTGTAAAATGGAGATAATAATAGAACCTACTTCCCAGGATTATTTTGAGGATCAAATGAGCTAATTGTAAAGTACTTAGTATAGTGCCTGGCACATGTAGTAAGCACTATATAAATGTTAGCTATCATCATCACCATCATCATCATCATCATCATCATCATCCTCATCCTCATCATCCTCATCATTCCATTTACCAATTGTGGAATGGATCTTATTATTATAAATTTGAACAAATTCTCATTGTTCTAAGATAATATCTTAGAAATGATACTTTATCAGATAAGCCTGCTGCAAAAGTTCTCCCCACTCCCAGCCTTTTACCTAATTTCATTTTATTCCTAGCTGAATTAACTTTGTTTGTGCAAACACTGTTACATTTTTCTTAATCAAAATGGTCAGTTTTGCTTCTTGTTCCTCTCTATATCTCGTTTGTCTTGATCTCTTCTCCTTCTTATATCTAACAAGTAATTTCTTCCTTACTTCTCTAATTTTATTTGTGATGTCCCCTTTTTGTCTAAGTCATGTATCCATTTGGAAGTTATCTTGGTATATGGTATGAGATATTGGTTTATGCCTAGTTTCTTCCAGACTGCTTTCTAGTTTTTCCAACAGTTTTTGTTTAATAGTGAATTATTTTCCTGATAGCTTGGATCTTTGTGTTTATCAAACACTAGGCAACTATACTCATTTGCTTTTGTATATTGTATATCCAACCTGATCAAGCTTTCTATTGCATACTTAGTACTAAACTGTTTTGATGATCACAGCTTTTTAGTATAATGTGAATTTGGTAGTGCTAACACTTCTTTGTCCCTTCTTTTTTCATTTATTCCCTTCATATTATTGATCTTTTCTTTTCCCAGACAAATTTTATTATTATTTTTCTACTTTTATAAAGCAATCCTTTGGTAGTTTGATTGGTACAACACTGACTAAGCAAATTAACTAAGGTAGCATTGCCATTTTTATTATATTGGCTCAACCTTCCCATAAATAATTAATATTTCTCCAATTATTTAGATTTGCCTTTACTGAAGAATGGTGTGTAATTTTGTTTATATAGTATGTGTGTATGTGTATGTCTTGGCAAGTAGACTGCTAAGTATCTTACACTTTCTGGAGTTATTTTAAATGGAATTTCCCTTTCTATTTTATCTTGCTGGATTTTATTGGCAATATACAGAAATTCTGATGATTTATGTCCTGCAACTTTGTTGAAATTATTACATGTTTTGATTGGTTTTTGATTGATGTTTTAAGATTCTTGAAGTAAACCATCAAACCATTTGCAGAATGTGATAATTTTACTTCCTCATTGCTTATGCTTATTCCTTTAATTTATTTTTCTTATCTTATTGTTATAGCTATTATTCTTAGCAGTATATTGAATAACAATGATGATAATGGATATCCTTGCTTTATCCCTGGTCTTATTGGAAAAGCCTCTAGTTTATCCACATTACAGATAATGCTGGCTCTTTGTTTTAAATAGATACTACTTATTATATTAACAAAAGATTAATTTATTCTTATGCTTCTTTTTTTAAAATAAGAATGTAGTAAGATGCTGTACCTTGTCAAAAGCCTCTTCTGCATCTATTAATATAATCATATGATTTTTTATTTTTACTAATAATATGGTTGATTATTTTTGTAGTTTTCCTATTATTAAAACAATTTTGCATTCCTGGTGTAAAACCAACCTGGTCATAGTGTGTAACTTTGTGCTATGTTGCTGAAATTTCCTTCCTAAATTTTTATTTAAAAATTTTACTTCAATACTCATGAGGAATATTGGTCCATAATTTTATTTTTTTAAAGCAAAGAGAAAGTTTTCTCTTTGCTTTAGTTATCAAGACCATATTTGTCTCAGAAGGAATTGGGCAGGATCCCTTCTTTTTGTATTTTCTCAAATAGTTGCTGCACTAATTGAATTAATTATTTTTAAATGTTTGATTGAATTTGCTTATAAACCCATCTGTTCCTAATTTATTTTTGTTTGAGAGTTAATTCATAACATTACATTCCTTTTTCTAAGATAAGGTTATTTAAATGTCCTATTTCCACATCTGCTAATCTTGGCATTTTATACATTTGTAAATTTCATCCATTTAATTTAGATTGTCAGTTTTATTGGTGTGTAATTTGGCAAAATAGCTCCTAATAATTTCTTTATTTCTTCTTTTTTGGTTGTGAATTCATCTTTTTCATTTTTGATACTAATAATAACTTGGTTTTCTTTTTTAAAAATGAAATTAGCTATTGATTTATCAATTTTGTTGTTTTTTAAAAAGTTCCTTTCTTTATTTATTAATTCCATTTTTTGCTTTTCATATTGTTAATTTCTTCTTTAACATTTGGTGTTTCTATTTTGGTGTCCAATTGAGGATTTTAGATTTGTTCGTGTTCTAGGTTTTTTTCTTTAGTTATATGCTCAATTAATTTATTTGCTTTTTTTCTCCTTTACTGATAAAAGTATTTAGACAAAAAAATTTCCCATATGTAGTACTTTAACTGCCTCCCTAGAATTTTGGTATGTTGTCTCATTGTTGTCATTAAATTTAATGAAATTATTAATTGTTTCTATAATTTGTTCATTGATACCCTTTCTTTATGATTAAGTTATTTACTCTCTAATAATTTTAAAATATTTGCTTCAAGGCTCCTTTGTTGAATATAATTTTTATTGTATTATGGTCTGCAAATGATGCATTTGATATTTTTGCTTTTCTTCATTTTTTTAAGATTAATTAATTTATTTTTAGTTTTGAACATTCATTTTCACGAGATTTTGAGTTATAAATTTTCTCCCCATCTCTCCCCTCCCGCTACCCCAAGATAGTATATATTCTGATTGCCCCTTTCCTCGGTCTTCCCTCCCTTCTATCACCCCACTCCCCTTCCCCCTTATCTCCTTCTCCTTTACTTTCTTGTAGGGCAAGATAGATTTCAATATCTCATTGCCTGTAGATCTTATTTCCCAGTTGCATGCAAAAACAATTTTTAACATTTGTTTTTAGAACTTTGAATTCCAAATTCTCTCTCTTCTTCCCTCCCCACCCACCCTCCTTGAGAAGGCAAGCAATTCAATGTAGGTTATACATGTATCGTTACGCAAAACACTTCCATAATAGTCGTGTAGTGAAAGACTAACAATATTTCCCTCCATCCTATCCTGTCCTTCATTTATTCAATTTTCTACTTTGACCCTGTCCTTTTTCAAAAGTGTTTGCTTCTGACTACCCCCTCCCCCAATCTGTCTTCCCTTCTATCATCCTCCCCCTCTTTTCTTCATTTGCTTGAGAATTTTCATGGACTAATAAGTGGTCAATTTTTGTGAAGGTGCCATGCAGAACTTTGAAATATGTGTGCTCCTTTATATTCCCATTCGGTATTCTCCAGAGGTCTAGTGTATAACTTTTCTAAAATTTTTCTCTGGTCCTTCATTTCTTTTTGTTTGTTTGTTTAGATTTATCTAGGTTCATAGATAAATTGAGATCCCCAACTTTTATAATTTTACTATTTCTCCCTGTAACTCAGTTTCCTTTATGAATTAGATGCTATGCCATTTGATACATATGTATTTACTAATGATATTAATTCATTGTCTATGGTACCTTTTAGCAAATACAACTTCTTTTATCTCTTTTAGTTAGATCTATTTTTTTTACTGTTGCTTTGTGTGAAGAAGATAACAGAAATTTATTAAGTGCCTACTATGTCCCAAGCATTGTGCTAAGGGCTTTGCAAATGTTATTTCATTTGATCCTCACCACGACACTGAGAGGTAGGTACTATTTTTATCCCCATTTTACAGGTGAGGAAGCAGACAGAGGTTAAATGACTTGCCTAGGGTCTTACCAGAAAGTAAATTCTGAGGTTGAATTTGAATTTGCATCTTTTTGTTTCCAGGTCTAGCCATCCGTCTAGTTTGTCATGTAGCTGCCTTTAGATGTCTGATATAATAATTGCTATCCATGCCTTCTTTATTTCAGCTGAAGCATAACTTTTGCTCTAGCCCCTTAACTCTGTATACATATTGGTTTCAAGTATGTTTCTTTTAAATAATATATTGTTGAATTCTGGTTTCTAATCCTTTCTATTCTCTTCTTGCATTTTATTGGTGAGTTGATTCCATCTATATGCATAATTGTGACAATTAATTGTGTATTTTCCTCTGTCTTGTTCTCTTATACTTTTCCTTCTTGTTTTGCCGTCCCTCTTTAAGAGTTTATTTTGTTTCAGACTAATCCTTCCCTTAATCTTCCTTCCTTCTTATTCCCCCTTTCACATACCTGCTTCACCTCCTTTTTCCTTTTTGAGTGAGATGCATTTTTGTACTCACCTGTGTCACCTGTATTTTCTTCTTTGACTAGTTCAGATGAGAATGCGACTCAATTGCTGCATACTCCCTCAACTCTTTGTTACATAGATTCCAGTTGTACGATCTAATTTATGTGAGATGATTTTCACTATCCTTTTTCTCTCTTCTCCCCTCCCAGTATATTCCTCTCTCCCACCATTCTAATCTTCTTTTAAGAGCATGAAGACATAACAGAACCACTCCCAGGTCTTGTGTTTAGTTAGATATTCTCCATGCTCCCTTATAAGGATAAAGTTCAGAGGGGTCACATGTGTCATCTCTTCATATTAAAATGTAAGCAGTTTATCCTTGTTTAGTCCCTTATGATTGTTCATTCATGTTTACCTTTTTATGTTTCTCTTGATTATGATATTTGCACTTCAAAATTTCTATGCAGTTCTGCTAATTTCATCAGGAATGTTTGTAAGTCTTCTATTTCATTAAAGATTTATTTTTTTCCCCTAACAGGATTATAATCAGCTTTTTCTGGGTAACTTAGTCTTGATTGTATGCCTCTATCCTATGCTGTCTTGAATATGTTCCAAGCTCTCTGCTCTTTTATGGCAGGATCTGCTAAATATTGAGTGAACTTGACTGTGGCTTTTTGGTATTTGAATTCTTCCTGACTGCTTGCAGTATTTTCTTCTTTGACTTGGAAGGTCTAGATTTTGACTAAAATGTTCTGTGAGTTTCATTTGGGGGTTTCATTCAGGAAGTGACTAGTGGAGCCTTTCTATTTCTACTTTCTCCTTCTGGTTCTAAGAGATCTGGACAGTTTTGTTTTATGATTACTTGAAATATGATGTCTAGACCATATTTTTGGTCATTGCTTCTAGATAGTCCAGTGGTTCTTAAATTATCTCTCCTCAATCTGTTTCCTATTTCAGTTGTTTTTGCTATGAGATACCTTACATTTTCTTCTATTTTTTCAGTTTTCGGCTTGGTTTGAACTTTTTTTTCATTTTCTTATGAATCATTTGCTTCTATTTGTCTGTTTTTGGCTTTTGGGACAAGAACACACTATGACAAAGACTGCTGGGAAAACTAGAAAACAGTATGGTAGAGACTAGGTATAGACCAACATCTTATACCATATGCCAGGGCTGTCCAAGGCCCACAGTGTGATTTATGTGGCCTGCTTACAAGCATAGAAGTTTACATAAATGCTTTAGTAAACAAAGCTGAGCTACTGCAGAGCTCTTACTAAAATGGCAAATCAAAATATATTGTCTATTGTTTCAATAAAAACCTAAGGTTGGACAGCCCTGCCATATATTATGGTATATTTCTTCCATTTTCCTTCTATCACTCTCAGTTGTTTTAAAAAATTATTTTTTGGCCTTTTTTTTTTTTTTAGAAATGTTTGCTTCATCTCTTCCAGGGATTCTGGTTGGACTCATATCCAAGCTGTGTTTTCCTTTGAGACTTTTCCTATAGAGGTTTTGAGATAATTTTCCTCTTCTGGGTTTGTGTTTTTGGCCTTCTCATTGCCACAGTAGCTTTATATGGTGGTATTCTTTATGTTTGCTCATTCTTCCTGTCTTAGATGACTAATTCTTGACTTAGGACTTTATGTTTGGGCCAGGCTCTGTGCACTTGTAGGGAAAATGTCTAGACTGGCCTCTTGGGTCCTTTCACTGCTTTTTTAGGGGTATTGAATGCTGTGTTATTCTAGGATTTCATTGACAGCTCAGGTGGGGCCCTGAAAGCTTTTAGTTTTCCCAAAGGGTCTGATCTGGGACAAAATCTACTCCCTGTCTCTGATGTGAGTTTGGGACTGTGTGATGCTTCTGTGGTCCTATTCCTGGTTGGAAGTCCCAGTAGACTACTGCTGAACTCAGCTACTATCAGTCAACTGGGAAGCTCTGAGGGTTAAGAATGACAGAAATTTAGGCTCCTCTTTGGTTTGGGATTCCCTTCCTGGTTAAAATTTCTTTACATGTAACTGGGGAAAAATAAAATAATAAATAAAAAAGGAGTATACTATTCAGATCATTCTTTCTTCACATTATATTGGCAAGTGCAGCCGTGAGCACTGACCTGCTATTTAAGTTGTTCTTTATTTCTTAAAAGGAACACTTCAGAATGGGATCTAAAAAAAGGCTTTTGTGTGCTTTGGGGGACAGGAATATGCATTTATTAAGTGCCTGCTATGTGCCATACACTGAGCTAAGGGCTTTAGAAATGTTATCTCATTTGATCCTCACAATAACCCTGGGAGATAAGTATTATCATTATTATCATTATCCCCATTTTATAGGTGAGGAAGCTGAAGCAGATAGAGGTTAAACACATGCCCAGGCTAACATAGCTTAGGTCACATTTGAATTCAGGTCTTCCTGACTCCAGATCCAGTGTTCTATCCACTGTACCACCTAGCTGCTTCTAGCTATCTGATATCATGATTGATACTTCTGCTTGTTTTATTTCATCTGAAGCATAATAACTTCTGCTCCAGCCCCTTATTTTAACTCTGTGTGTAACTTTTTGTTTGCAGTGTGTTTTTTTTCCCCTAAATTGCATATGTTAGATTCTGGTTTCTAATCTATTCGACTCTCCTCTTCCATGTTTTGGATGAGTTCATCCCATTTGCATTGTTAAGATATTCAGAGACTCTTGTCCAGAGCTAAGGGCCAGCAAGCAAGCTGTGCCCTGAGCTGGGCACAACAACAGTCCTTTGTGCCAATCCTCTGGATGATCTCAGCCCCAGAAAAAGCCCAGAACTGTTTCACACTAGCACCGGGTGGTCTCTGAGCTCAGACAAGCACATGTAGTACGCATGTTCTGGTCATGAAGTCCTGCTCTGAATCAAATTTGCCCCATCATTGCTGTTACCCCTCATAGCCAGACAGAATACTCAGAGATGAGAAATGGAACACTTTGCTTATGGAACAGCCAGGAGGCCTGTGTCACTGGCTTGAAGAATATCTGTTGGGGAGTAAGGTATAAGAAAAATGGAAAGGTATGAGAGGGCCAGACCATAAAGGAATTTGACTTTCAAGCAGAGCATTTGCCTGTAGGCAACGAGAAGCCACTAGAGTTTATTTAGTAGGGGCTATGTGTGTGGTACGATTGGATGGAGTTTTAGGAAAATCACTTTAGTGGCTGAATGGACAATGGATTGGATTGGCACAGGATATATTAATAAGCCAGTGTTATGCTATAATCTGTTCAGAAAGAACCTAGATAAAAATCGACACAGACACTTGCCTTGTACAGATAATTTATTAGGTAAGGGACATGATAAATAAGAGATATTAGAAGTTACAGAAAAGATTATTGAAGGATTAACTAAAAGAAGATATTAACATGGGCCAAAATCATCCCCAATAAATATGTTGGAACTGCCACTACTCAGTCAGTGCTGAAGTGGAAATGACTTATAATCAAGAGAGCCAGTGCAGGGGAAACAGATGTGCCACCTTCCTGAGGAAATAGCCCCTCTACTTTGCATCTGCTGCTCTCCTAGGGAACAAGATGCCCCTCTCAGAATAAGCTCATCACTTCTAATCTTTATTAACACCTCTATCAGCCTCCTCTCTCCCTTGAAGGTAGGGCTTGAGGGTGGGGCTTAAAACTCCTCCCAATGCCTTCCTTTATAGAAATTAAGACTGGACTCTCAGCTCACTCAATTTTGCATCTGCTGCTCTGCCTAGCTTCAACTCCACGGAACATGACACCCCTTGGTATCTGTGCTGTCTCCCCCCAGCAGACTGTAAGCTTCTCAAGTGCAAGGGTTATCTTTCTTTTTATTGATTATATTTGCAGCACTTAGCACAGCACCTGGCACATAGTAGGTGCCTAGTAAATGTTTATTTGATTGGATTGGAAATAAATAAGAGCTGCTACCATTTGCTGCTGTCTCCTCCTTTACTCCTATCTCATATGAAGAGGTGGCCTTACTCCTTACGGAGGCTAATACCTCTACCAACTTTTTTCAAGTCCTAGCTAAAATCCTACCTTTTACATTTCCCAGTCACCCTTACTGCTAATGTCTTCATTCTGCTAATTATATCCTATTTATCCTGTATATTTCTTGTTTGTACATAATTTTATATATTTGTTATTTGTATATTTTTGTATATTTTTGTATATTTTTGTATTATACTTATTTGTATATTTTGTATATTTGTATACTATTTGCACATTTTGCATATTTGTTTGCATATTGCAATCCCATTCCATCCCGTCTCTTCCAGTTTATTGCTGTTCTTAACATCTATAGTTTTGGATTTATCTTAAATATCTTCTTGTCTACTGGCTACTTCATTATTGCCTAATAACATGAGTATGCCTCCCTCATCCTCAAAGAGCTGTCACTTGATCCTTCCATTTCTTCTAACTCTTGTCCCATCTTTCTTCTGCCCTTTGTGGCTAAAGTGACAAAGGTCATCTACAGTAGGTGCCACCACTTTCTTTCCTCTCACTCTCTAGAGTAACTTTTGACCTCATGATTCAAATGAAATGGCTTTCTCCAAAGTTACCATGATTTCTTAATTGTCAGATCAAATGGCCTAGTCTCAACTCTCATTCTTCTTGACTTCTCTGCATGTGTTGATCTCACTCTTCTCCTTGCTTGATAGTCTCTTCTTTCTATGTTTCTGTGATATTTTATCCCGGTTTTCCTCCTGCCTATCAAATCATGCCTTTTCAGTCTCCCTTTGATGGATCTCCATCCGAGTGCCCTCCAAGTTTCTGTCCTGGGCCCTCTTCTCTTCTCCCTCTATACTATTTCAATTGGTGATCTCATTAGCTCCCATAGATTTAATTATCACCTCTGTGTTGATGATTATCTAATCTACTTTTCTGGACTTAACTTCTCTGCTGACTTAGAGCTGGATCTCTAACTCCCTGTTAGACATGTCAAAGTGGATGTCCCATGGATATCTTAAATTCAACATGTCTAAAACTGAACTCATTATCTTTTCCCCTAAACCCTCCCCTCTTCCTAACTTTCCTATTACTTTTGAGGGACCTATAATCCTCCTACTTGCTCAAACTTGCAACCTAGGTGTCATCCTTGGCTCCTCATTTTCTCTCCCCACTTCTCCCATATCCAATCTGTTGCCAAGGCCTGTTGATTTTCCTTTTACAACATCTCTTGAGTCTGCCCCCTTCTCTTCTCTGACTGGCACTAATCTGGGGCAGGCTCTCATCACCTCATGTCTGGACTATTTCAATAGCCTGCTGGTTGGTCTGCCTACCACAAGTGTCTCCACTCCAGTCCATCCTTCATTCCTGGCAAAGTGATTTGCCCAAAGGGTAGGTCTAACCATATGACCACTGTCTACTCAATAAGCTCTAGTGTTCCCTATCATCTCCAGGATCAATTCCTGTCTTTGGCTTTCAAAGCTTTTTATAACCTACTCCTTACCTTTGCAGAATTCTTACACCTTACATTGCTCTCCTTCTTCTCCCTCCCCATTCTTCCTGAAATACTCTGACTCATGGATGCTGGCCTTCTTGCTTCTCCCTTAACAAAACATTATCTATTGGTTTGGGACATTTTCACTGACTGTTCCTCATGCCCGCAATGATTTCCTTCCTCATTTCTTGGCTTCCCTGGCTTTTTTCAAGTCCCAGATAAAATCCTACCTTGCACATGGAGCCTTTCCCAGTCATTCTTACTGCTAATGCCTTCTTTCTGCTAATTATATCCTATTTATCCCATGTATTTCTTGTTTGTACATAACTGCATATTGTCTCCGCCAGTAGAGTATGAGCTCCTTGAGAGCAAAGACTATCTTTTACTTTTCTTTGAATTGTCAGTGCTTAGCACAGTGTCTTGCACATAGCAGGTACTTAATAAATGCTTATTAACTGACTGACTGAGATGAAAACTCTTCAGGGGTGATGACAACATGTCTGTGACCTGAATTTACTCAAGAAGTGTCTAAGAAGTTTGAGATCACAGAATAATAGAAGGAGGCAATACGGGCAGTAAGACTTCTCTGGAGTTGGGTTGAATAAGGTATTGTCTATAAGCCAGGAGATATGAAGCCTAGAGTAATGAATGGAAGTCAATGAGATGAAGTTTACTAAAGGTTAATGGAAAATTCTACACTGAGGTTCAAACAAGCAATGACACAAGTGAAGGATAGCTGATATATGATTGGGTAGCAGTTCATGTGATAAAGACCTGGGGGTTTTAGAGGATGGCAAGGTCTTTATGAGTCAAGAGTGTGATGTAGTACATTAAAAGGGTAATAAAATCTTAGCCTGCCTTAACAGGATTAAAGTAAACAGGTCAAAGGAAGCCAACTCTCCACTGAACTCTGTGTGCCCAGCCCACGAGTGCTATATTGTGCATTGTTTTTGGTGTCATGTTTTAAAAACGCCACTTGGCAAACTGTGGCAACCCAAAGGAGGGCAGCCAAGGCGATCAACAAATCAATCAATGAAGAAGTATTTAAGAAACTGCCCACGTACTAGTAACCATGCTAGGTTCTGGGGATACACATATGAGGAATGAAATAATTCTTACTTGTAAGATGCTTACATTGAGTGTATGAATAGAGAGTAGGGCACAAAATGGCAGAAGTGGTGGCCTTCCTGTTCCCTCCTATGGCCAGACTGTGTTTGGAATATTGTATTCTACTCTGGACATCATGGTTTAGGAATGATATTGACAAAACGGATGGAATCCAGAGGAGAGTGACCAGGAAGCGAAGAGACTCAAAAGTGTCTGATAAGTGTAATAGTTGAAGAAGCTATGGATGTTAATCCTAGAGGAGAGAAAACTCAGCAGGGGACCCAATCCTCATCTTCAGGCATTAGCCGTCATGTGAAAAAATGATTGAACTCACTCTGCTTGGGCCTAGAGATCATAACTTGAAGAAATGGTGATGAATAGTGAGTACCATAGTTTTTCAGTTCAATATAATGAAGAATTTCTAAATATTAAGAGCAGTCCAACAAGGTATCCATTTGCAGTCAGTGGAGATCTTTGAGGAGCTGGACATTGTAGAGGGGATTTTTCCATTGGAAAGGAGCTTTGACCAGGTGCTTTCTGAGGTCTCATCCAGCTCTGGGATTCTATGACACTAAATGACAGAGATGCAGATGTTGGTTCAATATAAGGATGGACTTTCTAATAATTAGAGCTTTCAAATTAAGGCTACTTTTTGTGGTACCGACATCTCTCTCAATAAAAGTATTCAAGTGGAAGCTAGATGAGTATCTGTCAGAGAACTGGTAGAAGGGACCCTTTCCTGGGTGGAGGGTCTAGTTTACATGTCCTCTAATGTTCTTTTCTGCTCCGATATTCTCTAGTCCTATGGGTTTCTTGTGATCAAGAATAAGATGGTCATTGCTAGTTTTCCATACTGATTTCACTTCCTTCTGCAGCAGAAGAGAAGATCTGTCATTGTGACTTTCATTGTGTCTCCTTAATGTTCCCCTACTGAGATCAACAGCCACCCCTCTGCCCCCAAGGACCCTTGGGATGTATGGTCACGAGAGTATGGCTTGAGAAGAATAGGTTTTAAATGCTGTTTGAAATATAGACCTGGAGAGGATTGAGTAATTCTTTGAGGCCTCCTAGGAATGGGCAAGTTGTCGGCTAGTCTCTTCTACACCATGGTCCCTGTCCCTGTAGGGAGACGAGTTACTCAAGGAATAGAGCGATAATTGGGCAATTTGGCTAACAAAGAGCTATGGGGATTGAGCCCTAGGAGGCTCCAGAAAGTAAAAATATTCCCCTTCATCCCAATGTTCTGCCCTTCTCCCACCCCCATCATTTCTCCTATCCCAGGCCAGGAGGGAAGCCACATGTACCTTCCTGCCTACATTCCCGTGTCTGGTTTTGCCTCCCTGTCTTTCCTTGGGGCCAGGGCTGATGGCTTCTTTATCCCCCCTACCCAGGGCAGAGGATGTCGAGCCTGTCCCTCTGTGATGCTGTTTAAATCTTGCTGAGCCACAATAGCCTGGTAAGTGAGAAGAAAGGCAGAAAGATGAGGGCAAGCACTCTGTCCATCCTCTGATGGGTCAGGGGGATTCTGGTCTGTCTGTCCATGTTAGGGCCAATGCCCTTCATGCACCACCTCCTACTCTGTCCATGGCGGCCCTAAGCCCAGTCTAGTCCAACATTTAGCCTAACTTAGTTCTTAGAACTTCAGCCAGTTAGTCAACAAGCACTTAATTATGAGCCAAGCGTAATGATAAGTGCTGGGGATACAAAGAAAAGCAAAAATATGGTCTTCACTCTCTGGAAAGTCACATTCTCATGGGGGAGACACATCTAAATAACTGCATACATACAAGATATGTGCAGTATAAATGGAAGGGAATCTCTGAGTGAAGGCTTAAGCCTGGATAATCTGCGGTTCAGTCTGAGGCTGCTTCTTTCAGCCTGGGTCAAGTTAGAATCTTAGCCAGGTCAGCCCAGGGTCCACTCTGGTCCTGCCGCCCCAATCACCCGTGCCTAGGTAAAAACAAAAAACCCAACATCTCACCCTGTTTCTAGAGGGAATGCTTCTAGCTCCAAGAACCATGGGGTCTAGAATGGGAGTATCCTCTTAGCCCATATCAATTCTCTCACGGAATCTAGGGCTGTGAGAGTCCCTGGGTGCTGAACTCTTGGGCCCAAATTGCACTCAAGAGAAACTTCTCTTGGTTGTGCATTGAGGTAGGGGGTGGTAGGGAAAGATACCGTCCTTTAATGGTAGAGATTGGGATTGCCTCGCCTGAGTCGGAAAAAGGACAAGATGGTCTGGAGGTGAAGGATTGAGAGATTTGGGCTAGATGAACACACGTGGGTACATTCCTAGCAATCCCAGAAAGTAGAAAGCAGAAAAAGAGTGGAGTCATAGAGAGGCACAGGATTCATGATAGAGGATAAATGTTCTGCTCAGGAGCGTGCTGTTAAATGTTTAACAGCCGGCTCTCCAAAAATGTGCTCGTGATTCGCTTTTAAGTTTAATTTGTATCACCAACGTTTTATCCATCGCAATCTTAAGTTGACTATCAACAGAACAAACCGAGCCATGACTTGCAGCATTTGCTGGGTTTCGATACATAAATGCTCACACTGCAGGTTTAATAATTTGTTCTTAGTAGCTATTTGTGCTTGCTCGGGGATGCTCCTGGTTCTGATGGTCTGGGAAAGGGCCACAATAAATTCGTAGGATCATAACATTTGGAGGCAGAGACAACCTTGGGGGGCCTAGGATCACAGGATCATGGATTTAGGGCTGGAAGGGATCTCAGAATCTATCAGATCTCTCACTTTACACGAGGAAAGTGAGCCATAGAGAGGTTAAGTCACTAACAGCTAATGAGGTGGGATTTGAACCCAAGTCTTTCTGACTGCGTGTTCCATATTTTATCCATCATGCCAAATTGCTTCTCATCATGTGCAAGCCCCTGGTCTTCCAGGTAAAGCATCTGAGGTCCAAAAAGGGATAAAGAATTTGCCTAACACCATAGAGGCAGTCAGTGGGAGAGCCCAAATGACAATTGAATTTGATCGAATGACAACTAAAAAGCTTTTCTCACTATACCTCACCGCTTCTTGGCCTAGGCTACTCCATTCCAGGCCATCTGATATTAGGTCTGGGGCCCCTTACCTGGTTATTTGAGTTCTACTTACCTTTTCTCTTAGTCTGACTTTAGCTTAACCTTCCTTGACTATGCAATAAGTCTAGCATCCTGCTGCTCACAGGGTCTTAGCTGGCATCTCAGAGATCAGGTTGACTCATTAATTTTATAGATGGATAAACTGAGGTACAGGGAAGAGAATGAACTTGCTTACCTACACAGGTAATGAGTGAACAAAGCCTAAAATTCTACGCCTTATTACTCTAGGGGTTTTTTCCATAACCACACGTTGACAATCATCCCTGGCACCCAAGATTTTTCTTATTCTCTTTGGTCCCATTTGGGTCTTTTAATTTTATTTCTTTCTAATCCAGGGCAATTTGTTCTTTTCTGGAAAAGCCAGAGAGTCTTTGCTAGTGGGCTCACAAGGTCATTAATAGCTAGTGTTTAGGTAAAAGACTGAGTGCTGGGAGACCTGTCGTCTGATACATCCTCCTCTGCTCATGTGCTGGGTGGCCACAGCATGTGTGTCTGTGAGCCTGACTGTGTGTATCTGTGAGTCTGACTGTGTGTATCTGTGAGCCTGACTGTGTGTATCTGTGAGTCCGACTTGTATGCCTGTGTGTGTCTCTGAGTGCTTGGTTATGGAGCTGTATATGATTCTGAGATCTATCTAGTACCTAGTCCCAGCCTCTCTCCTGAGCCCTATCACCAACTGACTAACAGCTAATGCTATGTGTTCAAAAAAGAACTCATGATCTCTTCCTTCAAACACACGCCTTTCCCCACCACCCTATCATTGCAGTAGGCACCACCATACTTCTAGTCTTCCAGGTTTGTAACCTTGGAGTCATTATTGACTCTCTAGTCCATGGGTGGGGAACCTGTGGCCTCGAGGCCATATGTGGCCCTCTAGGTCCTCAAGTGTGGCCCTTTGATGGTCATACTTGAGGACCTAGAAGACACATGTGGTCACACGTTCCCCACACCTGCTCTAGTCTCTTAAGCCCCACATAGCAAAATGCTCATAAAATCTGTCCATTTCTATCTCCATATTTGTCACATATGTCCCCTTCCCTCTCCTCATGTAACTCTCACCCTGGTTCAGGCCCTCAACACCTCTTGCTTATACTGTATTGCCTCTTAATTGGTCTCCCTGCTTTCAGACTCTCTTCCACATAGCATCTGCCACAAAGCTGCCAAAACGATTTTTGCTAAAGCATAGGTCTGACTGTGTTACTCCACTTTTTAATGTTTCAGGAACTTCCTATTACTTCTGGAGTCAAATATAAAATTTTATTTTTGTCATTTACATTCCTTTACAATTTGACTCCAATCTGCATTTCTTTTGTTGTTCAGTTGTTTCAGTCATGTCTGACTCTTTGTGACCCCTTTTGGGTTTTTCTTGGCAAAGTTACTGGACTGGTTCGCTATTTCTTTCTCTAGCTCATTTTACAGGTAAGGAACTGAGGCAAATAGGGTTTAGTGACTTGTCCAGGGTCATACAGCTAGTAAGTATTTGAAGCCATATTTGAACTCAGGAAGATGAGTCTTCCTGATTCCAAGCCCAGAGCTCTACCTGCTGTACCACCTAGCTGCCCATTGTAATTTCCAATCTGCATTTTTAGTTTTATGAATTTCTCTCCTTCATGCAGCTAGAGGCACCTGGTTGGTTCAGTGGATAGAGTGCTGGCCCTGGAGTCAGGAAAGCCTTAAATCCAGTCTCAGATACTTATTAATTGTGGTACTCTTGGCAAGTTACTTGTTTGCCTCAGTTTCCTCATCTGTAAAATGAGGATAATAACATAATAATAATAAACCCAGGTTGTTGTGATGAACAAATTAGATAACATTTGTAAAGCACTTAGCCTAGTGATTGGTACACAGTAGGTGCTTAGTCAATGCTTATTCCATTTCCCTTAGCCTTTCATGCAATCTCTGGTCCAACCAAACTAGATGTCTTTCTGTTCCTCACCTGTGACATTACATTTTGCATACTCCTAGACTGTCCCCATGCCTAGAATTCACTCCCTCTTCACCTCTTCTTAGAATCCTTGGTTTCATTCAACACTCAACCCAATTGCCACCTTCTACATGGAACACTTCCTGATAGTGCCTCCTTCCAGAAAATGACCACGTATTTGTTTTGTATATTTCTACATATGCACATGTTGTTTTTCTGATAGAAGGTGAGCTCATTGGATGTAGAGACAGATTAATTTTTGTCTTTGTATTCCCAGCACTTGGTACAGTGTAGATCAGTCATAGCAGGTGCTTAATAAATGCTTGTTAATTGAAATATGCCTCATTTTGGGGGTGCTGTGAGTATCTGTACAGTCTGCCTATGGGTTTGTTTATGTCTCCATGGATCTAGTGATATGTGTAACCTGTGTGGGGCTGCTGTGCCTGGCTCTGGGTCTGGCTGTGCAGGTTTGTACATGTGCTTTTTGCAGATGGCATAGCTTTTCAGGAGAAAAGCTAGCACTTTGGACAAAAAACTCAGGATACAAAGGGAAATTGAAGGACTAGGATGAATTGAGTAAGATTAAATTTAAAATCTTATATAAGTTCAAAAGTTAAGTTCATAAAACAAGTTGGTAAGGCATTACTAACTAGCAAAAAATTTGGGGGTTTTAGTAGATTGTAAACAATATACAAATCTGGTGTGTGATGCAGAAGCACAGAAAGCAAATGCAATTTTAGGATGCATTAAGAAGGCCATGTTAGCTAGGAATAAGGAGGTAATCGTCCTGCCTTGTCAAACCACATTTGGAGCAATGTTATAAGCATCAGATTTTTAGGAAGGACACTGATAAGCTGGAAAATGTTCAGAGGAAGGCAACAGATCGTTGAGTTCATGCCATGTGGAGTCATTGAAAACCCCGAAGAAGAATGAACGGGGAGGTGGTAGCTGCCTGCTAGTATTTGAATGGTAGTCATGTGGAAGATGGGTTAGAGTTTTTCTGTTTGGCTTGAGAGAGCAGATATAGGGGCAATGGGATGGGGATGGGGAGTTATAAGGAGGCAGATTCAGGCTGGATGTCAGGAAAAACCTTCCTAACATTTAGAGCTACTCCAAGTGGACGAGGCTTCTAGGGAAAGTTGTGGGTTCCATATTTGTAGACACTTTCAAGGAAAGACTAGATGACCCCTGCTGTCATATGTAGACTTTGGCAGTGCGTTTGTATGGACTGGCAGTTAGATGTGTTGAGGGAACATTAGAATTATGTTTAGATGCCATGGAAACCAAATCCGGCTACCTGATGCTAAATCAGTGAGCATTGGCCATTGGTCCTGTACCTCCACTGCTCTTGCAGCTGAGGCAGGGGAGATGAGGCATACCCAGGAGAATTCCTCTTGCTAAGCTCCCGGGACTATTAGAAGTGCCAAACCAACACAGACTGGGGGAGGGGAATTCTCTCTCTCTTTGGGATTGACTTGTGGCTATGGTACAGTTACTCTGAAGGAGTAATTATGAGAATTTCTTTCTTTGGTTCCCTTAGGAGGAAGAGGAGCCGAGCCTCTTTGATTTCATCTTTTCTTTTCCCATTTTTCTTGCTTGCTTTAAAAATTTTTACTTATTTAATTTTTAATTTATGGAATAAAACAAGCACTTCTATAACATAGTACGATTAAAAAGATGATTGCAAATGAAACTGCATATCTATTATATACAACTTGTTATTCTTTTAAAATATATAATAAAGTTATCATGTACATTTCTTTCTTTGCTTTTTTTTCTCCCCCACCCCGACCCACTCAACAGATGGCTACCATTAGACACAGATATGTACATATAAGTAAAATCATTCTATACATCCTTCTATTTATCAGTTCTTTCTCTGGACACAGATAGTGTCTTCCTTCATATGTTCTTTGTAACTAGTTTGGGTATTATAATAGTCAAAATGACTTATTTGCCTAAAGTTGTTCTTAAAACAATATTGCTGTTATTATGTATAACATCCTCTTTGGTTCTGGTCATTTCACTCTTTATTTTGTCATGTAAATCTATCCATGGTTTTCTAAGATCATTGAGCTCACCACTTCTTATAGCACAGTAGTATTCCATCACAATTATATACCACGACTTGTTCGGCCATTCCCCAATTGATGGGCATCCCTGCAATTTTCAGTTCTTTGCCACCACAAAGAGAGCTGCTATAAATATTATAGAACATATAGGTTGTTTTCCTTTTTTCCTAATCATCTTTGGAAATAGACCTAGTAGTGGTATTGCTAGGTCAAAGTGTATAGGCAGTTTAAGGCATAATTCCAGATTGCTCTCCAAAATGATTGGATCAGTCCATAATTCCACCAACAATGAATTAGTCTCCCAATTTTTCCACATCCTTCCAACATTTGTCACTTTCCCCTTCAATCATGTTAGGTGATCTGATAGGTGTAAAATGATATCTCAAGTTCTTACAAATTTGGATGACTATTAGAGATCGAATTTGGGGAGGGGAAATTTGAGACAACTTGAGAAATTGAAGGACAATAAGGAGACAGATACACTGGCCAATTGGCTATTCCCCACAAAGGATACTCCATATTTTAGATATGAGACAGTTATCTGAAAAATATCTAACCCCTCCCCCTACCCCGTTTTCTGCTTTCCTCTTGATCTTGGCTATATTTGTTTTATTTGTATGGAACCTTTAAAATTTAATGTAATTAATGAAATTATCCATTTTATATCTCACTTTGCTCTCTACCTCTTGTTTATCCATAAATTGTTTACCTATGCATAAGTCGGATAAGCAATATGTTCCATGTTCTTCAAATTTTCTCGTAATATCTTTCTTTATATCTAGGTCATAAATCCATTTTGATCCTAACTTGATAAATGGTGTAAGATATTGTCTATGCCCAATTTCTGCCATATAGTTTTCCAGTTTTCCCAACATTTTTTAAAATAAAATAATGAATTCTTATCCCCAAATCTTAAGTATTTATGCTTGTCAAATACAAGGTAAGCATGAAGGAGCAATCACAGGGGACTAATCAAGGATAAACTGCTTATATTTTAATATGGGGAGATGGTACATATGTCCCTGATGAACTTTATCATCATTAGGAGTCACAGAGGGGATCTAAATAGACAGAAGACCTGGGAAGGATTCTGTTATGTCTTGATGGTCTTAGAAGAAGAATGGAGAAGGAGCAGAAGAGAAGGAAAAGGAGAGGTGAGTTAGGGAAAATTGTTTCACAGATTTGGGGGAGGAGAGCAGAAATTTGTACAAACAAGGAGGAAGGGGTGGGGAAAGCAGCCGACATTCGAACCTCACTCTCGTCTGAACTGGAGGTAAGAATAGTTGGGTGGAGAAATACATTTCACTCAAACAGGGAAATTGGAGGAAAAGGGAAGAAGTATGAAGAGGGAGGGTAGATTAAGAGAAGGATTGGTCTTAGACAAAACAAATTCTAAATATGGATGTACAAAAATATTAATAGCTCTTTTTGATGTGGCAAAGAATTGGAAACTGTGGGGGTATCCATCTTGGGAAATAGTTACAGCATATAAATGTGATGGAATATTATTGGGCTCTAAGAAATGACGAAGGGGATATTTTCAGAGAAACATGGGAAGACTTGCATGTATGAACTGCTTCAGAGTGAAATCGGCAGAATAGATGGAAAATCTATACAATGCTGAAAATATTGTAAAGAAAAACAACTTTGAAAAACTTAGGAACTCTGATTAGCATCATCATCAGCCATGATTACAGAGAACTAATGGGGAAACATGTTACCCACCTCCTGATGGAGAGATGAGACTCATAGTGCCAAATGAGACATATTTTTTGGGGGGGGGATATGGTCATTGTGTAAATTTGGTTTGTTTGACTAAACATGTTTGTAACAGGTTTTTTCCCCTTTCTTTGCAACTGGGAGGAGACTGGGAGGCAGAGAAACAGATTTTTGTTTATTGAAAAAAAACCCTCAAAATTTAATAATAAGAAAGACATCCATTGAGACTAACCCCTTCATTTTACAGATCAGGACTCTGAGGCACAGACAAGTTAAATGATGTGTCCAGGGTCATACAACTAATCCAGGCCTGCTTGATTCCAAATCTAGTGCCCCATTCACTGTACCTTTACAGATGTCTACTAATTCACAGAATGAAGTCAGTGGGAAGAGGGTGATAATTAAAGAAGATGACAAAAAGCTAGAACAATAGCCTGAAACTTACACAGAAAGAGAACTTATAAATCATCTGGTCCAAATTGACTTTATAGATAAGGCTCAGATAAGATGAAATGTAATGGAAACAGAATGAAATTGCATATTACCACATGAGGACATAGAATGAAGCTCTCTGAGATCAGGCACTTGTTTAATTTTTGTCATTATTTCCCCAACGTGTATTGCAATGCTCAGCACATAGTACACACTCTTGTTGAATTGAATTTAGGACTGGTTGAAGGAACTAGACATATCTATTCTGGAGAAGAGGAGATCCAGGGTAACCATCATAGCTTCACAAATGGGATCTCATTTGATCCCGGGAGGCAGGTGCTATCATTACTCCTATTTTGCAGTTGAGGAAACTGAGGCAAACATCATTAAGTGACTTGCTCAGGGTCACACAGCTGGTAAATGTCTGAAGCCAGATTTGAACTTGGGTCTTCCTGACTGCAAGCATAGTGTTCTATCTTTTGTGACACCCAGCTGCTCCAAGTATCTGAAGGATGGCTCTGTGGAAGAAAGATAAGATTTGTTTGTAAATCCAGTTAGGACTGGATTTGTCCTGCTTGACCCTAGAAGGTAGAAATAGATAGTGGTAAGTATAAGCAGATTTCAACTCAATTTAAGGAAGAACTTTCTAACAATTAGGGGTGTCCAAAAGTGGAGATGTGCTGCTTCAGGAGACAGTGGAAGGCTTTGGAATTTGGATGAGTATTAGAGATTGAATTTGGGGAGGGGAAATTTGGGACGACTTGAGAAATTGGAGGACAATAAGAAGACAGATGCACTGGCCTACTGGCTATTCCCCACAAAGGATACTCCATCTCTGGTCTCTGTCTTTGCCTTGGCTGCCCCCAGCCCCTAGGATGGTCTCTCTCTGTACCTCCATGTCTTGTCTTTCCTAGCTTCCTTAAAGGCTCAGCTCAAATCCTGCCTCCTGGAGGAGGCCTTTCCTGATATCCCTAGCTACCTGTGATTTCTTTTCTGAGATGCCCTTCCTTTCACACACACATACCTTTTTGTTTACCTGGAGTTTCCATTGGAATGTGAATTCCTAGAGGGCAGGGACAGTAATTTTGCCATTCTTTATATCCCAGGCATTTGGCAAAGTGCCTGGTACATAATAAATACTTAATAAATGTTTATTGACTGACTGACTTGGGATAAAAAAGAAGACCTAGAGATGAAAGAGAAGGGTGTGAAATGAAGGAGGACTTTTGCAGAAGGGCATGAAGAGGAAGAAAAGGACATTAAGAAAAGAAAGAGGAGGAAGAGAGAAAAAGTTCAAGTTGAGGGAGAAGAAAAAGTGGGGAGACTCATAAAGGAGTAGAGGGGGTGAAATAGGAGATGAACTCAAAAAGAAGGTGAAAATAGTTGGCAAGACAAAGTAAGAAATTAATAAGAGAAGGGAAAAAAGTTGGTGGGTAGTTGTCAAGGTTCTAACAAAGGGCTAATGAAGTTAAGAGAGTGACAAAGATGTTCACAAGTAATTTGCCATGACAACTTTGGGTGATATGCCAACAAGAATGAAAAGGATTGAGCATGTGATTTTCGTAAAGTATGAGGAGTAGGCAGAATTTTGCAGTGGTCTTCACTCTGTGTGCCATGTTTGTATTTTTGCCACAATCAAGTGACTGCTCTCTATTTTCAATATACTGGCTGGCCTCCTTCCTAGAAGAGAAGAAACAGAAGCTGGAGGAATGCCTCTTTACTCCTCAAGATATTAGGGAGAGTGATGTGTCCCTTTTTAAAAAATGAAGAAAACCTTCACTTTTTTAAAAAAAGAAGAAAAATGATCTGAACAGGTAAAGAAAAATCCTGATATGGCCAGGAGGTTAGAGTCAGTCAACAAACATGTATAAAGGGCCTGCTATGTGCCAGTCACTGTAGTAAAAGGGTGGATGAACATGATACCCAGGAGAAAAGAAAGCAAGATTGCTGAACTTGGGGCTGGCAAACAAATATGAGGCTCTTGCCAAGACAGAGGGAGCTGGAGCCCCTGAAGAGGAAGCAGCTGCTTGTGCTCCAAGGAACCATGCTGTGGATTCACAGGGGCTGTCAAGATTGACAACATCTAGTAAGAGTAAGAAGATATCATAATGATGTCAGCCATTTAGACAAGGGCTGGAGGTCTCTTTGCCAAAAGAGAGCAGTTCACAATTTCTCCATTTTTCTGAATGCCATTTTCATTCTTCAAAATGTAGAGAAACCAACAAGGGGAAATTCTGCTCTGGATATGATTCTTCCCAACACAGAGAAGCTAGTTGCTGGGATGGAAATGATAGGAATCTAGGGGAGAAATAACTATTTTATCTCAGAATTTTGGAGAGAGGGGAGTTAAGTTGGGCACAGTTTGACTTGTGTCCTAGATTTTAGGGTTCAGACAATGGCTAGGTCTCACGGACTAAAATTACAGAGAAAATCAACCCAGGGGAATGGAAAGCTTTCAAGACTTAAATTCTGAAGACACAGAGGGAAACAATTTTAGTGATGGAAAAGGAGGAATTGTCTAAAATTACCCAATGTATATGCACAAAGCACTTGGCCAACTTAAGTTTTAAAGAGTCGTGTACACTTAGGTTTTGTGGTACTCACCTGTATTCCCTGTTACTGAGGAGGCTGACGCTGATGGACCATTTGACCTTGGAACTTCTGAACTGTAATGGACTAAAGCCAATTGGGGGTCAGCTCTAAGTTCAGTAGCAATATAACGAACCCTTGGGAGTTTGTGGTGGTGGTGGGGAGCACCAGGCTGCCTAAGGAAGAATGACCTGGCTCAGGTCCTAAACACAGCTGATCAAAGTTTTCATGCTGATGAGCAGTGGGATTGAGTCTGAGTGGCTGTTGCCCTTTTGGCCTGTGCTAGATAAGAAGACATATTCTCCAAACTAAAAGTCATGTTCAGAAGACAGGAACAAGGACAGATGATGAAGGACAAATTCCTACAGTGTGGTAGAAATGCTAAAATTCAGAATGATCTATGTAGGCAAGTAAAATGCAGGCCAACAGAAAGTGTTTTAAAAAATACCTATACTGGAGAAAAGAGACAGATCAAAGATGTGATAGGCCCGCTGTTGGGAGTGGATGGGACAATGATATATGACAGAAGGGAGAACACAGAACTTTTCAAGTATTATTTAGCTTTTCTTTTCTCTGTTGACTAAAATTTTTTTTGGATTAGAACGTACAGGACAAAAATGGTACCCAATATAAATAAGCAGGTAGCAAGAGAATACAAAGCTTTGCTTGTGACTTAAAGGGAGAAGGCTCAGATTAACCAACTTAATTGTAGTATTGAGTCATTTTTAGTGCTTCTTGGAAGATTATAGTGAAAATGGGGGATTGCCATACTCCACAGAATTGGGGTGGGGCAAATGGTCTCTTGGTTCCCAAAAAAGGAGAACCAAGTCTGTAAACTATAGGCCAGTGAATTTGACTTCGATTGTTGGCAAAAAAGAAAACATTGTATTAAAGGGATGGCTAGTGAACATCCAAAAAAGGAAGCTGTGATCACAAAAAGCTATTATGACTTTAACAAGAGTCGTGGCAGAGCCTTCTTTCTTTTTTTCCCACAGGGTTACTAGATTAATAGATATGCAGAATACTGCAGACATAGTTTACTTAGACTTTGGTAAAACATTTGGTAAAGTGTCTCTTGTTTTTCTTATAGACAAATACGGAAGAATGTAGGCTAAATTATATTACAACTAGGAGAATTTGGAAGCAAAGGAATGGTTGGATCTCAAGTTACCCACTAATGACTCGATGTTACCTTGGAAGGAGATCGCTAGTGCAGTATCCTAGGGACTTAGGCTTGTCCCTGTCCTGTTTCACCTTTTTATAATAGGGACGTACAAAGACATAGAGAGTATCTTAAAAAAAATTTGCTCATGATACAAATCAAACTAACACATTGGATGATGCACTTGGGGTTCTAAAAGATCTTGACAGGCTGGAACACTGGGACAAATGAACCAGATGAAATTTAATAGGCATAAATGTAAAGTCTTACATTTGGGTTAAAAAAAATGGACTTCCCAAGAACAGTTTGGCTAAAGAGGAATTCTGAAAAGAAAAAAACATTTTAGTGGTCTGAATATGAATTTAGTGAAATACGAAATATGAAATAGTGTGATATGGTGGCTAAGACAGCTATTGTAATGCAAGCTAGTGTCTAAACTAGCGACAGCGCCCCTCAGATCACATCCAGAATACTATGTTTAGTACTCTGTAACTTCTTCCCATTGGTATTAGTTGTGAGTTCTTAAAGGTGAAAGGGATCTCAGAGGTTATCTGAAAACTGGGCTGATTGTGATAAGATACAATTTCGTAGGGATTCCACAATCTCACAGTTTTGCATTTGAGTTCAAAGCATTAACTGAAAAGTACAGCAAGGGGGGAGTGTAGTCAGACATAGTTCATGTGAAAAAGGTCTGGGCTGTTTAGAGAACCCAAAGCTAAATATGTGTGTAATGTATGAAATATGAGCTCAAAATGTTCATGGGGACTGAGGCTACATTCACAGAGACAAAATTTCTGGCTAAAGCCCATTCATGCGTATCTAATACAACTTATTACCTACTGCTACGGTCTCCTTGATGGCAGTCATCCTAGTGATGGAATTATAATCCACCCTTTCTTTCTCCAGATACATGGAACTAGGGAATAAAACAAATGCTCAAGAATTCTTCCTTCTGGGACTTTCAGACAAGCCTGAACAGCAGCCTCTCCTCTTTGCAATATTCCTGTGCATGTACGTCATCATTCTGATGGGAAACCTGCTGATCATCCTGGCCATTGGCTCTGATTCACACCTCCACACTCCTATGTACTTCTTCCTCTCCAACCTCTCCTTTGTTGACCTCTGTCTGGCCACTAATACTGTCCCAAAGATGTTGGCAAACATTCAGTCCAAGAGTAAGTCCATCTCCTATGTTTGCTGCCTGACACAGATGTATTTTTTCCACTTTTTTGGAATTGTAGACAGCATCTTGATCACCGTGATGGCCTATGACCGCTTTGTGGCCATCTGTCATCCACTGCACTACACAACAATCATGAGCCCACGTCTCTGTGGTTTGATGGTAGGTTTGCCCTGGGCTTTCTCCGTTGTGATTTCTCTGGCACACACCCTCCTGATGTCTCGTTTGAACTTCTGTGCCAGCACTGAGCTCCCTCATTTCTTCTGTGACCTCACACCATTGCTCCGGCTGTCCTGCTCTGACACCACAGTCAACAAGATCTTGGTACTCATTGTGGGTGGGATGGTGATCGTCACACCCTTCCTCTGCATCCTTGCCTCCTATGCCCGAATTGTCTGGGCTATTCTAAAGGTCCCTTCTGCAGGGGGCAGGAAGAAAGCCTTCTCCACCTGCAGCTCCCACCTCTCTGTAGTGGCACTCCTTTATGGGACCACTATTGGGGTCTACCTCAGCCCCTCCTCTATCCGCACAACTGTGAAGGATAAAGCTTCTGCTGTGATGTACACAGTAGTAACGCCCATGCTGAATCCCTTCATCTACAGCCTGCGTAACAGAGATCTGAAGGGAGCTCTGAAAAAACTTATCCACAGAAAAGTTGTCTCTTCTCCTTGAGCTCTCTCTTGGACTTCCCATGCTAATTGCTCTGGAGGATTGGGGTTAAGTTATGGAAACTTGGGCTGGCTGGAGGGACTGTTGGGTTGGGAAAATGGATATTTTGGGGTAATAGTTTTAGAACTCAGATTCCCCATCCCTAGCAAAGGCCCCTATAGACCTGGAACAATTTACCAGATCTATTTTCTTTTAGTCTAACCCATAATCGAGCTACTCTGTTCCATAGTTGGAGGTCATAGTTTGTGCCACTCCTACTTGCCAAACATGACCAGGTCCCTCAGCAAGCAGGCCAAGAACATGTATGCTTAAAAGATTCTGAGGGTGAAACTAAAGGTACATGAAGAGTGGGTGATAGGATGTTTTCATTGTATCAAAACATATGAATGGAGATGGAACCCTCCCTGACCATCATCAAGGCTGGGTTTTCTTGGGAAAGGGGTGATGATGACGTGGGGTTAAGTCATGTCAGTAGACATTAGATTGAGAGAGGAATGATAAGACTGGGTGCTGGGTAAGGTGGGATGACAGATAAAGTTGAGTGAGGTGTGATGAGGAAGGGTTGGGTGTGATAAGGAGTAGCTAAACTTGGCGAGATTGGGTAAGGTGGGATAAAGCTGGGTGAGAATGTACAAGGAGAAGGAAATTTGGAAGAAGAATAGCGAAGAACGGGCAAAGGTGAGGGTGGGATGAATTTGGGGGAAGTAGGATAATCCTGGGTAAGAAAGATTGAGGTTTGAGGAGAGTGACGGGAAGGGGAAACATGCTGGAAGGATGCCGGTAACATTAGCGTAGGTCAGTGATGAGGGAGAATGGAATGAGGTGAAGATGAGGAAGACTGCATGAGGTTGGGTAAGGTAGACTGAAGCTGAGTGACACTGGATGAAGTTGTTCAAGGATGGAGGGGTTGAATGAAGGAGAATGAAGGTGAGAAGGGTATGAAGATGGTATGAATTTGGAGTTACATGGGACAGGATGAGGGAGAATAAAATTTCAATTGGCTGGTGAAGATGGTGTGAGGTTGAATGAAGCAGGGCAAGACTGGATGATCCAGAGTGAGGTTGGGGAAGGGAAGCAAATGGAAGAAAAGCAGAGGAAGGAGAAGAGGTGAGGAGCAATGAGGTTAGGTGAAGTTGGGCAAGGAAGTGCGCATCTGGGGGTTAAAAATGGGTGAATGGATGAGAAAGGGTGAGATATTGGGAGGCTGGTTGAAAGAGGTGAAGGTTGGATGCTGGGTGAGCCTGGGCAAGGTTGTGTGAGGAAAGAGAAGGAGGGAGATGGACAATTTTTTCTCTGAGCTCATAGAAGCTGATCCAGAGGAAAAGATAGTACTCACTCTGGTTTTCCTCCATCCAGGCCTATATTTCTCTTTTGGCCTATTGGTCAGGAAGTTGATGGACTGGGTAAGGTTATATATTAGAGAGAAAAAAAAAAGAGAGAGAGAGAGAGAGAGAGAGAGAGAGAGAGAGAGAGAGAGAGAGCCTAGACCTATTTTTCTCTAACGGCCTATCAGCCAATCCACTCTCTGTCACTGCCCACCAAAGCATCTTCCCAACTTCCTGCTTCACTGGACTCTGCACAGGACTACGTATTCCCCACAATCAATATGGATCCAACATGAGATCTAGCCTTCTTTATCCTGAGGTATCACTGCAAGGTCCTGTGTTCTCTGAGAATTGTTGGTTCTCAGAGCTAGCAGGGGCCTCATGGGTCATCCGGTTTAACTTCCTGACCAACACAAGTTTTCCCTTGGTGATACCCCCAGCCTGTTCTTGAACATCTCTGCTTATCAGGAGTTTACTACTTTTATAGACATGTATTGCTGAGTCAGCATTATTGTGGTGCTACCATATAGCTGGCTTTCACAGCCAGGAAAACCTGGGTTGAAGTCCTGTCTCTGACATACAGTGGCCATGTTACCCTGGGTAAATCACCATAAAAGGGGTTAATATTATGTATTTGCATGACCTACTTCCCAGGATTGTTTTAAGGAAATCACCTTGTAAATAATATTTGCTGTTCAATCATTTTAGTCATGTCCAGTTCTTTGTAATGGCATTTGTGGTTTTCTTGGCAAAGATACTGGAGTGGTTTGCCATTTTCTACTCCACCTGATTTTACAACTGAGGAAACTGAGGCAAATCAGGTTAAGTGACTTGCCTAGGGTCACACAGCTAGTGTCTGAGGCCAGATTTTAACTCAGAAATATGAATTTTCCTGACTTCAGGCCTGGCACTCAATCCACTGTTCCACCTTGCTGCCCAAATAAATAATATGAAACTATTGTTTGTAAATAATATGAGCTATTAACTATAATATGAACTAAAACTCCTCCCCAGGATTCTCTAGCAGAGCTAGAGTCCTGTCAGTTTGGAATCTTTTGATCTTTGTAATGAAATGCAGTTTTCTCTTAGAAAACAGGTAAATATTTATCAAATATGTTGTTTCAAAATATACAGCTATTCTTTTGGGCCAATTCGATCTCGCACCAAATATGTTCATTTGCCCAATAATTTCTTTGCATGGGGAATTTATCTCTACCCCTTCCCCCTCAATGATCTTTGATAGCAGAATGGAGGCACAGACAAAAAGGAATCAGAATTCTGTTGGAGATTGGGACAGATGGTCTGGAAACTGTCTTCTCTAGCCTTAGACCCAGCCTGGATTGAAGTTACAGAAACTTCCAAAGAACCAGCAGAGAACACTGTGTAGGTGATCCTTTCTTACCCTTTCACTGCTCCGAAGTGGAGCGTAGCTTCATGGGAAGGGCATTGGCTATGAGTAAGAAATCCTGGATTGAAATGGTCAAAGGATATGAACAGGCAGTTTTCAGAGGAAGAAATTAAAGATATCCATAGGCAGATGAAAAAATGCTCGAAATCACTACTGATTAGAGAAATACAAATCAAAACAACTATTAGGTACCACATCTCTCCTGTCAGATTGGCTAACATGACAAAACGGGAAAATGATAAATGCTGGAGAGGACGTGGGAAAATTGGAACATTGGTGGAGATCTGAACTGATCTGGAGAGCAATTTGGAACTATGCTCAAAGGGCTATAAAAATGTTCATACCCTTTGACCCAGCAATACCACTTCTAGGGTTGCATCCTAAAGAGATCACACGAGTGGGAAAAGGACCCATCTGTACAAAAATATTTATAGCAGCTCTTTTTGTAGTAGCAAAGAATTGGAAATCAAGGGGATGCCAATCAATTGGAGAATGGCTGAACAAGTTGTGGTATATGAAGGTAGTGGAATACTATTGTGCTATAAGAAATGGGGATGATACAGACTTCATAATAACCTGGAAAAACCTACACAATATAATGCTGAGCGAGTGGAGCAGAACCAGGAGAACATTATATACAACCACAGATATATGGATTCTGCGATGACTAACTCTGATAGACTTTGCTCTTCTCAGCAATACAAAGTGCAGAGACAACTCCAAAGGACTCATGATGGAGAGGGCTATCTACATCCAGAGAAAGAACTATGGAGTCTGAATGCAGATTGAGGCACATTTTATGCTTGCCTTTTTTTCTTTTGTTTTTTTTTTTCTCTCTCTCTCTCTTTTTTTTTTTGGTTCTGCTTCTTCTTTCTCATGATTCATTCCATTGGTCATAATTCTTTACAACTTGACTATTGTGTAAATAAGCTCATTGCAAAGTTATATGTAGAAGATATATCAGATTCCATGCTGTCTTGGGGAGGGAGAGGGGAGGGGGGAGAAATCTGGAAATCAAAATCATATCAAACTGAGTGTTATAAACTAAAAATAAAAAATCTTAAAGTTTGAAAAAAAAAAGAAATCCTGGATTGGAGCTCTAGCTCTGACGTTTAGTAATGTTTGACTTTGGCCAACTATCTTCCCATAGCTAGGCTCAGTTTCCTTATCTGTCAAATGAGATATGTTGGACTAAAGTAAATCTCCTTGGATCGCTTTGCATATCTCATAGGAGCATAGACTTACAGCTGGAAGAGCCTACAGAGATCATTGACTGCAATCCCTCTGTTTTATCAGATAAGGAAACTCTAGTTCAGAAGTTACATGACTTGCCCAAGGTAACAAGGGGTGTACATAGGTGGCAGATCTGGGATTCAAACTCATGTCCTCTAACTTCTTCCAGTGTTCTTTCTGCTGTGCCATGCCACCTCAGACCCTTTGTACCCATTTTGTCCCACCCTGTCTTCTACTCATCTGTCTCCATGTCATATGCTCCTTATTGAACTGTAAGCCCCACTGAGGACAGAGACCATGTTATTTTTCATCTCTGTATTTCCAGCACAGGGTCTTGAACAGAGTAGGTACCCAACAAAATTTATGAATGTAATGGAATGATCTCTAAAGTAATTTCCAACTGGAATATTTAGTGACTGGGTGGTAATTATTTCTTATGCCTCGAGGAGTTAAGAGAGTGGGGGAGACAAGTGTCTAGAGAGAAGGGTAGAGGAAGAGGAAAAGAAATTATTTTATTTTTGTATTCTTATTAAACTTATAGGTGTCCTTACTGTTCTCTCCAGTGATGAGTTGGTTAACAGATTCTCCCCTAAAAGGTTAGGGTGACCTGAGGGGAATGAGAGAGTGAAGAGGGTAGTATGGATCACATGGAGGACAGTAGTGGGATGGGGAAAGCAGAGGCAAGATTCAGTGAATTGGGGAGTATATCTCAAAGAGCGTGCTCCTCATTTTTCCTGCCCTCACATGGGGGCCATCCTAGATGGCTTATCTAACCTCACTGCTTTATTTGTTGCTCTTCAGTTGTTTCATTCTACTTCGGGTTTCTCTGGCAAAGATACTGGAATAGTTTGCCATTTTATTCTCCAGCTCACTTTACAGATGAGGAAACTGAGGGAAATAGAGTTAAGTGAATTGCCCAGGGTCACACAGCTAGTAAGTGTCTGAGGCTAGATTTGAACTCAGGAAGAAGATTCTTTCTAACTCTATGCCCAACTCTATCTTCTGAGCCATCTAGTTGCCCATAACTACCACACAGATTAGCAATAATCTTTGCAAAGTTCCCAACTAGAGGCCCTCTTTATTTGAAAACCTCCAGCAATGGTGAGCTCACTACCTCAGAGGGGGCAGTTTTGATTATTAGGATATTTTACCTAATAATGAGCTAAAATCTACTTCTTCAGGACTCTTGCCACTTTATTCTAGATCTCCCCTCTGGGACTCAGCAGATGGAGATTAATCTGCCTTGAACGTCACAATCCTTCAGATAGTTGAAGAAAGAGGTCATAGCTTTCCCAAGTCTTATCTTCTGGCTAAACATCTCCAGCTTCTTCATTGAACTTTCCATGATGTGATTTTGAATACCATTCCTATCCTGGCTGTCCTCCTCTGCCTTCATTCTAGTGTGTCAATGTCTGTCCTAAAACATGGATCTGAGAACTGAACACCCCTCTCCAGATATTCTCTACCCATGGAAAGACTACAGTATATTTATTACTCTAAGCACTTCCAGCATATTCTCCTTAGCTTTGTGGGAATACTGACTCTCTAGAGCAGGGGTGGGGAACCTGCAGCCTCAAGGCCACATGTGGCCCTCTAGGTCCTCACGTGTGACCTTCTGAGTTCAAGTTTTACAGAACAAATCCGTCGATTAAGGGGATTGGTTCTGTGAAGTTTGGATCAGTCAAAGGGCCACACTTGAGGACCCAGAGGACCACACGTGGCCTTGAGGCTGTAGGTTCCCCACTCCTGATACCGGGAAGAGATCCTTAGAATCTCAGAGAAGTATTGCCTTACTCTTTCAGGACAGTTTTTGTAACTCAGATATCATTCTTTTTTCTTTTCTCTTTAATAGTTTCTTTTTCCAATTTTTTGTAAAAACAGTTTTAAGCTCCATTTAAAAAAAATTTAAATTCCAAATGATCTCCCACCCTTCTTTCCCTCCCCCTTTATTAAGAATGTAGGCAATTTGATGAAAGTTATATATGTAGAGTCATGCAAAACATATTTTTATATTAGTCATGTTGTGAAAGAGAACATGACAAAAAACTAAGATGAATAAAGTAAAAAAAAACTGCTTTGCTTTGAATTCATGTTCCATCAGTTCTCTCTCTGGAAGCAGGCAGCATTTTTCATCCTCCATCTTTCATCCTTTTTTCCTTCAGAATGATCTTGTATCTTTCTATTTCCAAGAAGAGCTAAGTCATTTGTGATCCATTTCACATCAACTTCTCATTGTCTCTGAGTAATTTCCCCAAGGTCCATGTTTTCTGATCTATCATCCCCATCTGGTCCTTGTGTAGGGATTGGGATTATTCTTATCTACAGTAATCTTGGACAAGAAAGGGAGAGTTTCGCAACATTGCTGGTATCAGTCAGCAATGACTGAAGGCCCAGGAGTTTTGGACCTTTCATACTTATAAGGTTTCCTCCAAGGTTGGACACCCTCATCTCGGCATTGCTATTCTGTTATTCATAGCTCACAGAAAGAACACAACATGGAAGATGTAGTTAAGGGTCCAAGGCACAGGCTCAGGCTCCCCTGATTCCAAACCTGTGTTGCAGCTGCCATGGATCACAGCTGCCATATTTCACAGGCTGGAGAAGGGCAGCTCCTCTGCAAATCCCTCATGAAAAGTTCGGGTAACGAGTGATACTTGTTCCACATTCTGAAAAGGTGAAGGGAGAGAGCACTCAGAAACTATCTTTGCTTTGAAATGAATGCTTTCATGGATGAAGGTGGGAAGTGAATACAAATGACAAATCCTTTCAGTGTTGAGCAGTGGTAGCCTGGAGCCAGTGTGTCTAACTCATGAAATTGTTAAATTTTCAATAAATTTATGACTTGGAAATAAGTAAACACTTGGAAATGGGGCTTGATTTATTGATTTGTTAATTACTGAGACTTAAGAAAGTGATGGAGAAAATAATAAAGTAGAATAAACTTAAAAGCATGTCATGTCCATATGTTTATTTTGGGGAAGCTGGTTGTTAAATGTTTGCTAGCATGCTCCACAACAACATGGTGCTAAGTCACATGTTTCCTCAGAAGTGGTCAGGGCACAGGCTTGGCATTTCATGGAGGAAGCTCTAGCCAGAGCAGTCCAAGAGGACTGAGGTTTATTTCCCATTACACAGGCATTGGCTTTTCAAAGAGTGAGCAGTATGAGTCAACACAAACCCTGAACCAATCAGAGGAAGGCCCCAAAGAGTGGCCCAATAGAGATCAAATACTACAGACTGACCAATTATAGATGATCATGGCTGGGCCTTAATGTTTGCCAGCTCTTGTGACTTTAATTGTTGCCTCTTTGCAAATGATTCTGAGGACAACATATCAGACCTTTGTCTCTCTCCTGAACTTCAGCTGCACATGTCAAATGGAAGGCAAGGTCTGTTTCCCTTTTGTCTTTGTACCTCCAGTGCCTGGCAGATATTAGGAGATTAATAAATTGTTTATTGACCTCCACTTATATGCCTGATAAGCATCTCAAACTCGATGAGACCAAAATGGAACTCACGATCTTCTCCCCTATATGCCCTTACCCGCTCTCCCAAACTTTCCTATTTCTATCAAAGGTACCACTAAACTTTCCATTTCATCAGGTTTATAACCTTGGAGCCATTCTTAATCCCCCACCCCTTACCTTGCTATCCAATCAGTTGCCAAGTCTGGACAATTCTGCCTCCACAACGTTTCTCCCATTCTTATTTTTCTTCTCACTTACAAGGCCACCACAGGAGTCTAGGCCCTCATCACCTCCTGGCTGGATTCTTGCAATTACCTCCTGGCTGATTTCCCTTCTTCCAATCTATCATCCACACAGCTCAAACATATGTCTGACTGGGTCATTTCCTTAATCGAGAAACTCCAGTGGCTCCCTATTACCTCTAGGGTAAGATACAAACACTTGGACACTTTATTTAAAATGGTTGTTGATATGGCTCCAGTGTCCCTTCCCAGACTTATTTCCATGACCTCCCCTTCCTGCACTTGACATTTCAGTCAAACTGACCTGTTGTTGCTTCCCCTATTTGGCAGTCCATCTCTCACTTCTGAGCCTTGACAAAGGTTATTTTCCATACCTGAAACATGTTCCTTCATCATCTCCACCCCTTTAGAATCCTAAACATCATTTCAGGCTCAGATCAGGTGTTACTTCCTACAAGAAGCCTAATTTCATCTTCTTGGTCATTAGCACTCTCTGCCTCCTCACACTGGCCTGGTCTTCTTATCTGTGTAAATGTCCTAACCATGTCCCATCTCACCCCCAAATAGAAGCATCTTTAGAGTGGGGACTATACGTTTTTGTTTTGTTTTTGTATTCCCAGTGTCCAGTACAGGGCTTGGAGCAAAGTATATTCTTAATAAATGCTTTTTGGATTAAATTTTTGCATTGGCCTAGTATAAATGGGAATGTAGACACTCTAACATATGAAGAGTGTAAACACAAGAAAAAACAATTAGAAGGAGATAATAGGTAAGAGAAAGATGAGTGGGATTGAATAGAGGAGAGAAGATGACAAGGGACAGCAGTGAGGAGGTAGGATCTCCATGCCTCCTAATGAGAAGTGTGTGTGTGTGTGTGTGTGTGTGTATGTGTGTGTGTATTTTGAGAATAGGGTACGACCAGAAGCAGCACATCTCTTTGGAGAGAGCAAACCATCAGGGACTTCTCAACAGGGTTAGACTTGCCTGAGCTGTCCCAGGAGCAAAAGCAGGAATGGGTAGGAGAAAATGTTTCTTTGCCAGGAGTGAGATGTCAGACCAAGAGACTGGTGAATAGTCATTCCCTGGCCCAGGCATATTGGCCACTCTGAAGATGGGCCCCAGATGTAGCTGGGTTTAGGGGATTAAACCCACTCTGAAGATCTATGAGAGAAGTCAATACGTAGCCCTGGGATTGGAGCATCTGCTCTCCTCGCCCAAGTCTCTTAGCCAATTTCTTCATAGGATCATAGGATCAACTCAGCAAACATTTATTAAGTCAACAATATTTATTAAATACCTACTATGTGCCAGGTGCTAAGCTAAGTTCTGGGGATACAAAAAGGCAACAAACAGTCCCTGTTCTCAAGGAGCTCATAGTCTGATAGGGGAGATAACGTAAAACAACTAGATACAAACAAGCTAAATGGAGGATAAATTGAGGGTGGTCTCAGAGGGAAGGCCCTGAGGTTAAGGAGGACTAAGAATGGCTTCATGGAGAAGGTGGAACTTTGGCTGAGACTTGAAGGAAGCCACAGAGGCCAGGAGGTGGAGATAAGGAAGGAGATCAGGCATGGGGGACAGCCAGTGAAGACACTCAGTCAGGACATGGAGTGTCTTGTGAGAGAAACAGCAAGATGGCCAATGTCACTGGAATGCAGAGTGTGAGGGCTGAGTCCTTTACCTAAGAAGACTGGAAAGGTAGGAAGGGGCCAGTTTAGGATGAGCCTTAAAAATAAAATAGAAGATTTTCTATTTGATCCTGGAGGTAACAGAGAGCTACTAGCCCTGATTGGATGGTGGTGAGCAGTGACATAGTCAGACCTGCCCTTTAGGAAGATTGCTTTGGCATCTGAGCTGGAGGATGGGCAAGGGTGGGGAGAGACTTGAGTGAGGCAGATCCATCAGCAAGCTATTGTAACAGTCCAATTACAAGGTGATAAGGCCTTGCACGGGGGTAGCGGTGGTGTCAGAGGAAAGAACAGAGCATCTATGAGAGATGTTTTGGATTTAGAAATGGCAGGACTGGACTTGGCAACTAAATGGAGGTGAGAGAGATTGAGCCTGGGTGAGTGTGAAGAGGGTGATGCCCTAGACAGTAAGAAGGAAGTTAGGAAGAGGGGAGGGCTTGGCAGGAAAAGATAATTACCAATCGCCTATTGGACATGTTAAAATGGATGTCTCATAGACATCTTAAACTCAAGATGTCCACTAGGTAGTTGGAGACATGAATGGTGGAAATATGTTCCAGAGAGAGGTTAGGGCTGGACAAATAGATCCATTTACATGAAGATGATTATTGAATCCACGGGAACTCATATAATTACCAAATAAAATAACACAGGGAGAGAAGAGAGCCTAGGATGGAACTTGGGTGGGTAGAGGGGGGCACACAAGCTAGCCAGCAAACCCAGCAAAGGAGACTCAAAAGGATTGGTTTTATAGGTAAGAGGAGAACCAGGAGAAAGTAGTGTCATCTCCCTCTCTCTCTTTCTTCTTCCTATCCCCAACACACATATTCTCTCTGTCTCTCTCTCTGCCTCTCTGTCTCTCTATGTTTATCTCTGTCTGTCTGGCTCTGTCTCTGTCCCTTTCTCTCTCTCTGTCTTTCTGTCTCTGTCTCTCTCTCTGTCTCTATCTCTCTATCTGTCTCCTTGTCTCTGTCTCTATTTCTCTCTGTCTCTCTCTCTCTGTCTCTGTCTCTCTGTCGCTCTCTCTCTCTGTCGCTCTGTCTCTGTCTCTCTGTCTCCATCTGTCTCCCTCTGTCTGTCTCTCTGTCTGTGTCTCTGTCTCTCTGTCTCTGGCTCTCCCCCTCTCCCTCTCCCTCTTCCTCTCCCTCTCCTTCTTTCTCTCCTTCTCCCTCTTCCTCTCCCTTTCCCTTTCCCTCTCTCTCCCTCCCTCCTTCCCTCTCCCTCCCTCCCTCCTTCCCTCTCCCTCCCTCCCTCCCTCTCCCTCCCCACCCTCCCTCTTTCCTTCCTAAGATTGCTTCTAACTGCTTGAACCATCCCACTACTTTCTTAAGAGGACTCAAGAGGCTGCAGTTCTTCAGGAAGACACACGAGGGCAGCAGACACATAGAAGTGGCAGCCTAATGGGTCCAGGCAGGCACAGGAAGGCTGCCGCATGAAGTCCAGCTAGGCTGGAAGGGGGCAAAGTGACTCGTGATGCCCAGCCCTTTCCCATTTCCTTAGGAACTCCTGCTTGTGGTCTCATTGTAGTCTGTCTACTATAGGCAAAAACAGAACAGAGTCCAGGACAAGAAGTGGAGTAGAGACAGGGAGGGAGGGTCCCCACTGCAGTTTGCGTGCTCTGAGTGTCCGCAAAAGTCTGGACACTAGTCTGGAGGATTGACTGGCTGGGGGCTCTGCTTTCCACATAGTAGGTTCACAACAGTGGTTTTAAATTCAATTTCACAAATATTAATTAAACATCTGCTGAGTTCAGAGCACCGAGCTAGGCACTTTTGTGGGTAAGGGGAGGAATACAAAGTTTAGCTCCATTCATTCCTCTGGGAGCTCACGGTCTTGTAAGGGAGTAAGAGATGACACAGATGAGTAAGCTAGACGATAATGCTAATGATCATTTCTGCATTGTGGTGATGCAAGTAGATAGAGCACTGGCCCTGGAGTCAGGAAGGCCTGAATTCGAATTCAGTCTCAGACGCTTACTGGCTGTGTGACCTCGGCTAAGTCATTTACACTCTTACTCATTTTCCACAATTATGAAATGGGAATGATTTCAGTTTATATAACCTTGAGGATTATTGCTAACATCAAACGAGATAATGTTTGTAGTGTAGTGCTTGGCATAAAATAGACCCTTAATAAATGCTAGTTTTCTTCCTTCCTTCCTTCCTTCCTTCCTTCCTTCCTTCCTTCCTTCCTTCCTTCCTTCCTTCCTTCCTTCCTTCCTTCCTTCCTTCTCTCCTCCCTCCCTCCTTCCTGGTTTATAGTTCTTTGAGGTTGATAGTGTCAATTATTACTCCCATTTGACAGATGAGGAAGCTAAGGGCCAGAGTGGTGAGGTGATTTTGCCTAGCAAGGAAGCGTCAGAGTCAGGATTTGAACCCAGGTCCTAAGACACTCAATCTAGTGCTCTACTTGCATTCTAGAAGCATAAAAAAAGAACTAGATGAGGTTCAGAGGCAGAAAGGACATTGGCAATTGGGAAGATAAGGAGAGGCTTCCTGGAGGAGGTGACATCTCTGGGCCTTGAAGGATGAGTCATATGTTAAGGCATAAGGAATTCCCTTAGCAGAGGCTCAGGAAACAGGAGAGCAGTGACAGTGTTTGGGATGGGGACAGAAGTAGAGGAGAGTAAAAGTGGAAAATACTGCAAAAGTATGGTGGCACCACATTGTGAGGAGACTTAGGAATAGGCTTTGTTGTTCTGTAATTTCAGTCATGTCTGATTGTTCGTAACTCCATTTGGGATTTTCTTGGCAGATACTGGAGTGATTTGCCATTTCCTTCTCCAGTTTATTTTACAGATGAGGAAACTGAGGCAAACAGGCTTGTGGCTTGCCCAGGGTCACCCAGCTAGAAAGTATCCAAGGCTGGATTTGAACTCAGGTTCTCCTGACTCCGGGCTGGGCACTCTATGGACTGGGCCACGTAGCAGTCCGAAGACTGGTAGAGGAGTTCAAACTTGACTTGGTGGGCAGCTGAAGGGTTTTGAATAGGGAAGCAATTATATCACAGAATCTCAGAGTTAGAAAGAATCCTAGAATCATCCCGACTAGTTTATATTTGACTGAATAGGAACCCTCTCTGCAGCACTCCCAATGAATGGTCATCCAGCCTCTGTTAGAATATCCCTGGAATGGGCCTAAGGAAGACGAACTTGGCATTGGGTGAATGGATGAACTGGAGGGGAGGAGAGGGCAAGAGTAGGGAGATGACTGGCAGAGCCTCCACCTGGGCTTCTGTACCATCCAGAGGACCCAGGTGTGTCCACAGAATCTGAGTCCATGAAGAGAAACCAATATACCCTGGAGTGGGTCCAGAATTGAACCCTTTTGCTTCTCAGGTAATGGAGGGGATGTTGGACTCAGTCAGAAGACCTAGATTTGAATGCTTGATTCTCGTGGACAAGGAGGCACCTCAAGTCCAGAGCTAACCTGTCCCAAAGCCCAGGACTTAAGAATGTGAAAAGGCTAATTGCTACTCTGGTCATGGAACTTGGTGCTTCTAGGGAGAAACTGTGGCCCATCTATATCCTCGGAAAGCTGAGGATTGCTGCAATAGACCCATTCAAACTTACATTCACTCATTCAATAAACAATTCATTGATCAGGGTCATTCATTCATTCATGGTTCAGTGATGGTCTACTCTGAGGCAGCCTGGCCATGTAGTGTTAAGAGTTCTGAATATAAAATCCTGGCTCTGACATTAACTTTCTGTATGAGGGAGCCACTTAACCTCCCTAAAACTCAGTTTCCTCATCTATAAAACAGAGAGAACGATACTTAATACTTGCATTGCATCATAGGATGTGTGTGTGTGTGCGTGACTAGCCCTTTGTTAACTTCAAAGTTCTATAGAAAGGTGAGCAATTACTATAATTCCTTTGGGCAAGGCCTTTTGGGAGATCAGGGTGGGTGTGGGCTGTGGTCACTATGGGACTGGGCTTCTGAGAACTGGGAGAAGGTGGGCCAGGGGACACCCAGAAGAAGGGGATACAGAAAAAGGGAAGTGAAGCTTCTAAGAACATGGGATCATAGACTGAGAGCTGCGCAGGACCCTAGGGTTCAGCTATCCAAGCCCTTCATCTTATAGATCAATTTACTGAGGCCCCGGAATTGACTAAGGGACCTGCTCTGGGTTACGCATGGAATCTGGTAGAGCCAGGATTGATCTCAAGCCCTCTGACTTCCAACCCTGCCCTGTTTATTGTGCTCCATGATGAGACAAATGTAGCCCTAGGAGAAGGCCATGTGAGGCCAGGCCCTCTTCTGGTTGGCTGGGGGAGCCTTGCATTAGGAATATAGGAAGCTGGTAGCATTGAGAACATGGTCTAGGCTAGACCAGACAGAAGCATGCATGGTCCCCCAATATGAGAGGTATAGACAAAGCACTTTTGGGAGGAAGGGCAGAGACTTCTATTTGTGGGGCAGAGATGGGGCAAAGCTGGTGTTTTGTGCCTGCAGGAACCTCCCTGTGGGGATCTTCCTTTGCCAAGGGATGTCGGCACCTTCTTAAGAATTTAGAATCTTGGAGAGTTGCCAGGGGTAGTGGTGGTAAAATGACCTACCTAGGGTCACATTATCACTCCGTGTCAAAGGTGGGACTTGAACCCAGGTTCTCTGACTCTCTGGCCAGTCCTTTCTCCACTGAGCCACAGTGTTTTATAACTTCCCAGCATACTTCTTTTATTCAGGATGTCCACAAAGTCTTCATGCAGCTTTAGGCTTTAATGACAACACTTTAAAAGCTTTAAGGCTTAAGGACATCAAACAGCTCTAAGACTTTTGGGAGACTGTATAAAGCTCTGGTTGGACTATTCTAGAGAGATATAATGGGCAGCTAGGTGGTGCAGTGGATAGAGCACTATTCTTGGAGTCAGGAAGACTCATCTTTCTGAGTTTAAATCCTCAGACCCTTACTAGCTAGGTGACCCAGGGCAAGTCATTTAAGCCTGTTTGCTTTGGTTTCCTCATGGCAAACCACTCCAGTATCTTTGCCAAGAAAAACATGGGGTCACAAATAGTTGGACACAACTGAAATGACTGAACTATAACAGTTAGCCCTGTTTTATAGATGGGAAACTGAGGCTCAGAGCGGAGATGTTAAGTGACTTACCCAGGGTCACACAAAGGCATCTGAATTGATTGTTCTTGATACCAAGTCCTACACTCCATCCACTGTCATACCTAAGTATGCATAAGGGCCATGTGGCTTGGCTGACATGCTCTTGGGGAGCATTCCCGTTGGCCTTTCTTTTATTCTATCCACAGTGCTTGGCACACACTAGGTGCTAGATAAATGTTTATTCCCTTCCCCCTTCTATCCTCGACAGCTATATACCCATTTGTCAGATGAGAAAAACTGAGGTTTAGAGAGGAAGAATAACTTACCTATAGTCACCCTGCTAAGTACCAGAGCAGGTGTGGCTGGCCAGATGGGTTACATCAAGACTGAATCTGGCCTTGTCCTGGTCCTAAATTCATTGTGTTCTCTGGGGAATTAACCTTTCAGCTACTGCCTTCCTTCTATGTTTGGAGAGAAGAATTTCTAGCACAATTTCCCCTCCTTTGCCCCTCCCCCCAGTTCTCCACCTACCACCCCAGCCAGCCCTGTGTTTCCTTGGTCACACGGTGGATTTACCTCTCCTATTGATGGAGGCCAAGAGAAGACAATGGAGCTTATTCTCAGAGGAACAATGATGGCAGCTCAGTTACTAATTCAGTGTCTGAGAAAGGTTTCGGCATTCCTAGGGAGCAGGGACAGAGGCAGGCTCCCTTTCCCTCTGCATGAATGACCCCTTGGTTATCAGACACACTGAAAATCTCGATACCTCTTCAATGAACCTTTCTTTTTGGGGGGCAGGTGGGGAGGTGAGGTAGAGTATATCTGTGATTTAATTAGTATGGTGAATCCTGGTGTGGAAAACCTTTTACCAATAGCAGATGGGCAATACCTCTGAACCCTGTGGTGTTAGAGACTTGTGTGAGGACCCAGGAGCTCAAGTGACTAGTCTAAGGTCTCACTGCTAGTATGGGTATAACCTAGGTCTTTCCGACTCTAAAGCCAATTCTTGATCCAATATGTCATGGTGACAGAGCAATGAGGATCTAAGTCTTGGCCTCGGCATTTTCCCTAAATTGAGTATGAATCTTGGGTGGGATCTTATTGAACGAATCTTACAATTATCTACATTTATGTCTTACCCCCGACAAGACTGTAAGTTCTATGAGGATGAGGACCTAAATTTAAAAATTTTATATCCTCTAAACTTTTTCTCTCCCCCAGGGCCTAATACTCTACCTTGAACATTGTGGATACCAAATAAGTGTTTTTGTATGAATGAATGATGTTAAGGTTGATGTGCTGGGGAAGAGGGAGAGGTTGTTTCAAAAGAGAAGGATGAATAGGATGGTACGAATTCCAACGGAATGACTCTTTAATGGTGGAAACTTGGGTACTACAATTGATAGAAAATGTCAATCTGTACTTTTATTTGTAGTATCGTAAACTTAGAATTGGAAGGAACATTGGAGGTCATTCAATCCAAACCCCTCAATTGACAGATGAGAAATCAGGGTCACATGGCTAGAAATTGACTGGGGCAGGATTTGAACTGGTCTTCCTGACACCACATCTACATCATGTAGCTGTCACCTAATCCATGTAAATCAAGAACAGATTATGTTTTCTTTTGTCTGAGATTTGGAGTTTTTAGCCCGTAAAAGCCTTCAAAGGTCTATTTCCGTCTACCCAAAGTCCCTCTGTCCTTTATGTATGACATTGACTTTTTGAAGCCAAGTGTATAATAGATTCTATCTTATTAGATTTGACTTATTTTAGCCTGATGACATCTTTTGGGGTCAGGAATCTCTCCTCCCATTCGTTATCTATTCCTCACAGCTTTGTGTCCTCTGCTGACTTGATAAATCTTCATCCAAATAACTGACAAAGATGTTGAGTGACTCTAGGCTAAAGATAGATCCTTGGGGCACACCTTTTAAGATCTCCTTCTAGATGAACTCAATTCATTAATCAGCACTTTTGAAATCTGGTCATTCACCCATTTGTGATCCCATTTAACCGTCCTTCCCTCAGGATGGCTTGAGATATGATGTCAAACTTTTTTTGAAATCCAGAAATCCTACACACTCTGAAGCAATGCAGTTTAGTGGAAACAGCATTGGACACCGAGTCAGGAGATTTGGGTTTGAATCTCGTCTAAGAAAACAAACTTGAGTTTCTAAAGAGAAGAGCTCTCATATTGACTCCAAGTCAATGCTCAAGTCAACTTCTCTTCCAGTGAACTATCCAGGGTCCTAACCAACATATATTTAAAACTTCCTCAGACTTTATGGTCTAGAGCCATTTGTTTCTGGCCCTATTCCCACTGCTCCTGCTTGCCTGGAAGTTCATCAGCCGATCTGACAGATTGGTTAAAGAAAAAAGAAGCAGGTCCATGTAACTAAGACTTGACCATGAAAAGGTTGGGCATTACCTATCCTTTTCTCCAATAGATGGCCAAGGAAAATAAGTCAATGGGCCAAGAGAAAGCCAGTGAGGCATGGGAAAAAGTGAAGAATGCCTTTCTAAGCCCAGCCCAGAAAGTATGGATTCTTCCAGCCTGGCAGGGGATTAGGCTTCCTATGCAGAGAACACTTGATATCCCCGGGTATGAACTCAACCCTGGGCTTGCTGTTTGCCAGGCCTGGCTCTTTCCGCCTTGGGGAAGGAGGGGCAGAATATGTCCAGGAGTGAAGGCTGGAAACCAGTGAGGGGAACTGGTGTGACTGACGTGGGCTCAAGGCAGAGACCATTAGCCCCACTAGGTCCCAGGAAGAAGCAGCTGGGACATCTTCCTAATGCAGTGAATGGACTGGACAGAGCATCTGTCCAGAAGCCACCAGTGGCTCTTGGTGCTCATTTTGCTAGGATGCCTTCTCTCAGGTAAGGGACTGTCTTTCTACTGGGATGGGGGAAAGGAGAGCTGGCTATATCTTTGGACCCAGGGCAGAGGCAAGTCATACCACAGGCTTCCTGGTCAGTGAGATGCCTTCTGTATAGGAGTGAGGAAATGTGACCATGTCTATCTTGCATGGAGTGGAGGGATGAGTAAGGTGAACACTATCTGGAGGCTATTTGAAAGGGTTCTGGGCTGTGAGGTCAGAGAATAGAGTCATAGAGCACAGAATGTTAGAATTGGAAAGGATCTTACCACATAGAATATGAGAGTTTAGATGGCCCTTCGAATGTGGGTCATCAGATCTGGGAAGGGTCTTAGAACATAGCCTTTAAGAGTTTGGATGACCCTTAGAAGATGGAATGTCAAATCTGGTTAGGGGCTTAGAACATAAAATATCCAAGCTGTAAGGGGCCTTAAAATGTGGAATGTCATAAAACTACCCAGTCATCAACAAATATTTATTGAACACTTAGGATGGCTTGAGACACTGTGCTGGGTTCTGGTAATACAATGACAAAAGCAGCAGAGTCTTTACCTTCAAGAAATTTGCATTGGGAGGATTCAACAAGTACACAAATAAGTAAATGATGATATATGTGAAATAAGCACAGAGTATCTTTGCGGGAAGAGGTTGGAAATAATTGCAGGAATCAAGGAAGCTTCTCAGAAGGAGAAGGCATTTAAGTTGACCCTTGAAGGGGAGTAAGGGTTGCCCAAGGCAGAGGTGAAGAGGCAGGGCACCTTTGGTCTGGGGGAGAGCCTGTACAAAGGAATGTCACATACTATGGATGTCAAATGGTCCATTTTTGTTGGAACATAGAGTGCATGAGTAATTTGTAATCAGCTTAGAAAGACAAGCTGGGACGAGATTGCGGTGGGCTTTAAACAGAAAATAGAGAAAATCATATTTTACCCCAGGGGCAATACTAAAGCTTCTCAAACAGATGAATGGCATATGCTTTAGGAATATCTCTTTGGTGGCTATGTGGAAGATGGATTGGGGAGGTGAGAGACTGGAGGCAGGGAGACAAGTTAGGAGGTGATTAGAATAGTCCAGATGAGAGGTGATAAGCGCCTGAACTAGGGTACTTGTGGTGGGAATGTTGTGTGAATAAGTCTTTCAACAAGATTTGAAAACTGATTGGTTGGGGGTAGGGAGTGGGAGTATTGAGTACAGGATGACTCTTAGGGTGTAAACTGAAATGGAAGCATGATGGTGCCCTGGACAGAAAGGGAAAAGTTAGAAGAAAAGGTAGTCTTAGGGGAAAAGATAAGCAGTTTCATTTTGGACACGTTGAGTTTGAGGTGGGGGAGATATAGATAGCTTCAGGAGAGAAGAGAGGTACCCTCCAATGAGAGATCAAGGCCATGGAGATAGAGGTGGTTATGGATACCTTCCACATTATTATGGAAATAAAGATGATGAGGATTATGCTGTGTAAAAGATGCTATTTAGATTCCAATAGTCAATCAGGAAAGAATAGAAAGACTGGTACACAGTATTGAAGGCCCGTTGAAAAAGAGATGACTTAAATTTCTACTGGTCCAGCCAGCGTTGTAGTGTGACTTCCTTTAGTGACACTGAGTTGAACATGAGCAGGGACAGAGAGAGCAGATCGTGGGAGCAATTCCAGGTTGGAGTTTGAAAAGGGATATGGCAAAAGGGTAAGGGAACAAGGGATTCAAGGGTAGAGGGCACTGTAAAGTTGAACTATAGGGTCAAGATTTTGAAGTGAGGATTGTGATGTCAGTTTAGGAATGATGATCTGGGAAAGCAGGGAAGGTGGTAGAGTGATTGGGGCTTGCAATGAGGTTAGATGCACGGGTGGGTGTAACAACAATGTTGCTTGTAGCTGCTATGGAGGTGTAAGGCCAATAACACTAGCACATAGGAGGGCTTCTAGCACAGGTTCTTTGATCTGCTTTTCTAAGGAAAGCAACTTTAAAGAGTTAACAATCTTACTTTAATTAAACATACATATATCATTCATTTAGTTCAGGGGAAAAAGTCAGCACCCTGAACTTCAGAGCAAATACAAACAGAAATTACAAACAGAGAAAATAATACAAATCAACAGACAGGCTTCTGTCTGACCATAGCAATACATACATAGTTACCAGAGAGAGTAGCACCAACATCTGGGTTTTCAAAGCCAGGGGGCTCCTTAATGGCTACCCAGAGTCTCCTTTGGTCAAATCACATGACACTCTTCCAGTGAGAGAGCCCCTGAAGCAAAATGCTAACCTTAGACTACATATACACTTCTTCAAAATCAGAGGGTGCCACAATCATGTGACTCAAACTCATGTGACTTAGGCTTTCTTGTGACTTAAGCAAGTCATCAAAGACTCTTGATTGAAACAAAGGCAAGACTCAATCAAAGGCACTTGATTGCCTTAGTGCTGAGAAGCATTCCAAAAGAAAAAAAAACCAGCAAAAAGTCCCACTTTGCTTGCCATTACAGTGGGGAACTTGTGGCTTTGAGGCCACATATGGCCCTCTAGGCCCTAAAGTGTGGCCCTTTGACTGAATCCAAGGGCCACACTTGAGGGCCTAGAGGGGCACATATAGCCTCGAGGCCACAGGTTCTCCACTGCCTGAGACATAGGGAGAGTTGGAAGGATAGGAGATAATGGCCAGCAGAGAAATTTCAGTTATGGATTTCAGAGGAATATCTGTAGGTGATGATGAGATCAAGTGATTGGTCATCCCTTTGTGTCTGAGGTAGCATGAAGGGAAAGGTGATTGGAAATGGTCAGGTTGATGAACTAAGAAGCAAGGGTGTTTGAAAGGACATCAACATGAAAATGGAAGTCCAGAAAAATGAGAGCTGGGTTCTGAATGGAGAATATTGTGACTCCTTCAGAAAGGAGTGGGATTTACCTTGGGGTGGTGGGGGGCGGTAGAGAGAACAGCCAAAAGGAGCCGGATAGGAAGACTTGTCTGGGTGCAATGAACCTCAAGTGAGGAGAAGTGGCTGAGTGACAGTGGTAGAGGGAGCATCTGGAAGTGGCAGTGAGTAACAAGAAGCATACATACTCCTCCTCCTAGCTCAGCGTAAAAGGGGAGATGAGAGAAAATGTAGCCAGTATTGGCTAGGAAGGTCAGGGATGCAGTAACTTTTGGGAGAAACCAGGTTTCTGTGATGGCAAAGAGATGGAAAGGAGTGCTAGAAATATGGTTATGATAATCAGGGAAATGTGTTAAAAAAAACAGAATAAAGATTCCATAGGGCACAGTGGAGAGAGAGAAGCTAGAGAGGGATGGAGGCATAGGAAGGGTACAGTTGATATAGATGAGTATGAGGAATACCTAAAGGGAGCTTCCACCTATGCAGCTGTCTTAATACAGACTTAGGAAGGTTTGGATTTCTGGAGTCCTAGGATAACAACAATAACAACAACAAACATGGAGCTCACAATGAGACAATAAAACAATTCGACCATATTATGTAGAGATACTCACAAAGTCAGGGCCAGTAAGAGAGAATGACGGACACAGGCCAGTTCTGCTAGGTGTTGGGAGGAGGCATTAGGTACTCCACTGGGATCCTGAAGGGGATGAAGGCACACACTCTAACTAAAGTCAGATGGGTTTTTATAGAGTTCTTTTTTTTTTTTAATTTATTTTTGACATGTTTGGTTTTCAGCATTGATTTTCACAGGCGTTTGAATTACAAATTTT
>CM053622.1:44199701-44231150 GCA_028646595.1 Phalanger gymnotis | reverse complement strand
GGGGCCCTGCTTCCCTCTGCCACTTTGTGGGTTCTGCAGCTCTAGAATTGGTTCAGAGCCATTGTTTTATAGGTTTTTGGAGGAACTTGGTGGGGAGCTCACGCTAGTCACTGCTTCCCAGCCGCCATCTTGGCTCCGCCCCCTGTCGGAGTCTTTTTATAGAGTTCTTATCTGGGTCTAGTAGCATTAGGCATCGGGGAAAGGGACTGATGACCCTGGACTTGGGGCCTAGTGTCGATTCATTCTAATGGGGAAAGACTTCTGGGAACTGGTGGCTAGTTGATATTCAACCTCCCTACCTTGGGAAAAGGGGCTTTTGACTGCTACTGTTTGTCTTACTCTCATAGTGTGACTCAGTTTCCCTTTCAAGGGTTTTTAGCTTCCCCAGAGTTTCTTTGTTTAGTGGGGTAGCAGAGCTACTGAGGTCACTACAGTAGCCTATGACTCTTTAAAGGGTTGCCTTCCCTTCCCCCCTCCCTCTTTTGCTTCCTCTTTGTACCACATGCTATAATTCAGCCACTCCTAGGGAAGTCCTGGCAGACTGGTCTACTTAGTTCTGCTCCAGGGGTCCAAACTCCCCATTTCCAGAATCTCTATTCCAGCCTTCATAGCACAGTTGTATGTTAGACACAATGTCCATCTGGTCTTAAGGGTTCCCTGTTGGCTTCCTCCAACCTTTTAAAATACCTAGAACCACATTAACCCAGACAGTCCTATGCCTTTATCTTGCTGTTCTTGTTTGTTGTTGTGTGTCCTTTGTTCTCAAAGAGGACTGTGATGTCAGGAAGGTGATCCCATGACTTGCAAGTGAATTGGATTTAAGTGAGGCAGGACAGTGCAAAGTCACCAGCCTCACTTTCTCCTCCTTAGCCACTGGATCCAATGGCCAGATATAGATCAGGACAACTGGAGATGGCCCTGGTGCAATGGGAGACCTTGGCCTTTTCAAGCTGAGGTCTTCCCCAGGTCTCAGTTTGATTGAGGCAATCGCCTTTCTTTTATGTATTTAGCCAAGGTGGACATTTGTTTATCTGTAGATAGGGGCTGCTAGTTAGCTTTGTGGGCAGAGTACCAGGCCTGGAGTTAGGAAAACCCAAGTTCAAATCCAGCCTCAGATACCTAATAGCTGTGTGACCTTGGGCAAATCACTTCACTTCTGTTGCCTCAGTTTCCTCATCTGTAACATGGGGATAATAACAGCACCTAACTCCCAGGGTTATTGTGAGGATCAAATTAGATAATAATTGTAAAGTGCTTAGCACAGTGCCTGGCACATAGGAAGAGTTATCATTATTACATATTATATGGATGTTTCTGTGTGTTCTTATGCATTTGCATGAGTCTGGTTGCATACATGTTACCATGGAGTGAGGATCTGGGAAGCAAAGGGAGGTTTCTGAATACAAGGTGAAAATCCAAGGGCAGAGCCATGGAGCATACCCTAAGCAGCCTGCATCTAGAGAAAGTCAACTGCCTGGAGGAGGCAGAGAGTTAAGGGGAGTAGTAAGTCCAAGGAGAAGCTATCTTGACACACAAGGCCCCCAGAGCTCATTCTGAGCTCTCTAGTTCTGGACAGAATGAAAAAGACCTGCGCTTCTGTCTTTGGGGTGAAGCCTAAGCCATGGCGGTGCTTGGTCATCCATAAGAGATGGGAAACAGGAAGTACCTCTTCATTTCTCAGCCACATCTGGGTATCTGTATATTTGCTTATGTGTGTGCGTATCAGTGCCTAGGAATGCATCTGCCCTACATGGCTAGACAAAGTCCTAGACTTGGAGTCAGTACATCTGAGTTCCAATCCTGGTTCTGACCACCTACTTCTGTGTGACCCTCTGGACCTCGGTTTCTTCATCTTTAAAAAAAATTGGGCTAGATGACATCTAAGATCCCTTTCCGTTCTAAACCAGGATTCTACAGCCCTATTTCTGTGTGTTTGCCCATGTTCATCCATGTGTTTGGTGTGTCGGATTTCATGGAGGATATGCATGTATTTCTGAATGTGTCTGTGGTTGGTGGTTATCTGTGTGGCTGTAGGTTGGAGGGGGAGAGTTCCTATTGGAGTATGGGTCGGGGGAAGAGAATGGGGTTTGGAGTGGTGCCTCTGGGTGTGGATAATTCCCCACATGGGTGCCTCTGAGATAATATTTGTAAAGTGCTTAGCACAGTGCCTGGCACACAGTAGGCACTTAATAAAAGCTTGTTCCTCTTCTCCTTCCCCCCTCTTCCCTCCAGATATAAGTGAGGAGCTGACATTGCACTTTTAGGTTCTGCTGGTGTAACTAGTTCCTAAAGACTAGAAGACAGCACCCAAGGGACTCTTACCCTCCTGCTGTCCCCACCAGTGACTGAGTGTGACTAATTATTTGCTGCTGGGTGTCTCCTGGGAAGTGGGATTGCTGCTGACCCAGAGAGGTCCCTGGGCCACACTTGTGGAGGGAGTTTCATATACCTTGTAGCCAGCCATCCAGAAACACAATTGAGGTTTGTTCTTAGCTTTACTCTTTTTTTCCCTTCTGTGCTCATAAATTTCTTCTTCCTCACTCTTGTGACTAAAGGCCCCTGGGCTGGCAACCAGAGAGATCCACCCCAGTGAGGAATTTCTATGGGGGGGGCGGTGTAGGGTGAGGGGGTGGTTGAGAGGTGCAATGAGGAGGAGAGATAGCAGCCAAAGCTGTGCTCTGGCTTGGGGCTGTGCAATGTAGCAGAAAGAACATTGGCCTCATGGGCTTGTGGGCTGGAGACTTGGGTTAGAATTTCAGTGGGACCTCAGACAAGCCCTTTGCCTTCTCTGAGATTTGGTTTCCTCAGCTGAAAATGATAAAAAAAATCCTTGCACCGTCTAACTCCCAGGGTAGTGGGAAAGGAAAGGGCTTTTTAAGATTTCTTTCCTCTCTGCTCTGGACTCTCCGCACTCCACCATCATTGCAGTTATGCGTTCTTCATCTGAACCCTCTCTCCGAAACTGGAGGCTGCCTCACCCCAGAACAGCCTTCTACCCTGAGGCCCAATTTTCTCATTGGTGAGCCCTTCCAGGAACTTCCTCTTTGAGGAAGGGCCCCAGGCCAACCATCCCCAATCTTCTCCCATCTCTTTCAAGTACCACTATGCTGCGGAGGGGATTCTATGTTCAGGCATGGGTGGGAATGGATGACTGATGAGATCCAACTTGACATCTGACTCTGAGATTCTCACAGAATTCTGTGAACTGGGAACTGTCTTTGTTTAGAGAAATAGTAACCAATGGATGATAGGACCATAGACACCGAGATGCAGCATGGCCTCACATGGTGGAGAGGGTGCTCGGTGGCTCACATCCCACCTCTGAAACAGACTGACTTGTGACTGTGACTAAGCCACCCAACCTCTAAGGGCCTCAGTCAATTCCTAGGACTTCTCTCCTAAGCCACAGGCAGGTTGCAAACACAATTTCCTCTGCATTCCATTGGATTTGAGATTTAATTAATGCAGGTGTTCTTTCCAATGATGCAAAACTTATCTATACCAGATCATCCTATGGACTCTTGTCCATGCCCTCCCACAACCGTCAATCTGATGACATCACAAGTTCTTCATATTGTTTCAAACATTATAGGCACAAAGTAATTTTCATACCAGTACTTTGCACCTAGCTAATTTTTATGATGTGCTTTAAAGGCTTCCTCTTTCTTTTTCCAAATCAAAAAAGCTAATGGTTTATCTTGCTAATTTTTTTTTTAAAAAAGACCTTAGTTTTGTTTATTAATTCAATAGTTTACTTTTAAAATTTAACTGGAATTTTCAATTTGCTGGTTTTCTAGTTTAAAAAAAATTCTTCCTGCCCCATCTGCACCAAGTATTTCATGCGGAGCAACCACCTGACCAAGCATGCCCGCCGTCACCCCACCTATCACCCTGGCACCATCGAGTGTCAGGTGTCCTGCAGTGTCTCCCCCAGAGACTCTCTGGTCTCTACCCGCTGCAGCCTGGCGGGCAGCCCAAGTCCCAGCCTCAGCCAAGCATCCAGCCCTGCTGCCTTCCTCTAGGGGAAAGGGTCTAGGAAGCTGCTGCCACTGCTCCTTGTTCTTCCAACATCTCCCCTCACCCCACCTTGGGCCTCCCTGAAGAGCCATCTCCCTTGGGACCTTCTGCCTCTTCTGAAGCTGGCTGCCTCACCAGATGGAGGAGGCCTTCCCTGTGCCCCTTTTCTTCCCCCTGGGGCCACATGATTTTATATTTTTAACCATTGTGCTGATGGGAGGGTGGGAGGGTGGGTGTATCGGACCACTGGGGGCTGGGGACAGAGAATAGCACCAGCGTTTGCTTGGGAGCCAGGGAAGCTGGGGTTGCTCCCAGCACGCACCCCCTCCAGGGTCTCTGCCATCCATTTGGGCCACCTTTGTCCCGGAGATTCCCTGAGGGGTGATGGCATATGGGAGGGGTGGGTGAAGGGGAACTGCAGTTGTCAGCTGGTTTTTCTCCATCCTTAAGAGAAGGCTTTCTCTTCCCTTCCCTTTGGAGGGAAAGGGCTCTGGGATTGAGATTTTAGGGTCAGAATTCTTGGACCTCTGTGGATATTTTTTTTTCTTTTTAAACCTGTGGAGTCTCCATGGATTCTCCCCAAAGGTGAGCCCCCAAGCAGAGCACACATCCCAGGTTGGGGGGGAGGGTAGAGGGGCACCCCCTCCATGCCTGTGCCTCAAAGGCAGCTGGCAACATTGGAGACAGAAAATAATGCTTTCTATTTCTGTACATAGTGATGATGATGATGATTATGGATAATTTTTTAATATTGAAAAAATTCTTCGTGATTTGTTGATCTGTTCTTTCTCTCTTTGGTTGATAAAAGTGTTTAGAGACATTAATCTAAAGCACTCTAAGCTTGCAAAGTTCCTTGTGCATGTTATTGCATTTGATCCTTACAACAACCCTAGGAGGTAGGTGATGTTATTCCCATTTTACAGATGAGGAAACTGAGGCAAACAGAGGTTAAGTAACTTGGTCAGGGTCACACAGCTAATAAGTGTTTGAGGCAGGATTAGAGCTTGTGTCTTCCTGACTCCAAGTCCAGTGTTTTATCCACTCTACCACTTAGTTGCCCGCCTATCAGAATGATATAAATATGTATTATCATTCTTAATTATGAGAAGTGGCATAGCCCATCAGCATGCATGACCAGGAAACTAGGTGGGTTATTCATGTATTCAGAATAAGGGAAAACTGTTGGATAGTTCACATATTGCCTTGGTAGTCACAAAATATGAAAAAATCCAGAGGGAGGCTTCAGGCCCATTGAATAGATTTATACGAAGACACAGAGAAGAAACACTGGGCATAAGAAGGTATAGATAGGTTGTGATTTGCAGCAATTGAGGGAGTAGCTAATCTCAAGGAGGTCATGGGTGCGTGGAAGCATTATTTTTTGCCATTGGTATTATTAACATTCTGCTGGGGTTACGGTATACCAGGAAGACTTGGAGTATGTCTCTGAAGAATGAAGAATGAGTATCCCAAAGAGGGCGGGTAAAGGGTGGGTGTGAGCAGGCTGTAATAGTAATCAGGGAGGAGCGCTGATGAGGAACCAGAGTGAAAGAGGTAATCACCAAAGGGGAAAGCAGGTGGGCTGGTCATGGGGTGAGGGATGACAGGTGGACAGCCCCAGGATCACACATCCTGCAAGTGTCTGAGGCTGGGTTTGAACTTAGTTCTTCCTGATTCCAGGAACAGAGATCTATCCATTGTGCCACCTAGATGACTCTAAAAAGAGGACATGAAGGAGGAGGAAGCAGAGGACAAGGAGGAAAAAAAAAAAGAGATGGAGGAGGGAGAGAATGGAAAAAGGAGAAGGAAGGAAAGGAAAGGGAGGAAGAGAAAGTTTCCTTATCCATTTTTAGTTTCAAGGTTTACTCTCAGCCAAATATTGAACTAAACAAGGTTTGCTCTTGGTTGGTCTATCCCTTTCTCCCTTTCCTCATTTCTTGTCCCATCGTGGTCCTCAGACCATTAGTCTTTTAAAACTCACACCATCGCTGCACCTCCTGGAGCCTGGTCTTCTCCTAAAGGAAAGCAAAGTAAAAACTCTATCATTCCAGGGCAGTTATCATAAGCCAGAGCCTAGGAAAGTTTAGAAGTGTGATAGAGCTAATTTGTAATTAATAAAGCTGACATTTGTCTATTTTTCAGGTTGACAAAGCATTCTCTTTGTGTTAGCTTTGCCTCTGCCTTGAGACCCCTAATCTCATTCTTCATCTTCATCAGGGCCCCCAAAACCTTGACCCTTTAGTTGTTTCCCAATCCATCACCCTGCTCTGGCCACATTCTTAATCCTTTCCCCATCTTAACCTCTTAGTGATTCAGTTCTTCGTTGTCCTCTCCTTTGAGTTCCTAGCTCTTTTATTCCATCAAAGACCTTATCCTGACAAGCTGCATCCTTGAATTATTCCCACTTTGTTTTACACCGAGTCATGTGTTGCTGAATAAAATTGAGGAAAAATGTGAAACCATATTGACTAGGTCTGCTACAAATTTGTTATGTAATCTCAATTGTGTTCAATCCTTTATATACCTACCCAATCGACTTACTGTCCTACTCACCCTGGCAGCTTTTTCAAACCTCCACTCATCTCAAGTTTCTCCTGACTCCCCCTCTTCCTTAACCCTCTTAACTGAGAACTGTGTTTCCCTCCCTCCCTGGGCTCTATTCCTGACTCTCCAGATTTCTTTCTCTGCTGAGCTCCTTCTCACCCTGGAAGATTCCCTCCATCCACATGGCTTTCTCATCCTAGAATATTCCTCTGCCCCAATGACTCCTTTCTCTGATTGGTTGCTGCTTCTCATTTTAAGGAAGGGCGTCTAGTAAGCAATGTTTATTTCTTGATTACCTCCAGGCTCCTCTCTTGACTCTCTAGACTTCTCCTCCCTTCGTCCTCCCTCTCCTTCCTCCCACCTGCTTTCCTTGCTTTGCAGCTCCTTTTAGGTTCTCTTTCCCCATTAGAATATAAGCTCCTTGAGGGAAGGTACTATCTATTTGCCTGGCACATTGTGAGAGTTTAATAAATACTGCTCCTTGTTTCTGTTGCCTCATATTTAATGGAAAAATTTGAGGCCATTTGGCCAAGAGCTCCTTCTCTCTTCTTCTCATATGACATCACTCAGATGCCTTCTGCCACTATTCCCTCCTTCACCTCTGTCTTACATGAAGAAATGACCCTTCTTGCCAACACAAACTCTTCTACATGCACAAGTGATCCCATTCCATCCCATCTTCTCTAGAAGACTGTCTTCTCCATCATTCCTATTCTGTCAATTCTCTTCAGTCTCTCCCTGTCTATTGGCTATTTCCCTATTGCCTACAAAAATGCCGATGCCTTCACCATTCTGAGAAAATCCTCATTTGCTCTGCCTATGCCTGCTAGCTACAGCTACCACCCTATATCTCTTCTACCTTTATGGCTAAACTCCTTGAGAAGAATGTCTCTAATGGATACCTTCACTTCCTTTCTTGTCATTCTGTTAGCTCTGCTTAGCAGTCTGGCTTCTAACTTGATCATAAAACTAAACTGTCTTCTCCAGAAGTACCAATAATCTCTTAATTGCCAAATCGAATGGCCTTTTCTCAATCCATAAGCTTCCTTGGCAGCCTTTTTCCTTTGATATCACCTTCTTCCCTCAGATAGTCTCTTTCTCTCCAGGGTTTTCATGGCATTTCTCTCTCCTGGTTCTCCTCCTACCTTTCTGACTGATCTTTCTCAGTCTCCTTTGCTAGATCTTCATCCAGGTCATACCCACTTACTGTGGAGGTCCCCAACACTCTGTCCTGGACTTTTTTTCCTTCTCCCTCTAAATTATTTCATTTGGTGATCTCATGCTCTCCCATGGAATCCATTATTATCTCTCTGCAAATGATTTGCAGTTCGATTTGTCCAGCTTGAACCTCTTTTCTAACCATCTGTCTTGTTGTCACCAACTGTTGACTGGAAATTTTGAGCTGGTTGTCCCCCAGATATCTTAAGTCAAGCCAATGATCCTTTCCCCCCAAACCCTCCCACCATTCTCTCAGTTACCCAGGCTCACAACCTAGGTGTCATCTTCCACTCCTCATTCTCTCTCACCCCCTGCCCCATGTCCAGTCTGTTGCTACATCCTGTTGATGATTACTTCATGACTTTTCTTGTATCTGTTCCCTCCTTTCCTCTGACACTGCCATGAACCTGGTGTAGGCCCTCATCATCTCAAGCCAGAACTATTGTAAGAACCTGTCAACTGGTCTCCTTGTCTCAAGTCTCTCCCTTCTTCTTAGCTGTTGCAGTGATCTTGCTAAAATGCATGCTATTTCTCCACTTGGTAAACTCCAGGGACCCTGTGTCACCTCCAGGATGAGGTAGAACATCCTCTGCCTGGCATTCCAAGCCCTTCACCACATGGCTCCTTCCTACCTTTCCAGTCTTCTTCCTCCTTACTCATCCACACGTGCTCTTGATCTAGTAACACTGGCATCCTTAGGGTTCCTCCAATAGGACATTCCGTCTGCTAATTCCATGCCTTTTCACTAGTCACCCCCCACATCTGGGATGATCACTTTCTCTTCTTTGCCTCTTAGCTTTCTTGTCTTCCTTCAAGTCTCTGCTAAAATCTTACCTTCTACAAGAAATCTTTCCTAGTCCTGCTACATGCCAGTGTCCCCTCTGCCCAAGATGACCTCCAATTTATCTTGTCTATATTTTGTTTACACTGAGCTCTTTGTATGTTGCCCCCTGTTTAGACTGTGAGTTTCTTGACTATTTTTGCTTTTCTTTGTTTCTTATCTCACGATGTACTGTGAGCACCTAGAGGCAAAAACAGTCCCTGCTCTCTTGGGCGTAGAGTGGCTGGTGCTCAATGGACACTTAATAAATGCCTGTTTACTTGATTTGGCTATCTCATTGGAGCCTTGAAACAAGTCCCTGAAGAAGATCCTACAGGCATTATCACCTCCATTTTGCTGAAGAGGAAACTAAGGGTGAGAAAGGTTACCTGTACATTGTCATGTCGGAGTGGGGCAGATCTCATCTCACTCCCAAGCCCTGAGCTCTTTCCCCTGTACTCCAGATGCCTCTTGTAAAGTCCTGGTTGGCTTACAGACCCTGAGAAAGGCAGAGTGGTGCAGGAGAAGGAAAGGGGCTGGATTTTGAGTTCCAAGGACCTGAGTTTGAATCTTAGCTCTTCCACTTATTAATTGTGTGACCCTGAGCAAGTCACTTAACCTCTCTGGGTTTTGGATTCCTCATCTATAAAAATGAGGGACCAGATGACCTTAGAGGTCCCCTTTAGCCCCATATCTCTGATCCTTTGCTATTAGTGTGGTGATGTGGGAAGAACGCTGCATTGGAATCAAATGTCCTTCTGGCTGCTTTGTGGGGTGTTGGGTAGGTAACTTACTTCTCTGGGCCTCAGTTTCCTGTTCTGTAAAATGAAGAGGCTAGGCTAAATGACCTCTTCCAGCTCTAGAGCTGTGATTCTATGTCCCCCAAGGCCCCTTCCAGCCCTAGATCTAGGGATAAAAGGAATCTTTGAGGGCACCTAGTCCAACTGTTTCCCTTCAGAAAGAAGAAAACTGAGGCCCAGACAGATGAAGTGGCTTACCCCAAATCACACAATGGGTGACAGATGAGAATTGGAATTCGGATCCTCTAGCTCCAAATGGGTTACTTTCCTAAGCGTGCCATATTACCTCCTTATTCCTTACTTTTTTTTTTAAAGTGGAGCTGTCTTATAGTACTGCAAATTTTCATGATTGGCAAAACCAAAGGTATCTCTTCTTTGTCCCCTTTCTCAGGAGTTGCTGCACACACAGGAGCCACAGCCCTGCCAAATATGACGAGAGGAATGTCAGAGTCCATCCCAGAAGTCCTGGATCCTAGCCATGTGCACATGTTGGGATTCACAGCCAAGGGACAGCTGCCTGCCCTGCCCACTGAGCCAGAGGGCCCCCTCCCTCTGAGCAGGGTCCAGGGCCCATCTGGAACTGCAGAGACCAGACTCCTACAGGCAGACCCCCAGATTCCCATCAGGAGAAATGAGCACTTCCTTGGTAAAGCTGCCGTGGAGACTAACTCCTTTTCTGATGCTGAGCCAGGGGTCCCATCTTTTGGCGATGCTGGGACAAAGAATACCTCTCTTAGCAACACCAAGAAAGAAAAACCCTTCTTTGTCAGTTCAATGGTAGAAGACCAGTCCTTGGATGATGCCAGGAGGCAACCAGGAAGCATCACACCAGCATCCCTGCCCTGGACTTTGGCGCAGCCAGGCCCAGTGGGCTCATTGAGTACCAGCCTCCAGGTCTTAGGTTCCAGATCTCAGGGCCAGAACCATAGACCCGTGGGATCCCAGGAGCATGAAGGGCTTCTGACAACCCCCACATCTGCAGCTCAGCAGACAACAGAGGGTAAGTATTTGGATATTTGGAAAAGATTGCCTTTGTATTGTTTACCATGGAATAGTGGAAAAGAAGACTAGACCAGGGGTCAGAAGAACCCTATGTGAATGTTGTTACTGCTGGCAACTAGCTGTAAGCTTCGACTAAGTCAGTTTACTTCTCTGAGACTCAGTTTCTCCATCTGAGTAATGGAGACCATAAGCTGTGTATTGTTGGCTCTCTAGGTTGTTGTGATACATAACGGTTTGTCACCCCCAAAGTGCCATAGGGATGGGGGCTATTTCAGTTTGGAGGATAAACACCAACCACATGTCCCTCTACCCTCCAATCAGCTGTTCCTTCCCAAGCATTAGGCATTTCAGCCTGAACGTCTTCTGCATACAGTCTGCCCCAGTTTTTCCCCCAGTGTCTTTCCTTTTGAGATTATTTCTTTCATCTCCTCTGGGTATATCTTGTATGTACTTGTTTACATATTGTCTCTCCCATTAGAATGTGAGCTCCTTGAGGGCAGAAACCATGCCTTGGCCTTTCTATTTACAATACTTGGCATGGTGCCTGGCACAGATCAAGCATATAACAAATGCTTGTTGACTGACTGGTAAACCAGCCGCCTTTCATGGTGAGTGTTCTAGGTTTTCCACTCTGCCTCCCTCCGTACAGGTCCATCCATCTAACTGGAGCTGGGGAGCGGGTGAGGTTCCTTGGTCTCAATGTCATAGTAGGTTGGGTACCCAAGCTCCAATTCTGTTGGTATCTCCCTTGGGGCAGGGGCAAACCCAGGGAGACTGGAACACATGGTCATTTCTATGAGAGTCTGAGAGGATGGAGAAGCATGGCTGGGGAAAGGAGGGACGTGAGGAGTTCAGATTTAGAGTTGGGTGGGATTTTAAAGATTACTTAGTCTACCCCCCTCATTCTGAGGATGAAGAAACTGAATGTGAGAGAAGTGACATGGCTGGTAGAGAGCAGATTCAGGATTCGAACCCAGATCGTCTATCTTTGAGTCTGCCACTGAAGTGTGTTTTATTATCAGTCTTCTGGAACCAAGATGTTTTTGCATTATTCTAAATTCTGATTTTTGTAATGTTTTGATTTCCTTGACTAGTAGTCAAATCGAATCATTCGATTTATGCACCTGGTTCTACCTGTTTGTATCATTTCAAGCAATTCTCATGTTTCTCTGAACTCTACCCATATGTTATCAACAAACGGAAGTCATTGACAGGTATGCTGCCAAAGCTCTCTATTTCTGTAATCCCAGGGCTTTTCTTTGGATTAGGCTGGCTTAGAGGGATCCCTCCCTTTTTCCTCAGGGACCCCAGGGACTGGTTAACTCAATTCAACAAATATTTCTTAAGCATTCACTGTGTGTAGTGGGTGCTTTCACTCCAGGAAAGTCTCCTGCCAAAGCCTTATCATATCGTGGAGGTGACCTTGGCTTCTCAAAGGCTATGCAAATGCAATGTCTGCTTGGGAAGACCCTGCCAATCTGGAAAGGCTTCACATATGAATCTGGTGTTGGCTTTGCATCCATCATCTGAGGACCAGCCTCATGAAATCCAGAGATTCTCATCACTTGACTGATGCAGGATGATGCATTGGTCAGCCACAGTGACTCTGATGACTATCTACTAAGTCATAGAGGGATTGAGAGGGGCTTTTTTGGACACCAAAAGAAATCACAGATTACTGAAATATGCATGATGCATTGTGTGAGACACTGGGATACCAAGTGGGAAACAAAAGAATCCCTGACCTCAATGACTTTACAGCCTGCTGGGGCAGGGGGACATGACTAGTACACAGGGATATACAATACGAAACAAAAATTTTAGGGGGCCGGAGGAAAGCTAGAATGCAGGGCTCTAGGAATATCTAAGGAGGGAGAAATCACTAATGGCTGGAGAAGGGGTGCTCAGGGGAGGCTTCATGGAGGAGGTGATCCCTGAGCTGAGTCTTGAAGTACTTGGAATCTGAAAGGTATTGATGATAAAGGAGTGTGTTTCACACATGGGAGATAGTTTGTTCCTCTCTTCTTCGAAGGCCGCCCTGAGCTCCCAACCAGAGACCCCCTCTTTTCCATCCTACATGGGGAACACAGATCTGGGTACAAAGAAATCATCTGCTCCTGGCTCCAGAGGTTCACACTGTCCTGGGAATTTCCTTTTTAAAAAATAAAACAAAATTCGTTAATGAACAAAAATCTATTTCTCTCTCTCCCAACTCCTCCCCTCTCCCCACATTGGAAAAGAAAAACAAAAATAAAAACCTTGTAACAAGCATGCATAGTCAAGCAAAACACATTTCTACACTGGCTCAGTGTCAGGAGGTAGACAGTAAGCTTCGTCATTGGTCCTTTAGAATCATGGTTAGAGCTGATCAGAGTTCTCGACACGTTTGAAGTTGTTTATTTTTTCAGTGTTGTCCTTGTATAAATTGTTCTCCTGGTTCTGCTCCTTTCATTCTGTATCAGTTCATTTAAGTCTTCTCCTCAGAGGTTTCTTGGGGTTTCTCTCCTTGCATTGGCTAGACAGTTAGTCTGACCCTGTGTTCCTGTTCCTGGGAAAGAGCAATGTGCTCCCAGTTTCCCTTGCCTCAGGATCCTAGCACATTTATCTGCTTGAGCCCTTGCATTAATTTTAGGAGACATTCAATGCTGTTTCTGTCTGTTCCTCAGCTCTAAGAAACATCCCCAAGAAGTCAAGTTGGGGGTGGGGGTGGGGTGGGGTGAAGTGCCAAAAGATTATAGGGCATAGATGAAGTAAAAACCAATGAGTTAACAAACGTATTTTAGGTGCTTCCCACATGCCAGGCACTGTGCTCAGTGCTAGGGATAGAAAAAATGGCAAAAACATGTTCCCTTCCCTTAAGGAGCTCACATTCTAATAGGAGAGACAGCATTAAATAACTGTACATACAAGTTATAAACATAATACACACATACATACACACACAGAAAACACACAAAACACACATTGTGGAAATAGAAGGTAATCTCAGGGGGAGGCACAATCATTGAGGGTGAGAAAAGCCTCTTACAGGAGGTGGGATTTGAGCCCAAGTCTGTATGATTGGAGAGAGGCAGTCATTCACCAAACATCTATTAAGTGCCTCCATGTTCCTGTCACTACAAGGGGAAGGCTTTGTGCAGGAGGTGGCACCTCCTATATCTTGAAGCAAGTTAGAGATTCCAAGGGCCAGAGATGAACAGGAAGGGCATTCTAGACAAGGGATGTAGCCTGGGCAAAGGCTACCCATTTCTATGATGGGTAATGAAATTTTGTACATGGGATAATACTGGCAGGCCGCTTTGACTAGAATGGAGTGTGTGGGAAAGAGAGTAACATGAAATAAAACTGGAAATGTAGGAGTGAGTCAGATGGTTGGAAGAGCCCGTATGTATAGGCGTTGGGACCTGAGGTGTATATTGGAGGAAGCTAGAGATCCCAAAAGCTAGAGGTGGTGAGGAAAGTCAGGCTGAGGATTTTATATTTTTTTACTTGAAGGAATATCCATTTATTAAGTACCTACTATAAACTAGGCACTGTGCTAAGTACTTTATAAATATTATCTCACTTGAATCTCATAGCCACCCTAGGAGATAGGTGTTATTATTCTCCCCATTTTACAGATTAGGATATTAAGGCAGACCAAGGCTTGGAGATTTGCCCAGGATCACACAGGTAGTAAGTGTCTGAGGTTGGATTTGAACTCAGATTTTCCTGACTCCAAGCCCAGAGCTCTATCCCCTGCACTACCAACCTGTCTAGTGAGACAATAGGAAGTCACGAAATGATTTTGGGTAAGGGGTTGACATTACCAGATTTCAATTTTAGGAATATAAGGGGAGGATGGATCAGAAAGGAGGGCGGCCATTCAGGGGGCTACTGTAATAATCTAGGCAAGAGGTTATGGGAGCCTGAACTAGGGTGTGAATAGAGAGGTAAAATTTTTGAGGTAAAATCATTAAGACTTGGCAACTGACTGGATAGAATAATAATGGCTGGTATTTACATAACGCTCTAGGATTTGGCAAGCTGAGGGCAAGGGATAAGGAAGAGTGAAGGATGAATCCCAGGTTGCAAATCTGGGTGATGAGAAGCATGGTGATGCCCTCAACGGGAAGGGAAGTTTGGTTGAGTTAAGTCTAAAACGAGTTTCGCTTTAGACATGTTGAGTTTGAGATGCTTATAGGACACTCAGGTGGAACTGTACAGGAAGCAGTTCAAAATATGGGACTGGAATTTAGGAGATTAAAAAAAAAAACCCTATGCACATAAGGGACTAAATCCTCCTTCATCTTTGAATGGGAGCCAGTAGTTGTGTTGCTTGTCTTGGAATCAGGGAAGAGGTTGTGGTAAGTTGGAAGAGCTGTAATGCAGCTGTTATCATTTTACCAGCAAATCATCTCCTATGCAATGCATTTACTGCGGCAAATGGCTGTAGCAATTGAGAAGTGCTTCACGAACACATTCCTTTGAGCTGAATTTTTGTCAACATCAATACGGATGACTCCTCCTCGTTTGTTTTCTGTTGTTCAGTTGTTTTCAGTTTCTTCTGATGCTTCGTGACCCCATTTGGGGTTTTCTTGGTAAAGATACTGGAGAGGTTGCCATTTTATTCTCTAGCTCATTTTGCAGATGAGGAAACCGAGGCAAACAGGGTTAAGTGACTGGCCCAGGGTCACACAGCTAATAAATGTCTGAGGCCAGATTTGATCTCAGGAAAATGAGTCTTCCTGACTCCAGGCCTGGCACTCTAGCTGCCCCTCTTTTTTTTTATATTCTTTAATTATGTCATCTTTAATCTCTATATCCCAGTCAAGTTCATCTTTTATTTGAGGGTTATATATATTGGCAAGCATATGTCTATGTTTATGTACATATAAATGTATACTCTCCCTTTCTCTGTCTCTGTCTCTATCTTTGTTTCTGTCTGTTTCTCTCTCTCCCCATGGTGCACAGATCTGAGACATTAGCAGAGTGACAATAATTGAAGCCATGAGACCCAAGATCTCTAAGTAAGAGAGCATAGATTCAGATGGGCATAGAGCTTTTGGATATGACAGAGCCTTTGGAGATACTCCCACTTAGTGAGCAGGAAAAGGATGATGGGGTTTTGAAGTATGCAGTAGAAGAGAAGAGGGAGCTCATGAAGGATGGCCTCGGTAAAGTGGGAGATGAAATCTTCTACTGAGAGGAAAGGGAGGTGATAGTAGGAGGTATGAGAAAAGAGAAGATAATGTAATACAGTGGCTGCAGAGTATGATAGGGAAGAACGAGAGGATTACTATGTAGTGAGGTTAGATAAATTTGGCTGAGGCAGGGACTTCTAGGTGCCTCAGTGGATAGAAAATTGGATCAAGACTTAGGAAGAACTGACTTCAAATCTGGCTTCAGATACTTACTAGTTTTGAGCCTGGGTGAGTCACTTAACCTCTGTTCTGTGTCCCTCAGTTTCCTCATTTGTAAAATGAGGATAATAGTAGTACCTACCTCCTGGGTTTGTTGTGAGGATGAGATATTTGTAAAGTTCTTTACAAATCTTACAATGCTAACTTTATGTAAATACACATTCATAAACAAACATGTACAGTGAGAGAGAGAGAGAGAGAGAGAGAGAGAGAGAGAGAGAGAGAAATGCTAGCTATTACAAATTGGTGGAACCCAGTCTACATGGTTATGTGACTTTCTTCAGCAATTTTCAGTAGCAAATGAATAGGAATTGAGAAGGTGGAGGGTGGAGAAAACCCAGGTTTGAGGTCTGGCAAGGCTATGCTGATGGCCAGATAAGGAGACAGGGGATGTTTAAGGGGCTTCAGGGTAATAGGGTCTAGACTGTGAAGGGAAAGAAGTGAGACTAGAGCAGAGGTGATAGACTGGGTGAACAAAATGGCAGAGAGGGACTGGAGGTCATGGCAAGAAGGAAGAATAGGTTTAGGAGGACCAGAGGGAGGCAGAGGCCAAGACTGAGTGATCAGAGGTTGTGGTAGAGAGGGAAATTTTGGAGATCTGGATCATGGTGGTAGCCACATTATTAGAAGTCATTGACACACCAAGGGTATGACCATTCCCAAGTATGGCTGCAGTGGAGTGAAGGAGGAAGTTATTAGGAAAGTGATGATCTCAGAGTCCAGGGTGTTTGAGGGGACTCTGAAATATTAATTGGAGTCCTTGGGTATTAAGGTAAGGGTTAGGATCGAAGGATGCCTGTAATTCCGGTACTGACTGCCTTGAGAAAGGAGGAAGAATCCCTGAGCTTAGAGCACCAGACCAAGGAGGTTCCCCCTCCACCAGCTTATTGAGATGTGTTGTTGTTGTGTTTGTCTTTTGTTTTTGAAAAGGACCATGACATCAGGAAAATGACATGACTTGTAGTTGACTTTGATTTGAGCGAGGCAAGGCTGTGCAAGATCACCAGCCTCACCTTCTCCTTCAGAGCCATTTGGGTCCAGTGGCCCCTTTCAGGCTCAGGCCTTTTACATTGAGATATATAAATGTGAGCCAGAAGCAGAGGCAGGTGGCCTGAGTGGACCATGATCAGGATGTGAGAACCAGTAGAGAGGAAAGCCTCTTTGGATGTACAAGTAACTTGTGGTGACCAGTTTCTGTTGCCTCACACACATGAGGAAAAGGAGTCTTTGGGCTGTCACACCAGTTTCTGTGACCTTAACTGTTATAATCTCTCACCTGGGAGGTTTTTTGTTTTTTTTTTTTTAGCAAATGAATTTCTTGGTCCTTTCTCTTTCTCAGCTTTGGGAGATTGGAGAAAAGGAAAGTGAACTCCTAATTGAGTTTTGCCCTGGGGATTGGATACCAACTGGGGAGTGTCTGGAGCATATCACATTTTTTGATACAAGTGGCTAATGCTTCTTCATTTTATCATGCTTTTTACTAATCTAATTAAACTGTTTGTTTAACTGTTTAAAAAAAAAGAGAGAAAAGAGAATGATCTAAATGCTGGCTCCAGCCTCCTGATGGCTGCAACAAGGAATGGGGAGAACCCCAAAGTCAGCAAGCATTTAGCATACACTTATGCTGTGCCAGGCACTGTGCTAAGTGCTGGGGATGTAAAGAGAGGCTAATGGAGCTCACATTGCTGAGCAATGGGGGCAAAGGGACAATTGGGAAGTGGGAGTGAGGAGCCCACTGACTCTCTTTTCTGACCCAGTATTCCCCAGGCAATAAGAGAAGGAGCCACCTGGCATGGGTGGCTAGAACATACATATGCACATACAATTAGTTTTTCCCTGTTAGAGGGAGAACATGCCTAGCACATGTCAGTACTAACGCTTGGCACATAGTTGGTGTTTAATAAATTTCTCATGTGCTCATAAGATTGACTGGTAAGATTGAGATTAACTGCTATATTTATACATAGGCCCAGAAGTTTGTCTGATTCAGTCATTCAAAAGATGTCTCATTTGGCCATTCATTCAGTGGCCAAAGTACCATGATCCTTTCAGGGTGATCAAGGACTTATTCACACAGTGTTAGGAAAATTCCTTAACATCCAGTTCAGACTATTAATTGATTGACCCAAACGAGGTGTAAGGATCTTCTTTGGTCCTTTTGGTACAGATAAAGAAACTGAGATTAAATAAGTCACGGATCCATGTCTTCTTTAATGTCCATTTCCACTGATAAAGCCATATCTGCTTCTGATGTTGAACCATTTGATAGTGCCCAGGAGTTTGGTGGTGAGAATTTTCTCTTTTTGGGTATTCTGTCCCTGTGGCTGGGGGTAGTGGAGTGTGCTATTCCTGGAAAAAGCAGTTGCCAGGTCACTTCTCCACCGAGGTTGTTTCCCTGGAAAATGGAGTCCAGCCGGGTCATTATAATTTCACAATATAACCCTAGTACCACCTTTTAATGTTGCTTCCGGGCTGAGATGAAATGCTTGGGTGAGTAGGTAGATTGCTACAGCAGCATTGAATAACAATTGTTTTTACTATTGTTTTTGGAGAACATTTCTAAGAGGGGGTACAGAAATTCATTCATTCATTCATTCATGCACACAACAAACACTTATTAAAGACCAACCAGGAGCTGTCACCTTTGGCTGCTCTGGGAGAGATGGAAAGATTAGATAAAACAGTCTTTTCCCTTAGGGACCCTGATCTAAGGATAAGATACTATTCAAAGTGGATTTTTAAGAGCTAGGACTGGTCTGTTAAGGAGCAACATTTTACCTTTGTAAAATGAAAGAGTTGGATTAGATGTTCTTCTAGCTCTGATATTCTGTATTTTAGGATCAATTCTAGCTGACACTTTATATTCTATATTGTAAGACTCTTTTCAGCTGTTACATTCTTTGTTGTAAGGAACCTCTCTAATCTGATATTCTGTGTTCTAAGGGCCCTCCCAGCTCTGACATCCTGTGTGCTAAGGACCCTCCCAGCTCTGGCATTCTGTGTCCTAAGGTCCCTCCCAGCTCTGATATCCTTTGTTCTAAGGACCCTCCCAGCTCGGGCATTCTGGGTTCTTTGATTCAAGGGCCCTCCTAGGTCTGACATTCTATTTTTTAATTGTTCATTTCTGTTGTTTGAAAGTACCTTCTAGCTCTGACATCCTGTAGTTCTATGAAATTCCTTTCCAGTGACTACAATTTTAGAGTCCGTTATTCAGGACACTTGTTTTCCTGGTACTAAGGTGCCTGGGAAATGAGTGAGTCATAGGAGGATTGGCTAGCAAGGTTGGATTGTGGCCAGCCAGAACTGGTATGATTTGCAGTCCATTCCATCTCAGTCAGGGAGATGATGTCTTAGGCAAATTTCCACAAATTTCCTCTTTTATTTCATGCTGATTCTTCTAGTCTAATCCTATCCAAGAAGTATTTATTAAGCATCTACTGTATTCAGGACCTTATGCTAGGTGCTGGGGGGTATAATCAAAACAAATCTAGGTTCTCTCCTCAAGAACTTACATGGATAGGGGTGAGTGGGTCAGGTCATATCATGTAAACAAGTAATATATACGTGATAATCTGAGGAGGGAGAAAGAAATGATACCTAGAGGGACCAGGAAGTCTTCCTGTAGGAAGGGGCACAGGAGCTGAGCCTTGAAGGAAGCAGAAGATTCTAAGATGTGATTGAGGAGGGAGGCCAGTTTTGTTTGCTTCTATTTTAGAAGACCTTATCTGTGCTTGTCTCTTGTTCTGGGGGTGCCCTCATATGCTGAGCAAAGAGACAACAGTTTCCATTATCTCCTGCCTCCCCTCTCTCTCATTGTCATATAGCTCCCTTCTATTTCCTACCCTCATAGTGCCAGCTCCCCATAGGATATAAAATGGTAGCACTGGAATGCTGTGCCAAGAACCGCAGAGTAGGACACAGAGAACCTACCTTCAAACTCTTGGGGATGGTTTTTTACCATAGATTGTCTTCTATTCATTCATTCATTTTTAAACTATTTATAATCCATCTATCCATTCATTCATTTATTCATTTGTTTGTTCTCTCATGGGCAGGTTTAATTATTTCTCGGGTCCTTATCAGGTCCTGTGAAACTTGAGATCAGTGGTTTTCTCCAAATCTAAAAGGAGGTTTCTTGGGTGTCTTCACAGTCACTTTAAACAGAATCCCAGAAACAACAAACCAGGAAAAACCCCAGATGAGCATTTAACAAGTTAAGTCTCATTATTAAGTGATTACATTCAGGAATGTAAAGCAAAAGAACTATTGAAACCCAAGTTCAAGGTAAGCAAAGTCTAGGCAGTTTCCCCACCCCTGGGCTAGGGGCTTAGTGTCTTTCAAATAAGGATGCTGCAAAGACGTAGCCCCAGACCTGAAGGAGTCAAGAGTTAAGAACTGCCATTTTTTCCCATGTAGTTTGCATTTCTCAAATGACCACATGCTTTCAAGGTGCTTGGTCTGCTATATATTTTTCCCTTGATAGGTAGGAAGAGGTCTCTATTCCTCTTGGATGCCATTTTGCCACCAATCAGTAGCCATTGTGGTCACTGAGGGTAAGGACAAAAGATGTGGGAAGAATTTTCTGTCTAATGCAGTTGGCTCTTGTCTATCAAAATCATAACTCATCTCTCTCTTTCAAAAGTATATGTAATTAGTGTAATAATATATATTTGACATGTCAAATAGCAATAAAGGACAATTTTCTAGGAATTTCATTCAAGAAAACAGAAGACCATATTGTCAAGAAATTAGAACGGCTTTGTATCCCACTGGGGAAAGTAACTTCACAATCAAAGGGACAGAGAGAGAAAGCTTAAGCTTGAATTTGGACAGTAAAGTAAAGGCTTTAGAGTGTCCATGACTCACAGGGCAGAATCTAGGCACCCATCAAACTTGAAGCATGTGATGCTGTTACCCCCTCACACAAGGAAGGGAGTGCAGTAAAGCCACTGTCCTGGGCCAGGGTCATCAAGATCTCTGGAATGCAACTAAAACAGTCTTCAGGAGAAAAACTATTTCCCTGACACTAGTTGGAGTTTTCTGTGGTCTGGTGACCTGGGCATGGTGCCTTCTGCTCTTCATGAGACAATATCTCCAACTTAGCATTGGTGTCCATTTGCTTGGGGACACTTGCTGAAGTAGTGCGTGTTTTTTTCTTTTGGTTGAGTTGTTTCAGTTGTGACTGACTCTCCATTACCCCATTTGGGGTTTTCTTGGCAAACATACTGGAACAGTTTGCCATTTCCTTCTCCAGCTCATTTTACAGATCAGGAACTGAGGCAAATGGTGAAGTGACTGTGAATATAGGACTTTTTTGTTTGTTTTTGGTCCTGAACTGATATTTCCTTAATGTAGACAACTTGGGATAGAGAAATTTTTTCTCCCCAGGTAAAGGGGCAACTTTTCTGTACCTAGCCTCATCTTAGGGAATTGCTTGGGGGCACTTGTAAGTTAAAGTGACTTCCCCATAAGCACCTAGCCAGAATCCATTAGTTTCAAGACTTGAACTGAGATCTTCTTAACTACAAGTTTGGCCTTGATCTATACATTATTCCATGTTGCCTTTTGAATTTAGGGCAGGAATGATACTAGCTGACATATTTATAGATTGATTCACCTACAGTATATCCTTGGAGTCTTATGGTGACCTAGTCAGGGTACTGGTCTTGGAATCCGTATCTTAGAGATGAAGCAAGTGAGGAAGCTTAGGTAGTTTGCCTCTGGCCACAGAACTAGTATATATTGGAGACTGGATTCAATCTTAGCTCTTGGGGCCTCCAAGTCCAAGCACATGCAGGTGCTTAAAATGTTACAACAGAAACTGATTTTTCATCCAAACCAACACAAATGGTTGTGAATCACCCTGTCTATGCATCAGGCAAGAGCACTGTTTCTTTCTGGAGGAAATTCAAGCCTAGACCTGGGATTATGCTACGTATACAAATAGCCTTAGCAGGAAACTGGAGAGCAATTGATTCACTGAACAAAAACAAAGGACTATGTGACATTCAACAAGAAGAGATTATTTCTGACTGAGGGGAGGCAGAGAGGGAGAGCACAGAAGGAAAGCTTCCTGGAAGAGGGTGATATTTAACTGGCCCTTGAAGGACAGGATAGATTTGAACGGGCAGGGATAGAGGTTGGGAGGTCAGAGTGGGAGAGGGTGGGGTATATTTGAGGGAAAACAGACATCCATTTGACTGGAATGTAGATGCCTAAGAAGAGAATTGTATGATATCAGACTGTGGGGGAATGGTTATACCAGGTTACAGAGGGCCTGGAGGGCAGGGCAAAGGAATATGGACCTTACCTAGTGTGAATATTTATTTAGAGTTGCAAGGCTCATCGCTTCATTTTAGAGATGGGAAAATTGAGGCCCAGAGAGATTCATAGATTGATTCCCTGGAGCTTGAAGGGGGTCTTAGAGTAATGATAATAATAATTATGATGACTAGCATTTATATAGGGTTTTAATGTTTGCAATGCACTTTACAAGCGCTGTCTCGTTTTATCCTTACAACAACTACCATGGGAGGTAGGCGTTGTTATTATCCTCATTTAGCAGATGAAGAAACTGTGGCAAACATAGGTTAGGCGTCTGCCCTGTGGTCACACTAGAAAGTATCTAAGGCTGGATTTGAACTCAGGTCTTCCTGAATCTAGGTCCAGAGCTCTATCCACCACACGAGCTAGCTGCTTAAAAGTTATGGAGTCTAACTCCTCAGTTTACAAATGAGGAGACTGTAGCACTGAGAGGTTTAGATGAATTGTCCCGAGTTACACGGTTCTTGAGATGGGAATTGAATTATAATTAATAATAATAATAAAGCACTTTCAATTTTGCAGAGCACTTTATCTCATTTGGTCCTCATTACAACCCTGTAAGTTAGATGCTGTCATTATTCTCATTTCACAGATGAGGAAACCAAAGCACTGAAAGATTGAAAGTGAAGGGAAAGTTTAACTTGCTCAGGGTCACACTGTTAGTGCAACTGGTCTGAGGCAAGATTTGAACTCGTCCTGCTATGACTCCAAGTCCAGTCCTCTATCCACCATGCCAAACTGTCACCAGTAGGGAGCTGTTGAAGGACTTTGAGCAGAGGAATGACGACCAGATTTAATAAATATTTATTGTCTTTGGGTCATTTCAGTCGTGTTTGACTTTTTGTCAAAACGGGGTTTTCATCATTTTGGGGTTTTCTTGGCAGAGTTTTGGAATGGTTTGCCATTTCCTTCTCCAGTTCATTTTACAGATGAGGAAACTGAGGCAAAGAGGGTGAAGTGACTTGCCCAGGGTCACACAGGTAGTTCATGTCTGAGGCTGAATTTGAACTCAGGAAGATGAGTGTTCCCGACACCGGGCCCAGCGCTCTGTGCACTGTGCCGCTTTGCTGACATAATAGCTGTCTTCAAGGACTAGAAGGGCTGTCATATGGAAAAGGGATTAGCTTTTTTCTGCTTGGCCCCAGAGGGCAACTGGTAGAATTTGGAAGAGGTAGATTCAGGAACAATTTCCTAGTGATGAGACTTGTCCTGAAGTGGAAGGGAATCCCTTGGGATGTGGTAGGTTGTGCTTCCTTGGATGCCTTCAGGCAGAAGCTAGATGATTACTGGCATATTGGGCACATTAATTGGAGGGCTAGTGGTACATTAGATAGAGGGCTGGGTCTGGAGTCAGAAAGACCTGAGTTCAAATCCAGCCTCAGATACTTACTAGCTGTGAGACCTTGGACAAGTCACTTATCCCTGTTTGCTGTCACTGTTTGCCTCAGTTTCCTCATCTGTAAAATGAGCTGGAGAAGGAAATGGCAAACCATTCCATTATCTCTGCCAAGAGAACCCCAAATGGGGTCATGAAGAATCAGACACAATTGAAATGAATGAACAACAACATAGTGGGGATCCCTTTGGTTTATGTTGGGATGCCTCTCTGCTCTCAAATTCTGCGATTCTTACAGGAGAGAACGCTCACCAGGAATTTGGGACGGCAGAGGCAAGAGATTTCTCTGCACCTCCAGTGCCTAGGCCCAATGCTCAGTAAGTGCTTGCTGATTGAGTGATTGTTTAGGAAGATTCCAGGGATCCCATACTAATAGGCACAAGCTGGCGAGTGTCCAGAGGAAGGCAACCAGGATGACAAGGAAGCCTTGAGACCATATCATAGGAGTAGTTAAGCAAATTGAGAACAAGTGATTTAAAGGAGGGACATGCGAGCTGTCTTCAAATATTTAAAAGGTCGTATCAAAAGATTAGTCCTGTTTTGCTTGGTCTTGGAGGGCAGAAGGGATGGGTCACGGTGACAGAGAGGCAGATTTAGTTATGTGGCCCAATGAACAGAGTGCTGGACTTGGAGCCAGGAAGACCGGAGTTCAAATGTGGTTTCGGATACTTACTAGCTGTGTGACCCTGGGCAAGTCACTTATTTCCTTGTTTTCTGTACAATGGGGATGATGATACTGTCTACCCCTTAGCATTGTTATGAGTGTAAAATCAGATGTTTGTAAATCATTTTGCAAATCTTAGAGTGCTATATAAATGCCAGCTATTATGATAAATAACAATTTTCTAAAAATTAGAGCTCTCCCAAAGTAGAACGAGCTGCCTTGGGAAGTAGTGGGTGCTCCCTCCTCCGAGGTCTGTGATCGAAGGCTGAATGAGCACTTGTCAGGTTTGCTTTAGAGGATCATTCAGGTGTGGCTTGGACCGGTTGACCTCTGAGGCCTGTGACTGTATAAATCTAACATGGATTTGACTGGGGAGCGAGGTTGGAGGGGAAAAGACCCTTTTATAATAGGTATAATAGGCTTTTATAACAATTTATAATTTTCATAATCTATAATTGTATAATTTAATTTAAAAATGATTTTATAAACTTTAAATTTAGTAAAATGATTTAGTGAAATTTAACAATGTAAAAAATAAAAATAAATTTAATAAATAAAATAATAAATAAGTTAAAAATAAGAACAAATAAAGTAAGAATAAAAATAATTAAAAATTAAATAAAATAATTTAACAGAATTTTATAATTTTAAATTTTATAATTAGAATTTTAAATGTATAATTTTATGATTTTGTAATTTTAAAATAATTTATAGTTTATAAGCTTTTATAATAATTTAGATAGATGGTAACAAAGGCTAGTACTAGTATGTGGCAGTGAGACTAGAGAGGAGGAGAGAGAAGACATATTTTGGAGGCCAAATTAGCAAGATCTGGGAAATGTTGGTTTCTTCAAAGTCTCAGGTTGGGAGATGGAAAATAATTTAGAGGTCATCTAGTTCAGAGGTATCAAACACATGGTGAAAACTGGTCCTACACAGCTAAGAGTGGTGCAAGCCAGAACAAAATGTAATAGGGAAATATTTAACAAAATAAATAAAAATACAATAATACACGGATAATGTTAATTTGTGGCTTTTTAGGGCAATGTGCATCCATCCAGCAGGGATCGTTATGGATGGTTTAGTGGCCCTGTTTTTATTTGAATTTGATACCACCCATCTAGTTCAAACCCCTTACTTTACAGATATGGAAACTGGAATCCAGTTCAGTGACTTGCTGTAACAGCAACCACACTAGCATACCCAGGACAGCTGCTAGCACAGGTTCTTAGACCTGCTTTACTAGGGAAGTTAGTTGTTTCAGGGGTCAACAATCTTTTTTAATTACATAAAATGCAAGCAGAGGAAATACAGAGAAGAGAAATAAAGACTAAACAGACAAAGCTCTACTGCCTGAATCAAAGCAAAACTGCTATATACTTTATATCCACCACTGAATTGAGAGAGCCTTTACCTCTGAGCAGCCAGGGAGCTCTGAACATACAGCCACTCAGAGTCTCGACCAGGGAATCACAAGGTCCTTCTTGTAAGCAAACCCCTCAAAGCAAAAGCTCACCTTTCAGAATATATACTCTTTAGGCTAATAGGCTCAGAACCAGAACCCTACTGACTCAGTGCCTAATTAGAAATTAGCAAAAGGTGTGTTAGCCTTCCTACAAGCAAGCAAGCTTCTCTTAATGGGCTTCACATGAGGCCTATTGATGGGCCAGGAAGATCTTATTCCCCATTAACCTTACACTTGCTCAAGGTCACACAGAAATGAAGCAACAGCTAGGATTTGAGAGGTGGGAGAAGGAAAAGTCAATGCTAATGATTGGAGTTGGCGCCAATGACAGAGATTTGGACAGAGACTGCTGGTAGAAATCAAGTGATCAGGAAAATGTCCAGGCATGCATGAATCTTTGGTTTCCCAGTTGAGAAGGTCATCAGCACTGCCTTGTGTGTCTTGGTTGTGGTGACAACAATGTGTTATTAATGTATGTGTTGGGTGAGGTTGAAGCAGAGGGGGAATTTACTGGTGACTCAGTGTCTGAGTTTGCTTTGAGCTGGTCCAGGAAATGTGGATAACCCCAAAACAGCCCTTGGCACGGTGGGCAATGGGTGACATTGTCTCCATATCCCACTTGTTCTTCAGAGACTTAGCTAGCTCTCCTAATATGCTGAGGTGACCTTTGATCACATGCTATAGTGGGTACAGAGATAAATAAAATTTGCCCTCTGCCCTATGGAAAATGCAAATAAATGTACTTTAAGCAAGGATCCTCTCTCTTTTGCTGTCCATCCTTGCAAACAGTCTCTCCTCCAAGATACCTGGGCCCCTGCTGACCTAGTGGCAGGGACATTCTCCTCATGCTTGTCAGATATTAAAGAACACTCTCCAAACACACCCCAACTTGCTTCTCGGGCAGGGCCAGCCCAGGAGGGACTCCCTGGGCCTCTCCGAAGCAGGTAGGCAGTCTGTTTCAGAGAGGGGAAGATGGGTTGGATCTTCCCCACCTTGGGCCTCAATTTCACAAGGGGCTAAGGTGATCACAGCATTTGAAGGGACCCCAGAAGCCACCTACCTCACAGGAGTGTGCAGAGACTCAAATGAGATAACAGGCGCAAAGCGATATGAGAATGCCAGCAATTGGCTTCATCACATTCTTCATTGTCCAACCACCTCACGTTACAGCCGATGACAATGAAACTCTGAGGGATGATAGGATTTGCTTAAGGCTGCACAGAAAGTGGGGCTCCTATGCTTCAGAAGTAGAATTTGAATTGGCTTTCAGGAGTGGGATTTAAATACTAATTAAAGAGCTTTAAGGTTTACAGATTGTTTTGATCCACTCTGTATGGTTATTACTCTGTTGTCTGCAATAAATGGGGGCTGTCTCCAATTATCCTCATATCTTGCCACTGGGCACAGATGGATTCGGAGGAGAAGTGAAGCTGGTGACTTTGCACAGCCCTTCCTCACTTTAATCCAATTCACTTGCAAGTCATGGCATCACCTCCCCTATGTCACGGTCCTCTTTGAGAAGGACAAACAACAAGGACATTACACAGATGGTGGAGATGAAGCTGGGAGTGATTAAATGATTGGCCCAGAGTCACTTAAAAGCCAAAGTCTGAGGTCGGGTTTGAATTCAGTCTAGTCAATAAACATTTTTAAGCCTCTGCTGTATGCCAGGAGATAGAGTGCTAGGCTTGGAATCAGGAAAACTCATCTTCCTGAGTTCAAATTCAGCCTTAGACATTTACTAGCTCTGTGACCCTGGGCAAGTCACTTAACCCCGTTTGCCTCAGTTTCCTCATCTGTAAAATGAGCTGGAGAAGGAAATCTCAAACCGTTCCAGTATTTCTGGGAAAAAAAAAACAGTCCTTGCCCTCAGGGAACTTAGAATCTAATGGAGGAGATGACATGTAAACAAACAAGACATGTGTACAAACAAGCTATACATGGGATAAATGAGAGATTATCAACAGAGGGATGGGGAAAAACTTTCTGTAGAAGGTGAGATTTTAACTGGGACTTGAAAGAAACCAGGGAGGCCAGGACTTCTTGATTGGAAGTCCAGTGCTCTATCCACTAGGTAAAACAGCAGCTCTAAATTAAAGATAGAACGTACGTTTGAGGTAATTCAATCCAACCCCTCATTTTACAGGTGAGGGAACTGAAAGCTAGAGTTTGTGACTTGTCCTAGATCACACAGTCGTTAAGTAACAGGGATGGAATTTGAACACAGATCCTCTGACTCTTTTGTTTTTCTTTTTTGGAGGCATTCTGAGTTGTGACTTGCCCAGGGTCACACAGCTAGCGTCTGAGGCCAGATTTGAACTCAGGTTCTCCTGACTCCAGTGCCAATGCTCTAACCACTGCAGCACCTAACTGCCCCTGGTCCTCTGACTCTTCAATCCAGTGCCCTTTCCCACTGTCAACAAAATGTTAATTAAAGTCCAAGCAAAACGAAGATTCAATAAGTGTCTGCTATACTCAAAGTCCTATCTGTGCTCAGTGTCGGGATTAGAATGATAAAGGTGATGCAGGCTGGACTAGTAAGGAGCCCACAACCCAAGAGGGAGAAGACCAGAAGAGAAGCAGCTTGTAACAGGGGAAAGCGTGCCATCTCTGGAGTCAGAGGAGCTGGGTTCAAATCTTACCTCTTGACAGGTACTGGGTAGGACCCTTCTAGCTATAATAATTATAATAATTAGTAGAATTCATAGTATTTATATAAGGCTTTAAGGTTTGCAAAATATATGTGTTTTCTCATTTGATCTTCACAACCATCCTGGGAGGTAGATACTATTATTATCCCCATAATACGTTTACAAATGAGGAAACTGAAGCAAACGGTGGTAAAGTGACTTGCCTAAAGTCATAAAAATAATAAATGTCGGAGGTAGGATTAAAACTGTGGACTTTCTGACTCCAAGTTCAGTACTCTACCCACTGCTCTACCTAGCTTGGCATTCATCATCTTACATATATGAATAACTATGACATAAAGGAGAAAGAGAGCAAGATGTCAGGAGGGGTAGGTCCTGGCAAAGTGTGATGTGAGAAGACAGAAATGACAAGATTCCTTTTACTTGGTGGGGGGAGGTGCCCCTTGGACTGAGCCTTGAAGGAAGAGAGAGGCTTACCCAGCTGGAGAAAGGGTGGGAACCCTTATAAGGGATGGGGATCAGTACAAGCAAAAACTAATAGAGGAGAGAGCAGACTAGAAAGTACTTGAGTTCAATTGAGGTTATCAAGTGTCATGTTCCAAGATTTCCTTTCCTTTATTGTACTTCCTGCAACATCATGTGTGATTCAAATCAACTATTAAAAGTCATCAGCATTGGGTTGTGTGAGATCAGGTTGTGGGCCTTGAATGTCAGAATCCAGACTTTATATTTCCTTTGGCAAGCAATGAAATGTTAAAAATTCCAACCTCCCCTTGACTCTGGTATCAAAGTTAGACTCTACTTAAATTTCCCTCTTCTCATTTTCTGTTGGATTTCCTATAATCATGATCTGTGCTGAAGATCTCCGTTTCCTCAGGTTCTATAATTTACTTATAATTTGGTTTCTTTCTGCCTTCCTCCCTCCCTGTATATTGAAATGGTTCTCATCAACAGAGCCATAACTATTGATTTTGGCACCCAGGGCAAGCAGCAGGAAATAGTTTGTCAAGCCAAATTAAAAAGAATCTTTACCCCCTTGTAAAAACAATGTTACTTGTAGTTGCTGTGGGGGTGTAAGACCAATAACACCAGAACACAGGAGGGCTGCTAGCACAGATTCTTTTATTTTCTTTTCTAAAGGAAAGCAACTCAAAAAGAGTCAACAATCTTACTTTAATCAAACATATATATGTCTGTCTATCTATCTATCTATCTATCTATCTATCTATCTATCTATCTATCTATCTATCTGTCTGTCTGTCTGTCTGTCTGTCTGTCTGTCTGTCTATCTATCTATCTATCTATCTATCTATCTATCATTCACTTAGTTCAGGACAAAAATCAGCACCCTGAACTTCAGAGAAAATACAAACAGAAATTACAAGCAGAAATTATATAAACAGAGCAAATACAAACAGCAAAGACCAACAGACAGGACTTCCAACTGTCTGACCAAAAGCAATACATACATAGTTACCAGAGAGAGAAGCACAAACATCTGAGTTTTTCAAAGCTGGAGGGCTCCCTTATGGCTACCCAGAGTCTCATCTGGCCATATTACATGAACACTCTTCCCATGAGTGAGCCCCAAAGCAAAATGCTAACCTCAGAGTATATATATACTACTTCAGGGTCAGAGGGTATCACAACCCTCGTGACCCAGACTTATGTAATTCAAATTCATGTGACTTAGCTTCCATATGACTTAGGCAGGTCATCAAAGACTCTTGATTCAATCAAAGGCAAGACTCAGTCAAAGGCATTTGATTGCCTTAGGGCTGAGGAGAACCCTAAAAGAAAAACCAGCAAGGGGGCGGGGCCAAGATGGCAGCAGAAAAGCAAGAGACTTGCTTAAGGTCTCCCCCAAATCCCTCCAAACACCTGTAAAGAATGGCTCTGAACAAATTCTAGAGCTGCGGAACCCACGAAATAGCAGAAGGAAACAGATCTCCAGCCCAGAAGAGCCTGGATGGTCATCGGGAAGGGTCTATGGCATGGTGCTGAGAGCACAGGGCAGCCCTGAGTGGGCCATGCTGAGACAGACCAGACCCGGAGTCAGCCAGCCAGAGGAGGCCTTGGGGCCATGAAACAGTGAGCTGTGGCAGTTACCAGACTTCTCAACCCACAAAGGCCAATGAGCAGGTTAAGAGGAAACTGCAGATCGAGTTCAGAGTGGTCAGGCCACTGGCCCTGGGGGTGGCAGAGGTGGTGCAGCAGTGGTGGTAGCAGCAGCAGGCAGCTCCCGAGGCTGCCTCCAGAGTGCCAGCATCAGTGGCTTTCTGAGTCCCTGGCTCACACAGTGGGAGGAATCTAGGAGCAGATCAGAGTGGGAATGCAAGGAGTGCTTTGTGGGCACAAAGGCATATTCTCTTGCTGTGCCCTGCTTGGATCTGAATTGCTGTCCTGGTTGGCGGTTCTTGGAGGAGGAGGAGTGCTGCTGTGACAGAGCCTGGGGTCTTGGTGAAGTAGAAGTAGCTCTGAAAACAGAAGTGCTTGGACCCTAAAGCTTGGGACAAAGTACTCTGTACTCTACAGGCAGTCATATCCTGACAAAAAGCCCAAGGGTCAAGTGGTTGGCTGGGAACATGAACAGGCAGTGAAAACTAACTCAGACTCAAACTCAGACTCAAACTCAAACTTTAGATTCCTTTTTTGGTGACAAAGAAGATCAAATCATACAGCCAGAAGAAGTTGACCAAGTCAAAGAGCCTACATCAAAAGCCTCCAAGAAAGATATGAATTGGACTCAGGCCATGGAAGAGCTCAAAAAGCATATGGAAAAGCAAGTAAGAGAAGTAGAGGAAAAATCAGGAAGGGAAATGAGAGTGATGTGAGAAAACCATGAAAAACAAGTCAATGACTTGCTAAAGGAGACCCCAAAAATACTGAAGAAAATAACATCTTAAAGAATAGACTAACTCAAATGGCAAAAGAGCTCCAAAAAGCCAATGAGAAGAATGCCTTGAAAGGCAGAATTAGCCAAATGGAAAAGGAGGTCCAAAAGACCACGGAAGAAAATACTACCTTAAAATTAGATTGGAGCAAGTGGAAGCTAGCGACTTTATGAGAAACCAAGATATAAAACAGAACCAAAGGAATGAAAAAAATGGAAGACAATGTGACATATCTCATTGGAAAAACCACTG
>CM053622.1:44177563-44199201 GCA_028646595.1 Phalanger gymnotis | reverse complement strand
TGACCAGAGACCATTGGTTCCTGAGCTGGCCCCTCCTAAGTCACCAATCCACACCCACACAGGTTTCACACCTGACAGGGCCCTGGGCCTGGGGCTTAGCACTTAACAGCTGAAAGTACTTCCACTCAAAAGAAACAAAAGCCATGCTAATGAGACAATTTTGCTTAACAACACACTCTACCCCTTGTTCTAGGATACAGTGACTCAGCCTTGACCCTGAAAATGATATAAAACCAGGGGTTGACTTTGTCTTTCTAGGAGCTCTTACCCACAGCCATGGTGGAGTGCGTGACACTGGGCCAGCCCTTGTTATAAGTTCCCAGGCTGAACTGAGATGTTGGTAACTATGAACTGTATTTGGTCTGTTTGTAATTTGTTTGTATTTTGCTTTGAAGTTCAGGGTGCTGGCTTTTTCCCCTGAACTAAGTGAATGATATTTGTATGCCAGATTAAAGTAAGCTTGTTAACCCCTTAACATTGCTTTCCTTAGTAAAGCAGATCAAAAGAACCTATGCTGGCAGCCTTCTTGTTGTTGGGCTTGTGTTGGCTTTTCACCCCTACAGCAGCTGCTAGCCAGATTGTTGAAACAGCTGCCTAAAATATCTCTCCATTTCAGTCTCTCCCCCACACTGTTTCCAAAGTTATTTCTTAAGCACAGAACTGATTATGCTATTTCTCAATTCAGTAAATGCCAAGTGCTTCCTTTTGCATCTAGAATCAAATAGGAACTCCTTTGTTTCACTTTTAAACTACCTTATACCCTCTCTTTCAAGCCTTGTTATATATCATCCCCTTTTCTGCATACCTCAGTCCAGTTAAATTGGTTTGTCTATTCCTTATACCTAACAATTCATCTCCTATCTCTGTTTTGCACTGAGATCCCTTTCACCTGAGATGTTCTTCTTCCTCATCTCCATTTAATAAGCATCCTCTCTTCCTTTAAGATGCATGAACTGAGATTCTGTGCCATCTCGTGAAGCCTTTTCTGATTCTCTTAATTCCTAGTACTCTCACTATTTCAAATTATGTTATATTTAACTACTTTGTACTTACTCATATTTATTTAGTATATATATCCTGATTAGCCTTGTTGTCACCCCCATTTGAATGTAAGTGCTTTGTAGGTAGAGATTATTTGATTCATTATCTCCTTATCACCCAATACAATACCTGGCCCATATTAGATACTTAATGTAAGGTTGTTGATGGATGATTCTTGGTTATAAGCCTTTTTTATGTTTTGCCTTTCAGTATATCATGTTCCAAGATTTCCTTTCCTTTACACTACTTGCTGTAACATCATGTGTATATAAATAAACTTTTAAAGCCAATTTTGATTGATATAGGGCAGAGACCTTAGGACACAAAGCTACATAACACGGAATCATGTATAAGGTACTGCATCTGAAGTCAGAAAACCCTGATTCAGATCCCACCTCAAAGACTTACTAGCTGCGTGACCTGGGATGAGTCACTTAACCTCTCTGTACCTCAGTTTTCTAATCTGTAACTCAATGGCCTTTCAGGTCCATTCCAGCTCTAAATCTCTGATTCTTTTACTGCAGATAGAAAGAATGAAGTCAAAGGGAGTATTAAGTTTAGAGGAAAAGTTAATGACTATGGCATGTGGGGTCTAAAGTGTTGGTGAGACATTACCATGTGAACATAAGCTCTTTGAGGGCAGAGCCTGTTTCACTTTTATCTTTGTAAATAGCACTTAGTGGCATCCAGCACATAGTAAGCACTTAATAAATGATTAGGGATTGATTGATTGGGATGTTCTGAAGGCAGTTGGGGATTTGAGATTGGATCTTAAAAATGAAGTCAGGGCTGGAGGTCAAGACGGGGGAGTGGTCTACAGAGAAATGACAGTAGGTGCTTAATAAATGAATTCAGAAGTGAACAGAGTCATCTGATGAGTTGGAAAGAGGATGAGAAGCAGTGATGGAGACCAAGAAGAAATCATCAAAGAGTTAGAAAGAAAACCAAGAAAGTATAGCAACTGGCTGGTTGATTGCTGGAAAGGGATGCTACAGAGGGGATTGTTGGTCAAGCATAGGTTGGACTATATAGCCTCGGAGGTTCCTCCCAACCCCAAGATTCTATGACTCTGAGCTTGTAATCCGTGACCATTTTCAGGCAGAGCTTCTGTCTAGCTATACCTTTCCCATTTTGTACTTGTGAAATTGGTGTTTTGAACCCAAGGAAAAGCACTTTACATTTGATTCAGACCCATGGTTTTGTGTAGGAAACTTCCAGTGAGGAAATTCCCTTCACTAATGCAGATCTGTAATTATTGTGCAACTTGGAGTCTTGTCAGAAGAATGCCTTTCTGCTTAACAGTACTACTTGCCTTCCAAAGTTGTTGTGAAGATAAAAGAGATAGTATTTGTAAAGCACTTAACACAGTACTCAGCACATAGTAGGTGTTTAATAAACGCTTGTTAAAAAATTGCCAGATTCGGCCCAATATTCTGGCCTGTAGAGAACTTTTTGGATACCAATTCTATCATTCAAAGTATGCCTCTTCCAGCTCTGTGTTACGTAAGTATGTTATCTATACCTTTATCCAAGTCATTGATAAGGTCATCCAATAGCACAAGGCCAAAGACAGAGCCCTGAGGTACTCCACTAGAGGCCTCTCTCCAAGCTGACAGGGAGTCATTAGTGCCACCCCTTCGTACTGCCATCTTGAACTGCTGGGAGGGAGCATGCCACAGTGACAGAAGCTCAGCCAAGGAGAAAAAAAAAACCTGAAAATAAGAGCATGGGATTGCTTCAGCTCTCCTCCACCCCCACTTCAGCAAGCAGCTCTGTATTGTCCCCTGGGGCACAGCACCAACTAGGCTGTGAGGTGTTGGGGAGGAGGCGAGATAAGTATCAGGAAACACAGTCCCTTTTCTAGGTGGTTACAGTATAACTGAAGAGGCAGAATTTATCCACTCATCTGAAATAGCCTGGGCCAATCGAGTGCAGGGTGTGGGCAGCTGTGCTCAGCCTAGCCACCAGTGCAAGCAGGGTCTGGGAGAGGGATGGGTCCTGGGGCTGATTCGGGAGGGCTTTCTAAAGGAGGTGAGCTTTGAGTCTTGTTTTTATATTATTATTTACCCATGAATGTGGACTTCAACTTTGAATGATAAATAAGTGTCCAAACTTCCTGGAGGATCTCTGGAAAGACAATAGTTGCTCAGGAGAAGTTGCTTAGGTGAAGAAGACATGGAGGAAGGGTTGGCACCTATACCGATTAGCCAGGGTGTATGTGTGGGGGGAGAGGGAAACAGTGTGGGGGAGAGACTGAAATGGAGAGAGATTTTAGGCAGCTGTTTCAACAATCTGGCTAGCAGCTGCTGTGGGGGTGAGAAGCCAACACAAGCCCAACAACAAGAATGCTGCCACCCTGTGAAATTTGTACTTTCTTCAATGCATTGAGCTAATATCCAGTGGATATTGATTGTCACTGATTTGAATGACAGTGACTTGTTAAAAAGGAAAGGTGTGAACTGGAAGAGAGAAGATAGGAGAACTTTCTAAGTTTGAGCACTGGCCTAAACACAAGCACAGAAACAGGGAAGACCTACTGGCCTAGGCATGGTGGAATGATCATCTTTGGGGAGGTCAAAATAATGAGATGGGAAATGAGGAAAAGATACCAGGCTGAGGAATTCATGCTTGGTCTGTGGGCATGTCCCCTCCCCCTCTCCGGGCTTCAGTATCCTCTTCTGTAAAATGAAGGGGTTTAGGCTTGGTGATCTCTGAGACCTTCTCCAATAGTTCATTCTGGGATGCAATAATCATTGGTGAGTTCATTACTGTCTGAGCAAAGGAGGAATGTAGCTATGGCTGTTGTGTTCGTCCTTTGTTTTTGAAGAGGACCGTGATATCAGGGAGATGATGACATGACTTGCAATTGACTTTGATGTGAGTGAGGGAGGTCACCAGCTTCACTTTCTCCTCCGGAGCCATCTGGGTCCAGGGGTCTCATATTCATCAGGATGTCTGGAGATTGGCCCAGGATGCAATGGGAGAGCCTGGCCCTTTCACACTAAGGCCTTTTCAGATTCTCACTTTGATTGAGGTAAAGCCCATTCAGGGAATAGGCCTCTTTAAGAAGTGAGTCAAAGGATGGCCCCTTTAATTAGGAAAAAAAGATTTAAAAAAAAATCAAGCTGGGAGGGGAAGATCCTCAGGGTTGCTGTTCCAAAGAGAAACAGTTACCATTGACATTCACTCTGAGCCAGGGGGGCCCAAATTATAGCCATTAAGTGGAGTCAGGGCGGGGACCTATTGTGGTCCAATCTATGAGCTTTAGAGTAAAATGGGTCAGAAAAAAGAAAGAAAGGAAGAAAGAAAGCAAGAAAGAGAAGGAAAGAAATGAAGGAAGAAAGGGAAAGGAAAGAAGAAAGAAAGAAAGGAAAGAAGAAAGAAAGAGAAGGAAAGAAAGGAAGGAAAGAAGGCAGGAAGAAAGGGAAAGGAAGGAAGAAAGAAAGGAAGAAAGGAAAGAAAGAAAGAAGAAAGAGAAAGGAAGGAAGGAAGGAAGAAAGGAAGGAAGGAAGAAGAAAGAGAAAGGAAGAAAGGGAGGCTTTGGGGAAATGGGCATCCAGCCAGGAAAGATTGGAGGTAGAGAGGCTGGCAGGGAGGTTGTTGCAATAACATAGGCAAGAGGAAATGACTCCATTGTTTTCTCACACACCTCCTCCCCAGATTGGCAGCTTCTCCATGCTCTTAGGAGCGTGTATACCTGGTTGTCACTAGGAGGCAAGAGTTTGAAGGTTAAACATAGATTTAAGAGATCTGAGGTCATCTAGGCTACCCTCACCCATTTTACAGACTGAGTCACTGAGGCTCAAAGAGATTAAGAGGCTTGTCTGAAGTCACACAAGTTGCGATTGAGCCAGGTTGAGAAAGAGTGAAGTAGGCTGTGGCCTGCTGGGGGTCCCTCAAAGTGCCAGGGGTTTCAGGGGACTCTCCTTTTAGTGATTGAGATTCCCTGCCTCATGGCTTGGCCCAGCCTGGCCCTGCCTGGAGCCCTGGGCAGACAAGGTAGCACCACTAAGCAGGAGGAGTCCTCCAAACTAAGCCAGCAAGGGAGAAGGTAGAAGTGGGAGGGATCAGTGGAAGCTGAGCCCCAGACCTGGCCAGCTCAGAGGGTTTGGTGTTCTTGGTTCCCATCATCCGCACCCCCCCCCTTGCCCTGCCCAGCTCCCCTAGGTGGGTGTGGTGGAGCACTTTACTCCTCCATCCTGGGGCCTGACCAGATGGATAAATCAGCACCAGCCACCCTGCTGGCGAGGATGGGTTGTTCCCCTTCTGGGGAATGCAGGCCCCCTCCCACTCCACTCCTTCACATTCTTCAGCTCCTTCGGAGCCAGTCTCAGCCCCTCACATACTTGCTTCCCCTTTTTGCCCCTCCCTGAGGTAAAGGGAAACCCAGAACCATGGCTTGGCCCAGCCTGGCGCTGCCTGGAGCCCCAGTCTGACAGGGCGGGACCACCAAGCAGGAGGGCTTAGTCAACCTAACCCAGCCAAGAGGTAGAAGAGTGGGGAATGGGGCCAGGGTAGTGGTCTCTTCATGAGAGTGGTGGGATTCACCTCCTCTATTCAAGATCAGAACCAAACTCAACATTGGAAATGCTGCTGCCTCTACTGTTTTCCCAAAGCAACTTTTGGGAGTGGGCCTGGAAGCCTGGCCTGGTCGGTTTGGTCTTCTAAACTACACTTATTAGGGACCATCAAGATGGATTAATTAACCAGTCTTAGAAAGAGACCAAAGACAGAAGAGCGACTTCTGAGCAACCAGCTGAAGCCTCCATCTTTGCTTCCCCCCCTCCTTGCAGAGTGGGTGGTTATCCATCTGCACAGAGGCAGGCAGGTGGGGCTGGATGTGTACCCTGTGGTCCTGCCCTCCGATTAGTCACTGGCCTGTCCCCACTGCCCAAGGTGCCGAATAATGCTGGGTGGCCTTTGCCAATTGCCAACGTCTTCCTCTTCTTCAGAAGGCAGGCCCTCCTCTCCCTTTGTAAAGCCCTCAAGGTGTGTCACCTTCCTCATTTACTCCACCAGACCCAAGGCTGGGAGAGTTCACTGTCAGCCTCCCCTTTGGGGTGTGAAGAGCAAGGAGACACTGCCTGCCTGGCTGGACCAGGCTGCTGCTGCTGCTACTGCTGCTGCTGCTGCTGCTTCAGGGCTTGGCTAGCCCAGGCACTAGAATGGAATGGAGGAGTCACTTATTTCCAAGGCATCCGCTGGTTCTGGCTGTATTTTTCATACTTACCTGTGGGGCAGGTAAGTTTACCTCCGTGTGGGGGCCCAGGGAAGGACACACTTATTTGAGTGGCCAGGGGCAATTTCATTGCACTCTCTGGGACTCAGGGGCCTCATTTGAAAAACCAGGGAGTTGGACCAGATGATCCTTTGGGTCCCTTCTAGGAGCTTCTGGGATCCTAGGCCATTTTGAGAGCTTCCCTATATAGAATGATGACTGAGTCAGTTTCCAGATCTGGAGTGGGAGGGGAGGGAAGGGAATGAGGCTTCCTCTAGGAGAGGTGAATATGGACAGATAAGTGGGTGGAGGAGGAACCAGACCCCTTACTGTCAGCTGCCAGCATGTGATAGAGACCTCTCAGCAAATGTTTCAGTGCTAAGGATCTCACAAGTGGCCCTCATTGGAGATATTTTGCTGGCCGGCTGGAGGTAGCCTTGGCAGAACTCATGAATGGGACAAGAGACTTATAGAAACATACAGAACCCTAGTTAGATTTTGCATGTGGAGGTTCATCCAGGCAGGTGCTGTGGCAGTTTTCTGGGAATCGGCCTTTTTGATGGGAGGTTCCCACTCATGCTGGGGTTTCATGCATTGTGCGGGACTGTTTTCCAGTGACGCCCACCCCCTGAAGACTCTCTGCTGGCACTGGATCTTCCTAAGGACACTCTGTCCCTTTGGATCCTTCTGTTCTCCTTGTAGAAATGGAAACTGGTTTCAAAAGATGAGGCTGTGAGGACTTCTCATGGGTCACTTGTAATTTTTTTATATTTATAGTAATAATGACTGTTATCATGATTGTTATTACTAATGACAATTTAATGGATGGAAAACTGGCCTAAGGGTCAGGAAGACCTTGGTGCAAGTCTTATCTCTGATATACACTGACTGTATGACCCTGGGTAAGTCACTCAGCCTCTTGGAGTCCTCCCTCTCCCTTCTGCCCAGCTCTCTAAGAGTTATTACAGAAGATTTGCACGTATACCTTGTTAGAAGGAGGTTCTTCACCCTGAGTCCTCCATAGTAATGTAATCACATCTGGACAAAAGCATATGATAATTGCACAACAAATATTGACCCAACAGTAAATTCCATTTCTGTGACATTTTGGAGGTTCCAAAACACTGTTCCCATAACAGTCCTCTGAGGTAGGTAGGTAAATATTATTGATACCTCCCCTGCCTCTATTTTACAGATGAGGAAACTGAGGCTAAGAGAAGGGAATGACTTGCTCAAATCCACACAGTTAGTAGGGAGATCAAATAATCAGAGTATAGTCTTTCAAGCCTGGAAGACCTGACAAAGAATAGGGTAACACAAGTGGCCTCCTCTGGGGGCAAGCTCTCCATTCAAAGGGGTTTCTTGGGGGTTTTGTGAGACTGGCATAGAAGAGAGATGGAGAAATCCTGAATCATGGTCTTCAGGGAGGGGTTGTAGTGTCCTAACTTGTGGACTCTGGGCAGGCTAGGGGGACATGGAGTGGTGGCAGTGGAGGAGAGAGGCAAGGGAGTGTGTGGAGATAAAAGTGTCCCTGATGGATGGGTTGGGGTCAGGGTTGAGTTAGAGTATCTGTTCCTGATACTTTGCCCAACTGCTATTGGGGTGGGGATTCCCAGCGGTGACCTCACTCTCATGGACAGAGGGAGTCAAACCATGTACGGTCTGCTTTCATGGAGTATTGGGTGTCCCCCTTGTAGGATACTTGAGTTTATTTGGAGGTGGAAAACGTGTGCTGGAATCTAAGCTCCCACGATTCCAGCCCATGTGGACTTACACAAATCATTTCTTTCTGGATCTCATTTTCCTTGTCTATAAAAAGCAGGGAGGGCCGTGTAGGAGGACTGACTTTTAAGGTCTCTTCCAGATTTAAATCCCATGATCTTCAGGACTAGAAACTTCTGTTCTTTGTTTTTTGTTTGTTTAGTCCCTTTTCAGCTTCCATTATTAGAAGAGACTTGTGTAGCTTCTTCTGTGTTCTAAGCCCCTCGGGGCCTGGGACCTTTGAAATGACGCTCAGTTAATCTAGCATGTTGGGGTCATGCTTTATCGAGTTCTTGACTCCAGTGCCAGGATTTTTATCTCTCATGGCAATATGTGGGCAGGACTTTCGTTTCTAAGTGTTGGTTCATCAAGTGTGTGTGTGGGGGGGAGTGACTGGAAGGGCTTCCCATCTGGGCTTTTGGAGTCTACCCCTCCACTCCCCCTCTCAGGACCAGGCCTAATTGGGGGAGGGGGGCAGAGAGTGAGTCACACATCAATGGCTTGCAGAGCTGGGCAAATAGCTGCAGGATTTGTGGTCAGAGAGCTTTGTATGTGAAGTATAATGCCCTGAATAACAGGCAAATTTGCACAGACTATATACATTACTTAGGTCGGGGAAGTATCAGGGGAGCTGTCCCCAAATCAGGTTGCCACAACAGAGACAGGTTTGCCTCTACATTCCCAGGTGGAGTCTTTACCCAAACATTTCATTTAGAATCAAATATGCCTTTGGACGTTGGGCAGACCCAGACTCCTCACATTGGACAATGGAGACCCCCTGGAGTTAACTGCACTGGGCACCAGGCAGACACATTTAAGGCTATTCAGCCAGGACACTGAGAAGAGCCCCCTCTAGACTATTTCTATTGACCACAGGGTGGACCAGCCCTGCTCCACTCATGTTGGACAATGAGTGGACATCTATTCACAATGGGCACTTAGCAGACACCTACTAAGACTATTCATCCAGGTCACCAGCGACTATTCACACTGGACATTGGACAGGCATCTCCCCCCTGACCCGACTTTTGACACTGGCTACCAGGCAGCCCACTCACACCTCACTCACATTGGACAATAGGCAGACAACTATTGGACACAGGGCAGGCACTTCAGAATTATTCACATTGGGCAAAGGGTTAGATGCCTCACCTCCCCATACATCTCATCATCACCATCACCATCAGTACGACTCTCACTGAACATTAGGCAAATCATCTGGGGGCTACTCATACTAGACAATGGGCAACCCCCCACCCAGGATTGTTCACAGTGGGAATTGTGCAGACACCTCAAAGCTATTGACATTGTGTTGGGTAGACTCCCATTGAGGGCTGTTAACAATGAGCACTGGGAAGATCTTTGATGTCCATTCTCTGGGCATTGGGTGGGTCACCACTGGGTCAATTTGTACTGAAAATTAGAAGTTCTCTCTATCATAATTCTGTATTCTAGATACTGGGCAGGCATTCTTGGAACTATTCACATTGTGTAGACCCTTGAGTTATCCACACTCCCCTTTGCTATTCACACTGGACAGTGGGCAAGCATCCCTAGGGATAGTCACTCTGGATAATGGCAGACTCTTCATTTTTTCACACTGGCCATTGGGCAGACGCTACCAAGGAACAATCCCCTTTGGGGTAGTCACATCAGGTGTTGGCCACCAGGGCCATTTAGATTGCCCTGTCCACCTGGGTTTCTGAGAGTGTTTTAAGATAATCAGAATTTGAGATTCTTGAATCTCAGCTTGATGACCTGAGTGAGGTTATCTTTAGAAGGTGCCTCTGATTTGTGGAACCATTTCCCTTAGAGTCTCTTCTTTTTTGACTCCCTGCCTTTACATGTAGAATCAGAGACCCAAGTCCTATCCTGCCAGGCACTCAGTGCTTGGAAAGAACATTTAAGGATGTGTTCAAGGTGTTTGGGGGTGTCTGGGGACATCAGAGGAATCCCGGAAGAGGGGACCATCAAAGGGATGGTGGTCAGCCAACAGAGAGGCAAGGGAAAGGGGGTAGGAGAGGGGGAAATTCAAGGGGAGGGAGCCATCAGCCCAGGATGGGTTCTATCTCAGCCCTCAGCTAGGGAGAAGAGTTTCAGTTTACTTTTCTCTTTATTCATTATAACTCCAGGAAGAAAAAGACTGTTTGCTTGGGGCTTCTTGATCCTTTGTAAATAAGGACGCTGCTCTTTTATGCCTTCAGCCTCTGTTCTGATCAGGAAATTGTTGCCTTAATTGACAGGGTGCTGGGTGATGTGTGAAAGAGTGTTGCCTTTCACTCCTCATCTGTCACCCTGGTCACAAAGTCGCACCTGGGCAGGGCAAAGGCTCCTCCTTGACCACTGGCTTCCCTTGGCACATCTTACCCAAGAGGGAGGAGTCCAGAGAGGTCCAATCACAATCATTCCTCCTTCCAGGGTCCCTGCCATAATTATTTTCTGCTTCTTCTCCTACTTCCTAGTGGCTTTCTCTTCTTCCTAGTTTCCCAAGTGAGTTGTTGGGTCTCAGGCAGCTGAAAAACAGAGGGACATGAATGTATAATAAATTCCCAATTTAATCTTATTGGCTTGTAGAAGGGAGAGGGGAATGGGGAGATTTCTGTTCACACTGCCCCTTTCTCATCCCATCCCTTACGTTCCCTGCCCATCATTGAAAGTTATTTAATTGCTCCGGGTCTCAGTTTCCTCACTTGTAAAATGAAGATATTGGATTAGTTTGATCTCTAAGGTCCCTTCCAACTAAAAATCGATGATCCCTTCAATCAATCAGTTAGCAAGCATTTTAAAAATACCTTCTTACTATGTGCCAGGCACTAATGACACCAAGACAAAAAATGAAACAAGTCTGTGTCCTCAAAGAGCTTACATTCTATCTGGTGAGACAATATGTCCTCTACATGTTAGAAACTACAAAATAATTTCAAATTAATGTGAGGTAATTTTTTTTTGCGGGGAGGCAATCAGGGAATGACGGGGGACCAAAAGAGGCTTCATGTAGAAGCTAAACCTAATTGAATTTTTGAGGAAATAGAGAATTCTAAGAGGGGAGGAGGGAGTGAATTCCAGACACATCCTGCATAATCATCACCATCATCGTCACCGTCATCATCATCATCATCATCATCATCATCATCATCATTATCGCTGGCATTTATATAGCATTTTAAGGTTTTAAAAGTGCTTTACAAATACCATCTCATTTGTTACTTGCAGCTGCCCCAGGAAGTAGGTGCTAGTACTATCTGCATTTTACAGATGAGGAAACTGAGGCAGATAGAAGTCAAGCAACTTTCCCCAGTTTACACAGCTTGTAAGTGTCTGAGGTTGGATCTGAACTCAGGTCTTCCTTTCTTCAGACCTAGCATTCTAGCCACTGAACTACTTAGCAGCCTCTATCATTCCTAAGCCCTCTCCTCTTCCCTGTATTCTTTCTTCCCATATCTCTGAGAGGCAAGGCGGTATAGCAAAGAGTTCAGGATTTGGAGTTAGGAACCTGGCTTCATATCCTGACTTGGTCACTTCCTGGAAGCATGACTAAATGTAAATTATTTTACCTCTCTAAGCCTCAGTTTCTTCAACTGGAAAATAGGTACAAGAAGCTTACAACCCCCTCCCTCATGGGCCTGCTGTGGGGGAAGTGCTTTGTAAACCTCAAAGCCCTAGAGAAATATGGATTGTTATTAATATTATCCCTGGGTCTCCTCTCTCTGTCTCTCTGTCTCTCTGTCTCTCTCTCTCTCTCTGTCTCTCTGTCTCTCTCTGTCTCTGTCTCTGTCTCTCTGTCTCTGTCTCTCTGTCTCTCTCTGTCTCTGTCTCTCTGTCTCTGTCTCTCTCTGTCTCTGTCTCTGTCTCTCTCTGTCTCTCTGTCTCTGTCTCTCTCTCTGTCTCTCTCTCTCTCTCTTTCTCTCTCTGCTTCCTCTCCATTCTCACATCCTCTCTCCCTCTCTGCATGATAAAGGATCATCTCCAGTTAGGTGGTATGGGAGTGAGGTAAGTCTTTATGGCTGAGATGGCCTTTGATTAGAGCCTTGAAGGATAGGAATGAAACAAGTAGAATGGTGGAAGGAGGAGGAGGTAAGGTGAAAAAGAGCTCTAGGAGTAGGGGACCCGAATGATCCCAGGGCCAGAGATGGGAAAGCCCAGGAAGCCCTAGGGGCATGGCAGGTACTTTGGAGTGTGTTTATAGAAGGCCTTGAATGCCCAGCTGAGGAGTGGAAATTTTACTTGGTAGGGGTTCAAGAGGCAAGATTCAAACCCAGATCCCCTCGCTCCAAATATATCACTTTTTCCATCACACTCATGGCCCATCTCACATTTTTTAGTCCCTCTATTAACTGATTCTCAGTTTCCTCATGGGGCAATAAAATGAGATAGTCAAAGGACAACAGCTTTGCAGACCCCCAAAGTGCCCTAGGTCCAATAACCATTGTTATTTCTCCTCTTTCAGCTTTGTGCCAGAGCACATCTATCAGATGAGATCACATCCATGGCCTGGAGTCAGGAAGACTCATCTTCATGAGTTCAAATCTGACCTCAGACACATATTAGCTGTGTGACCCTGGGCAAGTTACTTCACCATTTACCTCAGTTTCCTCATCTGTAAAATGAGCTGGAGAAGGAAATGGCAAACCACTCCAGTATCTCTGCCAAGAAAACCCCAAATGGCGTCACAAAGAGTCAGATGTGACTGAAATGACCTTTTTCCATGCCTTCATACTTCTAAACTTCCTTTCAGCTCTAAATCCTATAATCTCATGATACAGACCTGGGCACAAGATAAGCATGGCATACAGGGTAGAAAATGATGAGATTCCAAAGAGCCCCAAGAATGCTTGAGGATAGAGGCATTTACTTTCTTTCCCACAAAGGGGGAAGATGGTGACTGATGAGGAGGACACATTGCAGGGGCTTTTTTCTTCCTGACACTGCTCTTTGGCACTCAAAGAAGGCTGAGTTAGGACTGGAATTGGCATGGGGAGCTTGACACCTCTGTGCATTGAAAAGTCACGGTTTCCTCCTCCCTGATGGGGCTCAGATGTCCTTGCTGCCCTGGAGCTGTGACTGGGGTGAAGCCTCTCCCATTATGTCAACATTGCGGTCTAGGTTGGGTGCTGGTTTGGCTCACAGATGAAGGATAATGCCCTGCTATGCATGTTTCCTCTCCAACCCCTCAGGCCTCTTCACTGACTCAGGGTGGAGTTGAGCATTGGACTGGTATCTCCACATACCTGTGTTTCAGATCTTTTCTTTCTCTCCTTATCTGGGCTGAACCTAGGTGTTCATATCTTTGAAAGAGAACAGACTTAAAACCAAGGTACACTGGGTCAGACTTAAAACACCAAGGTACACTGGGTCCTGTCCACTGTCTTCTTCATCAAAAAGCCCATTAAGATTCTCTTCCTCTTTCTCCTGAACCAGAAAATTATTAACTTCTGTTATCATGCAAACACTGTGCTTTCTCTAGCCCCCTGTGGTTCTGCCCCCTTGGAGCCCTCTTTGATTGGAAGATCCAAAGAGCTTTGGATTTGTGGTCATAGAACCTGGGTTCAAAAGCTAGATTTTATGCTTACCACCTGTGTGACCTTGGCAATCAACCTCTTTGGGCCTCGGATTACTTAACTCTAAAATAAGAGGGTTGGACCATAAAGGTGCTCCTTTGCCAGATCTTCTGACTACAAACTCAATTGGATCAAACCTTAAAGCACTGTAATTATAGGATTATTATTTTTTCTCATTTAATTTCTAATTTTATTTTTCTCAATTCAATGTAAACAAAAAATTTTAACATTCATTTTATTTTTTCCACCTAATAGTATTTTATTTTTTCCAATTACATGTAAAAATAGTTTTTAACATTCACTTTTATAAGATTTCAAGTTTGCAGTTTTTCTCTCTCCCCAAGACAACAAGCATCTCATATAGGCTATACATGTACAATCACATGAATCACATTTCCACATTACTCTAACATTCATTTAAACTTTTTTTGAGTTTCATATTCTTTCCTTCCCTCCCTCCCCTCCCCCCTCTTTGAGAAGGCAAGCAATTTGATATAGATTATATATGTGCAGTCACACAAAACATATCTCCATATTAGTCATGCTGCAAAAGAATATGCAGACCAAAACCCCCAAAATTATAAAGTAAAAAAAGTTTATTTTGATCTGTATTCAGATTCCATCAGTTCTTCCTCTGGAAGTGGATAGCATTTTTCGTCATAAGTCCTTCCTTATTGTCTTGAATCATGATATTGCTTGAGAATAGCTAAGTCATTCACAGTTAATCATTGTACTGATTGCTGTTACCGTGTACAATGTTCTCCTGGTTCTGCTCACTTCACTTTGCATCAGTTTGGGTAAGACTTTCTAGGTTTTTCTGAAAGTACCCTTCTCCTCCTTTCTTACAGTACAATAGTATTCCATCACAATCATATATCACCACTTGTCGAGCTATCCCTCAATTGATGGGCATCTCCTCAATTTCGAATTCTTTGCAACCACAAAAAGAGCTATGATAAATATTTTTTGTGCGTGTCGGTCCTTTTCCTTCTTTTTTGATCTATTTGGGGGTACAGACCTAGTAGTGGTATTGCTAGGTTAAAGAGTATGCACAGTTTTCTAGCCCTTTGGGCATAGTTCCAAATTGTTCTCCAGAATGGCTGCATCAGTTCACAACCCCATCAATAGTGTCCCAGTCTTACAACATTTGTCATTTTTCTTTTCTGTCATATTAGCCAGTCTGTCAGGCATGAGGTGGCACTCAGAGTTACTTGAATTCATATTTCTCTAATCAATAGTAATTTAGAGCATTTTTGCATATGACTATAGATAGCTTTTATTTCTTCTTCTGAAAACTGCTTGTTCATATCCTTTGACCATTTATCAATCAGAGAATGATTTGTATTCTTATCAGTTTGACTCAGTTCCATGTATATTTGAGAAATGAGGCCTTCAGAAGAGAAATTTGCGGTAATCTTGACCACATTGGTTTTGTTTGTGCAAACCCTTTTTAATGTGATGTAATAGAAATTCTCTATTTTACACCCTGTAATGCTCTCTCTCTTGTTGGATCATAATTTTTTTTCTTATCCATAAATCTGGCAGGTAAAATATTCCATGATCTCCTGTGATGTCACACTATGGGATTATTATAATGGAAGACAGGACTAGAAGGGGAAAAAAGTTGACTATTTGCAATTTACTCTCAGTACATAGAAACTCAGGGAAGGGTCAGGGTAATCAAGGAGCTGGGATTTGAAGGAAAGTGGAAGGGGAGGCAAAGATTGTTCCAGGAGGAGAGCTCATAGGCTTTCAGGACATTGGAAGTTGGAGAGAGCCTTAGATATTATTGAGTCTACTATTGTAGATGGTAGAATGAGGCCCCGAGATGAGAGCAGGACTTCACCAAGGTCACATAGTCAATGGTGTTGAATGAGTAGAACTTGCAGGTCTAGAGGCAAGAATGTATGTGAATATACTGGATGTAAGAAATTACAGGAGTGAGAAGAAGTGCCTACCCCAGACTGAAGGTTCCTAGGAGCATTAATTTAGATCTAGGAGGGATTTCAAGGGCCCTTTACTACATTAGGGGGTAATCTAGTCATACTCCTTCAATTTATTTTACCTTGAAGTGAAATGAAATTGAAAAAAATTAATGAAACTTTATTTTCTCCCTCTACCCTCTTTCCCCCAATTGGGAAAAAAAGAAAAAGTCCTTTGAACAAATGTGTATAGTCAAGTAAAAAATTTTCCCAAAATGGCCATCTTCAAAAAATATCTGTGTCTCAATTTGCACCTTGACTCCATCACCTTTTGGTCAAGAGGTAAATAGCATGTTCCTCATTTTACAGATGAAAAAAGTGGGGTAAACTGAATAGTAAATGCCAGAGTAAGATCTGAAACCACATCTACCTGCCTCCAGATCCAGCACGCTATGACAGAAAAGGGTGGGGTCAAAGTGTGTGTGTGTGTGTGTGTGTGTGTGTGTGTGTGTGTGTGTGTGTGTGTGTGTGTGTGTCCGAGATACAGGGCTGAGAAGTCTGAACACTCTCCTTAGGCAAAAGGCAAAGGGAGTCACTCACTGAAGGTTGCTGAGCAACAGAGGAGGGTTAAGAGGATGCAGACGGGGATCTTAGAAAGATAAAGCAGACCTAAGTCAAGAACCTCAAGAAGCTGAGCAGTCTATGCAGGACATAAATAACAGGCACTTTGTAGAAAAGAATCCAAGTGACATTTTTAGCTGGGGGAAGGGAGCAGAGGGAAGTAGGGCTGTTTGTGACATATTAGACACCCCACTCCCAACTGACCTTCCAATCATTGGACCTCTTTAGTACCCTGAAAAGCCTCAATCAGGAGAGACCAAGGTGCCAGTCTTTTCCTTGACTACTATGTGACTCTAGGCAAGCCATTTAAACTCTCTAAAGCTCAGTTTCCCCAGCTGTAAAATGGAGATAATACCAGTCATACCTGGCTCTCAGGGTTGTTATGGGGCTGAAATGAGATAATATATGCAAAGGACTTTGTGATCTTAGAAGCGCCATATTGAAGCTATCAGTTTCTATTATCATCACCACCACCCACCAGCTCTGTTGACCCTGTGTCAGATGCAGACACCATAGGAGCACAGCACAGGACAAGGAGTCATGTCTTGCATTGGGACGAGCTGGGACTTTTGTATCCCACATTATATCCCCAATCCCTGGATCAAGGATCCTTAATCTGAAGTACGTGAACTTTCAAAAATATGTTTTGATAACTGTATTTCAATATTGGCCAGTATTAGCTGGGTGGTGCAGTGGATAGAGTGCCAGGCCTGGAGTCAGGAAGATTCATCTTCCTGAGTTCAAATCCAGCCTCAGACACTTACTAGTTGGGTGCCCCTGGGCAGGTCACTTCACCCTGTTTGCCTCAATTTCTCTGACTGTAAAATGAGCTAGAGAAGGAAATGGCGAACCATTACAGTATCTTTATCAAGAAAACTCCCAATGGGATCACAAAGAGTAGCATATGAATGAAATTGAACAAGAACCAAAAAAATTCAATAGAGTTGCTTTCCTTTGCAATTCCTGTTTTGCTTTATACATCTAAGAGCCTTCTGAGGAGTCTGTGGGCTTCCCCAGACTGACAGAGGGGTCTGTGACACAAAAAAGCAAAGAATCCCTGGACTAAAAAATCTCTAAGGCCCCTGCCAGGTCTAAATCTAGTGACTCCTTGTGTTTATGATCTAGGAGTCAATGGGCATCAGAATTTAGGGGGGACACCGATATGCTCTGAGTACAGAGGAGGAGAGTAGCTAAGAGGGTGAAGAGCCTCTAGTCCATGCCGTGGGAGGGTTGGTTGAAAGTGGTAGGAATGTTTGGCCTAAAGAGAAGAATCTGGTGGGAGATGGCTATCCTCAAGGACTCATAAGGCTGTCATGTGGAAGAGGAATTTGGGGTACTCTGCTTGACCCCAGAGAGTAGAACCAGAAGCAGTGGAGTGGAAGGGGTGTTAGATCTCACCATCTATAGGAAGCCCTTCCCGAACCTTCTTAATTCCACTGCTGCCTTTCTCTTAATTCTCTCCAGTTTATCTTGTCTCTATTCTGTTTGGATGTAATTGTCTCCTTGTTGTTCCCCCCTCCCCCCACTAGACTGGGAGCTCCTTGAAGGTAGGGCAAGGACAGTCTTTGCCTTTCTTTGTATCTCCAACACATACAATGCCTGGAATGTAGTAGGTATTTAATCAATGCTTATTGACTGACTTACTGACAAAATGACAAAGTGGCAGATTTAGTCTAGATGTTGGGAGAAATTTGCTAACAGTGAGAGCTGCCCCAAAGTGGAATGGGCTACTTCAGGAAGAGGGGGCATGCTTCCTTTGGGGGTCTTTGGCCAGAGGCTGGATGGCCACTTATTCTGCAGGTTGTAATGAGGACTCTTTTTAGAGGGAGCTTAAAGTCAGTGACCCCTGGATTCTCTTCCAACTCAAAGATTCTGTCATTCTGGAGAAAGGCTCAGGGAGATGGATTTTAGCTTGGTATTAGAAAAGACTTTCTAACAACCCAACAGTTCTTCTTCTTCTCCTGGTGGAAAATAAAACAAATCTTTAAGTCTTTACTGAAAAAGGAGGCAGCTGTGGTGTAATGGGGAAGGTCACACACACACACATACACACAGACAGAGAGAGAGAGACAGAGAAAGAGACTGAGAGACAGAGAGACAGAAAAAGAGAGACAGACAGAGACAGAGAGAAAGAAGAGAAGAGAGAAGAGGAGTGGGAAAGAAGGGCTATGTGATGTAATGGGGAGGAGAGAGAGAGAGAAGGAGAGAGGAGGAGAGGGGAATATGGAGAAAGGAAGGGATGTGGAGAGAGAGAAGAGAGAGGAGAGAGAAGAAGAAGAAGAAGAAGAAGAAGAAGAAGAAGAAGAAGAAGAAGAAGAAGAAGAAGAAGAAGAAGAAAAAAGTGAAGAGAAAGGAGAGAGAGGGGGAGAGGGGGATAGAGAGGAAGGAGACAGGGAGAAGGGAAGAGATGGGGAGAGATCAATAACCAGGGCAGGGTTAATGGGGCCTTGGCACAGACACTGACATCTACAAGCTGGGATGCTTCTTCCTTGAGGTACTCCTCTAGCCTGCTGCTCTGCTCCCTTGCTTAGATTCCCAGGTTGTCAAAGTGACATTCTTTTGGGGTCCCGCTATGTCCACCATCCCCATTCTCCACCTAAGGATTGGGAGTTGACTATTGGTACTATTTCTGGGGTATGGCCTGGGCTCTCTAGGGGACATTCTACCCTGTTTCCCAGTGTATCTAAGCCTGGAACAGACTCTCCTTGGAAATAGGATTAGGGTCAGGGTAGGCTGACTTTGTCCAGAGTTAATGTCACAGCACTGGTTAGGAATGAGGAGTTGCCAGGGGGACAAGAAATGACATATTTTCCCATCTACTCTAACCACCTCAACCTCCACAGATGTGAACAACTACCTTGTGGCCACTGAGACAAGCAGGGTTGGCTCAGAGACTACAGTGGGAACAAAATTCCCCTCTACATCTTCCTCTACCACATCCTACCTTGAGCACCAAAGTCTAGACTCTGGTTGGAGCCAGGCTACTCCCCCAAATGTTTCTTCAACCAAACCTCTGGATCCGGGCTCATCAGGTGCACCTGTCACCTCATCTCCTGTAGGGACCAGCCCAAACTCAACAGTTTCTATGTCCATGGAGCCACCAACATCTTTATCAGATGGCCCTATGAAAACTGACCAGACATCCCCGTTGTCCCCTTCCACTTCCAAGGGTCCAGGCACTGGGATGAGTTTATCTTCTACTCTGGCCCCAGGATGGTGGGAGAGTGCATCATCTCTGGGCACCATGTCCAGTAGAGTAGTCCCCAGCATTTCCCCTATCACATCCTCTTCTCCCCCCAAGGGCTCTAGGACTGATGTCACAACACCTGGCAGAGTGACAGACACAGACTTTTCTTGGTCTACTCCCTTAACAACGACCTCAACGAAGGCAGGTACAACCAGCCCAGCTGCCTCAATTCCCTCTAGGCTGCATGAGCTCACAACCTTGGCAACGGGAACTGTGGCAGAGAGTGTACCCAGCCCCATAGTCACTTCAATCCCCCCTTTGTCAAGGACCTCAGCTTCTGTCAGCACTGATCTGCAGGCAGAGATGAATGTGGCTACCTCTGCAGGTGGCTCTCCTTCCCAGGGAAGGGGCTCTCCCTCTCTAGAGCCTACTAAATTTCAGGAGTTTTTGTCTTCTCCTGGAATGTCCACTGGAACAGAGATCCACGGAATTGCCCGTATGTCTTTGGGCCAAAGCTCATCTGCCTTTCCAACTTTTACCGCTCCTGCATCCTGGACAAACACAGCGTCCCTGGATGCTACTCCATCTCAGGGGTCCACTGGGACAATCAGCATCACTTCAGGATTAGAGACAGACACTGCAGAAACACCCACACAATCTGTCATTACCTCTGTGGCTGACAACCATCTGATATCAGCATCTCTCCTGCAAGAGACCACGGTGAGAGTGGACAGCACCCCAAAGAAAGAGGCAGCCCCAGATTCCACTCCTTCTAACTCTCTCCTGTTGACAAGTAAGATTCTGAACTTCCCTTTAGGGGATCATACTGGGGGCCATGAAAAAGAAGGGTTGAGATGCAGCCTTGGAGCAAGAGGACTCTTTTTCCTTGGCTTATTCTACTGAGGGCCCATATTTGGGGCCCCATCTGCTGGACCCAAGTGGCCCCTCTGGTCTCCCTGCACACTTAGCGGGAGTGTGGGTTTGTGGCAAAATTAACTTTTCCTTACTGTTGGCAGGAACTGGTGGCTGTCTGTGGTAAGTGTCATGTTGTACAACAGGAAAAAGGGTTTTGGTGGTGGAGTTACCTGGAACCAGGGAGATTGAGGGATGGAGGGGTGGAAGGAGTTCTAATTATGTGCTGTTCTTTGGAATCAGGACCTACAGAAACAGTTTTCCTTTGTGTCTTTCGTGACTGAGTTCTCGGTCCTTCTGACATCTTTTCCTTTAGGTAACAAAGCTGGTATGGTCCCTCTCTCGAGAAGTAGTGTCCAAGCAGCTCCGACAAGTAACCTTCTGGCAGCAGTGTCCACAGCTATCCTCACAAGTAAGTAGAAGCATCCCTTTTGAGGGAGCAGTTTGGTGCAGTAGATGGAGTGCTGAGCCTGGAGTCAGGAAGACCTGAGTTCAAATATGGCCTCAGATCCTTACTAGCTGTATAACTTTGGGAAAGTCACTTAAACTCTGCCTGCCTTATTTTTCTCATCTGTAAAATGGGGATAATAATACCACTTATCTCCTAGGGTTGTTGTGAGCATCAAATGAGAAAATAATCATAAAGCATTTGGCATATACAGGGTGTGCCTAAAGTCTGGACACATAGGCAAAAATGCATATTTTCAAGAAATGAAATGAATGAAATTTTAAACAACATTTTATTTAATTGGAATATTAACAAATAACATCTTCAATATGATTTCCATTATTTGTGATGCAAAGGTTGATGTGCTTTGCAAGATTCACGTGAACTCGATGCAATAACTCCACATTGCTGTCAATTTTAGTACATTCACTCTTTATGGGTTTGATCAAGTGTGTTGCAGCTGTGATTTTCATTGAGTACACCTTCTCCTTTAGCACACCCCAGAAAGAGGAGTCAAGGGGTGGGGATAAGGTCTGTTAATATTCCAATTAAATAAAATGTGGTTGAAAATTTCATTCATTTCCTTTCTTCAAACTATGCATTTTTACCTATGTGTCCAGACTTCAGGGACACCCTGTAGTAGGTGCTTAATAAATACTTTTCTCCCTGTAGTAGAAAGGCCGAATTTATAATCTCAAATATAATCATGTATATGTTTGAATGGTTCGAAATCGCAAGGTATAAGAGATTCTCTAAGTAGAAAACAACAAAAAATTTATTTAGGCCCCACCGCAGCTGATCCGTGAACCAGCCTCCCCATTCCGACATCTTGACAAAAAGACTCCAGGCCCAGAAAGCCCACCTCACAAGAGTAACCAGGAGGCCACAGAAAAACAAGATAGTATTTAGCCAAATCATTTTTACTGGCCTCAAGTTCCTGCTCGCACTCCTGGGTCTACACACGGGTCAG
>CM053622.1:44157779-44177063 GCA_028646595.1 Phalanger gymnotis | reverse complement strand
AAATTTATTTAGGCCCCACCGCAGCTGATCCGTGAACCAGCCTCCCCATTCCGACATCTTGACAAAAAGACTCCAGGCCCAGAAAGCCCACCTCACAAGAGTAACCAGGAGGCCACAGAAAAACAAGATAGTATTTAGCCAAATCATTTTTACTGGCCTCAAGTTCCTGCTCGCACTCCTGGGTCTACACACGGGTCAGCCCTGCTTCCGCAGCTTCCTGCTTCCACAGCTTCCGCTTCCGCTGTAGTTGTCTCTTGGCTCACCTTTCCTCACAGCCGAGCTTCTGGCATTCTTAAGCCCCGCCTCAACGACCAGAGACCATTGATTCCCCAGTTGGCCCCTCTTAAGTCATTAATCTACACCCACAGAGGTTTCACACCTGAGAGGGCTTTGGGCCTAGGGTTTAGCACTTAACAGCTGAAAGTACTTCCACTCAAAAGAAACGAAAGCCATGCTAAGGAGACAATTTTGCTTAACAACACACTCCCCCAATGGAAATTGCTTTTTCTGATGACAGCTACATTCATGCCTTGTGAGCAATTTGTCTCACCTAGGTTCCTGTTTTCTGCTTTTTGGTGGTAATATGCTGATTTATTGCTTTGTTGTTGTAGTTCAGTCATTTCAGTCTTGTCTGACTCTCTGTGACCCCATTTGGGGTTTTCTTGGCAAAGATACTGGAGTGGTTTGCCATTCCCTTCTCTACTTCATTTTACAGATGAGGAAACTAAGGCAAACAGAGGTAAGTGACTTGCCCAGGATCGTGCAGCTAATAAGTGTCTATGGCCAAATTTGAACTCAGGAAGTTGTCTTTCTGACTCCAGGCCCAGCGCTCTGTGCACTATGGTGCCACCTGGTGGACCCTATTTATTGGTAGAGGCAGAAAAGAAGTCTCTGAAGGGAGAGTTTGACACATCAGACTGTGGACCAGCCACTGGCAGGAGGACATTTTTCCTCCCACCCTGGCTTCTTCCCTTTGGAGCATATTATGTGTCCCAAAGGAGAAATGGGATCTTGGAGACTAATTTAGTTTAACCCCTCCTCATTTTGTAGATGAAAATATTCAAGTTGAGATGAATAAAGTGGTTTGTGAGTCACACATCTAGTTAAGTGCCTGGCACAATAGTAAGCACTTAATAAATACTTTTTTTTCCTAATAAATGCTTTAAATGTCTAAAGCCTAATTCAAACCAAAGTCCTCCCAACAATCTGGCTTGCAAAAGTGTCAAATTCATAGCCTACTCCCCAATGTGGGCAGAACCAGATTGAAATGTAATTGGGAAATATTTAACAAAATAAACAAAAAACACAATACGACACAGATAATGCTAATTTGTAGTTTTCTAAGTAAAAATGTGACCTGCAGGGGTGCATTTCTATTTGGGATTGATACCACTGCTGCTATAACATGTTCCCTCCCTTACCAGGTCAAATGAAGTGAGTTGCCCCAAAGCACCAAACTAAAAGTCAGGACTTGAACCCAAGCCTTCTGATACAGGGCTAGTATCAATGTATTACGGGAGATTTGGATATCTCTGAGTAAGAAGTGGTATAACAGAGAGGAAATGGGGATGATAGTCAGAATAATTTTCCAGGAATGCCACCCCCCTCCCATATACTGTATAAACTTTCTCTGGTACCCAATCAATCCACTCTTCTAGTCCCAGGCCTGTCCAGCAGCCATTAGTGGACAGAAGGCTCCATGGCTACATCTCCCATGACTAGAGAATCTTTGGAGCCCCCTAGCCTCCCTGTGATTGGCTCCACGGAGGGAGCTTCTGTTTCAGACATTCCAACAGAATTGGTTGTCATGGAGACATCTTCTGGCCCTGCTGCCATTAAGTCCACCAGCCACTGCTACAGGCAGTCCAAGGAGCAAGCTGCCAACAGGAACCAACACCCTTCCACCTGAGACGTCACCAGAAGCAGTGACCCAGGGCTCCAGAACCATCTCAGTCTTTCCAATCCCAGCCACACCTCTCAATGGCCCAGGTTTTAGTGTTCTTTTCAAGACCAGTTTCCTCTCCCACACCTTGAGCAGGCTCAACTACTGGTGAGGGTCCCAGCCTAGCACAAACTCCTCAGTCTCCCATTGATCCTGCCCCTACTGTGTTTCACCTTTAGAGACAGGATTCAGGCACTTTGTCCCTCTGTCCTCCTCTCCTGCACCCTTACTGCCAAAGTCACAGGGAGAGCCCTGCTTTGGACCCCTGGTAAACCATGTCCACCTCCAAAGGAAGGACAGACACGCAGGCAGAATTTGAATCAGCTATCCAATCTACTACCGCACCAGGCGATATCCCCAAGACTGCTGGAGGGGACACAAGTATGGCCGCATCATCTACTGAAAGGACAAGAGAGAATGTGGCAAGGTCAAGCACTTCCCCTGAGCCCACAGACACACCTGTCATCACTCAGGCATGGCAGCTCAGCTACCTGGGTGCTCCAGCTCCTTCCTCAGAAAAGGACATACCGCCCCTTCTTTTCTGCAGTCAGTCCACTATGGTCCCCTTGCCCTCTGGCTCAGGTAGCAGCTTTTCTGGTGCTGAGACAAATGGAGAAGCCTCTCCATCCATTGTTCCCACAACTTCAAACGGAAGATCTAGGTCAGTAGCCTCCATAGACACCACCTCAACCTTCACCAACACTGAGAGCCCATGGCTGAGTCCAAGTTGGTTCTCCACAACCATCTTGACGGATAGGTCGAGCACATTGGACAATATTCTGGACACAGAGACCAGCACCATTTCCTCAGGTACTTCTGAGTCTACTGACACCAGCCTTGGCTTGAAAACAAGTCATCCTAAAGGCTTCAGCACAGATTCGATCGTCTGCTCAGTTCTATCCCATACCTCCAGTAATGCGTCAGAGGCCAGGCTTGGATCAAGGGCAGATTCTTCCTCACTACCAACCACAGCAGCAGTTTCCAACATCAGTGGCTCTGTGCCCACAACCAGAGAAAGCACAGTCATTCCAGAGTCCCCTCCCACAGCTGAAGCTGTTGTTCTCACCATGTCTAGGTTAGAAAGCGTAAGCCCTGCCTGGCCACAGGCATCAGGGGTTGCTCTTGTGGCTGAAGAGATGACTTTGGCTGTTCCTAGGACTGAAAGGGCAAGCCTGCCCCCAGAGGTCAAGGTCACTGAGACCTGCCCTGCTTTTCTGTTAGAGTCCTGTCCTAAAAGTATAGAAGCAGAGGCTAAGAAAATCATCCCTTTGTCTACTCCCTCTCCTCAAGTTTCAGCATCCCCAGGCTGTCCAGCGGGAGTCCCAGAGAAATTGGTTGTATCTCCTGGCTCAGCTTCAGTAGAAGCCTCTCCTGATGACATTTCCCCTAGAGCAGTCCCAGAGACCAGCACTGCCAATGTCACCGGAACAAGCCCTGATTCAGTGCTGACACACATGCCGTCTGCCATCAAAGACAGCCTTGATGGACAGACTGGAACAGCGACTTTTCTGCCTCTCTCTGTTCACAACGATGTCTCAGGAAATGCACAAATGGCAGCATCTCCAGGTGACACAGAGGGGATTGCAAAAGTGTTGGGTGAATTCTCTCAGCCCAAAATCGCACTCCCGGTCGATTGGAGATCCAGCAGCACATCTGAAGGGTCCCTGGATAACCCCTGGTTTGACATGATATCTCCTTTTGAATTTATCAGTGAAATAGAGGAGGAGAACTCCTCTCTATCTGTCCCTACTTCTTCCATGACTGTGAACAACTGGATATCCTTTGTCATAACAAGAGCACGGATAATGGAAGCTACCTCTCAAATCATGGCTCTCCAAGAGGCCGTTAGTCTTGAACAGACAGCTGACTCTGAGGAACTTGAGACCTCAGACCTCACCACCATCAGCAGCAAGTGGTTGAGTCCAAGTATGGCTGCCATAACCATGCTGGTGGATGAAGACAGTACAATGTGCAGTGACCCAGATATGGAAATCAGCATGGTTAGCCCTGGGACCTCTGTCTCCTTAGATACCAGCAACATCTGCATGATACATCTTCCTACAGTGTCCAGGACACAGTCCTCCATCTACGTGACCAAAGCTTACACCCCAGTTACTACAACAGGGGCTGATCTTGGAGCAGAGAAAGACTCTTCCACAGTGCCAACCACAGCAACAGCTTCTACTAGCAGCTCTATGTTCACAGCTGGAGAAAGCACAGCCATCCCAGCACCCTCTCCTGCAGCTGGAGCCCCAGCTCTTGCTACATCTCTGACACATACTGGTCTTTCTTTCCAGCAGCCTCTTGTGGCAGCAGCCCCTGTAACTTCATCAGGGGTCATTCATGAAGAAGAGGAGGTGAATATGGCTATCCCCAAGACTGAAAGTGTAAGTCTGATCCCTAGCACCAAAGTCACAGGCAGTCATATGTGTCTCGTGTCCCTGTCTCACTCTAAACTCTCAAGCACAGGTTCAGAGACTAGTTTGGCCATCCCCAGGACCATTTCTTTGTCTGATATTCCAACATCGTCTGTCCCATGGGATAGTCCAACAACTGTGCAAGCTGTGTGGTCCACAGAACAGCAAGGGGGTATGGAGACAGTGTTTGATGACTTCTCTGAACTCCCAGAAATGACCCCCATCACACGCCTGCACTCTGGCTCCCTGGTATATCAGACTACTTCTTGGTCTGAGAGGATGGCCTCTTTTAACCTCCCCACTATCAGAGAAGAGGTGAACTTCTCTTCATCTGTCTCATCATCCTCAAAGTCCTCAGATAGCTCAGTGGCCATTATCCTAACTGGAGAAGAGATGGAGGAAGCTGCCTGTCCATCTTTCGGGCCACCAGAGATCATGAGTCATGAGCAGACAACCAGCTCTAGGGGATCTGTGGCCACTGCTATGGGCCGCAGATGGTCAAGTTCTAGCTTGCCATCCACAAGTGCTCTGGTGCCCCAGGGAAGGAGTACCAGTGGTGTTCCAACCTCAGAGACCAGAAAAGATTTTTCCGGCATCTCTGAGTGTATCGATAATGGCCTTGGCCTCAAGTCAAGTCAATCCACATGCTTCAAACCAGACTCAATTGTCTACATGGCTCAAGACCACACTCCGAGTTCTGTATTAGGGGCTGGTCTTGGAGCAGAGACAGAGTCTTTGCTGGTACCAGCCACAGCAGTATCCTCCATTGCCAAGGGTTCTGTGCCCATCCCTGGAGAAAGCACAGCCACCCCAAGGTCCTCTAATGCCACTGAAGTTACAACCTTCACCACGTCTGGGACAGGATCTGGCTTTTCTTTGAAGCGGCACCTCACTTCATCAGCTTCGATAGACTTCTTGGGGGACATGCTCAGGACAGAGGAGATAGCTTCAGCTCCCCCCAGTCCAAGTCTGATCCCCAATGCTAAGGCTGCAGTCATCAGCCCTAGATCTATGTCCATATCCCACCCTAACCCCCAAAGCATAGGCACAGAAGCTGGTAAGGCCATCCTCCTGACGACTTCCTCATCTGAAGTTTTAGCATCTTCAGACATTGAAATGGAAGGACAAGGCCCATTGGCAACACCTGTTGACTCAGCTCTGAGGGAGACTTCTGATGATATTTCACATACAGCCCCAGAAACTCACTCTGCCAAAGTCACAGAAACAAACCCTTCAACACTTGCTGAGGCACATGCCATTGCTTTTGCCACCACAGAGAAGCTGGATGCCCAAGCGAGAACAGAGCCCATCTTAGGTGCCCTGCCTCCTACTTTCCTGAGGGATGCCTCAACTGTGTGGGCAATGCCATGCACAGAACCCACATCTAGTAGTGAGATATCTAGTAGTTTCTCTGGGTCAAGTGATGTACCCCATATCACTTCCCTGCACACCAGCTCTAAAGCACATCCAGCCACTTCTTGGTCTGAAAGGACAGTCTCTTTTAGTCTTCACACTATAATTGAGGAGATGAACCGCTCCATCCCTATGGGCACCACAACATCCACTTCTGTGGAAGTTGCTTCTCTTGTCCCTGTTGTACCCCTAGAAACTGCCATTCCTGACCAGGCAACTAACTCGGGGAGATCAACCATGGCCACGACTGAAGCTTTCACCATTGGCGCCACAGAGTCAAGTTCAAATTTGGCCTCCTCAACTATTGTAGAGACTCAGGAAAGTAGAGTGGGCCATGCTCCATTTTTAGAAGTCAGTACTATTTTCCCTGGGACATCTGACACTATTGACACAAGCACTGACTTCAAGACGAGTCCAGCTAGAGGGGCCATCCCAGATTCAGCTGTGTATAAGACTCTTATGCATACCATGTCAAGGGCCAGCCTTGGAGCAGAATGTAAGACACTAACCCGTGCCACATCAAAGGCCAGCCTTGGAGCAGAATGTAAGACACTAACCCGTGCCACATCAAAGGCCAGCCTTGGAGTAGAGTGTAAGACTCTAACCCATGCCATGTCAAAGGCCAGCCTTGGAGTAGAATGTAAGACACTAACCCATACCATGTCAAGGGCCAGCCTTGGAGCAAAGACATATGTGTCCTTGGAACCAACCAGAGTAGCAGCTGATGTATCTGTTGCCAGCAGCACTCTGACTGTTACTGAAGAGAGCACAGTTGTCTCTTGGCCTTCCAGAACAGTAGAAGTCGCAGTTGTCCCTGTGACTGCAACTGCTACCAGCCCTACTTGGTCAGAGCCTCTCACTCCAACAGCCTCATCAGAGGTCACTCCTGTGGCCAAGGAGATGAACTCGGATGTCCTTGGGTCTGAAAGTTCAACTCTGACCCCTACCAGCAAGATGATGGACATTGTGACTCCTCCTCATGGGCCCTCCCCAGATCCTGAACTTTCAAGTGCAGGGGCAGAGACTAGCCTAGTTGCCCTCCCAACTGTATCCTCTTCTGAAGCTTCAACATGCTCAGACACTGAGGATGGAGGCCTCAATCCATTAGTTACCCCTCTTGCTTCGACACCTATAGGGATGCTTTCTTATTGGAGGACCCATGCAGGCTCACAGCCCAATGCCGAGAAAGTCCCAGGCAGGGCCTCAACTTCCTCACTGACCCTGGCCTTACTTACTACCCCAGAAAGGCTAGATGCCAGGATAGGAAGAGAGCCCAGCTCTGAGACCCTGCCTGTCTCTGCTCTGAGTAACCTCCAGAAAGCTGGCACATCTGCAGATCCTCCAAGAGGGAGTACCACATGGTCTAACTCTTTTTCTGAGCTCACAGATATACCTCATGTCATTCAAAAATTGTACCCCAGCTCTGAGGTTCATCTGGCTACTCCCTGTTTTGAAAGAACCAGCATGACAGATATCTGGCACTATTCCATGTCTGCCCCCACATCCTCCACCATGGTGGATGCCAGGGCTGTCTTTGAAGTACAGAGAAAGGAAACTCTCTCTCCATCTACTGGTTCCATGGAGACCACTGCTTCTGAGCAGGCTACCAGCTCTGCAGAAGTTTTGGCCACCACTGGAGGCTTGACCATAGTAAGAACCAGATGGTCCTGTCCAAACCTGACATTAATGAACACCCAAGTGTCTGAGGCCAGTACAGCGTGTAGCACTCTGGACTTAGGAAACAGTATAGGTTCCCCAGGGACTTCAACTCAGAGCAGAACTGGCTTCTGGATTAGTGCTCCTGAAAGGCAGAGAAGGGGCTCGGTCAGCGACATAAACCTAACCTACACAGCTGCTCGAGAGGCCAGCCCGGCAACCAGGACCCACTCTTCTCTGGCACTGATTACAGCACTTGATGCCTCCAGCATCAGCAGCTCTGTGGCTAATACCGGAGAGAGTCCTGTCATCTCAAGGTCCCCAACCACAGCTCAAGTCACTGTGACTACTTCAGGTGCCGTCTGCCCTGTGGCACAGAGCCTTATTCCACCAACCCCTTCACTGCCATTGGGAGCTCCTCCCAGGGATGGGGAGCTGGGCTTACCTGCCCCTGGGATGGATAGCTCATGCCTGAGACCTGGGAACCAACTCAAAGAATTTGTTCTGACTGCTCAGGATCCTGACTTCCCACATGCAGGAGTGGGAGGGCAAACCAGCATGGCCCCTCACCTGAGCACATCCTTACTGGAAATTTGGTCCTCCTTAAACAATGTGACCCCCCAGCCAGATTCATCAGCCATACCTCTTAACTCTCTGGCTCCTGGGAGCCCAGAGCTCGGTTCAGCTCTGACAGCCTCATCTGCTCTGGCTATGGCCAGAGGCACCTCGGATAATGACATCAGAGAGAGCCCTACAGTGGCTTTCTCTGCAAATTCCACCCCTGCCACCACCAGTGGATCATCTGTGAACTCTTTCAGCCTGACCTCTTCAGTCCTTTCAGGAGATCACCCCACTGGTAGTGATGAGGCCAGCAGAGGATCTAGCCCTCCAGAGCAGACACTGACAGCTAGCCTGACACCTGGAGCTGCCTCTGGCTCAAAAGCAGGCACCAGCTTGGCGGCCTCTCCTCTCACAATGCCCTCTGGTCTCACGGCATTGGCACAGGAGCAGGTGCCCAAAGGTCTGTAGGGGAGAGCACACCCTCCCTGGACCCAGGCTTAGGGACCAGTCATTCTGTAACTTGGACCTCACCCCTGTAGAAGACCCCATCTTCCATCAGCCTAGATACAGTCAGGGACAGGAACCCCCATTTTTCAGCATCAAGGAGCTCCCCTGCCCTGGTTGTCACCACTTTTGGTGAGTCTGTACCTTCCTCGGGCCCTCCGCAGTCACAGGGATCTGTACCTGGGGGGGGGGCCCAGTGCCTCTAAGCCCAAATCTAATCTCCTCCTTCAGCCGTCACTGCCCCTGCATCCTGGACAAGTGCAGCTCTCCATGACCCTGCTCCTTCCTTCATGGTAGTGGGGAGTGAGGAGGGGGCCGCAAGGACAGTTAATACTGCTGAACCAGGCAGAGGCAATGTGGCATATTGGATAGCGCACTCAACCCAGTGTCAGGAAGACTTGGGTCCAAATCTCACTTCTGATGCTTACTAGCTGTAAGACTATAGGCAAGTCACTTAATGTACCTGAACTTCAGTTTCTTCATCTGTAAAGTGGGGGCAAAAATTACCTGCTTCAGAGGGTTGAGATGATGTGTGTAAAACGCGTGGCAAACCGTAAACATCACATAAACGCATTATGTTGCTGTTACAGGTTCAGAAAAGGGTTCATTGGAAACACACAAACTAGTGGGCACTCTTCTGATGGACAAGACACGTGCAGTACAGACAACGGCCTCATCCTACCTTGAGACTCTGGCCACAGGGAACAGTGTTCCTGAAGCAGGAACAGATACTACTCTTCCAGCCAATCCCACCGTCTTCATAAGTAAGTAGCCACTGTCTGGTGTGGTGGAAAGAGCTTGAGATTTGGGAGTCAGGAAGACTCGAGTCTGAATTCTGCTGCAGATACTTACTGTCTGTGTGATCCTCCACAAGTCACCAAGCCTACCTCAGTTTCCTGATCTGGAATGCTACCTGTCCTCATAGGGCTGTTGGAACATGACATGTAAAATGCTTTGCCAATCCTGAAGTGTGGCATAAATGCCAGCCATTGTTGGTGTTTTTACTATCAGCATGTTCTCTTTTGGGGGCCTGGTGGAGGTGGGCTATGCCTTGGGAAGTTAGAGGTGCAGAGGAATACAATTCTCTCCTGCTTCTCAAACTTCTCCCAGCAACCTTGTTTTGGTCCACTTTTTAGCCCTGATTTCAGGATCTTGCCTCTTAGATCTTGGTGGTGACCCAGACTTGTCCCCATATCTGCCCCTCTGTATGCCCCACTGGAGATTAACCTCCTGGTTTTTGTACTGAAATGACTCACCCTCTCTTGTCCTTCCCCCCTTAAATATGTTTTATTTACACCTTTTTATGTTGCTGTCATGTCTTCATATAGTCTCCATCCAACAGAGCCCTGGCTTGTAACAAAAAAGGTCAGATAAGCAAAACAAACAGATATATTGACCATGTCTGACAGTATATGCCTCATTCTGCACCTGTAATCTACCACCTCTCTCTCTTGAGAAGACAGTTGTTGGCTTCATCAGGCCTTTTGAGTCAAGATTGGACATGGCACTGTCCTGAGTCCTGAGGTCCTTTACTTGGAGTCCTGTGAATTAAAAAATTTTTTTTTGAGAACTGTATTTCTTTTTTAAATAATATTTTATTTCCTACCCCCAATTTTGTATAAAAGCAATTTTTAACACTGAGAAATGTATTTCAATAGAATTGACATTCTTTGTAATCCTATGTATTTTATTTTATGCATTTAAAAATGTGATGCTGAGAAGGGGATGGGATCCATGGGCTTTATCAGATTGACTGCCTGAGGGATCCACAACAATGAAAGGGTTAAGAATCCTGCTTTAAAATACTGTCTTTCTTTTCTTGTTGGTAGAAATGGGATTTTATTTTTTGTTGAGTCTAAGGAAAGTGTGGTATTGTCCAGTCATAGGCTAAAACTTTGAAGATGAAATTCCCTGGAGCCTGTGAAAGTAATATTACATGTTCTAGGTATATAACTTGTCTTTGGAGTTAGTGCCTGTGGGCGAAGTGGATTTTCCTCCATGACCTTCATGTGTCTGATATGACCGGGCCTGGCATCTTCCCCCTTTCTTTTCTGCAGGCACGATACCCTCCACAAATACCCCAGGTCATTCGGGCACAGTCAAACCAACAAGTGGCCCTTTGGAACCTGTGACCACCTCCAATCCCCCGGGTAAGTAGAGGTTTTCATTCTGTTCTTAAAATAGGAGGAGCCTACTCTAAAGCTGGAAGAGATTCTCAAGGCCGGCCAGTCCATCATCCTTATTTTACTGGAAACAAACTGAGTGCCAGAGAAGTGAACTGACTGGCCAAAGGCCTGCTTCCTTACGCTGTCCCCTAGTCACATGATCAAATCAGGACAAGGGCCTTTCTTTCCAGGCTGTCATTTTATCCTCCTGCCCCTTCCCTGGACATGTCCACTTGCCTGGAATTTTATTGGAATGTACAGGTTTGTAAATGATGATAGGCCATATCTCCTCAGAGTCTGGTGTTGTTGAGTAACTTTTTAACACAAACTGGAGTCCATTAGCCAATTCCTAAAGATACCACCCCACCTTTCTTTGGGAATCTCCTAGTCAACATTGGAGAACATGGATAGAGTCTGCCCTACTATGGATTTCTCTCCCATTTTGGGGATCATCTTGCTTGAGTCATCTTTGTCCTACAAACCTCTGTGGGCTAAGGGACTTTCCAAGACCTAGTCTGACTATTCCGAATCTTAGTGACTCTTGCAATTAAAAGTCACACTGAGTTCTAAGGCTGCTCATAGTATCATAGATCACAGGTTTGGAGCTACAAGAGATCTTAGGGGTTATTGAATCCAACCTCTCACTTTACAGATGAGGAAACTGAGACCAGGAGAGGAGAAAGGGACTTACTCAAGGTCATACAGGTAGCATGTAGCAGAAGCTGAGTTTGGAACCCACACCTTGGGCACAGACAAGCAAAGATGCTGCTCCGTCTACCGCCCCCCACTGAGGCCCCAGCTGATCAGGGGGCGACTAACCCAATTTTCGCCACTGGTGAAAAATATAAATGTGACCTCTGTGGGCCCCCCCCACCTCGGTGGCTGAGGCAGGTGGCGCTCCACCGTCAGAGACCAGCTTACCATTACCCAGAGACCTCTGACCCTAGTTAGGCCAGAACCAGCCTCATGACAAGTTCTACCAGAAGGTCCAGCTCAGAGTCATCTGCAGATGCGAGGACAGACCTACCTTTTGACATCTCCAGTAAGAGAGAGGAGGGAGCTACTCCACAGCTCTCCCCACATCCTCTCTATCTGTGGGGTCCCTGACCGCAGATCCAAAAGGTGCTTGTTTCAGGGTGCCCGTGGGACCTTCGCTCCAATCCAGTCAAACAATTAGCATTTACCATGTACCTACTATGTATGTGGCAGGAGGCTGGGAGCTGGAAAGGAGCTTGAATTCTGTTGGGATGATAGAGAGAAGTAACAGAGTTTCGGGGTTTAGTGGGTGTATGCAGGGAGGCAGCAGCTAGCAGTGAGGAGGAGGGGTTGCTAACTGAATGATTCTTATCTGCCTCCTAATTCCACCCTTTTGCACTTCCCAATCGATCCACTGCTCCACCACAGGACTTTCCAGCAGGGGCACTGCGGCAGGAGCTATTCTGGCTACAGCTTCTGGAAGCAGTGAAAGATGGGTGCTTTTATTTTTTTCCAGAGTCTGAAGAGGAGGCAGTGAGTGGGGAGATAGCTCTTGGCTCAGCCACTCCTCAGACTACCGACGTCCCTGTGTTCACCTCTACAAGCAGTCATGGGTCCGAGGCACCCAAAGGAACCACCTCACCTTTAATAGGACCCACCGTGTCAGCTGAGACATCTATCCAAGGGAACACAAGACATGAAGACCTTTCTCATGCCCCACTTAAGCCCACTTTTACTCTGGGTTCCAGCATTCCTTTAGAGACTAGCACACTGGGGACAGTTTCCTCTACTCTCCCTGCAGCCACCCCGACAGCAGGCATGACCACTGAGGAGATCCCTTCCATGGTTCCCACACTGTTGCCTACTCCAGTTGATTCCTTGTACACAAAAGTTTTTGGTGGAGAGGCAGGAACAAGCCCCAAAGTCACATGGATGCAACCTCCTTCAACCCTGATGAAAAGCATGTCTCCAATCCCAGAGAGGCCAAAGGTCCAGGCAATAACTGAGCTGGGTTCCTCTACCCTGCCTCCCATTGCCCTGAGTAATGTCCCAGCAGCTGCTGAAGGAGACACAGGCTCAGTGGTGCAAGTTACAGAGCAGACAAATGAAGATATGACAGTGATGACACCTGGCACCTTCTCCAAGCCTGCAGATACATCACATACCATTCAAAGTCCACATACCAGCTCCTTGGATCCTCCATCCATTCCCTGGACTGAAAGAATGACCTCCTTGAGTGTACAAAACACTAGCTATTCCACAGCTGTCCATAGGCCCTCCAGCTCATCTGACACCACACCTGGGGCACAGACAAGCAAAGCTGCTGCTCCATCTACTGCTCCCACTGAAGCCTCAGCTGAACAGGAGGCAACTAGTTCAAATTTTGCCACCAGTGAAAAAACACTGAAAAGTACAAGTGTATCCTCCATAGCCCCTCTGGTGGCTAAGGAAGGAACAGCAAGCTCAGAGACTGGCTCAGAAGTCACCGATTCCTTCTATATGAAATTTTTTGGAGCAGGGGAGAGTGCCACCCCCAGCAGTATCTGGTCAAGCCCAAGTTTGACTTCCATAACCACTTCAGTGGTAGAATTCCATACAACCCTCAGTGCTCCAGACACAGACATGGGCCCATTCTCCTCTGAGACCTCTGTCTCTGTTGACACCAGCAGCAACATCAGGATTAGCCCATCTGGAGAGTCCAGTACAGATTCACACAGAGCTCTCACCCTCACCCAGGTACCAACCACAGCTGCAGCTGAAGCTTCTGTGACTGTAGAGTCAGAGACTGTGACTGTAGAGACATCAGCTCAAGCAGCTTCATTTTTCACTCCTGGGATGCAAGATATATGGATCTCCTCATCTCTCCCTTTTGAGACTGCTGCTAAAGAGGGGAGCATTCCGAGGGCAGAGACAGTCACTGCCCACTCTCCTACTAACCCCATCCTGCTTACAAGTAAGCTCCCACTTTTACTTCCTTTTCCAAGGGACTTGTGTCCTTTGGGAAGTCATGGTGGGCTCTGCCCTAAGAGGTGAGAGAGAAGCCACTGAAAAGTAGAGGCAGATTCTATATTTGGCATCCTTCCCTCAGGATTTCCATTTCAGGCCCCCTTGAAGCCTTGGCTTCAGGGACTCTACCTGTTAGACCTAGCCAGTCACTCCAGCTGTCTACTGGGGGGGTGGTGAGCACATTGTTCTTGCATTCAAATGACCTGCTCCTTGGAGAAGAAGGAATCTTATTTTTATCAGGTCTAAGTTAAGCATGGTATTGTTCAAAGATGAGCTTGGGCTTTGGAGAAAGAGTTCCCAGGAACAAAAAAAAAGCAAGTGAGAGAGTGAGTACCAAGTATACAACCCCTCGGTAGAATAAGAACCAAAAGGCTCAGGATGTTTTCTTCAATGCCTTTCATATGTCAGCTAGGAATTAACCTGAGCCCTGTCCTTGTTCCTTCCTGCAGGTAGCAATGCTGGAGTGGTGCCCATCACAAATGCTCCAATCCATGTAACAGCAGGAGGTCCTCCAGCCCCTTCATCCATCATTGGTCCAGTTGGTAAGTAAAAGCCTTTTTCTGTCTGTCTGTTGCACTGAGGTTTTGTTGCTATTCTTGGGGGATGATACATGGACTCATTTTAGAGACTGAAAAGAAGGCTCTGAGAGAGTAGTTTGGTGTCAGTCTGCTGGGGCTCAGGGAAGTTTAGGTCTCATTGTTTTCTTCCTTCTGTTGGTCCGCACCTGTGGACAGTTTGCTCTGGTCTGTCATCTTCAAGAGAAAAAGGCCTGGTTAGACCCATGATACATGTTTCCCATCACATCGATCAGAGTAGGGAAGATGAGGAATCCTCTCCCGTGGGGCTTCCATGCCATTCCCCATTCTCACCTGTATACTTCAATTGCATCCGGGGTTCAGATGGAAGGAAACAGATATTTGTATTTATGCCTTTCCCTTTCTCATTCTTTTCCTTCCTCTCTCTTTTCCTGTCCTGTCCTGTCCTGTCCTGTCCTGTCCTCCACTCTTGTCCCCCCACTCCACTCTCCTCCCTTCTTTTTCTCTCTTCCACTCTCCTTTCTAATTGGAGACTGGCGATTTCCAAAAGTACTGGGCTACCTCTTTAAGTGACCTCAATTCTGTTCCTTGGAGCAGGGACCAGACAACATAACCCCAAATGATTTGGAGATGACGAGTTTTAGCTGTTTGTACTGTGGCTGTAGCCTGGAGGTCAGGGGTACTCCAGCTACACATCACACCTTTGGGTCATATTCTGTTCCCTCAAGATTCAGATGGTTTGGGGGATTTCTGGGACTTAGCAGATGGCTCTCTGCATGGGAGTTCAAGTGGACCTCATGTCTGTCACAGATGAGTGGCTGTCTGAGCACAAGATGGGGTCCTTGGGCTGATCAAATAGCTTATAGCTCCCCAGTCTTGAAGAAGAGCATAAGCTGCAGGGATCTGACAGCATCTGTGCTGAGAAAGGAGCCAAACTTAGGAGAGATAAGGGTAACTAAATGAAGCCCAAGGGTTCCTAAGCCCACCCATGCATATGTAGCAACCAACCCCTTCTTCTAGTCGCAGACCTGTCAGACAGGAGTACAGTGTCAGGGAGTGCCACAGAGGAAACTCACACAAGCAGAGAATCCCCAGAGCCCACAAAGATCTCGGTGATGGGATCCAGTTCTGGACTCTTAATGTTGGAGACCTCAAGAGAAACAGGCTCCAAAGAGATAGCCTCTGGTTCTGTCTCTAGTCTGGTCACGAGCTTCAGCAAGCCAAGCGACTCTTTCCATACATCTCTGTATGGTAAATCTCTGGCAGAAACAGAAAGCAGCTGGACACTTGCTCTGTCTTCATCTGACCCAGTGTCCACTAGCAAAGCCACAGAGATACTTCCTATTTCAATTCCAACATACACAATGGCCACCACAACCATGGGGAAAACAGAGGCTCAGGTAGGGACTGAGCCCAGCTCATCTGGGCTACAGTTTACTACCGTGAGCAAGACTTTATCTCCTGCAGGAGGAGGCCCAAGTGCAACTGTTCCATCCATGGGAGGGAACACAGAGCTCAGGACTGAGCACACTGAGCACACAGACACTGTCCACATCACTCTAGGATGGCACACCAATAACAAGGGGACTCTGGAGACTCGTTGGACTGATGAAATGACCTATGATTCTCCCATTATGAGACAGGAGCAGGGTTATCCCACCACTCTTTTAGTCCCCTCTGCCTCCTTGGGCACCATGACTCCTGTTACCATGACTGGGGAGCAGAACACAGATGCTGCGTCTCCTCCTCCAGCCATAAAGGGGCCCTTGTATCCTGAGAGTGAGGCTGGCCTCTTGGGTTCTACTGAAGGCTTCCTCCCCATGGCTGGCACAAAATCAAGCCCAGATGTGGCCTCCACATCCATACTTATGGCTGAGCCAACTTTATCAGGTGGCCCTCAAGGCTCAGAGGGCAGCAACGATCCATATGACTCCTTATATTCTTACGAGACCACAGTTGGCCAAATTATAAGTCCAACTGGAGGGCTCAGCACTGGCTCCAACGTGGACACCACCTTAGCTCACAGCTCAGGTGTTACAGCAGAGATCCCTCCACCAGGATCCAACAATAAAAATACCAGAGGCTTCCCCTCACAGTGTCTCTGTGGCAGGCACTGAAGAAAGGACGAGTGTCCCATGGTTGTCTACCACAGCTAAAGCTGTGAATGTGCTAAGTACAAGTCTTAATTGGCTACGGACCCTAACTCCAGCCACCCCTGAAGCCTCCTCATGGAGCAGCCCCAGGATTGAAGATCTGAGATCAGCTGTCCCAGGGACTGAGGTTTCAAGCCTGACATCCAGGAGCAAGATCACAGACATTATCTCCATGTCTTCCACTTCTTCTCATCATCTTGAACTTGTAAGGGCAGCAGGAGAGATGGGCCCATCTGTCCCAATGGCCGCCTCCTTAACTCAGGTGCCAACATCTTCAGCCTCTGGGCCTGGAGGACCTGGATCATCTTCAATATTTGTAACTAGAGGAGGCACTCCATCTTCGTCAGGTACACGAGCGGTGTGGACATCCACCTCTTTCTACCAAGGCACCGTACCTATGCTAGCCATCACATCCCAAGCAGGTACATTCTCTGCTGCAATTCATGCTCCACCCATGTCTATCTCATTGATATCTAAAGCTTCAATGCCTGTCTCATTCATTCATTCATTCATTCATTCATTCACTTATTCATTCATTCATTCACTTATTCATTCATTCATTTATTAATCCATCCATCCATCCATCCATCCATCCATCCATCCATCCATCCATCCATCCATCCATTCATTTATTTATTTGCAAAGGAAATCGAGATTAAATGACTTGCTCAGCCAGTAAGGGTCTGAGGCCAGAATTCGAACTCAGGTCTTTCTGACTGCAAGGCTGGTACGCTATCCACTGCACCACCTAGCTGCCCCCTGTCTCCGTTTCAATTGATATTATTAGGTCATGGGTGAAAAGGTAATATTAAGCACTGAAAATGGGAAAAAAAATTCACATCTATGAAACAGGAAAAACTGCTCTGCTTAGTTTAGACTATTCTGGGAGTCTATCTGGGGTGAGAGAGATCCCTGGCTTCATTCCCATATGAGATATAGCCCGGTGGACAAAAGTCCACACCAGGTAGGTCCTTCTTTCCTCCTCTTGGGAGCTTTAGGTCTCATAGTCCTCCTCTAAACTGCCTGGGAAGTTGGATTTGTCGTCCTTGGTGCTTTGCGACTTTTCCCGTTCTCTTGGCTGAAATTGCACGTTCTCAATTTGGTCAGATACTTCAGGTATGATGCAGAATTGGGGTGTGGAGAGAAGGACCCCTCAGTCAATGTTTGGAAGGGAAGGTGTGACCAAAGACACACAGAAGGTCTGGACGAGTCTTTGGGAGACCTGAGGTTTCTCATGCTTCTTCGTATTTGATGGGTCTGTCTGTCTGGCCCAGAGTAAGTGCTCAATACTTGCTCGTTGGTGGAGGGATTGACTGACTTCCCATCTTTGCAGGAATCAGTGAGAGCCTTGGCCCCAGCACCCATATTGCAGACCTACCTTCACAGGAAGGTACCAGATCTCCAGCCAGGGAGCCCCCGGTGCCCACCAGCACTGTCCGTGCTTCATGTCAGTAGGAATTGCCCACCTGCTTCCAATGGAAGACAATTCTTGATTAGGATTCGGATTCCTGCTTTGGGGACTTCTCCATTTCATGGATATTTGTGGTGCTGTTCTTGGGTCTTGGTGTCTTCATGCATCATTTTCAAATTCTGGAAAAATCTCCATTCTTTCTTTCTTGGATTCTCTATGGGAAGTCTTTTGCTCTTTGTCTATTCCTTTGTGATTGAAACACATATTCTTTTTGTTTGGAAGATGGTGGGGAAGGAAAGGTTTGTCCGTTGCTTGTGTAGGGCACTATTTTAGGAAGGTGCACAATGGTAAGTTAATGGCATCCACTAGGCTCCCCAGGAGAAGTGGATTGGAGGAGGTGGTCTGAGCAGCTGAGAAGAGATTCTGAGCATATTGAAGAGGGCTTGGGGCAAGCTTACTAATACGCTCCCAGTCTAAGAACTCTCCACATGGGTGTGTGTCAGCTTCAGAGTTGAGCTAAGGCTCACAGTCTGTGGAAGGGAGATTTGAGTGATGAAAATGCTTTTGCTAGAGGAGGCGACCATGGCGAGTGTGGGAGGGAGAGTAAAGAGTAAAACTTGGTGAGAGGAGTGTCATCCCCAAAGAGGAAGGAGGTTAACTGTGAGGTGATTCTATAACACCCCAGTAGACACTTCAATATGTGCCAACCAATCAACTTTTTTAAACACAGGACTGTCAAGCAGGAGCTCAATGGCACCAGATACCAGGGATCTGACACCTACCAGCAGAGAAGACGTGGAGCCCACCAGCTTGCCTGTGGTTGAATCCACCAGGGGAAGATTGACTTTCAGGACACCATCAGAGACCATCCCCTCAGACACTGGTCCAGGCTCAGCCTCTGCTCAGTCCACCAGTTTTGCTTTGGGATCTGCTTCAGGGAGGAAAGGTCCAGAGACCCCCATGATGACCACGTCCGCTCTGGCAGGAGCCCCTACTTCCACTGAGACTTCTGCTGGGATTACTCTGGCCACTGGCTCCCACCCACTTGCTTCTACGTCAGTTGAGCTCCAGGGTGTCCTAGGCTCCAGGGCTCTCTTAGACACCAGCCCACAAGGGACAATTACCTCACTTCTCACCATGGCATTCCCTAGGGAAGCCACCAAAATAGAAGGGGGACCTGACACCACCAGGCATGCCGGGAATACTCCAGGTGAGTATTTACATACTACATTTCCTGCTTCAGAGCAAGCAAGCAGCCAGACACTTGGTCTGTATCCTTCAGACATGGTACCCAATAAAAAAGGTAAAGATATACTTCCAATTTCCATAATCCCAAGAATGCCCAAGGCCCAGACAGGCACTGAGCCCAGCTCATCTGGGCTGCCGTTTACTACCATGAGCAAGACTTTTTCTTCTGTAGGAGGAGGCCCAAGCACAGCTGTTCCATCCATGGGAGGGAACACAGAGATCAGGACTGTATCCAGCAGCATCTCTGAGCCCAGAGACACTGCCCACATCACTCCAGGACAGCCTACCAGTAGCAA
>CM053622.1:44109784-44157279 GCA_028646595.1 Phalanger gymnotis | reverse complement strand
TTCAGCCTCTGCTCAGTCCACCAGCCTTGCTGTGGGCTCTGCTTTAGGGAGCCAAACTTTGGAGACCCCCGTGATGACCATGTCCTCTCTGGCAGGAGCCCCCGCTTCCACTGAGTCTTCTGCTGGCATGACCACGGGCATTGGCTCCCTCCCACTTGCTTCCACTTCAGCTGAGCTCCAGGGTGTCCCAGGCTCCAGGAGTCTTTTAGACAGCATTCAATAAGACATTATTTCCTCCTTGACTTTAAGCAGACAGTACACTGAGCCTATTCTTCTGTGTTAGGTAGTTTGCAATATGGGTATCTCCCTTTTGCGGCAGCAGCTCTGAGTTCCCATTACACCTTTCTTCTTTCTCTGCCTCTTTGTAGTTTTCTCCCCTCTTCTATGGAGGTAGCTCTATGGAGTAAAGGTGTAGAGACAACAATCATCACCATTTCTTCTCTTTGTAGAAGCCTTCATTTCTCCTCAGTCTTTTGCCCACATTCTTTTAGCTGCTGGCTCCCTCCCAATCGCCCGTACCTCAGCTGGTTTCTTGGCAGTTCCAGGCTCCATTGCTCCCTTTGACTCCAGCTCTTTAGGGAGAGTTTCTTCTTTTTTCATTATGGCCACTCTTAGTGTACCCAGAACACCAAGGTAGTAGGCATAAAGTGCAAAGTGTGCAGAACTACTCCAAGTGATTCTTTCCATAATAGAATATATTCTTCTGGCCACCAAGCAGCTATATATTTGCTCTGCCTTTATCTGATTCACTTTCCATGAAGAAAAGTCCCTGAAATCCTCCCCATTTCTATCAGTTCCCCTACAGTGGCTCCACCATCCCAGAGAAGCCAGAGGCCATGACATGGACTATTGACACCTCTCCTAGGCTGCCTTTCACTAATTTTAACAAAACCTTGTCCTCTGAGGAAGGAGGATCCAAGGTTGTGTCAGCCACCCTACTTTTGTCCACAGGGACTTCTGAAAGTCCTATTACTCCAAGAGTGCACAACCATTCCATAGGGTCACTGGAGCATTACCGGATAGGGAGAAAGACTTCCCTATTCCACCACTCTCCTAGTCCTCTCTGCCTCCCTGGGCCCCATGACAGGAGAGCAGAGGACACATGCTGCCTCCCTCTCCTCTGTGGAGACTCAAGATCCTGAGGACAGGGTCAGTTCCCTGGCTCCTATTGAAAGTTTACTCCCCAGTATGGTCCCACACAGCACACCAGGTGTGGCCTCCACTGCCTTTTTTTGTGGCTAAACCAAGTTCAGTAGGCAGCACTGTGGGCCATGAGAACAGCTCTGATTCATATGGCTCCTTGATCTCTATGGAGACCACAGCTGTGCAGGTCACAGGTCTAACCGTGGGTTCCAGCACTGACTCTCCTATGGACAGTACCTTACATAGCTCAGGTATTCCAGTGACCAGTCTTGGGCCACAGGCCTCTTCCCTCCTGGAGCCCACGACCGTAGCTGAAGCCTTCTCTAATAATGTCTCCGTGGTTGGCGTGGATGAAAATCTGAGTGGTTCTTGGTTTTCTGTGCCAGCTGAGGCCATGAATTTGTTAAGTACTGGTTTGAATTGCTTTAGGATGATCACTTCAGCTGCCCCAGAAACCTCCTCTTGGAAAATCCCCATGTTTCAGGACATGAACCCTGCTGTCTCAGCTGTGGAAACTACAGTGAAAGGTATCACTTCAACTCTGTTAGGAGAAACAGTGAAAGGAGGTTAACTGAATCAGCCAGTACCACTTTGGGAGAGATTCCAGCTTTCTCTAAGGACAAAGTACCCAGAGACACAAGCCCTGCATTCCCACAGACTCCCTTGCCAATAGGTTTAGCAGCCAATACTGACTCAGTTTTAGCTCCACTTCCTGGGACACCAGGTTCCTCCTTCACAAACCTTCCAATAATATCTGATACAGAATCTCCATCAAGTTCACTTTCTGGGACAGAAGATCCCTCAGTTACTAATCTTCTAACATTGCCTGACACCTCATCTCCACCCCTTCTTCCCACAATTGCAGAGGCCAAGCCAGCATCCCTTGTGACCACAGGACTGTTGGAGAGCCCCTCATCTGTTAGCACCCTATCTGCCATACAGAACACTAGCCTATATCCCTACAAAACCTCTTCTTCCTCTGGGAGCCTCCTGACAAAAGTAACAACTCTTGGTCCAGCCACAAGCTCAGACACATTTCTATCCCCTCCACTGAAGGAGAACACTGTGGAATGTCATGCCAGCTCAGTTCTTTCTGCCCCTCTCTGTCTTGTCATCTTCAAGAAGTAGAACCTCTGGGGAGTAGAGGGGCAAGTATACCTGTCCTTGACATAGGCACAGCATCAGGGACCAGCCTCACCATGACTTTGACTAATTCCCTGACAGACCACATCTCCTATTGTCATGAATATTCCATTAGGAATAAATTCAGCTAGTCCTACAGGCACTGACCAGTGGCAGCAGAAACCAGCATTCCTACCCTCCCTGATACCGCCTTGGGTTCATTTGTCCCTTCCTTTGGGCCTTCCACAGAAGCAGGGCCCCCCATACAGTACCATGTGCTTACAAACCAAAGCCAAGACATCTCTCCTTTCTCCACCAAATCTATATCTGAAAGAAGTAAGAGATTCCTTGGAATTACTCATTCCCACCAATTTTTAGTGCCACCACTTAATCAGAGGGGAGCACAGAAGAATCCATGACTCAGGCACCATTAGGTAGCACTCAGACACTCTAGACATTTATCTACCTCTAACCCCCAGGGGCCACATCAACAGTGGGTATCACTACTGAGTTGATGCCAGTTTCTTCCCCATGTCCTGCTCCTGCCACCTCTGTTGTGTTCACAAGTACACATCAGCTCTTGTCTCCTCTTCTGGGGACCTCACTAGGCCATGGGAGGTGGGAACCTGCTCTGCCATGAAATGAGAAAGAACCATGTCTATGAAACAGGATGGAAGGCACTTTTTTGACAGTTGCCTTTCAGGGTCTTTATTTAGGGCCTCCAAGTGCTCTAGCTTCAGGGCTGTGTCTGATAGACTCTGGTCATCAGTCACTCCAGGCCCCGCTGCATACGATGGTAGCTTTGAGGTCCTTGGTGCTGAAATTAGCCCTTTCCTTTTTATTGACGGACATTATTACTGGGCAAGTGATAAATACTTATTTTGTAAGATACGTCTTTGGAAGGGTATTCCCAGGAGACAGAGTAAGTTAAGTTGCAAACTTGAATGTGCTTTATCATCGAAAACTCTTTGGTAAATGTCAGTTATCACCATATCAGGAAGAGGAAGGAGAAGAGGAAGGGGAAGGAGAAGGGGTAGGGAAGGGGAAGTGGAAGAGGAAGGGTGAAGGGAAAGGGAAGGGGAAGGAAAAAGCTTTCATCTAGTGCCTCTTCAGTGCCAAGAACTATGCTAAGTGCTTTTTACAAATACCATCATTTTTTCCTCACAACCACTCTGTGAGGTAAAGGCTGTTATTATCCCTGTGTTTTGGTGTAGTAAACTAAGGTAAATAGAATTTAAGTGACTTGTATAAGGTCACATAATTAGTAAGTGTCTGAGGTTGGATTTGAACTCAGTTCCTCTTGACCCCAGGCCCAGAATTCTGTCCACTACCCCACCTAACTGCCTCTGAAGATTGACAGGAAGCACATGGTGCATGTGTTAGTGCAGAGTTTGGACCTTCACCTACAGTGCATTTCCTTTATGGCCTTTAGTCTTCTGAATGATCCCTGGGTCCTTCCCTTTCCTTTCATTCAGGAATCAATGAGAGTCTGGCACCTACCAGGAGTATTCCTCCTTCGGCATCCCCTGTAGTCATGCCAGGATCATACAACAGTCCTCTGCTATCCATGACCACCATCAGCACTGCAGGTATGTAGAAACTTTGTTTTTCACTTTACTAGCTGAATGGGCATTCAGTCCACCTGAGACTTTTCTTTCCATTCTCTAGGGTAAAAAACATTTCTTAGAGATTTACGGAACTGTGTCTTTGGCTAGGTATTTCTCAAGCCATTATTTCTAGCAGCTTAATTCTCATTTCTTGGGCTGTTATATATTGTATCCATAGTTGCTTTTCACTCCTGTTAAGTCCTGATAGAATGTAACCTTGTTGAGGGCAAGCGCTGTCATTTTCATCTTTGTATTTCCAGTGCCTTGTACGGCACCTGCTCCTTAAGTCCTTGGGTGCTTCTTGGGTGAATATTCTAAACATCCACATTTTCCCTCTGTGAAGACAGACTTTGTCTATTGATTAGCCCTGGGTCCTGGGCATTGGAAGCATCTCAGGGGCCCTCTTAAGACTGTTAGCAGCCTCCTTTGGAAGTAGGTGCCTTCTCTCCCTGTGGGATAATTGAAATGAATTTGAATGTCCTGCCCAGTTGACACTGAAAGCCAGAAATGGAGAGCTGTGCGGTGAGATGAGGTAGAATCAACCCTCCGGGAGAGGGCTATTCCCTATTTCTAGATCTGGCAAGGAGGGAGAATAGGTGACTCTGATGAGGGGCAGAGGAAGGAGGAAATAGAAGGTGATAGAAAACCACCGACCTTGAAGTCCAAGGCTATGTCCTGTCACTCTGTTGTGGAATGAAGGGTACTAGCAGGATGTGCCCCCATCTTGTTACCCTCCACTGCTTCTGACATGACTGAGTCCCGGGTCCTTCCTTCATCCTCTTCTTTAGGCATAGATAATAGTGTGGCAACTGTCACCCATATTCTAGACCAGGGAGAATCTGAGGGCCCATGGGCACCAACAAGTGATTCTCAGGTACCCAGGTCCTCTGTCAGTCCCACGGGAAAGTAGAAGCCTTCTTTATGCTGCTTCTCCTGGGTGGGGATACATTCTCCATCTCCATTTCTTATCTTTGGAGATAGCTGGCATACACAGGGCATTCCCAAAGTCTTAGTGCACTAAGAGGTTAAATTAGGTTAACAGAACCACCCAGCACCAGTCCTCCAAGGACAAAGAACCCACAGAGACAAGCCATGTATCCCGGAAGTTACCTTGACCAGGGGTACAGAAGCTAATGCTAAATCAGGTTTGACCTTACCTGCTAGAAACCACTAGGTTAACTGAACCATCCAGTGCAAAGACTTTTGGGGATGTCCTGTGTGCCCACATGTGTATGTGTGTTTAAAACTTGAAGATTTTTAAAGTATTTTACATATGTGTCCTATGTGATCCTTACAACAACCCTGTGAGAGGTAGGTTCTGTTGTTAACCCCATTTTGCAGATAAGGAGACCATGACTGACAGTTTAGGTGTCTTATCCAGGGTCGCACAGATAGTAAGGGTCTGATGTAGGATTCAGGAAGAACTCAGTTCTTCCTGACACACCTCCTTATATTCTCTTCTCTCTAGGATTTTCAGGACACCACTTTCTCTTGGTTCTCCTTCCACCTATCTGACTGCTCCTCAGTCTTCTTTGTGGTATAATCATTCAGAGCATTCCCTCTAAATAGGTGTCCCTCAGGACTCTGTCCTGGACTCTCTTCTTTTATTTCTCTACTCTACTTAACATGGTGATCTCAGAAGCTCCCAAGGATTTAATGACAATTTCTATGCTGATGTTTCTCAAACCCCTTATTTTATGGATGAGGGAAACTGAGGTCTAAAGGGGAATTGGTTTGACCAATAAAAGTGTTCCAGCCAGCATTTGAACCCAGGTGCAAGTCCTTCTATTTCCCTTTTGCCATGTTGCTTTATGGATGAATTCTCTTACCTGGCCTTTTCCTCTCCAGGTTTCTATTTTGGGCTACTTTGGGACCCCGACTTTAGGACTATGTCTGTTAAACCAGTCTAGTCCTCCTGCACAGGAGGGTGGTCTAGTGGTTTTTGTGGTCTCCCTGCTTGTTTGTGAAAACTGAATATTACCAGTGATCTTTAGATAAGCATGAAATTGTCCAAATCTGAGCTGTAGTTTTGAAAGATGGACCTTTCCTGGAGTCGGCATAAGTGAAAATAAGTAACAGAATGCACACAATGCTAATTAGGCTGTGAAATTGGACCATGCGGGTTACCATGCCTTTACTTTCATGTAAACCATGACTGAGACATAACTGATTCTCAGGCCCTCCTCTCATTCCTTCCTGCAGGCAAAGAAGCTGATGTGAAGCCCGTCACACAAATCCCAGACCGAGGAGTGCCAGGAGGCCCTGCAGCTCTGACAAGTAGCCCACCAGAACTCCAAGGCACCCTCAGTCCTACAGGTAAGTAGAAGCCTCCTTTGTTTCCTATACTGGGTGAGCATTCATCTTTCTCTTTGGAGATAATACTGTGACTCACCCCTAGAAACTGAAATGAAGAGGCCTTTGAGAGGGGAGCTTGGCATCATCAGACCCTTATGGCAATAATGGCTTCCTTGATCTCTTTCCCTGAGCACATCATGGATGACCCCCTCTTCCCACTGGGAAAAATATTTTGGGTTTGACCAAGGTAGGCATCCCCCTACAGTCCAACTAGAGCAGGCCAGTCCAGGAGTTCTTCTGTCTGAACATCTGTTGCATTCTCAGTTTTCACCTATGTTTTGTCTAGAATTCATTTGCATCAAACAGGGATATTGATAAGACTATACCATATCCTTTCAGAATCTCTTTACATTTGGTAAATTTCTCTTTTTTTAGTTTTTTTTTTATTTTTAGTTTACAATACTCAGTTCCACAGGTTTTTGTGTTCCAAATTTTCTTCCCATCTCTTCCTTCGCCCCTCTCCCCAAGACGGCATGGAATCCGATACATGCTCCACATATACCTTTGCATTAAACATATTTACACAATAGTCAAGTTGTAAAGAAGGACCATGATCAATGGAGTGAATCATGAGAAAGAAGAAACAAAACCAAAAAAAGGATATAGAAAAAAAAGAGTGCAGATAGTTTCCTTCAATCCTCATTCAGACTCCATAGTTCTTTATCTGGAGGTAGACAGCTCTTTCCATCAAGTGACCTTCGGAGCTGTCTTTGAATCTTGTGTTGCTGAGAAGAGCCAAGTCTATCAAATTTAGTCATAGAATCAATATATCTGTGGCTGCGTACAATGTTCTCCTGGTTCTGTTCCTCTCATTCAGCATCAGATCATGTAGTTCTTTCCAGGTTATGATATGTTGATTTACTCAGAGAATCCTAGAGAATCAAGTAAAAAACTACTCGAAATAATAAAAAAAAAACTTTAGCAAAGTTGAAGGATATAAAATAAACCCACATGGATCCTCGGCATTCCTATGTATTACTAACAAAGCTCAACAGCAAGAAATAGAAAGAGAAATTCCATTTAAAGTTATCGTAGACACTATCAAATATTTGGGAGTCTACCTGCCAAGACACGCCCAGGGCCTATATGAATGCAATTGTGAAACACTTTTCACACAAATAAAGTCGGATCTAAACAAATGGAAAAACATCAGTTGTTTGTGGTTAGGCCGAAGTAATATAATAAAAATGACAATTTTACCAAAATTAATTTACTTATTCAGTGCCATACCAATTGAACTACCAAAAATTATTTTACAGATCTGAATAAAATAACAAAATTCATCTGGAAGAACAGAATATCAAGGGAATCAATGAAAAGAAATTCTAGGGAAGGTGGCCTAGCCATACCAGATATTAAACTGTACTATAAAGCATCAGTCATCAAAACTGGTTGGTACTGGCTAAGAAACAGAGTGGTGAATCAGTGGAATAGGTTAGGTATACAAGATGCAGTAGTCAATGACTATAGCAATCTAATCTTTGATAAACCCAAAGAATCCAGCTTTTGGGCTAAGAACTCACTATTTCACAAAAACTGCTGGGAAAATTGGAAAATGGTATGACAGAAACAGGCATATTGCACTGTATACCGAAATAAAGTCAAAATGGGTTCATGATTTAGGAATAAAGGCTGATACAATAAGCAATTTGGGAGAGCAAGGAATAGTTTACCTGTCAGATTTATGGGAAAGGGAATAATTCACGACTCAAGAAGAGATAGAGAGCACTACAAAATGCAAAATAGGTAATTTTGATTATGTTAAATTGAAAAGTTTTTGTATAAACAAAGCCAATGCAATAAAGATTAGGTGGGAAGCAGAAAACTGGGAGAAAATCTTTACAATTAATGTCTCTGATAAAGGTCTCATATCTAAAATACACAAAGAACTGAGCCAAATTTATAGGAAATGGTCAAAGGATATGAATAGACAGATTTCAGAGGAAGAAATTAAAGATATCTATAGGCATGTGAAAAAGTGCTCTAAATCACTATTGATCAGAGAAATGCAAATCAAAACAATTCTTAGAAACCATATCTCTCCTGTCAGATTGGCTAACATGACCAAATGATAAATGCTGGACAGGATGTAGGAAAATTGGAACTTGTTACATTATTGGAGTTGTGAACAGATCCAGCCATTCTGGAGAGCAATTTGGAACTTTGCCCAAAGGACTATAAAAATGTGCATACCCAGCAATACCACTTCTAGGGCTGTATCCTAAAGAGCTCACACAAGGGGAAAGGGAACTATATGTACAAAAATATTTATAGCAACTCTTTTTGTGGTAGCAAAGAAGTGACAATCAAGGGGATGCCCATCAATTGGGGAATGGCTGAACAAGTTGTGGTATATGAATGTAATGGAATACTATTGTGCTATAAGAAACGGGGAAGATTTGGTAAATTTCTAATGAGAACTAGAGGATGGTAGCCAACTGTCAAAGATATTGACCTATTTTGCTCTAGGACCTTGCCTTAACTAAGGCTCTATCTAAGCAAGCTAACTTCTGGAATTTTGGATGGAATCTGTACCAGCCCAATTTCCTGACCCATGTTCCTGGATTAGATGTCAGGGGAATTTCAACTAAGAAAGGATACTATTTATGTCCCATAGAAAATGCTTTCCCCCCTCAGTCAATTCATTCATTTTTTCTTCACACATGCATGCATTCATTCGTTCCCCTATCCCTTGTGAGGTCAGGTGATTCTCAAGATTTAAAAGATGGATCTTGGGATGAAGCAGGTAACCTCTGTGTGAATGTGGGTCCATTCGTTGATCAATGTAGTCTCCTCAGAGTAGCAGTCATCATGGTCCCCAATGATAGTCTTTGGTTGATGAACTTATTCATCAGGGAAGAGGTGTCTATGTGAATCATTGAAGGAGAAAGTGAAGTGGTAGGAGTGGTCTCCTCAAGGAGGAATTGAGGATTATTGAGTGAGAAATTGAGGAGAAATGATTGAGTTTTTGGTTATTGAGGAGAAATGAGGATGAACAGCCTCTCTTCCTCCCTTTCCTACATCCTGGCACATGTCCCAAACAACTGCTCAATCACAGAATTCCCCAGCAAAGGCACCCAGGCAGGAGGCTCATCTGCCCAAACCTGAGCCTCCATGGGGCCCACCACCATCTCTGCGATCAGCTCTGTCAGAGCCTCTTTTTCAAATGCTCCAACAGAGTTAGTTGTCACGGAGACACTTCCTTCTACTCAGCCCACCAGCCACCATGTTTCTACTGGTACAAGTGGCCAACGAATTGAGGCACCCACAGAATCTAAGTCTTCTTCAAGAGGAGCCACTTTTGTGCCCAAGACATCTGCAAGGAGTGAACATGGGTACCAGTAGCCTCTTGTTCCCCTTGACTTCAGATGAAACCACAACTACCTCTGTCTCAAGTACTCCATTAAAGATCAGCCTTCCTGGGACACTGTCCTCTCCTCTCCCAATGATCACACCTAGAGCACACACAGGTACCATGGAGAGCACCAATATGGGATCAGTGTCAAAATCAATTCCCACAGATGTTCTCTGCACAACTGCCTTGGCTGCAGGGATGGGCACCAGTCCTCCTGCCTCCCTGTACTCCTCTCCTTCACCTTTCAGTGCCAAAGAAACAGGAGAAAGCCCTGCATTGGCTCCAGTGCAAGCTGAAGTCACTACCCCAGTGAAGCCAGACTCTCAGATGCTTAAAGAATCTGACTTGGTTGCCCAGCCCATTCTTGCTGTAAGCATCATCTCAACCCCTGCTGGAGGAGACCCACATGCATCCTTGGCACCCACAAAAGGAAAAACTGGACTCATAACAATGTCTGTTTCCTTTATGGAGAGTACAGATAAACTCTGGGCAACTCCCAAAGAGCAAACACATTCTATGGGACCCTCAACTCTTCCACAGCTAGAGACAATATCTACTGTTGCCCCCCATGATGCAAGACAGCATGTCAATCACTCCACAACTATCCCCTCAACCCCTAGGACTGGAGCCCGGACAAGCCAAACTGCACCTCCTGCCACTTAACCCACCAAGACCTTGCATACTGAAGGGGTGACCAGTTCAACTGGGCCAGTGACTGCCACAGCCACAGTGACAAAAGTTTTTCAGTTCCTCTGAAGCCCAACAGAGATGCTCAAGTGAGCTCACTCCTACCTTCTAGGATCAGCAGCTCTAAGGCTCTCCCTGAACAAAGCACATTCATCTCCCAATCCCCCACCACAGCTAAATCCACAGATTTTACCATCTCTGGGGCAGATATCATCACTACATGGCCATAGACTCTCCCTCCTTCAACTTCTATGGCCTTATCTGGGTTTACTCCCATGACTGAAGCTGTGAGCTTGGCTGCTTCTGGGACAGAAAGTCTCATTGAAAGCAATGAAGTCACGGATATAGCTCCTCTTTCTATGATCACTGACAGTCCTGAGTTTCCATGCACAATGGCAGAGAGCAGTACAGGTGCCCCACTGACCAGTGCTTCAGCTCTGTCTCCCATATCCTCAGTAGCTGTCACAAGCCCACTGAGTACCTCTGCTGATTCAACTTCCCCGGAGACCATGGCTCATGGTGTCCCACATACAGACACAGAGATGAGCTCAGTGATCACCTTAGCAACAGGCAGCACATTCACAAGCATGGTGATGGGAGAGATGTCATCAGCTCCCCCAGAAGATCAGACTCACTCGACCCTGTCTCCCAGTTCCAGTAGCTCCATGGCTTTCCCTGGACAAAGCACAGTCATCCCACAGACCTCTGCTACAGCTGAAGCCGTGATGCTTACCACCACTAGAACAGATGCCACCACTATTTGGCCACAGATTCTCCCTCCTTCAACTGCAGTAGCCTCATCTGTAGGTACTCACATGGCTGAAGACATGAGCTCAGCTACCCTTGCCACTGATAAAACAAACCTCTCCTTCAGCAGCAAGGTCACAAACATGGCCCCTCTCTCTCCTGTGACCACACTCAGTCCCGAGCTCCCAAGTACAGTGGCAGAGAGCAGCGCAGATGTCCTACTGACCACCACTTCTCCTAAAGCTCCTATATTCTCAGACATTACCACTGAAAGAACAAACCAATTGAGTACATTTGCTAATTCAGCTCCCTTGGGGCCCACAACTCAAGGTGTCCCACATACAGATTCAGAAATGAGCCCCAATCTTCCTCTGACCACCTTAGCTGTGGTGACCATAGTTAGCAAGGCACATGGTAATGGGAGAGGTATCATCAGCTCCTCCAGGATCCAGCCCAGAAGTTCAAGTGCACACAGCCCTGCCTCCTGGCACCAGTTCAGGGGAGATCTCAACAAGCTCTGAGCCCAGGATTCCCAGAGAGACAAGTCCTGCCACCCAGCAGTCAGTCATGATCACAGTCACCCTCACTAATTTTGGACAGGGATCAAATTTGGCTGCTGTGACCCTGACTGAGCCATCTGAAACTCAAAGAGCATTGGTTACCAAAGATCCACAGGGAAGTGACACTGAATCCCCATTGTCTCCTACTGGAGTTGAGACCACTGCAACAGGGATCATAACAGCTTCCACTCTGGCATCTGGACTGGGAAACATCCAGGCATCCATGGCCACCATCTCAGGCTCAGAGGCCAACAGGACTTCTTCTACCTTTTCATCTTTCTTGGAAAGCCCTAGGACACAAGCTACTAGTCCTGAGAGAGTAACGAGTCCTTATCTGGCACTATCCACTTTGCCAACTAAGGGAGCAGACACTGCTTCACCAATCTTTGTTGCCACAATGCTTTCTGAAGTCACTGCACCATGGGCAAGTGCTCAAGGGTCTGAAAGTCAGAGCACAGCTACCCTGAAAATCAACACAGCTCCAGCAGTGGAGACCAGCCCTGCTGTGACCTTGATCCCTCCACGGTCAAAGGTGACAGCTTCGATCAGCATGGATGCGGAGACTATTTCAAGTCCAGCTGCCTCATCATCAATAAAAACAAGTTCTCCAAGTGTAGCTGACACCACCTTTGGTGAACCTTTCCTGAAGTCCTCCACAAAAGCAGCCACTGCTAGCTGTGTCCATGAGTCTCCCAGCCTGAGCCCAAACATCTCTCCTACTGTTACCACTTCTGCAGCCTTGATAAGTTCCAGTCCTCCTGGGACTGCTCTCTTGGGAGGGATCAGGGACAGCCACCTTGACAGGATCCATGGAAACATCAACTCTAGGTGTTAGTCTGTCTCCAGCAAGAACACAGGTAGCCTGGATATCATCACTTCCCACCCCAGCATCACCAGCCTCAGAGGGCAGCAGTGCCAGAGCAAAGACAGCCTCTGTTTTTGCTCCTGTACCTACCAGCTCCACCCTGTTTACAAGCAAGCAGACTTTTAATTAGGCTTTCCTATTTAGGGGATGTTGATGAGGCCTTGGAAGAGATGGATGGATGGGGTCTATAGTAGAATGAGAATTATATCTGAACAAAGGCATTAATATTATTTCCAACGAGTTTCTCTTTGGATATCTGTTTTCTGCTACTCTAGGGCCTTGACTTCAAGGCTATGTCTGTTAGACTAGTGTAATCACTCTAGTCTGCTTCACCTCTCAATGAGAAAGCAGTCTAATGGTCTCAGGTCTCAAAGCTTCTCTGATTTCTTGTTGCTAAAATTAAGATATTCCCAATTAGCTTAACATATCATGGGATTGTCTAGTACTGAAGTAGTGCTTTGGAGGGGAAACTTCCATTAGCCAATATGAAGGAAGAAATAATAGAAGACATGTATTTGTGGGTTTTCAATCAATAGGGACAACATATTTCTTTTGGGTGTCCCAAGAATCTGACATGACCGATGCTGGGACTCTTTCCCTATACCTCCCTGCAGGTGGTTTGGGGTCTTCCACCCCTATTCCTGACCATGGAGTGCTAGAAGGCACTACAACCCTGACAAGTGGACCCCTGGCATCTGTGTCCACTGTCAGTGCCCAAAGTAAGTGGATGGCTCCTCTATCTTTCCTCTGTTGGAAGTTCAGCATTCCTGAGGTCTCATTTCCTGCTCTTTGTCAGTGACTCATTGACTCATTTTTGTTACTTCAGAAGAACAGGCTTCTGAGAATGGGCTTTGGACTTTGGTTTTGAGCAACCAAGGATTATAGGATGAGAATCAGGAAATTGCATATTTGGAAGAGACTTGAGTGATCATCCAGTCCCACCCATAACTGCAGGAGATTTCCCACTCCGCCTAGCCAACAATTGTCTTCACTGCAGTATATCTTGTTTTTTCTTGAAGCTGTCAAAGAGAACATATCTCTTCCTTGGGAGGCCTCCCTCACTTTGGGGTAGCTCTCATTGTAGAAAGTTATTTCCTGATATCAAGCATAAATTTACCTCTTTGCATCTATTTCTATTGTTCTGTCCTCAGGGAACAAACCTAGAGAGTGGAATCCATCTTCCAAACAAGAATCATTCAAATTTTTGAAGACAACAATTATGGCCCCTTTGAGTCATCACTTCTTTAACTTAGAGTTCCCCAGTTCCTTTAACAGATGCTCATACAGAGAGGCTTCACAATTCTGCTTGATCTCATGGGATCACATATCCAGAACTTGAAGGGACCTCAGTCGTCTAATGCAAATATCCTACAGTAGAGAAAACTGAGACCTAGGGTGGACCTTTGCCCAAAGTCTTACAAGGAGTAAGCATTAGAGGTGTGGACTGAATTATGTTCGTTTGAAATCCTTCCTAAAATTTGGTATCCAGATTTTCCTGTTCCATTGCTTTCTCTAATGAAGCCTGTGGTGCGATAACAACTTTGGGGAAAGATTGGTTTGGACTAGGATGGGTATCTCTCAGTTAGTTGAACTTAGCCTAATTTTCTTCTTTTATTTTTGTGAAGCAATTGGTGTTAAATGACTTGCCCATGGTCACACAGCTAGTGTCAAGTGTCTGAGGCTGGATTTAAACTCAGGTCCTTCTGACTTAAGGACCAGTACTCTATCCACTGCACCACCTGGCTGCTCCCTAGACTACTTTTCTATCCTAATTCATGTCCCTGCCTCAGATATCAACAGAACTGTAGCTAAGCATCTGTAGGTTCTTAGCTTATTTTTTTTCCACAAGCCTTTCTCGGATATTCATGACTTAAAAATGAATCTTGTGCTGGGATAGGTTCACTTAGATGGGTGCCTCAGAGACTAATGTGGCCACCCTAGGATAGCATGGCAGCATGTAGCAGTCCCTGGTAGAATCCTTAGGCTGAAGATAAGACTTGTCCAGGAACTGATGCTCCACTGAAAAATGCAGGGGAAATAAGGTGTGGGAGATTGGGAGCTATCTTCAATATAGAAGAAGCCCTAGCAAGAAGCAATGGCAATCTGTCCAAATGACTCCAAACTTCCCCAACCAACCCTTAGATACACTTCAACCAATGGCCATGGTCACAGGATTCTCCACCAGAAACACTGTGACATTGGATAATGTGAGTGTATCTGACCTCTAAAGAGACTCAACAGAGTCCACCAGCATCCCTATGACTGGCTCTACTTTGAGAGATTCCATTTCAGCCACTCCAATAGAGATAGTCATCATGGAGACAACTCCAGGTGCAACCACCCATTCAAGCCCCACCTTTTCCCTGTGGCCACTGTTACAGGTGGTCTGAAGCCTGAGACACAAAAGAGAATCATGTACTCTTCCATAGAAGGTATCCAGAGTTACCATGGGCAATGTCAGCCCCACACTTTCCATGACTCCAGTAAAGCCCACAGAAAGCACAGGCTCCAATGGTCCCTTAAAAATCAGTCCAGCTGGGACAATTTCTTCTTCAATCCCTGCAGACACACTTGTATCAGAAACATCCTCTAGAGAGAGTTCCACCACCACCCTGATTCCATGGCCACTCCAGTTGATTCTTGCCATATTACTGTCTGAATTATAGGAATTGAAATCAGCCTCATTTTGCCTCTATCCTCAAGTCCTATAGCCATCAGTGCCATGGAAATTGGGCCAAACCCAGATTTGCCTATGAGGTGAACCACCCCAGAGAAGCAGAATGCCTGACCTAGACAGTAGCAGAGCCAGGGTCAGCTGCCCTGTCCTCCATTGCTCCCAGGATCATCCCAGTATCTATTAGAAGAGACACAAGCACTTTCTTGGTGTCTACAGAAATTTCAAGGGAAGGCAAAATAGTGTTTGGCACCTTCCTGGAGATCACAAGAAAATCCCAGAATCATACACATGCACTCAATAGCCCAGGAGCAACTTTTCTGGCCGGATAGGGCCTCCACCTCTTATCTGTCAGCCTCAGTGAAGGGACCAGTTACTCCAGGACTATCTCTTCACCTTCTGTAGGGACTATGACTGGAGCTCAGAGAAGCCCACATGTAACTCTTGTAACTGAACCCACGGAGCCCACACCTCCTGAGAGGGGTACTGCCTCTGTTTCATCAGTGACTAAACTCAGCACCAGGGACAGTGGACAGCTCAGCCGTGGCTCTGCCTTCTCCACAAGCACCCAAATGTGGGAAGTCTCTAGAGCAGGCAGCACAGTTCTCTCAGAGCCCAGCAAAATTGTATGAGGGATGTCTCTCCTGATGAGCTGAAAGTTGGCCTTGTGGAAGGGTTGAGCTAAATACATGATAAATTGCAGATAATCATCAGAGGAAGGACACTAGAATTAAGAGGGATCAGTTAAGAATTAAGGGGGTCATGCCTCTTAAGATCCCACCTATAGATAGCAGGGTGGGATCCTTCTACAGGAAGGTGGAATCTTAGCAGAGATTTAAAGGAAGTCAGAAAAATAAGGAGGGAAAGAACTCCAGGGATGGAAGACAGCCAGTGAAAATGTTCTGAGTTGAGAGGTAGCAAGGCAAGTGAAAGGAAGAGCAAGAAGGCCAGTGTCACTTGGGGAAAGGAGGTGTAAGGTGCAAGAAGATTAGAAAAGAAAAGGTGGGGCAGGTTATGAAGGGCTTTGAATGCTTGAGGTAATAGGAAGCCGTTGGAGTTTATTAAATAGGACAATGGCACCTCAGACTTGGCTTTTAGGAAAATCACTTTGGTGGCTGAGTGGAGGATGGACTGGAGTGAGATGAGTCTTGTGACAGGAAAACCAACAGGCTACTGCAATAGTGCAGGCATGAGGTGATAAGGGCCTGCCACCAGGATGATGACAGGGTTATAAGAGACAAAGGGCACACGAGAGACATGTTATGAGAGCAAAATCTATAAACCTTATCAACAGATTGGATATTGGTGGGGGCCAGAGAGTGAGTCCTCGAAAAGACCTCCTGGGTTGTGAGCCCATGTGATTGGAAAGATGGTGATACCCTGAACAGCCATAGGGAAGTTAAGAAGAGGTGAAGGTTTGTGGGGAAAGACAATGAGTTAAGTTTTAGACATGTTGAGTTTAAGATGTTTACAAGACAGCCAGTTCAAGATTTCTAATAGGCAATTGTCCAATAGGAGTTGTGAGATTGCAGGTCACCAGAGAGGTTAAGGGTAGATGAGTAGATTTGGCAATCATCAGTTTAGAGATGATAATGAAATTCACAGGAGCTTATATGATGATGAAATCTCATAGAGAAGGAAAAAAGAGGGCCCAACTCAGAGCCCTAATGTACAGCACTCACAGTTAGCATTTATGATTTAGGTGAGAATCAAGCAAGAGAGACATAGGTGGGAATCAGTTAGGAGGAGAATCAGGGGAATATTGTCGTAAAAATCTAAATAGAAGAGAGTATCAAAGAAAATAGGGTAATGGAGTCAAAGGCCGCAGAGAGATTAAGAAGAGTGATGATTGAGAAAAGATCATTCATTTTTGCAATTAGGAGATAGTAGCATTAGAGAGGCCAATTTCACTTTAATGATGAGGTTGAAAACAAGACTGTAGAGTTAAAAAGACAGTGAGAGTAAGGGAAGTGGAAACCCCTTTGGTTAATAGCTTTATCAAGGACTTTGACCACAACAAAGAGGACAGAAAAGGGAGAAGAACTATCGGAGACAGACGGAAGAAGTGAAAGTTTTTTAGGTTTTCAGTTTTTGTAGATGGGTAGTAGGGAACGAGTCAGTAGACAAGCAGAGATTGAAGGTAAATGAGATAGTGAGACAATAGAGGAACACTCAGCTGTGTGAAGGATGAAGTAAAGAAAGCACGTATTTTGGAGTTTGCAATCAGAATACGTGGAGATTGTCCTTTCTACTCCCCATGATTGTGATATGTGCACATGTTTGTTCCTGTAGGTAGTGAGGTTGGTGCAGCACCTGTCACACACATCCAAGATCGTGGAACCCCAGGAGGCACAGCAGTACTGACCAGTGGCTCCCAGACACCTGAATCCACTGTAGGTCCTATGGGTAAGTAAATGCCTCTTTTCTTTCTCTTGTGATTCCTGGGTCCTTGTGTCCCAGTTTTGAGACAAGATATGGACTCATTGTCACAGTCTGAGAACAGGACACTGATGGCAAAGTTTGTAATTAGACTGTAAGACTTGGCGGCTTCATCTGCCACATCACTTTCTGCCTTGAAGTATGTTGTGATACCAGCCTGTAGATGAAGAGCTACTGGGGGATTTTGGATATTTCTTGTATTCACTTGCATGTGTACATATTATTTGCCCTATTAAAAGTCAGCTACAGGAAGGCAGGGGTCATTTTCATTTTTATCTAGCCATGCCCGGCACCTAGAACAGTAAATGACGATAAAAGTAGCTGATGCTTAAAATGATTGTTGATTGATTATTTGTGTGACCAGAACAAGTATCCACCAGGCAGTTTGTCTGAGCTTGGGTCCCCATCTCATGTGGAGACAAGATGTCAGGAGAGATCCACCTAAACATTGATCTCTTGTTGTTTAATAATTCTCATGGTGGCCACCCACCCTAGAGCAGAACTAGGTCATAGTCCCTGGCAGAGTCCTTCTTGTTGTTGAAAGTGCTTATCAGGGAGAAAGTTGAGCATTGGAGAGTTGAGGGGTTGAGGTTTGGTTGTTCCGATGTTGTCAGACAGTACTCCTGGTCTCGGTTTTTGGTCTTCTCTGCTGCCTTGATTCCCCTGGAGAAAATGGCTAGTGATATCCCATATGTAGCCCTAGAGAAAACCTCAGAGTTACCCCCAACCACCTCAATCATAGAGGCCAGTATTTGTAACAATTAAGATGACTAGAGACATCTCTGCAGTTCCTCCAAGACTCAGCACCAAAACTGAAATGAGACCTTCAATTTCTCATAGTACCAGTTTAGAAGAGATTTTAGCAAGTTTTAAGTTTGAGACCTGTGGAGAGAAAAAGCTCTCCATTCAGGTGGCCCACGGTGACCACCTAATTGATGTTGGATCAAGTACAAGTCTGGTTGCTAAGACCCAGGCTGAGCTATCTGAGACTCAAAATCTAGTGATCACTAAAATTTTACAGGAGAGTGACACAGGATCTTTATTGGCTCTTACTATAGCTAAAACCTATGGAGCAGAGCCCATAACAGCTTTTACTCTGAACCCTGGACTGGGGGAGAACCAGGCTCCCATGGGCACTATCTCAGGCATAGAGACCTTATCATCCCTTCCATTAGAAAACCCCAGGACACATACCACTAGTCCTGACACAGCTCTAACCAAGCACTATGCCAACTGAGAAATCACTGGGGAATAGGCACTAGCTCAGCTGCCTCTGCTTCCACAAAGTTGCCTGAAGTCATTACATCAGCACCAGGGAGAGGCACCCAAGGGTCTTCTGAGGGTCCAAGTGCATCTACCCTGAAGGCCAATACTGTTTCAGCAATTGGATGTCCCTGTGACTTTAAGATTTCCTTATCAACTTCAAAATGTTTATGTAAATAATGTCATAGTCAGTTGCCTAGCAACTGTCCCTGCCCAAGCACAAATAAGTTCTACCAGACCGATTTCATTACCACTTTGGTTGGACTTTCCTTGAACTCACTATCTCTCTACCTCCCTCATGTCCCCAATTCCATAGTACAGCCCACGAACCTATGAGTTCTACTTTTTTCATAATAAGTAGACTTCTAATTAAACCTCACATTAAGGAATATTGATGTGACTTTGGAAAATATGTTTGGTTCAGGGAAATGAGAATTATGTCTGGGTTGAGGATGATGATGATGATTATATGGTTAGTGTTTTAGAGTTTATGGGATTCTTTATAAATATTATCTCATTTTAGCTTCATGGGGAAGTTTAACTTTATCCCCATTTTATAGATGAGGAAACTAAAGTAGACATAGATTAAAGTGACCCTCCCAGGGTCGACCCAATTTAGGAAGTATCTGAGGCTATATTTGAACTCAGATCTTCCTGATTCCTGATCCAGTAAGCTCCCCACCTTGCCACAAGAAAATTTCCTTTTGTTGGTATTTCTCTCTCTGGACCTCTATTTTGGGCCATTTTTAGACTTGAGTGGTAAAAACTCTGTTCACTCCCTTGTAGTGAAATCTAGTGGCCCTTGTGCTAAGTTCATTTCTCTCTTTCTTTTTTTTTTGTGGTGAAATGCTGACATTTCCAGTGATTCTAACAAATGTCAAGATTGTCAGGGGAATAGAAAAGTACAATTTGGGATTTTACAAAAAGTACATGTAGGGGCAACATTTTTCATAGTGTCTCACAAATTTCAACTTACTGCTCTGTGGATCCATCCTTTCTTTTTTTAACATTCATTTAAAAATTTTGAGTTCCAAATCCTCTCTCTCCTTCCAGCCTGTTCTCTACCCATTGAGAGGGCAAGTAATATGGTAACCTATCATACATGTGAAGGTCATGCAAAGCACATTCCTGTATTAGCCATGCTGCAAAAACACAAGAAAAATAAAGTGTGCCTCAATCCGCACTCAGAGTTATTCATCAGTTCTCTCTTTGGAGGTAGATAGCATTTTTCATTATGGGTCCTTTGCGATTATCTTGGATTATTTTATGTATCAGAGTAGTTGAGTCTTTCCCAATTGATGATCATGTCAATATTGTGTTCAATACAGTGTTTTCCTGGTTCTACTCACTTCACTTTGCATCAGTTTTTATAAGTTTGCCAGATATTTCTGAAAACATCTTATTCATCATTTCTTATAGCATGATAGAGTTGCTGTTGAGTCATTTTTCAGTGATGTCCAACTCTTCATGACCCCATTTCGGGTTTTCTTGGCAAAGAGTGATTTGCCATTTCCTTCTCCAGCTCATTTTGCAGGTGAGAAACCGAAGCAGACAGGGTTAATTGACTTGGCTGTGTCACACAGTTGTGTCTGAGGCTGAGGCCAGATCCGAACTCATTCACATATGCCTATCTCATTTCAAGCCCGGTACCGCACCACAAGTCATATACCACAACTTGTTCGACCATTCCCAAATTGAATCCCCCATTCATTCTTACAGGTGGTGAGGCTAGTGTGGTGGCCACCACACACATGCCAAGCCAAGTTGCCACAAGAAGCACTACAGCACTGACAAGTGGTCCCCTGGTAACTTTGTATTCTGGCCGTCCCACAAGTAAGTAGAAGACTCATTTCTGCCTTCTCAGGGTTCATCACTCTTAGGAGCCATGTTTTCTGCTCTTTGTAGATGATAGATGGAATTATCTCCATAGTGTGAGAAGGGTGTTTTTCATTAAGCTACACAGAGCTGCCCTCACTGCTTTCTCTCAAGCTGTATATTGTATTCGTGGAAGTTGTGGAGAAACTGCTAGGGATTTTTGATGTATCAAAGAAAACGTAGTGCACATTTCATTTAATCCCAAGCTTAACTACTCCAGTCCCAATCCAGGGCAAGAAAAAACCCTCACTCTGATTGACATCTTTTCATAACACTTACAAGCTGGAGGTTTGAATTATAGGATTATATCAATCAATATCTGATCATAAACATCCTGGACCCCAGTAAAACTAGAGCTGCATTGAAACAGTGAATTTTAAAAAGCCCATTTTCTATATCAGCAGGTATAGTGTACCGGTACTAGTGTCCATCAGGCAGTCCGTCTAAGCCCAGGTTCCCATCCTATTTTGAATTTGGGTGTTGGGCTAGATCCATTTAAACAATGTTCTTACTCCTATTATGAGTCATCTTCAAGGTGACCAACTCTCCTTAAAGCAGTAGCTGATAATAGTTGCTCGGGGTGGAAGTGCTTGTCAGAGGTCAGACCCTCATATTGACTATTGGCGAGGAATGAGAATGGTGAAGTTGGGTGATAGGCCTAGTACAGAAAGAGTCCTGTTGACTGTCAGAACACTCTTAGGCATGTCCCAATCAGGTACTCCAGTCACAAGACTCTCCACCAGGAGCACAGTGGCAGGAATGACCATAGTTACGTCTGACATCACTAGAAAATCATCAGAGCCCACCAGCATCCCCATGACTGGCTCCACTATGAGAGGTTCCATTTCAGGCACTTCAACAGAGACAGTCACCATGGAGACGACACCAGGTATAGCTATAATTCACCCCCCCCCCCTTCTCACTGTGGCCACTGTAACAGATGGCCTCAGGCTTGAGCCACACAGGAGAACCCTGCCACAGAAGCCTTAGCTGCACCTGAGACATCTCTCAAAGTCATCATGGGCACTGTTAACAACCCACTCTCCCTGACTCTAGTAGAACCTACAGTCAGGTTACACTCCAGTGTTCCTTTAAAGACCGACTCAGTTGGGAAAGCTTCCTATACTTTCCCTACAGACTCAACTATAGTAGAAACAGCTTATAGGAAGTCTCCAGGCATCTCCTTGACTTTGTGGCCCTCTCCAGTTGATTCTTTACATATCACTGTTTCAGCTACAAGGAATGAAATCAGTCCCATTTTGCCACTGTCCTCAAATCCTGCAGCCATAGAAATTAGGCCTATGAGGCAAACCACCCCAGAGAAGCAGGATGTCCAGACAGCAACAGAGCCAGGCTCAGCTGCTCAGCCTGGCTCAACCCTTCCTCCTAGTACCAGAGCAGGAGAAATGCAAAGCAATTCTGAGGCTTTGACTTCCAGAGAAACCAGCTCAGCTTCCAGGGGGCCTTTGGTGACAACAGTGACCCCTGCCCATGTTGGATCAGGTTCAATCCTGTCTTCTGTGACCCAGGCTGAGCTATCTGAGACTCAAAGTCATCTATTAACATTAATCATCATCAAAGTCCTACAGGAAGGTGACACAGCATTCCCATTGCCTCCTACTGCAACTGAGGCCTCTGGAGCAGGAACTATAACAGCTTCTATTTTGACCCAGAATGATGGGAGACCCAGGTTTCCGTGGGCACCATATTAGGCACAGAAGCCAGCGAAACTTTCTTCACCTTGCCCTCTCCTTCAGGAAGCCCCAGGACACGTCACCAGTCCTGAGAGGGCAAGAAGCACTGACCAAGCACTGTCCACTGTCAACTGAGAAATTCCTGGAAGTGGAAACAGGCACTAGCTCAGCTGCCTCTGTTTCCATAAAGTTGCCTGAAGTCACCCCATAAGCACCAGGGGAAGGTATGCAAGGGGCTTCCAATAGTCTAAATGCATCTATTCTGGAGGCCAGTACAGCCCTAGCAGTAGGAACCAGCCCTGCTGTGACCTTGACAATGTCAAAGATCACCACTTCCAAAATAGATATGGAAACTGTGTCAAAGTCAGCTGCCTGGGCCACCAGTCTCTCATCACAAGTAGAAAGAAGTGCCCCCAGTCTGGTTGACAACACCTTGGGGAGATCCTCCCTGAAGCCCTTCAGAAGAGTATGGACCCATAGTTGAGCCCCTGAGTTGTCTCCAAGCCAAAGCCCAAATCTCTTTCCTGTCTTCAAAATTCCAACAACTTGGAAAAGCATAATTCCTTTCAGGAATACTCCTTCTTGAGGGGCAGACCCTAGAACAACTAGGTCAAACACCCGATGTAGACCTGAGAGAATTTCAGTGGAAAGACCAACTTTAGTTGTTAACTTGCCTCCAGCCAGAACACGGGCAGTCTGGACATCAGCATTTCCCATCATTCCCATCCCAGTGTACAGAGCCCCAGAGAGCAGCAGTGCCAGGGCAGGGAAAGCCTTTGTTTCCACCCCTGTACCTGCTAGCTCCACCCTGTTCACAAGTAAACAGACTTCTAGGAAATACTCCCCATTCAGAGGGTATTGGTGTGGCCCTGGAAGATATGAGTGGGGAGTCTACTCAGGGAGGTGAGATCTTTGGGCAGAAAAGTAGGAGTGTCCTTCCCCTGGCCTTTCCTTCTCAGAGTTCAGGAAAGCATCCTCAAACTTGTAGAGTTGCTTTTGATTCCTCCTTCCATCTGTGTGCCTACTGGCCTTTGTACTGCAGTCTTCTTTTTGGTGACTCCTGAAGGATTACAGTAGAAACATAGTACAGAAGCAGTAGTAATAAGAGCATTGCATTTGGAGCTCGAGGACCTAGTTCTGCTACTTTCTACATATCCAGTGAGATTGATCAGGAAGGGCCAGATCGATAAGTATGGAAGTTGGGGGGATGGAGGGGATAAGCCTTTGTTTGGGATTCTGAGTACACATCTGTTTGGAAGTTGTGAACATCACTCCAGGTGCACCTTGTTGATAGGATTGAGGACATGTCCAGGGGCAGAACTCTTGTCAATTCAGTGACATCACCACTGGGCAGATGAATAACAGCTAACATACACATATATGTCCTAATATATGCCTAGTTATTTTACTTTGCCCTTTACAATTGCTTTTTAATTTAAGTCTTACAACAACCCTAGGAGATCTCAGGGGCTATTATTTTTGCCATTTTACTGATAAGGAAACTGAGGTAGTCAGAGGTTAGGTGACTTGCTCAAGTTCACACAACTAGCAAATGTTTGGAGCTGGATTTGAGTCAGTTCTTCTTGAATCCAGTTCCAGAATTGCATCCACTTTACTGGTTAACTGTCCAGACCAGCTGTTTATCTGGAACTTAGCCAGCACTGAATGGTTAAGAGAGATCTATCTGGACTCACAGAGAGGATTAGAGCCAGGATTCTCACCTAGGTCCTCTGGCTTAAGTTTAAAATTCTTCCTACTGTAGACCATGTTAATAGAGAGAGTGGGGGAGGGGAAGAAGGTTCTATGTAGATGAAATTGTTTGCTAAATGATGCGCTTAAAATTAATTGCAAAGCATCATGCAATGTCAGATTTGGAAGAGGTAGCATAGCACAAGAGAAAGAGTGGTGGATTACAATCTGAGGACCTGATCTCAAATCCAGCTCTGTTACCCCTATAACTTGGGGCAAGACTCTTTAATTCCATGGGTCTTAGTTTCCTCATCTATAAATGAAATGAGGGGGCTGAACTAGTCTGTTTCTAAGGCCTCTCCCAGCTCTAAATCTAGTATCCTCCTGGAAAACAAATACATGCCCAAGACTGCCTTCAAATCGGGAAACAGAGAAGAAAACCTCCACATTGAGTTTGCAATGGGAACAATTGAAGGTCTTTTTTTTTACCATACAAGTTTGATATTGCCTTTTTGAAAAAAGGCTAATTGGAAAATTAACCTCCCACCTCTTGACAGAGTCAAGATCACAAATTGAAATAAAAAAGACAATGCAGAAGGGTACAAAAATAGAATCATTTGGTTACTAACCTACTAGATTATATAAAAGGTATACCAAAAATCTTCATCATTTTGAAGCTAAATTATCCTAAGACTTTTGGGACACATTGTGTGTGTATGTGTGTGTGTGTGTGTGTGTGACTGTGTCTCTGTCACTGCCTCTGTGGGTCTGTGTTTAGAGAGAGACTGACAGATCAAGAGGAGACAGAGAAATAGGGGGTGGAGTTATCCCAAAACTGTACTAAGACTTTTGGGATGCCATGTATCTGTGTATGAGTATATAATTTATGTATTTTCTTTGTCTGGAGTGTTGATGTTGGTTAGTCTGTCAACAAGCATTTATTAAGTACCTGCTGCATTCTAGACACTAAGCACTGGTGATACAAAGACACTCGAAATAGTCTCTGTCCTTGGGAAGCTTACAGTCTAATAGGAGACAACAAACTAACAACTATATAAACAAGCTTTATACAGGATCGATTGGAGAAAATTAACAGTGGGGATGGCTCTAGCATTAAGGGAGATCGGAAAAAAATTTCCTGTAAAAGTTGGGATTTTCTGGGATTTGAAGAAATCCAAGGAACCCAAAAAGTGCAGATAAGGAGGGATAGAATTCTAGGCATGTGAGCCATTTAGTGAAGATGCAGAGGTGAGAGGTAGAAGAGTTTCTTGTTTAAAGAATAGCAAGGAAGTCAGCGTCATTGTAGAGTACCTGGGGGTGAGTAAAGTGTAAGAAAATTGGAAAGGTAAGAGAGGCCAAGCTATGGAAGGCTTTTATGAACCAAATAGAGGATTGTATATTTAATGCTGGAGGTTATAGAGAACCACTTCAACAATATCGGGAACTCCTGAATGAGGAAGCTCCCTCTACCAATGCAAGTCAGCACCTTTTCTGCTTATGGTCTTAGAGATTCCTGAGAAGTGAAGATGTTTGCCCAGGGGCACCAGATATTGGTGCCCCCAATCCCAAGGGGAGCCCTACAGCACCACTATTCATAGATAGGTAGACAGATAGATACAAGAGGAGTGAATAGATGATACAGATTCATAAATGGATGGGTGGATAAACAGATATAAGTAGGTAGATAAATGGATGAATGGATACTAGGTAGATAGATATAGATTGATAGATGTAAGTAAGTAGATAAGGTAGATGGGTATGACAGCAAGATAAATAGATAGAAAGAAAGATAAATAGATAGATTGATAGAAAAGGTGGATAGATAGGTGAGTGAATCTATAGATGATAGATACCGGTAGATGGATGTAGGCTGATAGGCGGATAGATCAGTAGGTAGATGGATGGATGAATGGATAGATGGCTAGCTACCTAGATTTGGTTGATAGATGGATGGATAAACAGAAATAGACATATAGATGGTAGATCGATGAATGTATAGTTAGATGAGTGGATATATGTGTATGTTGATGATCATTATGTTCCCATTAAGTGGAAATATGGATTGCATGACCTCGTGTGCACAATGTGTATCTTGTTGCTTGCCTTCTCAATGGGTGGGGGAAAGGAGTGGAGAGAGGGAAAATATTTGGAACTGAAAATAAAATGAAAAAGCTCACATTAAAAAAGAAACCTTTTTTAAAAAGACATTTCCATTTTTTTTTATTCCAGTGACTACAAGAGACCTGGAGTCTTTCACCCTAAACTTCACCATTACCAATCTTTCCTACACATCAGATATGAAAGACCCATCTTCCAGCAAATTTGATGATGTAGAGAAAGTCCTGAAGCACCTGGTGAGATACCTGCTCATTGCCCTTCTTCTTAGCTCTTGTTTTCACCCCAGCCACACACTTCCTCATATTCTTCTTGCTTTGCCAGCTTGATCCTTTGTTCAGGAATGGCAGCCTTGGGTCGTTCTATTCTGGGTGTAGGCTGATCATGATGAGGTAAGACCCTTCCCTGAAGAGGTGAGTTGGGAGTATTGAAGTTTCCTGTCCTCGTCTCCCAGGGACATACCTTAGACTTTAAATGGGCTAACCTAAAATGTGTCTCTACCATACGTTAGTTGTTTTGGTGTTATTTCCTTCCTTTTCAAGATCCCAGTTTTATACCTGTCCCCCTCACTTCAGTTCAAGTCAATTAGCCTTTATGAAGTGGATATGGAGTGCCAGATATTGTGTTAGGCTCTAGGGGGACAAAGATAGAAATGAAACCATTCCTGTCCTTAAGGAATTTGCATTCTATGGAGGCTGGGCAGGGGAAAAATATATATACAGATAGAAAATACATAATATATGGAAAGTGTATTAAAAGGCAATTTCAAAGCAGGGGGAAGCAGTAACAGTCAAAGAAGTTAGAAAAATCTTCATGTAGGGATATGGTATTTGAGTTAGTTGAATCTTCAAAAAGGAAGTAAAGGATTCCATCAAGTGGGAAAGATGAAGAACATTTGAGGTATGGGGAATGCCTGTATTAAGTCATGTAAGTGGGAAGTGGAATATCATGTACAAGGAACAGGCTAGTTTAGCTAGAATGTGTAGTTTCTTAAGGGTAATGTGAAATGTGAGTTAGCGCCATATTGTGGAGAGTTTCCAATGGCAGAAGACTTTGTATTTTACCCTACAGATAATAGGGAAAGATTAGAGCTTCTCGAGAAGGAAAGATGATGTTTATTGCTTTTTTAGAAAAATAATATTATGCTTCAAAGATTATGACTTAGAGAAAGAAAAGTCTTTAATGGGGATCCCAGTGGTGTTCTCCAGTGGTAGCCAATGTCTGCTCTGCCCAGTTCCATGTCCTAGTGATTGGTAAAGTGAGCTTTCTCAATATCTTTCTTGGTATTCTTAGAACCAAAAACCAACATGTCCTTTTCCAGGCCTATGAAAGATGAAGCAGCTACTGGAATGAATTTCGTATGTGTTCGATGGCAAGACCCCAATCACCCTACCTTAGACCGAGAGAAACTTTACTGGGAGCTAAGCAACCAAACCAATGGCATCACCAAGCTGGGCCCCTACCTCCTTGACAAGGGTAGCCTCTTCCTCAATGGTAAGCAGCCCCATTTTGGAAGGGCACTTCCTCCTTGGCTTGGTTCCTGAATTGCCTCCATTCCCAAGAAACTGTCAAACTACAGTCTCCCTATATCAGGAGCTCTCAATCTTGGTTCCATGAACTTGTTGAAAAATAATTTGATAATCTCAATATAATTGGTCTCTCTTGTAATCTTTTTTGTTTTATGCATTTGAGAGGTGATTTTGAGAAGGAGTCCATTGGGTTTGTTAGACTGCTCAAGGAGTACATGATACAAAAAATGCTTAAGAATCTGTGCCCCTCTATAGACCCATTTTCTTTTTCCTATGTTTTCCCATCTTCCCATCAGCTCGGTGACTTGAAATGTGAGGAGGGACTGAGCAAGGAGAGAGGGACCATGGGGTTAGATTTGGTGCTGACTCTATGCAATCTGGCCCTAGTGATGACCTAGTTTACTAGCCCCATGTGCTTTTGAACCTTCTCATTGATCCCTCTTCATCTTCTTCTCCCTCCTCTCTTCTCCTCTTCTCTCCTCTCTTTTCCTCTTTCTTGTTCTCTTCTCTCTACAGGTTATAATAATAATAAACAGACTCCCACAACCAGCAGTGAGTATTCGTATTTGACTTCTCTCTTATTTCTGGTACCCTTTTTTACCCTGGATAGACTTTGGGAGGAAGAAAGAAAATGGGGTCAGGGAAGAAAGTTCCTCCCTCCCCTCATCCCTCTAGCTCTTCTTTTATAACGTGAGTAATGTGGAAATATGTTTAACGTGATTGTACACATATAACCTATATCAGATTTCTTGCCATCTTGGGGAGTGGAGAACAGAAGGGGGAAGGGAGAAAAACTTGGAACTCAAAATCTTATAAAAATGAGTGTTGAAAACTATCTTTATGTGTAATTGGAAAAAAATACTATTTACAAAAAAAAGAAATAGACATAATCCAGAAAAATAAATTTCCTCACTGAATATGTCCAAAAATAGATGTCTCATTCTGCATCCTGAATCCAGCACTTCTCTTTCCAAAAGTAGCATGTTTCCTCATTGGTCTTCTGGAATCCTGATTAAAATGTTCAGAGTTCTTAAGTCTTTCTAAGTTATTTGTCTTTACAATGTTATTGTTATTGTACAAATTGTTCTAGTCCTGCTCACTTCACCCTGAATCAGTTCATATAAGTCTCTCCCAGGTTTTTCTGCAACCATCACTTTGATAATTTCTTATAACACAACCAGTATCCCATCACACTTATATGCCTAAATTATTCAGCTATTCACCAACTGATGAATATACCCTCAATTTCCATTCTTCGCTACCTCAGAAAGAGCTGGCATAAATAATAATAAACAGGGTTAAGTGACTTGCCCAGGGTCACACAGCTAATGATTGTCTGAGGTACTGGGGAAAGAAGAATGTTGGACTCAGAGTCAGATCAGAATCAAATGACCAATGTTCAATTCTCAGCTCTGACATTTACCATCTGTGTGGCCTGGTACATGGGTGTCACCCGGCACACAGATGTCAGTGTCTTGATTTTCTCATCTATAAAATGGAGGCAACATACCTTGAAGGGTTGTTAGGAGGAAAGTGCTTCACAAACCTCTTAAGAGCTCTTATACATATGAGTCAATCAGCAAGCATTTATGAATTTCCTATTCTGTACCAGGCAACTGTCCTAGATGTTGGGACTGCAGAGACAAAAGTAACACAAATCCTGTCCTTGAGGAGCTTCCATTCTGTGGAGGGAAACAACATACATAAATAAAAAAGATGTGCAAACAAACCGGAGTCAGGAGATTTTGTTTCAAATCCTGAATCCAGTAGGCTTTGTGACCCTTCACAAATCACTTAAACTCTCTGAGCCTCAGTTTCTTTACCTGTTAAGTGGGAGTCATAATGCTTGCTATGTTTCCAGATTGCTCTGAGGAAGGGGCTTGGTAAATCTTAGCTTGCCATAGAACTGGTGGTGGTGGTGGTGGTGGTGGTGGTGGTGGTGGTGGTGGTGGTGGTGGTGGTGGTGGTGGTGGTAGTTGTCATTATTGTTCTCAATCGTGATATTCCCCAAAGTCCATTCCTTGGCTCTTTGTTATTCTAATGGCAAAACTCCCTTGGAATGGTCTTCCAAAATGAGAGCTTCAACTTCTTCTGTGTGCTGAAGTTTCCAAAAGTGTCATCGGTTTTCACATGGACTCCATCTCTACATCACAAAGTCCCTCTGTCCATCTTCACATGATCATGTTACTGCTGCCTGAAACAATATTCCCAATTTGAACTCATCCTCATTCCCTCCCTAGTCACCAATTTCTCTATGATTTATGTCAATATTTTCCCCTTCACCTGATCTCTGATCCATCCCTCTGCTTCCCTTTTCTTCATTCAGTCACATGGATGCTTCTGAAGAATTACATCTAAGATCTAGCCCTTTCCCATTGCCACTAGCACCATACCATGGTCTGGGTTCCCATAGTCTTACTTCTACATTGCTGCATCACCTTCTAAACTAGATTTTCTGCCTCTAAGCTTTACCCACTGCTAACCAATTTGACATATACTCAAATATTTCAGTATTTACAAGCATTTTATTAACATTTACCATATGCACCAAACACTATTCTAAGTGGTGGAAATGCAAAGAAAAAGTGAAAATAATCCCTCCACTCAAGGTGCTTATGACAAGAGATACATATGCACATGAAGTTACACAGAAAATATATACAGAGTTTATGAAAAGTAATCTAAGAGGAGACATCATTAGCCATTGGAGAGGACAAGAAAGACCTCCAAATGAAGGTGACTGAGTGCTGAAAAAAGCAAGGGTTATGAGAAGTAGAGATGTGGAAGGATAGCATTCCAGGTGTGTGGATGCTTCCCTCAACTCCCAGTACGTAGGTGCAGAGGAAGAAAATTTTGATTCACAATTTCAGCTTAATGATGAAGAAAAATATTAAGAACTGTGCTGCTACCTTTTTTCAGTGACTTTAAGGCATAAGAGTGACTCAGGCCAGAAAAGTTTAAGTTTTTAGACAGTGTATTTCACTAATGAGGAGAAACTCATATTATAAAAGAAGCATCCTTTTATGCCTTTCTAAGGCTAGTAGATTTTCTCCTTGATACTTGTCTGCTCGAAGATGAAATATCATCTTCATAGTCAAATATTTTCTTTTTAGTCATTTGATGATCTTATAAATGTGAATATTCCTTCTAACATGGCAGATTTCAACCTATCAATAACTTCTTAACCTGGACAATCATTAGAAGATCTATCCAATGCAGTGGAGGCTCTTCCCTAGGTCTTTTAACACTCTGTGGGCACTGAGATTATCCAGCTGCTATCCCTCTCTCTTGCTACATGACCAAACCACCTCCTTAGGCAACTATACACCTACTAGATGATTTATTTTATGCCACATCTTGTAGGTGAAATGTCATGGGCAACATGCTGCAGCCTAATCACCTCCACCATAATCTATCCGTTGTTGTGTTCCTATGATTTTTGTTCGTTCAGAAATTGTGTTGTTCCATGATAGCATCAGTCCTATAAAGCAATGGGCTTTTGTATCATGGACTAGTTTGGGTCATTAAAAGTATTACACAATTCCTCAGATGCAACCTAGCCAGCTTCTTCCTCCTATTTGATCCAGGACACAATTCAATTACCACATGATATTAATACAATCGTCTTCTTTAAACTAAGCTTTTTACCATATTATGCTGCAGAATAAAACAAACCAAAAAATCACCTACTCTAGGACATGGTTCACTCAAACAGCTTCCTAAAAGCTTTACTCATGTTCAAGATACTTTTTGGGTAAGCATCCTTTCAAAAAGCAATAGCTCATGAACCATAATCCAATGCTTTTTTTCTGCTGCTTCTTTAGTGAATCGTAACTACTTAGTGATGACTTCAGTGCAAGATAGTGGTTACAGCTCTTTGGTAGGCTAGGCCATAACCGCAGAGCAATTTCAACCTATTTACGAGTCAGATCCACAGCTTTACCTAGTTGGCACAGCAAACAACTTTCAGGACAAGTAGTTCTTTTTTTGGGACTACTTTGCTTGTCCTGCAATGACAACTCCTCCTGTACCACCTGGTGTTTGAATTATTTACCCAATAAATTCCCTTTAGCTCCTATCACACCCATAGCTATATGGCCACATAGACTACTGAGATTGACTTAGAAAGGTTGGAAGGCATAAGGAGGAGCTGAAGACATTTTCCCAGCTTTTGTACAGTTCCAGCCAAATTGCTGCTCTTCCTACATTACGATGACTCACTCACCATATCAGATTAAAGCCCTTTGGACTGGCTTTCAGGAACTTTCTTTGTCAAGCCCATCTATGTATCTACTCTGTTCAACATTACTCTCCGAAAGACACTCTTCCAATCAGACTTATCTCCCCTAATTCATTTTTGTAGACTTGAGTAAGTTCCTTCCCCTCCCTGGGCTGTAATTTTGTTTTCCTAACTAAGGAAATAAAGTTACTCCCAGCTCTGATAGGTTATGAGATTATGAATCTTTATTGCCCTATGAATATTCCATGCTTGGTTCTGACTCTATGAGGGTATAAGGAGCTATATTACAAGCTCTATTACCACATCTTATCTAAACTTTGTTTTTACTCCAACATTCACCATAGTCCACATTATTATGTCAAAGATGTATATTGTATCCTTTCTACAAATTAGTTTTAGATATTTGCCTGATAATCAGAGGGGTCAAGCAACATTCAAATGGTCACACAGCTAGTAAACTGTCAGAGGTAAAACTGGTTCTTCCCAATCCCAAGCCCAGTCTTTGATCTAGTATGGCTTCCTGATCCTCTGCTCCATGCACAAAAGGCACTAGACAAATGTTGGCTCAAGTTGAAAACCTGGGTGTCTCTTTCCTTCCCTCACTGTAGCCATGGAACCCAGCCTGAAACCTTTCACCCTGAACTTCACCATCACCAACCTCCGCTATTCAGCAGACATGGGACGTCAGAACTCAGTCAAATTCAATATCACAGACTCTGTCATGCAGCATCTGGTGAGACTGCCTGCTTCCAGCCATCCTGCCTACCTGCCCTCATGTCCTGACAATCCACCTGATATGCTCACCTTTTGTTTCTGTTTTTTTTTTACCAGCTTGGTCTCTTGTTCAGAAATAGCAGTATTGGCTCTCTGTACTCTGGGTGCAAGGTGACTGAACTCAGGTGAGGCCACCAAGCTGGGGACTTGCAAATGACTCCCCTGGCAAAGTGCTCTGGGTTTGAGCCACAGACTCTAAGGATTTCTTCTCTATACATTGGCTCATAAATTCTGTATCCTTTAGTTTCACAATACCCAAGACCAAAGGTATCCCTTCTCCTTTCTCTTCCAGCCCTCCAGAGGACATATATTTTGGAGTTTCTATCTAGAGCTAGTTCTATTCTTAACATTCATCCATGCAGCATTTATTTAGCATCAGCTATGTTAGGCACAATAGAAGGCACTGGGGATAAAAAAGCACAACAAAAACAAACATCTTCCACTCCTCTAAAAACAGTCCTTGTCATCAGGGAGCTCACATTCTTTTTTGGGAGAAGCAAAGGATTCATTGTAATCTGAGCACATTTTTGGCTGTTATTGATTCCTTTCTTGGTTTTATTGTCCCTAACTGCATTGGAGTCACAAGACATGAGTTCAAATTCCAGCTTTAATACATATTAACAATGTGAACTTGGATGAGTAACTTGACCTCCCTTATCTCAGTTTCCTCATATGTAGAACAGAGAAGATACCACACCATCTTCTTTCTAAAGTGGCTTTAAGGGAGCACTTTGCATTGGCATTACAGAAATGAGAGTTATCATTACTGGTTTTCTTATTTTAAAAATACTTGCAAAAGATTGTATCCCTTCCAGTATTTCCAGGTTTATCAATGGTACTTCCTTTCCTAGGTCTGTGAAGAAAGGATCACAGACAGCCGTGGATGCCATCTGCACCTATCTCCAGTTCTCCAGCAGCACTGGTATGAATACAAAGAAGGTTTTTCATGAGATGAGCAACCAAACTCATGGCATCCGACAATTGGGGCACTACTCCCTGGACAAGGACAGTCTCTACCTCGATGGTAAGCAGTCTCATGGAAGGAAGACTTAACCCCTATCCCTGCCTCTGTCTCTTCCCTTCCTCATCTGTTTCAATCTGAAAATTATCTTTTTCTTCTGACATTTACACTATGAACAAGGTTCTAATCTCATCCAGAAATTCAGAGGGCAGAAAGACAGACTCTAGACCATACCTAAGGAGGCATTTATTTTCTCAGAGCTTTTTGGTTTGCTGTCACCTGGTTACTGTTGTAGAAAGCTGTCCTTGGTCCTGTCTTGTTTAATGTTATTAACAATGGCTTGGAAAGAAATGTAGATGGAAGCCAATTACAGAAGCCTTGAGACTAGGAGAGAAAAAGTAGTTGATGTGTGTGGTAGAAACAGAATCTAGAAAGTGGAGATAATGTGACAAATTTAACAAGGTAAAATTTAATAGGAATAAATGCCAAATTCTACATGAGTGCAGAATAGGGAAGACATTTTCTGGGAAGATATCCTGGGGATCTTATTGAGCTATAAGCCAATAGTTTTATGTAACAACCAAATAATCTCTGGCCCAGTGAGCCTATGTGGAAAGAATTCTAATGTCTAGGAGGAATGAGGTAGTAGTCTTGGTTTTTTTTTGTTGTTGTAGTTGTTCATTTAATATTTTATTTTTCACCTATTACTATGTAAAAACAATTTTTAGCATTAGTTTTTTTTAAAAAATTTTGAGTTTCAAATTCTGTCCTACTCTCCTTCCCCCATTCACATTGAGAAGGCAAGCAATTTGGTATAGGTTATCCGTGGGTAGTCATGCAAAACATATGTGACACTCCTATTGTCCTTTGGCCTGACCAAGCCAAATTTGTAGTGCCATGTTCAGTCCTGGAACCATGTCCACTATTCAGCAGACATAAAGTTTGAGAGCTCAGTCAGGTTCAATATCAAGGACACAGTCATGCAGCATCTGGTGAGATGGTCTCACTTCAGGTATCACTGAGAAGCTAGATTATATGTAGGTTATATAAGTATAGAATTGTACAAACCTGATGGAAAGTCACTTAAAGCTATGCTCAATTGAAGAAAATTGAAATGTTTAATATAGAGAAGAGATGACTGAAGGGATTGTCCCTGGGCAGATGACACACAATGATTTGCCTTGGCCCCCTAATCTAAGAAAGAACTGACTAGCCCTTAGAGATGCCCCAAAGTGGAAGGATCTGCTTTCGACTGTAGGGCTTGAATTGTCCATATACCTACAGGTGGCCTCTAGGCAGAGGCTGAATGGTCACTTGTTGGGGTTTTAATAAAGGAAATTCTACTTCATGTTGAAATTGGATTTGAGACCTTCCATAGCCTTTCCACATCTGAGATTCTAGGCAGGGAGTTCGTTCAGGTTTCTGATCTCACCTTGGCTAATCTTTACTCTTGTCCTAGTTCCCTTTGGTGGAGGAAAATCCCACCAGATGGCCTCAGTCATCTTAGTGAAAGACTGCAGAGGCAAATGTGCTAGATATGGAGTTAAGGATCTGGATTCAGATCCTGCCCTTGCCACTTATTGCTTGCGTGACCTGTGTGACCAAAAATTAGCTTTTCTTAGTGGATAGGGCACTGGATTGGAGTCAAGAAGGTCTCGTTCAAATCTTACCCTTAGACACTTACTAGTTTGGTGACTCTGAGCAAATCCTTGTAATAATGATAATTACCTAATGATAATGATAATAATAGCATTTCTACAACACTGAATATGTTATCTCATTTGGTCCTCACAAGAACTCTGCGAGGTAGGTGCTATTATTGTCCTAATTTTCCATATGAGGAAACTGAGACTGAGAAAGGTTAAGCCCAGCTAGCAAGGGCCTGAAGCAGGATTCAAACTCAGGTCTTCCTTACTCCAGGCCTAGTACCCAGTCTACCATGCTGCTCTTAAAGATAAATCATTTAGCTTCTCTGAGCCTCAGTTTCCTCATTTGGAGAAGGAAGGGGTTGCATGAAAAAGCCTCTGAAGTCCCTTCCAACTCTATATTTAGGATCCTAAACTTCTCATCAAGGCAGGAGAGTAAGGAGAGCAGCTAGTTTGACCATTTCTCTTTTCCTATAGGCCAGAGTAGAAAGAGCGCATTGATTCAGGCCCTTAGTTTCTCTTTGTCTCATTCTCATTCTTCCCAAGCTGCAAGCTTCCTGTTCTCCCTGTCTCATGCCAGAGAGGTAGGGCTCTGCTCCAAGAAGCAGATCTGTCTCCCAAGTGATCAGGTGCAGCAGACTGGATCCTGTTTAACTGGGTCATTCAGTCTGAGCATTCCTTCTTTTTTTCACTTCTGCCATGTTGGGCTCATTACCCTCATTGTCTACCTTTTGGTTTCCAGGTTATAATGAACATGGTCCAGTGCTACCCAGTGCTGGTAAGTATGTTGACACTCTAATCTCATCATAATCCTTGCCCATCTGGGAGCCCTGAACCTTATTCCTTTCTTATTGTTTTTTAAAATTATTTAATATTTTTAGTTTTAGCTTGATTTCCACAAGATTTTGAATTACAAATTTTCTCTCCATTTCTACCCTCCCCCACTCCAAGATGGCATATATTCTGATGGCCCCATTCCCCAGTCAGCCCTCCCTTCTCTCACCCCACTCCCCCCATCCCCTTTTCCCTTACTTTCTTGTACAGCAAGACAGATTTCTATGCCCCATTGCCTATACATTTTATTTCCCAGTTGCATGCAAAACAACTTTTTTTTGAACATCTGCTTTTAAAACTTTGAGTTCAAATTCTCTCCCCTCTTCCCTCCCCACCAACTCTCCCTAAGAAGGCAAGCAATTCCACAAAGGTCACACATGTATCATTATGTAAAACCCTTCCACAATACTCATGTTGTGAAAGACTAACTATTTTTTGCTCCCTCCTATCCAGTCCCCCATTATTCAATTTTCTCCCTTGACCCTGTCCCTTTTCAAAAATGTTTGCTTTTGATTACCTCCTTCACCATCTGCCCTCCCTTCTATCGTCCACCCTTTTTTATTCCCTTCCTCCTTCTTTCCTGTGGGGTAAGATACCCAATTGAGTATGTATGTTAGTCCCTCCTCAAGTAAAATCTGATGAGAGCAAGATTCACTCATTCCCCCTCACCTGGCCCCTCTTCACTTCCAACAAACTGCATTTTCTTGCCACTTTTATGTGAGATAATTTACCCCATTCTATCTAACCCTTTCTCCCTCTCTCAGTATATTCTTCTCTCATTCTTTAATTTGATTTTTTAAGATGTCATTCCTTCATATTCAACTCACCCTGTGCCCTCGCCCTCTGTCTACATATGTATATATATATACATATATATGTATGTATGTATGTATGTATGTATGTATACTCCCTTCTGCTACCCTAATACTGAGGTTTCATGATATATACACATCATCTCTCCATGTAGGAATGTAAACAAAACAGTTCAACTTTAGTAAGTCCCTTATGATTTCTCTTTCTTGTTTACCTTTTCATGCTTCTCTTGATTCTTGTGTTTGAAAGTCAAATTTTCTATTCAGCTCTGGTCTTTTCACTGAGAAAGCTTGAAAGTCCTCTATTTTATTGAAAATCCATATTTTGCCTTGGAGCATTATACTCAGTTTTGCTGGGTAGGTGATTGATTCTTGGTTTTAATCCTAGTTCCATTGACTTCTGGAATATCATATTCCAAGCCTTAATGTAGATCCCTTAATGTAGAAGTTGCTAGATCTTGTGTTATCCTGATTGTGTTTCCACAATACTCAAATTGTTTTTTTTTTGGCTTCTTGCAGTATTTTCTCCTTGATCTGGGAGCTCTGGAATTTGGCGACAACATTCCTAGGAGTTTTCTTTTTGGGATCTTTTTTAGGAGGCGATTGGTAGATTCTTTCAATTTCTATTTTACCCTCTAGCTCTAGAATATCAGGGCAGTTTTCCTTGATAATTTCTTGAAACATGATATCTAGGCTCTTTTTTTGATCATGGCTTTCAGGTAGTCCAATAATTTTTAAATCCTCTCTCCTGGATCTATTTTCCAGGTCAGTGGTTTTTCCAATGCGATGTTTCACATTGTCTTCCATTTTTTTTCATTCTTTTGGTTCTGTTTTTTAATATCTTGATTTCTCATAAAGTCACTAGCTTCCACTTGTTCCAATCTCATTTTTGAGGTAGTATTTTCTTCAATGGTTTTTTGGACCTCCTTCTCCATTTGGCTAATTCTGCCTTTCAAGGCATTCTTCTCCTGATTGGCTTTTTGGAGCTCTTTTGCCATTTGAGTTAGTCTATTTTTTAAGGTGTTATTTTCTTCAGTATTTTTTGGGTCTCCTTCAGCAAGTAGTTGACTTGTTTTTCATGGTTTTCTTGCCTCATTCTCCTTTCTCTTCCCAATTTTTACTTTACTTCTCTTACTTGCTTTTCCAAATCCTTTTTGAGCTCTTCCATGGTCTGAGGGCAATTCGTATTTTCTTGGGGGCTTTTGATGTAGGCTCTTTGACTTGGTTGACTTCTTCTGGCTGTATGTTTTGGTCTTCTTTGTCACCAAAAAAAGATTCCAAACTCTGAGTCTGAATCTGAGTCCATTTTCACTGCCTGTTCATGTTCCCAGCCAACTACTTGACCCTTGAGCTTTTTGTGGGGGTTGTACTGCTTATAGAGTAGAGAGTACTTTGTCCCAAGCTTGAGGGGTTGTGCTTTTGTTTTTAGAGCTATTTCTGCACAGTCAGCTCTGCCATACCAGCGCTCCTTCTCCCCCAAGAACTACCAACCTGACCACAACTCAGATCTAAGCAGGCTCTGCACTCCCACTCTGATCTGCCACTTAATTCCTCCTCCCAAGTGGGCCTGGGGATGGAAGCAACTGCAGCTGTAGCTCTGTAAGGCAGCCTTCAGAGCTGCACCACCTTCACCGCCCCTGGGTGTCTTGTCTCCATCTTGTCTCCATCCCCCGAACCAGTTCTGACCCTTGAGCTTTTTGTCGGGGCAGGACTGCTTGTAGAGTAGAGAGTACTTTGTCCCAAGCTTGAGGGGTTGCACTGCTATTTTCAGGGGTACTACTACACAGGAAGCTCTGCCACACCAGTGCTCTTTCTCCCCCAAGAACCACCAACCAGGATTGAGGCCCAGATCCAGGCAGGTCAAAGCAGGTTTTGCACTCCCGCTCTAATCTGCCATTTAATTCCTCCCACCAGGTGGGCCTGGGGTTGGAGGCAACTGCAGCTGTAGCTCTGGAAGCAGCCTCAGAGCTGCACCACTCCACCGCCCCTGGGGTGGTGGCCAACAGCGAACTCCTTTCACTCTGTCCCAGAAGATTTTCCCACTAACCTTCTCTGTTGTCTTTGGTGTTTGTGGGTTGAGAAGTCTGGTAACTGCCACAGCTCACTGATTCAGGGTGCTGTGGCCTGTTCCTCCTGGCTCCCAGTCTGATTGGTCTGAGTGTGGCCCACCCTGGGCTTTTCTCTGCTCCACTCCCAGCTCTGTGTGAGAGACCCTTCCCAGCGAACATCCAGGCTGTCTTGGGCTGGAGCCCTGCTTCCCTTTGCTATTTTGTGGATTCTGTAGCTCTAGAATTTGTTCAGAGCCATTTTTATAGGTGTTTGGAGGGACCTGGGGGGGAGTTTAAGCAAGTCACTGCTTTCCAGCCACCATCTTGGCTACCTTATTACTTTCTTGACCCCTGGGGTTGGATCCCAGTGCCTCTGGACAAGCCCCTCACCTTGTAGCCCATCCAGGTGTTATGAGAAAGGAATCCAAGAAGTAGATTTAGCAGCTTTTGGGAAGTCATGAGGAAGAAAGACCTCTATCAACAGAGGCCTTTGAATGGAGGCTAAATGACCACTTGTCAGAGATATTGGAGTGTGTGGGTATTCTTCAACTAGATGTGCACTGAGCATTATTTCAGCTCTTATATTATATGATTTGGTGATTCTGCGAAGAAAAGGCTCCAGTCAAGGGAAACGGCACTCAAGATCCTTCCAGTCCTTCTTGCCCTGGAACCGTGGCCTCATGTTCCAATATTTTCAGTTGTTTGTTAGAAATTGGGTGGAGATGACTTATTAAGCTGTCTTCAGAACCAATAAATCACCCAGCAAACATTTATGAAGTTCCATCTGTGTATCAGCCATTGAACTAGGTGCTCAGAGTATAGAGTCAAAAAATGAAGTAATCTTTGTGCTGAAGAGGTTTACTTTCTATTGTGGGGAATGCCATGTGTCTATATATGTATGTATGTATACATATGTATACATATATACACATGCATACACACATATGTATATGTAGAATCAATGTTAAAATTAATTGAAGGTTATTGGGAGGGTGATAACAGTTGGGGGCCATCAGAAAGGGCTTCTTGTAGAAGATGGTACTTGAGCTGTGTCTTGAAGGAAGAGAGAGGTTCTATGAGGACGAGGCAAGGAGGAGTACATTCCAGGCATGGGATAAGGCCAATTAAAAAGAATGGAGATGAGCCATACAGTAGCCTGTGTGAGGAACAGAGAGGTTAATTTGGCTAGATCATAGAGTTTGGCAAGGAGAGTGTGGCATTTCGAGGCAGGATAAGGTAGGTCAGGACCAGGTTGTTAAGGGTATAAAAATGATTCCAGAGTCAGAAGATCTGTGTTCAAATCCTGCCTCCTACAGCTAGTGTTCTCATGAAAGGTTCCCTCCACAGGAATCTGGGCATCCAACAGAGGCATCGGAGCCCATTGACTCAATCATTTGGTGAAGAAGCACGTGTTGAGTCCCACCCTTGTGAAAGGTTCTGAGCTCATCCACAGATACCTACAACTGTCCCAAGAGCTATCCTTTTAGGTACTCAAAATCTCTATCAATCAATAATCATTTTTCTTTTATTTTCCAGTTCCATGTCCAGCCACAACAGCAACATCTGATCCTCCCCTGGGGCCCACAAGCCCTAGAGCCTCTAAAGGTAAGGAAGAAGATGATTCTGTGTCCTGGCAGTGGTGTCAAACTCATATAGCAATGATTCCCTGTGGGCTGCATATTGACTTATAAAACCACAAATTAACATTATCCACATTGTACTGTATTTTTATTTATTTTGTTAAATATTTCTCAATTACATTTTCATCTTATTCTACCACACTCAGTAGTTTTGAGATCTCAATGTAGGCTACGAATTTGACACCTCTGTGACCTGCAGAATTCACCTCGAGTCCCACCAGGAAGGTGGAAAAAGAATGTGCTTTTCAAAAGAGGAAACAATACCAGGCCTTTCAAAAACTCCATTATTCTACGAAATAAGGGAGAGCTAAGACGTTATATCAACTAGAAGTCTTAGGTCACAAAGATCAGAGATTTAGATTTTGAGAAATTAGTCACACAGTTAAGCAAAATATTCCCTGTGGGAACTTGGAATGGATCCCTGTATTCCTATTGAAAAGTAAGGAAAGTACAAGCTGCCCAAGCAGGAAGCCCCTGGTCTGAGAGACTTTTGCAATGAGGACCCTTCACCCAAGTCCCTGTGACATCCTGGAGTGGGGGACAGATCGTTAACCCAAGTAGCTCAGGATTTCAACTTCACTAGTAACTTTCACCATCATGACCAAAGGGACCTTTACCATTATTGCCCAGATTCAGCAGGGTGAAGTATTTTGAGGTCACATCATGTGAAGGAGCTTAAGTTGCCTAGCTTGAGCACAATCATCAAGGAAGACGTGATTACAGTAGAAATCATCATAAAGGCACAAGATATTAAGAATGCTTTCAGAAGAGGGCTAGATGCACTCTGAGGATTTTTCTAGTATTGAGATTCTATGAATAAAATGTCCCAGGTGGGAAAAAATGGGCTCTAGGTTCTTCTAGTCCTTTATGATCCAGAGACATTGTTTTATTCCCTGGGATTCCAGGTTCTCTGTTTGAGACTGCATGGGGATAACTTAGCAAGTCATCTCCATAGGGTGGTCAGGAGAATTAACTGTGGACCTCAGCTATTTAAGAGTGATGTTCTGAAGAACTCATGATGGTGTCCCTTATATCCCAAACACTATTTCTGCTCATAGTGTCACCAGCAGTGTACTTTAGCCATGTTCTTATGTAAGGCTTCTCCTGTGACAACCCAGGGAGTTAAGTCATCCTGACATTCTGGCCCATTTTCATTCTTTCAGTCATTTGTCAAACACTTATTAGGCACTTCCTACATAAGGAACACAGAATTAATGACCACATAAATATTGGAATGACTCCACATAATTGTAGGCCACAATGGTCTCTCTCATTTTTCAATGTCACTTCTTTATTTTTAATGGCTTCTGGTGCACCCATTTTATCATCATTTACAACTCTCAAAGAGCCCTCATGGCCCGGAGTCTCCACAGGCAGAAATTCAGCAACATTAGTCCCCTGGGGGATGTCTACTGGGTCCCACATGGAAGCTGGGGAGAGAATATGACTATGAAAAAGTAAATTGACTTAAGCCTTAAAATCACCTCATTCTAAGAAACACAAACCTTCCGAACAAGGGAAAACCAGTATCATAGAGTTGGGGTAACATCTTGGATGGGGGAGAATGACCTTGGTGTGATGCATATATCAAATCCCTACCCCCAGACACAGACACAGACACAGACACACACAGACACACACAGAGAAGGACATGAATTTGTGGCAGTTTATTTAACAGCTAATCAAAAAATATGCCCATAGTTCTTTGAAATGATCCCAAGTTTCCCATGCAAAATCAAGATAAAGTGAAGGCCTCGGGCCACCAAGACAGGAAGTACAGAGCCTGACAAGTTTTGTCAGTAGCAGCCCATTACACAAAGATCTCCTTCCTCCTGTGGTCTCTGAGCACTATCCCACACTGAGTTAAGTCCTACCCAAGGGATTCTGTGACTAAATCAAGTAGATCACTTTTCTCCCAAATCCACTATGAAATTTTCCACAATGTGGTTTTTTCAATGATTTCCATTCTTCATGGTTTATCCTCAGCTCCTGTGAGAACTTCCTTGCCTCCAGATACCTTGTCAACTCCATCTCCATTCTCCAGTACCTCAGGTACAAAGGGTACACCAAGTATGCATTCCCAGGAGTGTCTTATTGTGCTTAACTAGAAGGTGCAAAGAACAATGAGAAGGGAACAGGCAAGGAAGATTTGGGAAATGGTAGAGGTTCCTTGATGTGGGTATCAGTGGGGCCATGAAATATGAATTTTCCTTCCAGGAAAGAATAGGACAATACAAGAAAAGGTTGTCAGTGGGTCCATTGGTTTGATGTGCCCAGGTTTCAGACATGAGTCTTTTGTTTCCCTCCTCTGTTACAGCTGGTGGCATCAGGCTGCAACATTTCACCTTGAACTTTACCATCACCAACTTACTCTACAGGGAAGACATGGATCACCTTGGCTCAGGCATTTTCAATTCCACAGAGAGAATGCTTCAGCGGGTGGTGAGATTGCACATTCCCTGCCCAAGCCCACTCCTGCACCGCAAGCTTGTCCTTTGTGGGGGCTGAAAAGCTGGTTACTCATTGCCCTTCTTATTTCCTTGACAGCTGCATCCCTTGTTCAAAGAAAGCAGCATTGGTTCCTCCTATGCTGGATGCAAAGTGATTGCCTTGAGGTAAGACCTGAGAATAAAACTTGGAGCCCTGAGTTCATCTCCCTTGATTCCCCAGGTTTAAGGCTAAGGATCAGGGTGGGCGAGCAACAGGAGAAGTGACTCCACCTAGTGTCCATTTCCAAATCTAAAAATGGTTTCCTTCTCATTCTCTTCATTCCTGGGTCCTTAGCAAAGTGATTCCCCATTCTCTGTCATGATTTGGAACAAATGCTATCATGTGGAAATACTTCTCTCTAGTGGGACATCTGTGGCTATATATCCATCCTACCCACACGACTAATGGGAGTTTTTCCATCGTCATGGACTCACTATCAGCCTTTTTGATGTCACTTCATCTCAGTTGAACTGTCCCCAATCTCTCCCTCAAGCTCATCTCTCAGCGTTTGACCTCAGGGCCTCGGCAATTATTTTCTTCCACAGATCTATGAAGGGTGGCTCAGCAACTGGAGTGGATGCTATATGTACCCAACGAGGGGGGCCAAACAATCCCACTCTAGATAAAGAAAAGGTTTATCGAGAGCTGAGTAACCAGACCAATGGCATCACCAGATTGGGCCCGTATACTCTCCACCGTGAGAGTTTCTACCTTGATGGTGAGATTCCTCCCTGGGGCAATAAATGACCCCTTTCCCTACACATAAGCTCTGTAATAAGATCATACTCCCACCATTAGTATCTTTTATCCCTTCTCTGATTCCATCCCTAACCACTCCCTCTCCCTGCCCAGAACCAAACCTCCTTTGACTAGCCACCTGCACCAAGTGGACCATGCCCATGCCTAATTCTCTGGTTAACTTAGCCTATTACCTTTCATTATCTGACTAGTTTCAATTAGTTCCAGTTCCTGAGCTCTGTTTTTGGAGCTGTCACATGCAATGTTTTAGAAATTAATTGGACAGAATCACAGAGGGAGGAAAATGTATAAAAGAGAGGAAACTAGAAGGGTTGAATGGTTAACAGTGTTATTCAGAATGCAAATTCAATAAAGATTAGACAGGTGCATCACATCTAAGAACCTGATGTTTAAAGGTATTTAAGGTAAAACTATGGATACAGAGTTACAAAATAAACTCCCTGACCAGAGGATGATGGGGTATGACTAGAAAGATTTCACATTGAGAAGCCTCTAAGAGTTTAACAGATTGAAATCGCAACATGATGCAATAGTGTCATGGAACAATCCAATTAGTCCCCATAAAGATAAACCTAGTCACAGTAAAGAGGAAGATGGTAATTCTACTGTCCTCTGGCCTGTTCAGCCCCCATTTACACTATTCTCTTGTGTTCTTTAGGAAGAACCTATGTAGAAAGAAAATTGTCTTTAGGGAAAATTGAAAGTATTTGGCAAAAGGATTGTTTGAAGAAATTTGGTTTGTTTAGTATAAATGAAAGATGTTTCATGATTATCTTCAAATATTCAAAGGCCTCTCATGGGGCAAAGCACATAAGGTCCTTCTATTTGCCCTCAGAGAGCAGGATTATAAGTAATGCCTGAAAGTCACTGGAAAATGTATTTAGCTTCATATTAAGGGGAAATTTTCCATTAATTATGACCATTCAAAAGTAGAATGCACTGCCTCAGGAAATAGTGGGGGTCCCTTCATGAAAGGTCCTCATGCTAAGCATGAAAGGCATTTTGCTAGCAAAGAAACTGGAAGTGGTCTTCTACAAGGAACTTGGACTACATTGAATGAAAAAGCCTTTTAAGTACTTAGTATTTCACATTTTTGTTCTGTCCTGCTCTTAGAGGTGACTGGGATAGTTAGTAGATGGCTTGGCTTTCTGCTACATTTCTGCAGTACAAGCCATCCTCAGAATGAATTAAATTACAGCTTCTTTGCTCCATCTAAATCCTCAAAGCTATAAGGAACCTTATTACTTTCATCGCAGAACTTCATGGCAGAGAGTAAGGAAACGTGGGGAAAAATGCTACTCTTTCCCCTTAAGGATATGACAATAGCCCTCAAAACCTTAAGTTCTGTTATTGGCTAAGGCTCAGGGTGGGAAAGCAACAAGAGCAGTGCCTCCACCTAGTGTCCATTTCCTCCACAGATCTGAAAATGGTTTCATTCCCAGTTTCTTCATTCATGGGTCCTTATTAAAGTGATTTCTCTTGTCTGTCGTGATTTGGAACAAATGCTATAATGTTGATGGCTCTTGATCTCATCTTAGAATCTATCAAATTTATTTTTCTTCTTTTGTGATATCTTTCCCTTCCTTATATGTTATTTGGGTTTACAGGTTATAATGAATACCATCCCATGCAACTCATACCCAGTAAGTGTTTTGATATCCAAATCAACTTTGATTCCTATGTTCCTTCTACTTTAGTCAACACTGAGGTATTTAGAAAGGAATTCTCCAGTTCTCAATTCTCCAATTCTCAAAGGACTATCTTGAGACACAGTAAATTTCCTATCACTAGAAATCATCGTAAAGACACAAGATGTTAAGAATGCTTTAGAAGAGGGCTAGATGCACTCTGAGGGCTTTTCTAGTATTGAGATTCTATGAAGAAAATGTCCCATGTGGGAAAAAATGGGCTCTGGGTCCTTCTGGTCTTTCATGATGCAGAGACATTGTTTCATTTCCTGGAATTCCCAGTCCTCTGTCGGAGGCTGCATGGTGATAACTTAGCAAGGCATCCTGTTAATTCAAGGGAATTAACACTGAATCACAGCTCTTTAAGAGAAATTTTCTGAAGGAAAACTAATGATGGTGTCTCTTGTACCACTAAATTCCAATTCCACTCATAGTGTCACAAGCAGGGCACTTTAGCCATGTCTTTATGAAAGGCTCCTCCTGTGATAACCCAGGCATCTAAGTCAAATAGCAATGTCCGTCCACATTCACTCAATCAGTCATTTGTCAAACACTTATTAGGCATTTCCTACATGTGGAATAATGAAACAAGGACCACATAAATATTGGAATGACCCCACATACTTGTAAACCACAATGGTCTCTGTCACTCTCAATGTTACTTCTTTATTTTCTTACAGCTTTTGGTGCTCCTACTGTATCATCATTTATAACAATCAAGGAGCCCTCAGGGGCTGGGGCCTCCACAGGTAAAAATTTGGTGACATTAGTAGCCTCAGGAATGTCCACTGGGTTCCCATATGGAAGCTGGGGAGAGAATATGATCATGAGAAGGAAAATTGCCTTAATCCTTAAAAATTACCTCATTCTAAGAAATACTCACCTTCTAAAGAAGGGCAAACCAACATCTGAGACTTGGTGTAAATTGGATGGGGAAGGGTGACTTTGGGGTGTTGCATATTTCAAGGCCTTTTCCCCAAACACACACACATGCATACACATACAGGCGTCCCCTACACACACACAAATGAAATAAGGAAATAAATTTTTCTAAGTTGATTTAAATGCTAATCAAAAAATGTTCCCATAGTTTTTAGAAATGATCCCATGTTTCCATGCAAAACCTTAAGAAAGTGAAGGCCTGAGGCATAGTAGATAGGAAGCACAGAACCTGACAAGTTTTGTCAGCAGCAGCCCATTGCACAAAGATCTCCTTCCTCTTGTGGTCTCTGAGCACTATCCCACACTGAGTTAGGGCTCACCAAAGGGATTCAGTGACTAAATCGAGTAGATCACTTTTCTCCCAAATCCAACAGGAAATTTTCCACAATGTGTCTTTGTCAATGATTTCCATTCTTTGTGATTTATCCTCAGGTCCCGGGAGAACTTCCTTGCCTCCAGATACTTCGTCAACTCCATCATCGTTCTCTAGTGACTCAGGTACAAAATGTGCACTGAGTATTCATTCCCAGGAGTCTCTTATTGTGCTTAAAGCAAAAGAAGGCTTGGGAAATGGTAGAGGGTCCTTGATATGGACGTCAAAGGGGCCATGGAGTATGAGTTTCCTTCTAGGAAAGGATAGGACAATACAAGAATAGCATTATCAGAGGGCCTATTTATTTGATGTGGCCAGGGCTCAGACATGGGTCTTTTGTCTCCCTCCTCTATTACAGCTCATGGCCCCGGACTGGAACTTTTTACCTTGAACTTCACCATCACCAACTTACTCTACAGGGAAGACATGGATCACCCTGGCTCGGGCATTTTCAATTCCACAGAGAGAATGCTTCAGCATGTGGTGAGATTGCACAGGCCCTGCCCAAGGCCACTCCTGCACCGCAAGCTTGTCCTTTGTGGGGGCTGAAAAGCTGGTTACTCATTGCC
>CM053622.1:44093238-44109284 GCA_028646595.1 Phalanger gymnotis | reverse complement strand
ATAGCAGCATTGGCTCCCTCTATTCTGGATGCAGAGTGATATCTTTGAGGTGAGATCCCAGAATCTGAGTGTTGTTTTGATGAGGGCATACATTCTCAGCTCCCAATGACAGTCAGGGTTAAAGTTGAACAAATAACAAAGGCAACCCCTCCCCATCCTTCTTCCATGTTCAAGTTCCCCAAATTTCTTTATCTCTACCACTTTGGTTTGGATTCTTGGAATAAGTCATGATTTAGAACAAATTATCTAATGTCAGGTTCTCTTTAATGAAGATCTGTGGTTGCTCAACAGTCCTACCCCCAGTAGATGTGGAAGCTCATCAATCTTCCCAGGGTCACTTTGATCTTTTCCCATGGTGACCCAAGTATCTCAATTCCTTGTCCCCATACCTGTGACACCCGCTAGATGTCTCTGTAGCCATCTCAGGGGTCTCCATCAACATTTCCTTTCTCAGCTCTAGGAAAAAAGAGTCAGCTACAGGAGTGGATGCTGTTTGCCTCCAATGGAAAGAACACAGCGCCCCCTTTCTGGACAGAGAAAGGGTTTATTGGGAGCTGAGCAGACTGACAGATGGAATCACCCGGCTTGGTCCTTACACCTTGGATAAAAATCGTCTCTACCTCAATGGTGAGCAGCCTGTCTCTCCCCCAGCCCATCTTTGTACAAGCCTAGTACGAACATTTTCTCCTGTTGTTCTCAATTTTTTCGGGCTCTAACCTCCAATGGAACCTTTTCCTCTCATTCTTCCTTTGTTCAGCCAACTGCATAAGACAGACCCTATTCATAGCTTTTCCCCTAAGGTGCCATTCCTTCTTGGTTGATATTACCTAGTGGCAGCTATGGAGCTTATCATAAATGTGATTTTCCTTCTCAGTTACTCCTTAGAGTAAGATGTCTAATATAAACAGGGTTCTCTTTTGTGGGATTATTAGCTGTTCAACAATCCTACCCACACAATCAGTACATCACTGGCATACAACCATCAACCATTTTCAGGAAAATGCAGGCAAATCAATTTCACCTTCTCTGGCTTTGGAGGTCTCCCCCATCAGGCTCTATGTATCCAATCTACTCTCAGGGATCCTGGAGATAAGCCAGTACAGGAAGTGAGAAAATTTGCTTCCTTGGATTCCAAAGATGAGGCAAGACCAAGGATGGATTGATTTCAACACTTAATTCTATATGTCCCCATTGTTTTTGTCAAAATTACAAATATCTTTATTTTCTCTACTCATGATGTCAGGGACCCCAAGTATAAATAAAAGAATTTTCATCTCCCCTTCCCCAAGGAGCAGATCCCTTAGAAGCATGGAGTAAGCAAATAGTCCTCTGTATGCCTGTGTTCCTCACATTGAGTCCCTAGGAATCTCTCTTCCTCTTCTTCCAGAGTCTTGTGATCCCCATTACTTATCTGTCTTTTGGTTTCTAGGTTATAATGAGTATGATGCAGCCCTGTCTACTACCAGTAAGTGTTTTGGCATCTAAGTCCCCTTTGGGACCTTAACCTTGTTCTCCCTATGACAATGGAAGTTGGGATTTGCTTTAACACTATGAAACATTTGTGGCTTTGCTAGTGCCCTTCCATTAAAGCTCATTCAGGTATCTTGAGTGGAGAAAAGTCCTAAAGGTGCAAAGTGATATATCAAAGAGATGATGAGTTACCATCCCTGGAGGACTTGAGCACAGACTTGATGGCTACTAGTCAAGGACACTGCAGAGGGAATTTCCCAACCAGGTGGCCTCCTTTTCAGTTTGGAGATTCTGTGAGGAGAAGGTACCTCCCTCTCCTCCCAGAGGAGGAAAGGCACCCAGGCAAGAAAGACATCCACGATTGTTCCAACCTTTCCTAACCTGGAGCTATGGGTTTGCTCGATGAGATTCCCCAGTTTCTCTGACTATGAGTCAGTTTGACTCATAGTGATTTGCCAAGCTGTTCCCACAAGGACACTGGGGGATGGGGAGGGGATTCATAAGTCTTTAGGTGAACCTCAGCTCTGTGAAAAAGCAGTGAGAGGAAGACTTATAGGGTTATATCTTGTACAGCCTTGATTTCTATGTACTAGTCCCTCGGTTAGACACCAGTGAAGTAAAAAATGTCCCATTTACTCATTTATTGAATAAATATTAAAGCTCCTCCCTCATTCCCCTAAAGGAAGGCTGGGGGAAGTGATGTGATGGTGCTCTGATGACTACAGTCTTGATGAGCTCTCCATCAGTGAGGAACCAGTCTTTGACCATCTCTAACAACACTTCTTTCTGCAGTTTCTGATTTAGATAGTGCACCAACATTTGCAACTACACATGGCTCCACAGGGAGGGGAACTTCCACAGGTAGGAATGTAGTATCTTCAGTACCTTGGAGAGTGATCACTATGAACTCAGTCCTCCCCCCTCCCGCCGCCCCTCCCCCCCCCCTCCCCGCCCCAACCTCCAACATCGCTTCCCTGGCACAAGCTGGGGAGAGAAAATACTTTCCAAAAGAGAAAAAACCACCAGGACTTTTAAAATTTCCAATTGTTCACAGAAATATTCTCCTGTCAAGCCAGGGACTAGGGAAGCTAGGGCCATGTGACTTGTCATGTTACCTTGTAGTCCTGTGTCACAGGGACGAGGCAAAATTTTATTCTCTGTCAGTGAATTCAGTTCAACCCAGAAAGCATTATTCATCATTTACTGTGTGCCAGGCACTGTTCTTGGCACTCAGGATTCAAAGCCAAAGAAACAAAGAATTCTTTCTCTCCATCAGCTTGCTCTCTTTTTAAGAGATCTGCAAACAGATTAAATATGAATGAAATATATACAGAATGAAAACAAAGTTATTTCAGTGGAAAGAAGTAGAGAGAGAAGAAATGACTAGGGAAGTTAGGGCTGTGGTTTGAAAGAGGCTAAGGACTCTGTGAGGTAGAAATAAAGAGTTAAGAGAATGCCTGGTCAGAACAATATCTTCGGGAGCTTGTCATGAGACCTTGTATCCCTCTCTAAAGGTGAAAAAAGTAGTAGCCCAAAACATCTCAGGCAGGAAGCCCTAGACCTGAAAAACTTTAGTAACAAGAACCCTTCACCTCAGGTCCTGCTCCCTCCTGCGGTGCTTGACTCTCATCTTCCACTTCTCCGGGTTGAGTTCTCACCCAGTGGCACTGCCTTCCACCCTATTGTCACAGACCCTGCCTATGCCAATCATACTCTGGTCTTGGCAATGGTTTTCATTCATCATGGTTTCTTTTTTCCATCAGCTCCTGTGCAGACCTCACATGCTCCATTAGCCTCTCTGGCTTCAACATCTTTTTCCAGCACCACAGGTAGAGAGTACCTACATCTCTTATTCATTTCCTGGAGTGTCTTGTTGTCTTTAGAGAAGAAATTAGGGGTTGGGAAGCCAGGAAAAGGGGAATTAGGGAAGGGGAGATGTCCCCTAACAAAGGGTATCAGTGGGACCAGGGGGCTGAATTTTCCTCCCAGGAAGGAATACAGAACCCACAGGATATCCCTAGTTATACTCAGTGATGTTCTGTGGGCTCCAATACGGAATTTTTCTCCCTCTTCTATTATAGCTGGTGGCCAGAGCCTGGAGTCCTACAAACTGAACTTTACCATCACTAACCTTGTCTACACAGAAGAGATGGGTTACCCTGGATCGAGAAAATTCAACAGAACAGAGAGAATTCTGCAGCAGCTGGTGAGCATCCCCAACTCCTGTCCCAAGCCCCACCTGTACAGCTGCCTTCCCTTGGCTCCTTACTTGGCTAGACCTGAGCACACTGACCTCCTCCTTTCTTTGCCAGCTCAATCCCTTGTTCAAGAGAAGCAGCATTGGCAAATTCTACGCCGGGTGCAAAGTGGTTTCCCTGAGGTGAGACTCCAGAGACTGTAGAATGGGAATTGGAGTGTGTCCCTTGATCCCTCGGGGGCACATAAAAGTCCCTGGGTTCTTCACAGAGATTGCTTCTTCACATTCATGTGTCATGAGCTCTACTTTCAAATTCCCAGGTTGCTTTATCCCTGTATATTTTTTGCACAGTTTATCAGAAATGTGATTTCCTTTCTCAATTATACCTTAGAACAAGACCTCTAGCATAAATAGGTTTCTGTTTTGTGAGAGTATTAGCTACTCAACATTCATACCCACCCGTTGTCACACGATCATCAAGCATCTTAACAGAAATGCAGCAAATCAATTTCACCCTCCATGCACTGTGTGGTCCCCCCATCAAGCTCTCCAGGATCCAACCTAGTACTATATCTCTTATCAATGTGTCTTTTCCTAGACCAAAGAAAGATGGCTTAGCAACAGCAGTGGATGTAGTGTGCACTCACTGGAGAGACCCTACTACATCAATTCTTGACAGAGAAAAAGTCTATTGGGAAATGAGCAACCAGACGCATGGCATCAGCAGGTTAGGCCCTTACACCCTGGATAAAAACAGTCTGTACCTCAATGGTGAGTAATCAATCAATAAACAGTAATCATTAAGCAACTTCTAGGTGCCAGATGCAGAGCTAGGCCCTTGGGATACAAGCACAAAGAAGGAAATAATTCCTACTTAGAAGAAGGTTACATTCCAGTTACAGAGAGAACAGGGACATACATAAACATACAGCATAAATATAGAGTTAATAAATGCTAATATATAGAAAATAGTTTGGGAGGGAAGGCTGTAGCAGTGGGGGGTCAGGAAAGACTTCATGCAGAAGATGGTGCATGAGCTGGGTCTTAAATGAAAGGAAGGACTATGAAGTAGAGGCAAGGAGGGAATATATTCCAGGTTTGGAGGATGTCCAGAGCAATGATATGAAGATGGGAGATGGAATGTCATGTGAGGAGAAGAAAGAAGCTAGCTTGGCTAGATTGGAGGCTGTAGGAGGAGTGGAAAGAGAGGTTGGAGCCAAATTAGAGCTCTAAAAGCTAAACAGAGTTTATACTTAGTCCTAGAGAATAAAATAGGCAATGGGGAGTGTTGCTGGAGTTGATTGAGTAGTGGAGTTGCATGATCAGATCTGGGTTTATGGAAAATTACCTTTAGCAGGAGAGAATACAATGGATCGTATTGGGGAGAGACTCAATGAAGTGAGACAAATTAGGAGCTCTTTGCAATAATCTAAGTGAGAAGGCCTGAACTACGGTGGTAGTTGTGTGACTAGAAAGAAGATCTTAGTTGAAAATCATGAAAGGAGGAAAAGTAAGCGTTGGCAACTGATTGGATATGTGGGGCAAGGAAAATTGAGGAGTCCAGGATATAGCAGAAGTTACAAACCTGGAGAGTGGAAGAATGGTGGTTCCTTTGATGGAAATAGAGAAATTTGAAAGGGCATCACTTTGGGATCAGTGCTCATTTTCTACCTTGTTTCCTGTCTTAATCCTAAAATTAGCATTTTTCTCCTGTCCTTCCTACTCAGTTCCAGACCCTGATCACACCCATATGCCTTCCTTCTTGTTCATCCCTTGTTGATCCAACTGCACAAGACCTAGTTTACCCACAACTACTTCACACTATCCCTCATGGGCTGTAGTTTGCTGTCACCTAGTGGCCACCACAAAATTCTTTCCTTGGTTCTGTGCTGTGTGTTTAGCAGTGATTTAGATAAAGATGTTGTTCAGTCATTTCAAATTTTAGACATGTCTTATTATTCATGGCCCCACTTGAGGTTTTCTTGGCAAAGATCCTAGAGGGGTTTGCCATTTCCTTCTCCACCTCATTTTATAGATGAGCAACTAAGGCAAACAGGGTTAAGTGACTTGACCAGGGTCCCACAGCAAGGAAGTGCCTGAGGCTGGATTTGAACTCAGAAAGATGAGTCTTCCTGACTTCAGGCCTTGGACTCTATGCACTGTGCCACCTTGCTACCTAGATGGAGATATAAATGGCAGCAAATGATGAGATGATACCAAAAGATATGTTGGACAGAATCAAGATCTAGAAATAAACCAGCACACTGAAGTGAAGGCCCAAGACAAAGTAGATGAAATATTAGAGCTGTCCCAAAGAGAAAGGACAGTATGGGAACAACCCTTTATTAAGCACTACTATGTCCCAGGCACTGTGCTAAGCAAATTACAAATATCATCTCATTTTATCCTCACAACAACCCTGTGAGGTTGGTTGTTACCTTTTGTTTTACAGTTGAAAAAACCAAGGCCGACATGGGTTAAGTGACTTGTCCAGGGTGAAATAACTAATACATATCTGAGGACAGATTTGAACTCATGTCTTCCAGAATCTAGGGCCCTGTGCTCTATCTAGTGAGCTTTCCAGCTACAGATTACTCCAGGAAGTGTTTTTCCAGGACTCTGCCTTGATTAGTCAAAAAAATTGGGCAGGTTTAGCTTGAAGAGCACCTTAAAGTCTTCCTAAGGCATCATGTTAACTGCCACGATAACTGTAAGAACTTGAGTTTTTCTGCCTGACCCCAAAGGACAAAAATAGGAGCGACAAAGTTGCAAAGAGACAAAGCTAGGTGAAGTGTAGTAGACTCTAGCGATAACATTGATTCTTTTTCTGCTTGCATTCATATTTATAGAAATGCTTTCCATCATGCTTCTTCCATCTGATTCCTGCATTTGTTTATGAATTTGTCATTCTTAATATATACTGACACTTTGCATTATCTGCCTGTTCCTTTTGAACAAGATCTATCTTTTCAAAATCATGTTCCCATCGTGGGTCCCATCTCATCAAATCTCAGTGATAATTATAAAGTCAAATTGGCCTCCTTGCATTAAAGTAAGCTCACTCGGCTGGTTCATTTGTGTATAGACAGCTGAGGCCACAGGTGCTTTTCTAATGTTTTTGACTCCTATGAATTTCTGTGGATTGCTACTGCTATTTCTTCTTCCAAAATTGTGGCTACTCTTTACAATCACTATTTTAACATGTACAGGCGGGGGCGGGGTGATAGAAGGGAAAGCAGATTGGGGGAAGCGGTAACCAGAATGCACATCCTCTTGGGATGGAGGGAGGGGAGAGACGGGGAGAAAATTTGAACTAAAAATCTCATGGAAATGAATATTGAACATTAAAAAATTAATTAATTATTTTAATTAATTTAAATTTAATTTATTAATTATTTTAATTAATTTAAATTTAATTAAACTTAATTAAATTAAATTTAATTTAATTAATTTAAATTAAATTTAATTTAATTAATTTAAATTAATTAAAGAATTCATTAAAGCAATGAAGGCTGAAGACCAATTATAAAACAAAACCAACACTAACAGCAACAGAAATCGAAGCATATTCAAATCGAAACAACTGGGCCGGGAACCTTTTGAAATCCAAATTGCTAAGTTTGTTGTTCTGGTCTGTATCAGTAAGGCAATAATAGCAATGTAGATGACAATTGTCAAAATGCCTATGTAGTTCTGCATTGCAAAGTATAGAAGACTCTCCCATAGGAGCTAGAAGAAGTAAACCATTTATACAGAAACCAGAGAACCATATCCCATAAGCCATTTACCCAATTTACCCATTTACCCAATACCAGAGCAGTAAAACATTCAATACATAATATCACAACATGGAGCCTCACCATCCCAAAACCTCTCTGACGCCCTGCTGGAGTCTTCCCAAAAACAAAGTCACAGTACAGCTAAATCAGTCTGTTCCATTCTATCATGATGGCCCTTAGCATCCATTAGCAGCTGTAACTGCACTCTCTCTCTGTCCCTCTGTCCTTCTATCCCTCTCTCTCTCTTTCTGTCTCTCTGTCTCTCTCTCTGTCTCTCTGTCTCTGTGTCTCTCTCTCTCTCTCTCTCTCTCTCTCTCTCTCTCTCTCTCTCTCTCTTTCAGCATTTCCTGTGACATAACTTCCTTTTTCTGTCAGGAAGCTCCTCCCACCACATGTGACTTAGGCTTCCTGTGATGTAGGCAAGTTACATGGATTGTTAATGGATGGGAAAGATCTTCAAATCTAAATTGCTCCTACATGGTCCCAGGGCCATACTTTGGGAGAAAGCTATAATTCTAACTGGCAAAATAAGCACATCATACATGACCTTGACCCTTGACTGTAAATTTGAAGGTTGCAATGGAAATTTTTCTTTGGAAGCTGGAGAGAAGAGCTTTTCTTTCGGAGAGGATGATAGATAGTTTCTCCGAATTAAAAATGTAAAGTATATAAGAAGGGATGTGTACATCTATGGAAAACTCCAAAATAACTTCAGCATTAACAAGACTTTCAAAACAACAGTTGTGGCCAAAGAATGAAACCCATGTGTAGTAGGAAGGCCGAATTTATAATCTCAAATATAATCATGTATATGTTTGAATGGTTCGAAATCGCAATGTATGAGAGGTTCTCTAAGGAGAAAACAACAAGAAATTTATTTAGGCCCCACCACAGCTGATCCATGAACCAGCCTCCCCATTCCGACATCTTGACAAAAAGACTCCAGGCCCAGAAAGCCCACCTCACAAGAGTAACCAGGAGGCCACAGAAAAACAAGATAGTATTTAGCCAAATCATTTTTACTGGCCTCAAATTCCTGCTCACACTCCTGGGTCTACACACGGGTCAGCCCTGCTTCCGCAGCTTCCTGCTTCCACAGCTTCTGCTTCTGCTGTAGTTGTCTCTTGGCTCACCTTTCCTCGCAGCCGAGCTTCTGGCATTCTCAAGCCCCGCCTCAACGACCAGAGACCATTGATTCCTGAGTTGGCCCCTCTTAAGTCATTAATCTACACCCACACAGGTTTCACACCTGATAGGGCTTTGGGCCTGGGGCTTAGCACTTAACAGCTGAAAGTACTTCCACTCAAAAGAAACAAAAAGCCATCCTAAGGAGACAATTTTGCTTAACAACACACTCCACCCCTTGTTCTAGGATACACCATGTATGTGCAATATTGTCCCTTTTTCAGTTTAACGCTCTTTTGGGGGCTTCTAGGTGCCACAATGAATAAAGAACCGCACCTGGAGTCAGGAAGACTTTAGTTCAAATATGGCCTCAGACACATAGAGATATTACCTCCCATATTTTAAGTCGTTATCCTGTAATCTAAAACCTACTGTACAAGATCATCTTAACCAGCTACTCACTTCTCAGGCCTTCCTTACTTTGGTCACTATTGTGTATCGTATGCCTAATCTATTCCATGGATCAATCACTCTTAGCCACTAACAGACTGTTTTCATGATTTCCACTTTGTAAAACAGTTTGAGATCTGGTACTGCCTTAGCCTTCACTTCTGACCATAAATAGCTGTCAATTAGCCACAAGAAAAAGGTGAACATCATGCATTCTGTGCAGGTCACTGTAAAATGCTCCCTGCTCTCCATCAGTGTTAGACTGTTCCTGTATACTTGTTGAGATTGCTGCCTAGGGGGTATTGATTGGACTAGAGATTTCTGAGATGCTTTGCACTTTAGGGAGTTTAAGAAGGGAAACTATGAAGGATTCTGGAAGTAGCTCATCTTAGCTTTGTTCTTGGTGTGCTCCAGCCTATAAGCCAGAATGCTAGGGAGGGGAGTGTGGAGACTTCTAGGACAAACACTGAAAGGGGTTGCCTTCCTCTCTTTCTCAGAAGCAAAGGAAAAGCAAAAATGGGTTGATTCAGATACCTCATCTCTTATTTTCTGCACCCTGGACAAGAGAATTCTCTTTAGGTGCACAGCACTCTCCCTACAGGCACTCAGGCAGAACAAACTGATTCCTTACTCCAATTGTTCTGCTGAGCCCCATGGTGATCTCTTCCTTTTCTGAATAAGATATAAGCTCCTTGAGTTCAGAAACTTTTACATTTTGTCATTGTGTCCTCAGTACCTGGTCCAGTGCAGTGCATGGTAGCTATATGTCGAATTGAAGTGAATTTTATTTTTTTATCCTTTGTTTCCATGTTTCATTGTTCTTCTTTTGGTTTCCAGGTTACAACGAACGAAACTTGTCCCAACCAGGTACCAGTAAGTGTTTTTATCAACCAAATCCCCTTTGAATCCTGGACCATCTGTGAAACCTTAGCCGTATTCACCTCTAGACATCTGGGCTTTAGCCCCAGAGAGATAGTGTGTGCAGTAGCAGCTTTTGCTTTTAAAAATCCCTACAACCCACTCAAGTGTCATGAGAAATGTGTCCCCAAAGAAAAGCAGGCTGCCTCAGAGGGTAGTCTATTCCTCATTACTGAATCTTATCAAAGAAGCAAGAGGACTTTTTTTCTGGGAGATACTTTAGAGGGTATCCCTGGGTTAGATGCCCTGCGTGAACTCTTCCAGGGCTAAGATTCTATGAGGAAGAAACCCCATACCTGTGGATTTTGTGAACCTTTCCCAATATTAGGTGCATGGCCATTGGTTTCCTGATTCCTCTGTCAGAGGTTGGATGACGATTACTTTTCAAACTTACCCCAGAGAGGTCAGGGATAGGGGTCAGATAAACTTCAGTTCTGTGGGAAAGAGCAGTATGTGGTGGAAAATCACCTCATGTGATACCTAGTATTCCTGAATTCCATTTCCCTTATGAGTTAAATGACTGAGATTCTACCACAGCTGATGAGCTTCAGCTACAAAATGAGCATGCACACACACACACACACACACACACACACACACACACACACACGCACACCACTGTTTGTTCAGTCTCCCATTAAGCAAGTATTTTTTAGCATCATCTATTTGTGGCATCGTGTGCCATTGCCCAAATGACCTGTTTCACTCTATAACCATGGCATTAATCCATAGCTAATGACATTTCTTTCTGTAGCTCCTGGCCTAACCACCATACCACCACACGCAATCCCTCTGGGACCCACAGGACCGGGACACTGGACAGGTAAGAAAGTAGAAGCTTCAGTACCCTGGAGAGTACTCATCTAGTCCCATGCTTATGCCAAGGAAGAATGTGCTATCTAAACGAGACACCAATCCTAAGTCTTTCCAAACCTCCATCATTCATCTGCAAAGCCATAGTAGGGAAATATGACTAGGCCTGTTATCCTGGAGTCCCAGAGCACAAAGGCCAGAAAAGACTTAACTTTGAGGCAGTTGATCTTATACCTCACCAGAACGATCATGTGGGGACTTGCTGCCATGTGTCTCACTCAAAAGTCAAGGACAATGAAAGTCAGTGGTACCCTGTGAACAAGGCCCTGGCCAGACAAATTTTCGCAACGAAGGCCAGGGATAGAAGCATCCCTACCCCTCTCACGGTCCATGAACCTTCCAAACCTCAGACAGGGTCATTTTCTCTCTCTCTGTTCTTACAGCCAGTGACCCCAGATTGCAATCTTTTACCCTGAACTTCACCATCACAAATCTACCCTACACTACAGATATGGGACACCCAGGCTCTATCAATTTTAACAACACTGAAGGGGCCCTCCAGCAACTGGTGAGATTTTGCATTTCCCACGCCATTCCTTCATTTCTTAGCCATCCCTTATTTGTCTTCTGATCATCTTCTCTAATCTCCAGATTAATCTGATCTCTAATTATCTTCTTTTGTCAGCTGAGCCCTTTGTTCAGAAATAGCAGCATTGGCTTGCACTATACTGGATGTGGACTGATCTCTCTGAGGTAAGGCCCTAGAGGCTGATAGTTAGGGATTTGGGAAGATTCTCCCCTAGGTCCCCCAGGATATGCCTTGGTCTCATACTAGACTTCCAGTAAAAGTTACTTCCCTCCATGCTTCAACTTGGGCTCCAGTAACCTGACTGTCTAATTCTCAAAGTGCTTTGATCCCCATCCCCTGGTCCAAGATTTTCAGTCACTATGTAGAACAAGTTCTCTCTTGCCAAGATGGTTTCTCTCCACCAGGTACCTGTGGCAGTTCAACACACATGCCCTTATAGCTACGAGAGTTTGCCAGTCATCTTCACTAATATCACTTATTCCAAGTCTCCTCAGGCACATCATCCAATCTTCTCTAGTTTTGTGACACAGTACGCCGGGGAAATATACAATCCCATACTGCAACTTCCCTCTCCCCAAAAGGTGGGATTCCTTTCAGCTTTTGCAGCATCAGCATCAGCACTGTGTCACATTCAATTGTTTTTCCATAGACCTGAAAAAGACGGATTGGCAACTAGAGTGAATGCTGTATGTGTCCAGCAGAGAGGCCCCAGCAGCCCAGTCTTTGACAGAGAGAGGATTTACCAAGAATTGAGCAACCAAACTGAGGGCTTCACCAAACTGGGACCTTATACATTGGAAAAAGACAGCCTCTGCGTCAATGGTGAGCAGTCACTCTTATTCCATGACAAAGTTTGGGTAATTTTCACTCAGAGTAAAGTTTTTGTCACTGTCATTTTGGGGTTTTCTTCCCTTCCTCCAAATCCCCCTTTCTCTGTGACCCCCTGTTATAAACTAGTGGCAGGACTATTGCTTCAGGAGGGTCTAGGACTAGATGACTCTGAGATTCTATGATGCTCTCAATTGGACCATGAGTCAGCAACTGCTGTTCCTCTCTACTGAAGTGAATCCACTCTCTGATTAGGTGACACGCTCAGGCATATCTTCATTTCCCCTCCCCTGGTCCATAGCCACAGTGAAATGTTCAAATCCAAATTAATCTAAATTTGGTTTAATTTTTTAAACAATATATCTTGGCTGTGCAGATATTTGGGGATGACGACTTTTCTTAAGCAAAAGTGTCATCACTTCTCAAAGGCGAGAGAAACTGATGCTCCTAGCCTGGCTGGGGCTGCTGCTTCTCTAGAGTTGTATCTCCCTTCCCTCCAAGGAACAAAAACACCTCCCCTCCCACATGCAATACTCTCTTTCTTGGAATCTACTGAAGGATATTTGCTGGTAAAATGGGGAGGCAGGTAAGTTATGATCAATATGAAGAACTCAGAGACATGTAGGAAGATGTATAAAAGAGATATGGAGTGAAGTAAGCTGAACACAGTGTCTGTAGCAATGTAATTGGAAAGAATAAAAAACCCAAAAGTCACCTCTATAAAATTCATAATGACCAAGTGTTGGCCCAGAGAAGAGTTGAGATGGGGGAATGCAAGTGGGCAATGTTGCATGTGCTGTGACTTGAGGTCACAAGGTCAGTTGGTTTTGCTAAACTGATTAAAAAATTGTATTACAAAGGAGACTCTCAGGTTAGGGGAGGAGAAAGCTATATTTGGAAATGAATATAATATAAAAGCAAAAAGACATCAAGAAAACTTGAACAAAGTTTTAAAACAAAGCAATAAAAATAAAGAGTGGGCTGGAAGGGCAGGTTCCCTCCCATCCCCAGCCCTTCATCTGATGTTGATTTCCGAAAAGGTTGGCTTAGTATCCATTCTTCAATCCCAGGTCTCCATTGTAGTTTTGTGAGGTCCCTATCCTGTCTCAGGCCACAAATTCCTGAAGAAAGCATGCTGAAGGGGAGAGGACTAGATTTGGACTTAGTGGACCCAAGTTCAAATCCTCACCAGTGCATAATCTGGGAAAGTACCCCCATTCGCCTCAGTTTCTTCACCTATAAGACGAGGTTTGACTAAAGCCCATTCCTGCTCTGAGTCTGATGATCCTATCAACTGTTTCTCTCTCAACTCCAACTCCAGGCTATTCATCTCAGAGTACCCCTGGACAAAGGGAATACCAGCTTGATTTCAGGATCATCAACCACAACCTTACCAACCCTGACCCCACATCCCCAGAGTACCAAGCACTGCAGAGAGACATCCAAAAGAAGGTAGGTTGCTGTGGCCATCCCCACCCTTCCAAGTTTCTTATTGGCTAATCTTTGGCTCTCATCACTTATGGATGTCTTAAGTGGAAAGAAACAGAAGGGAAGACGGCATATATTAGTTCAGAGATAGGACATGAATTCGTGTGAACAGTATCCTCATGTACAGATTTGCTCACGTTTCTTCTCTGCTTAAAACTCTCTAGTGCTTTCCTATTGAATAAAGTCCAAGTGTTCTTGTATGGCATTCAAGACCTTTCAAAATATTCTAATACCACTCAACTTTTTCAGTTTTCCTCTTATTCACCTCCAGTCACTCTACACTCCAGCCATACTGGACTGTCCCCTGGCCTACCCAAATGCCCTAATGTCACATGTTCTCTCTCTCCTCTGTGCTTTCGTTTATTCTGTTCCCTAGATCTAGTATGTCCTCATTCCCTTTCTTCACATGCTGAATTCCTACCCAGCCTTAAAACTCTCCCTCAAACACTACATCCTCCCAGAGGCTTCCTCTGATGCCCCTCCCCTGGAAGAAGAGCCCCAGTTCATAACCACCATTGCCTTGGGTCTTTACATAGCACCTCTTCTATCATGTAATAGAGTATTAAGTATCCTTGGTGTCTGTCTGATTCTCTTGCTAGACTCTGAGCACCAGGAAGTTTTACTTTGTAATTTTTCTAGTCTAAGTATAGCTCTTGGTAAGCTATAGATAGTGAGTATTTGTTGAATGTCTGTCCTAGTTTGTCATTATAAAAGAAGGTCGATAGCTGAGAAAATGATATCCAATGTCCCTACTTCCATTACCTAGAAGAATGTCTCTCCATGCCTTACCCAAGACTCTTGAGAGGCCATCACAAGCCTGGAACTCTTTAGCTGGGGCCACAGCTCCATTGCTGTTGATCTTTCCTTTATGGCTGAGTGCATTTTCTATGCTGCATTTGTCAGTAATCACAGCTGAGCTATCATTAGGAAATCCAGGAACCAAAGGGGAGATGCATGGTGGAGAGCTTTTGGGTGAAAGCCAATGAAGACTGAAACAGAAAGATCATCACAGTACACTACAGACTACTGGAGCAGAAAGACAAAACAGATGAAGAGATTTAGAAGAGAATAGATTGTGTGCCTGGTACAGAGGCATAATATAACATGGGGCCTTCAATCATACAAACATCCACAGGGACTTTTCTGTGTGCCAAGCATAAATGCTAACAATTTCTTTATTTGCCTTAATGGCCTTTTATCCCTCAAAAGGTAGAAGAATCTTTGAGAGGAACCTACTATTCTGTATATTATTCTCACCAAGAAGGAAGAATTAGATGCTAGAGTGGAAATGATGGCAACCTTGAGGGGGTGGAGGTAATCATTCGATTGTAGGATTTGTGTTTGTTGAGAGAAGAACTAGCAATAGTCTGACAAGCACCCTATATTTAGGACAGTGGATTTCAAAAGGTTCAGGGGTAGGAAACATGGAATCTCATGGCTTAAACATCTATGGCAGGAAGCTGACTCAGGAGGAATAGCAAGTTCTCAAGAATAAAATTCTGAACAAACAATTACGATGATGAAGAAAATAGAAAGAACAATGTGGATACACAACGAACTCATCAACCAACTAGAATTTTTCAAATGTATTACAAAAGACATATAGGGAAGACAGAAACAAGAATAGGTAATGGAGGCTAAATACAAAAATTAAAAAAAAACAAGCCATGGTCTGATAATATACGAAGTGTTAAAAGTCCTAAGTCTCTACATGTATCGAGACTGACAAGGAAGGCTAAGACCAAGAATAAGGAATTGGTAGATTTTTTTTGAGAAAATTGGAGGCTCAAAGAAGGGATAAGACCACTGTTTGTAGTGGATGGGACAAATATAACAGATGAGAGTGACAGCATAGCACCTCAACTTTTTTTTTCCTTTTTTCACTGCCAAGGGGAATGATCTTTGGTCCAGATAGGACAGAACAAAATGGCTAAAAAGGAATTGGTAGCCAATATAAGTAGGTGGATAGAGAGAGAAAGTACCTAATTGCCCTTCCTATCATCAGAAAACTGTGTCTTAGGATGCCAAAAAAACCCAGATCTAATTGATGAGCTACGTTGGCAATCTTTGAAAGATTGTGAAAAAAAACAAGAAAAGTATCATCAAGAATGGGAGCTCTACCATAGGATTAAAGAAAAGAAAGATCCCCACTATTTTTAAAAGAACAGAATGGAGTCTGAAAACTATAGACTACTGAACCTGACTTTAATTTCTGGCAAAATTTTTGAACACATTCTTTTTTTTTAAAATTTTTTTTATTAACATCTTTAGTTTTCAGCATTAATTTTCGCATGCATTTGAATTACAGATTTTTCTCCCCATTTCCACCCCCCCCCACTCCAAGATGGCGTACACTCTGGTTGCCCCGTTCCCCAGTCTGCCCTCCTCT
>CM053622.1:44069555-44083164 GCA_028646595.1 Phalanger gymnotis | reverse complement strand
TCTCCTTCCCTCCCCACTCCCCCCTCTTTCCCCCTTTCTTCCCATCCCTTCTATCCCCTCTCCTCTATTCCTCTCCAGAGGCCCATGCCTGGGATTTCATAGGCACAGAGAACTCCAGTTAGAGAACTCCTTTACCAGTGCACAGCAATACTTTGTACCTTAAAGTCTTAGAGAGTGACATTGAGAGGTAAAGAGATGTTCCCAGGGTGAAACAGACAGTATGTGCCCGAAGCAGTTGGCCTTGAACCCAGGTCTTCTTGGCTCTAAAGTCAGCTCTCTACCCGCTTTGCCACATTGCTTCTCAAGGGGATAATGGAGGAGATAAGAGGGGAGGCTGGGTCTATGATTTCATGCATGAACAGAACACTTGGCAGAAAAGCTTCTTCTACCAATGCAGACTTTCAACCCTCTTGATACTTAGGAGATTGGGAGAGTTGGCTGGGAATAGTACAGACTATTGCATTACAAATGCACTATAATGTTAATGAAGAGCTCTGTATGGTCCTAGGGAACTGGCTATTCCGGGCCTGGAGAATTCAGGGAGCCTTCCTGGAGAAGGTGACATTGGAGGTGGGCTTCCTAAACTTGTGTGCATTTTACATCTCAAGGCTAATCCCATTGGGAATTTCTGGAATTCACACAAATGCAGAAAGAAAGTGTGTGGGAAAGGTCATCATAAGACAAGGCTTAAAAGGAGGTGCCAGGGAGGTCTCTAGATCTGATGAACAAACCTTACTGCACCTCATCTTTTCCATATGGAAAATGAGGGAACCAAACTCTTCAATGACTGTCCAGCTCTGACCATCTATGGTTCTAACTCACCAGACTTTTCCTGGGTGTAGTAGGAGGATTCCTGGCTTCCTGAAATGGACACTGGTGCCATCTATCTTAGAAGGTCAGGGAATGAACCAGAGAAAGGGTCAGTCATCTTTCTCTCCCTGGAGGAAGGGGATTCTGGCCTATATAACCTCTCTTTGACCTCTCCCAACTTGGGCATTCACCACCACCACCACCACCACTACCAACACCACCACCATCATCACCACCACCACCACAATCCTTGTCATCATCATCATCATCATCATCGTCATCATCGTCATCATCATCTTTTCCTTTGTTCTTTCCCCAGAAATGGAACTAGCTTTCCCATTGTCTACAGCTAAGCCACTGATTGACCCCAGGCCTCAAAACTTCCAGTTGAACTTCACCATCACCAGCCTGCCCTATTCCCAGGATCTGACCCACCCTGACTCAGTCAAGTATCAGAAGAACAAAAATGGCATCGAGAATGCGGTGAGGTTCTACCCCCTTCCTTGGACTTCTCAGGAGAGCCACAGCCAGCACCCAGGCAGGGATCTCCAAGCCTGTGCTTCCCTGAAAGCATGGGCTACATCACAGCTTTAGCAGAGTTCTGGACAACCTACATCCACTATGATCCCTGGAGAATAAATGGGAAGAAATTTCAGTCCAAAGACTGTCAAAGAGGATGGATCAGGAGGGTGACATACAGGGCCTGGGTGGGGAGGATTTTTTTTCTGCAGAATTGGGTTTTTTACTTTATTTTGACTGGGCCTATGATTTCATTGATGTAGAAATGTTTCAGTGAAGTGATTTCGTCTACCAAAGCAGATCAATACTTAATTTACAACTTATAGGAAATTGCCTAGGTGAAGCAGCTGGGTACCCAGTGGGTGGTGTGCTGAATTTGGAGTCAGGAAGACCTGAGTTCAAATCCTGTCTAAGACACTTGCTTGTGACGCCCGAACAAGCCACTTAACCTCCTAGTCTCAGTTTCCTCATCTGTAAAATTTGGGAGTTGGGCTTGATGTCCTTGAAGGTCCCTTCCAGCTCTAAATTTAGGATACCATGATGTGCCTAGCATCACACACCCAGTATGTCACAGAAGGAACTCAAACCCAGGTCTTCATTGAACCAAAGTATGCCATGCTACCTCTAAGAGAGAAGGAGAAAAGACAGCCAAAAGAAGACTCAAGGAAGGGAATAGTAAGAAAAAGTAGGATGAAGAGATAGAAGTGGCTTTAGACACCATTTAATCAGCCCTTCATATTACAGGAGATGCTGAGTCTGAAAGGGGTTCAGTCGTTCAGCGATTTACCGAAGATCACCCTGTTAGTTTAGTGAGGAGAAAACAAGTGGCTGGTTTGACCCTGAAACATGAAAGGAAGGACCTTTCTAGAAATTTTTAAACATTGGGGGGTGGATCTACTGCACCTAGACGGTCCCTGGTACCCAGCAAGGCTAGCTCAGCCTGTCTCTCACATTCATCTAGGCCCACCTGGGCTAGGATCTCCCAGACAAAGATGCTAGCCCAATAACATGGCTTTTGTTTTTTTAAGTATTTTTTTTTCTGGGCACAATCTGGCCTGAGGATAGGATCCCAGGAAATGTTCCTTTTTATTACAGCTAAACCAGCTCTTCAGAAACAGCAGCATCAAGACCTATTTCTGTGACTGTCAAGTGCAGACCTTCAGGTGAGGTTTCTTTCCAGGGACAGCCCCGTCTAGTACTCCATTTCTCCCTAGCTTCTCACCCCCACAATTCCAGGAAGCATCTCTTGGAGACCAGTTCCCAGAATAGACCGTGTTCAGGACAGAATATCCTTTCTCTAAGCCTTTCTCTGGCCTGCCTCAGGAACCTGGTGTTTCCCTCTTCTATTTTCCTTCCTTCCCTCCCTTCTTTCCTTCTAAAAGCTGCCTTAAGCCAGAACCCAAGGAAGAGTCCAGGACAGGGGTGGAGAAGCTTCGGCCTCGAGGCCACATGTGGCCTCCTAGGTCCTTGGGTGCAGCTTTTTGACTGGGTCCAAGTTTTACAGAACAAATCGTTTTATGAAGGGGATTTGTTCTGTGAAGTTTGGATTCAGTCAAAAGGCCATACTTGAGGACATAGAGGGCAGCATGTGGCCTCAGGTTCCCCACCCCTGCTCCAGGAGATACAGAAAACAGCAGACTTATGTTGCCAAACTTCCTGGGAGACTAATCCATCCATCAATCAATCAAGAAGCATTTATAAATCTCCTACTATGTCCCTGCAGTAGGACAGGTGCTGGGGAATATAAATATACAAATACACAGATGAAGCAGTCTCTGCCCTCAAGGAGGTTACACTCCTGAAGGAAGCTTATGGGCGGCACACTCTATGCATCAGACACAGAGCAGAAGATATAAAAATAAAGTTTCCAATCTAGATACATATATGAGTAGTCACAAAACACTTAAGAAATCAATCTAATTTATTTTGAGATGGTACTAGCAGCCATATGGCACCATCAGAAGAGGTCCCCAAGCAGAGAGTTCCTACCATGGCCAGAGACCTGCACCTTACTGCCCATTTCTGTTGAAGCCATTGCCCAGGGTCCTGTCCTCCCCACCTGCCTTCTTCCTCTCTCATTCACTAACATCACTCTCTCTTCTTTAGGCTGGTCTCTCCCAGTAGCCACACAGGGGTGGACTCATTGTGTGACTTCACATCAGCCTCTCGGGTGCAGAGCTTTGACAGGGCCACTGTGTATGAAGAGTTCCTCAGACTGACAAACAATGGCACCCAGCTACAGAACTTTGCTCTGGATCGGAACAGTGTTCTGGTGGATGGTGAGGGACAGAGTGGGAGGCTGGACCTCCAGCCAGGTCTCTCTGTCTTTTTAAGGGGGTCCCGGGGAATGAACGCTGATAGGCTGGGGAGAGATGAGGATTTCCTGGAATGCTAGACTTCTGACATCTCAAGCCCAAAAGACCCTACCTCAATATTCCCTGATGCCTATACTCTCTCTTCCCTCCCTGGCTTCACCCACCATTGCCATCCCTATCCCCTACAGTCCTGTCTCTCCATGATCCTCAAATCTTTTCCTCACTCCCTGATCCCTGTCCCTTATGATGTCTCCATGTCTTGTCCTCTCATGTAGTTCTTCCTCACCCAATCTGGCTCCCCAGATCAGGACCTATAGGTTTCTTACCTTTATTCCATATTTCTCTGTCCTCAGGGTATTCTACCAACAGAATAGATGGAACAACTAAGAAAAGTGGTGAGTGTGGCATCAGCCTTGCCCCATGGAAGTTCCCTTGGGGTGGGGGGAGGGGAGCTTAGCCTTCTTCTTGAAGAGCAGGAGAAGTGGGGGGAGGGCAGAAACTTAGTGTCTAGGATGACTTTTCTCTCACCCTAGCCAGCACTCAGTGCTCAGCATCCAAGCACTGTCTTGGACTGTGTTCAACAGACAAATGAACAGCAGTCATCCCTACCAATTGTCAGATCCCTAAGTGTATCTCCACTTCCCAAACACTCTGTAGTGGGGGGTGGGCACGGGGAGGGTGCTGTGCCGTGCACCATAAGCCATTCCCCTGTCACTGGGGACTACCCTCCCTTGTCCCAGGGTGTGACACTAGCATCCCTGAACCATCTTTTCTGCCTCCAATTGACCTTCCCTCAGTTTGCTCAACTCATTTTCTCCTATGCCCTGAACTTCTTTCTCCAAATTCACTCCCATAGTCTGTCCGCCCCTTCTCCCCTAGGTCACCTTCTTTTGAAGAGCAAAATTCTGGTGGTGTGGGAGGTGGAGGGTTGCTCTGCGTTGGGTCCTTCACCTTCCAGTGTCCATCCTCCTTACAGATTGCTCTTTGTCCACTCCCTTCCCACAGGGTGGGAATTCCCAAGGACACTCCCGGCTCTGTGCTGTCCCCTCATCCCCATGATGGCCCCTCACCATCACCTCTTTTTCCCCCAGACATGCCCTACTGGGTCATCATCCTAATCTGCCTGGCTGTGCTCCTGGTGCTCATGGTTAGCCTTATGTGCTGCTTTATGGTAAGAGAACTTGGGGAATCCCTGAGACCCAGGAATGGCTGTGCGTGTATGTGTACGTGAGAGCATTTGTGTGTGTGTGTGTGAGATACATACATACATTCATGTATATATATACATATATATGTTTATATACATATATATGTTTATATACATATATATGTATATATATATAGAGAGAGAGAGAGAGACAGAAAGAGAGAGAGAGAGAATCACTATGAGATGAAGTCTTTGTGGTGTCACAGAGGAAAGATCACCATATTTGGAGCCAGAGGACCTGGGTTAAGACCCTAATAATGCATGTGACCATCGACAAGCCACTTCTAGGGGTTCAGTTTCCTCGTCTGTGAAATGAAGAGATTGGATGAGATGGCCTCCAATATCCCTCCCAACTCTAAATTTGTGATCTCATAATCCAGTATGCTTGTCAGAGAGTGAGTGCATATATGTGAGAATGTAGGTGAGGATATGTCTGCATATATGCATCCCACTGTAGGAGAGGGGGAGGTCAGTGTGAATGACAGTGTAATTTCAGAAGTGTAAAGCACCAGACTGTGAGTCTATTCATATGTAAAGGAGGTTGTGTGTGCCTGAGAATTGGAGAGAGAAGAGATTTCTGTGTCAGAGAGAGAGAGAAAAAGAGTGAGAAAACTCACAGTGCCTGGCACCTAGTATGTTCTTAACCAACGCTTATTGAGGAGAATTGAAAATAGAGGGACAAAGCGGGAGAGACAAGAATCAGAGACAGACATAGACAGAGACCAAGATAGTTAGAAAGAGACAAAAATTGAAACAGAGATGGAGAAATCTAGAAAGATGAAAAGACAGGCAGAAACTGAGGCAGAAACAGAGCTAGAGAGAGACAGAGGCAGAAAGAATGAATTTACTTAAGACAAAGTTCCAGGTAGCTTTCCTTCAGACTCTCCCTATTACTTTCTCAATCAGTGGAGAGTTCTCTCAATGAGGCTCACAAGTACTCTACCTGACTGCCTTCTCTCTAAGCCTGCCCTTAGGGTTTGGGGTAAGGACTAGGCAGAAATGTACAAAGTTAGCAAGGAAGACCAGTTCCAATAACCTTAGCTCCCGACTATGCTCTTGGGATTCACCAGGGCTGCCTTCATGCCCTCTCTGGGGAACAAGACTGGGTCCACAACTATGCACAAGAGGCTCACAGAAAGGTCATACTCCTGTAACTCCTGACCATCCTCCATCCCTCAACCCTGTACAGGTCACCATGTGTCTTCGGAAGGAAGGAGATTATGAGGTCCAAAGGCGAACCATCAGCTCTTATCTCTCCCACCTAGACCTGAGAAAAATTCATTAACAATGGACTGTGATAATGTGGCAAAGTAAACCCAGAAACCGTCTTGGAGTGGACTGGGCTTCGGCTGGAATAAACACTGGGCCTCGCCCATTCTGGATTGGCCAGAACACCGACTCTGACTCTTTCTTACCATTTGCCCTGGTGTGGGTGATTCCTGAGGAGTGCCTATAGAAACTGAGGAGAGAGAGTCACTCCCTTAGGGTATAGGGTTGATTATACCTCTTCAAGGGTCATCACTCCTCACTGGCAGTGTGCTAGGCTCTCTTCTGTCCCATCCCATTGCCAAAGGCAAGGAAGCAAAGCTTGGAGGAAGAAGGAAAAGCCCAATGCCCACATTGGTCTTGCATATAATATCTAGGGCTAATTGACTAGATAAGCACCATTTTTTCACCCCAAAAGGCCAATTGGCTAACAATTATGTACCACTGGAGTAGCCAGAGGACATTGGATACATCAGTGCCAGGACCCTTCCAATCTGTGATACTCTAACCCTTGGATTCATGTCAAATATCCATGGTCTCCCTTTCCCACTATGATCTGCCATTGGGATATGAGCATCCACCTTTCCCTATCTGCTAAGGCCTCTGCCTTGCCCCCCAGCTTTACATCGCCCTTGCTCAAACTCTTAGCCTCCTTTCCTCAGCAGCCTGTCACCTTGACCTTTCCCTCCATCCTCCTATTAAGATTCACCCACTGCTTTCTATATTAACCTGCTCTTTACTGTGACCAGCTCATCAGGCTCCCACTGTGACCTCCAAAACAACTTTCAACCACCCTCACACTGTGACCTGTCCACCAGACCATTCTGTGACCTTCTATGGCTATGACCTTCTATGGCCTTCCCCCTTCTGTGACCAGCCTCTTCCTCTGACCTTCCCCTAAGCCTCACATTACCCTTTACCCAGGGCTATGTCAGGCTCTGACCTCCCAACTTCAACCATGTTACTCTTTCCATTAGTTCTAGTTTTCTCCTTTACTGAAGCTGCCACCTTAGACAAGTTGCCTTCATTCTTTTGGCCAGAAAAATGAGGTATTTGGGCTCTGCAACCCAAAGAAGGAAGATCTCTATTAGCCCTGGCATTTTATGAGCCTGGGGGGAGATTCCTCACCACCTCTCTTCCTTGAATTCTCTTCCACATCTGAGTTATCTGCTCCCCCATTGGGGTGTGGGGTGTGCTCAGAGAAGACTAGTACCTCCAGTGTGATGGCTGCCAAGCCCTTTTCAGGGATGCTTTTCCACCTTTTGTGTCCACCCGTTCCACCCAACTCTCTTCTGTGGCTCCAAGAAACTGTAGAATGTGCAGTGGCCACATCCCAGCAAACCATTTCAGCAGAAAGGCTAAACCAGGTTGAAGGTAACCAAGGGGTTTCAAACCCACTGGTGAGTTAGGGGGGTGTCTACCCCAGGCATGTGTAATATCAATTGAGTTGGGCCTTTTTACTGTTTTAAAATGATTAATTAAGTGTCTTCGATTGAGTCTTACTAGGTGCTATGCTCCAGGCTCAAACCCCTATTAGGTGCTAAACCTATGTGGGTGTGAATTGGTAACTAAAGTGGCGCTCCAGGTGGGGCCAGTGAAGGGAGGTGCTAACATCAGAGCCAATAGAAGGAGACTAAGTTCTCGTTGCTCAGACAACATTTGATAATGTCTGAAACTGCATAAAAAGAGAAGACAGAGCTATTTGCTTAGAGCTCTCACTCATGGTGGTGCCCTGATGTGGAGACTCTGGACAGCTGTAGCTAAGAGCCCTCCAGCTCGTAAACTGGATGTTGGGACTTTGTTAAACTCTGGTAACTGTGAATTGGACTAAGTGAATGGTATTTGTATGCTGGATTAAAGTAAGCTTGTTAATCCCTTAATGTTGCTTTCCTTAGTAAGGCAAATCAAAAGAACCTGGGCTTGCAGCAGTTCCGTGAGCTAGTTGTTGTTGGTTTTACACCCCCACAGCAGCTGCTAGCCATATTGTTGAAACAAATGGTATAGTCGTCAGGATCTGCATTTTAAAAGGAAAGCCCAGGTTCTTTTTATCTGCTTCAGTAAGGAAAGCGACTTTAAGGGGTTAACGATCTTTTTTTTCTCTTTGTCTATCCTATTCTTTTTAAAATTTAATTTATTTAATATTTTTAGTTTTTAGCATTGATTTTCACAATAATTTGAATTACAAATTTTCTTCCCATTTCTACCCTCGCCCCCCACTCCAGGATGGCATATATTCTGGTTGCCCTATTCTCCAGTAGGTCCTCCCTTTTGTTACCCCACTCCCCCCATCCCCTTTTCCCTTACTTTCTTGTAGGACAAGATAGCTTTCTATGCCCCATTGCCTGTATATCTTATTTTGTTGTTGCATGCAAAAACTTTTTTTTGAACATCTGTTTTTAAAACTTTGAGTTCCAAATTCTCTCCCCTCTTCCCTGCCCACCCACCCTCCCTAAGAAGGCAAACAATTCAACATAGGCCACATGCATATCATTATGTAAAACCCTTCCACAATACTCATGCTGCGAAAGACTAACTGTATTTTGCTCCTTCTTGTCCTATCCCCCTTCATTCAATTTTCTCCCTTGACCCTGTCACTTTTCAAAAGTGTTTGTTTTCTGATTACCTCCTCCCCCTATCTGCCCTCCCTTCTATCAAGGGGTTAACAATCTTACTTTAATCCAGTATACAAATACCATTCACTTAGTTCAGGGGAAAATGCCAGCACCCTGAACTTCAGAGCAAATACAAACAAATTACAAACATCAACAGACAGACCTTGTCTGATTCAAATCCCAATACATAGTTACCAGAGTTTAACTAAGTCTGAATATCCAGGCAAGCTGGAGGACTCTTAACTAGCTGCCCGGAGTCTCTACATCAGCACACCACCAGCGTGTAAAGACTTCTCCTGGCAGAATGGGGGATGAGAAAAATTTATTCTAAAGGGCCATGAAGGAGGTTGAAGCAGGTGCTGTGGAGCACTTAGAGCTTGGTTAGATGTTAAAGAAGCCAAGGTCATCCACTGCATCTTGAGCCATCGCCAGTCTTCCTGATTCTGTCCTGCCACTGGACTGTGATGCCTCTGGAGTAGAGTAAGGCCAACAACTTCGTGCAACTCTGCCTCACTTAAATCCAATTTGTGCAAGAATAAAAAAACATCACCCCTACCATTTTACCATTATACCTATCTCAAAGTCCTGTGGTAATAAGCAAGTGATGAAGCAGCAGGTGCAGATACACTGGGAGTTGTAGTCACAATTCTACACACAGGCAGCCCAGGTCATAGGGTCATTTCTCAATGGAAGCAGCAGTGGGATTTGGCAGCCCCCGGGTGTCTAAACAGCCTTTTAAGAATCGCAGTGTTAACCTTCTGGTGTGAGGAAGGGGCTAGAAAAAGTGCCCTAAAATTGTCTGTTTATGCAACCCTGGCCTGATTACTGCAGCAGGTGGGGAAACCCACTTTGTGGTAGAAACACAAAAAACGTACAAAAATTTCTGCAATGACTATTCCACTAACTATCGGCACATGGAATGTGCACACACTTATAGACAACACAAAATTCAATAGATGTGAAAGAAGGACAGCTCTTGTTGCAAGTGAACTTGGCAGATATTGCATCCAAATAGCAGCCCTGAGTGAAACAAGGCTGGCAAATGAAGGCCACCTTACTGAAGTCAGAGCTGGATACACATTTTTCTGGAGTGGTCACAGTGAAGGGGAGCACTGTGAAGCTGGCCTAGGTTTTGCAATCAAAACTAATCTAGTTAATGAGCTTGTATGCCTGCCAAAAGGAGTGAACAACAGACTCATGACAATGCAATTGCCACTTTCAGGAAAATGTTACACCACCATCATCAGTGCCTATGCTCCCACCATGATGAGGTCAAAGAAAAATTTTATGAAGACTTGGAGACCCTTATCATGAATGTGCCAAAAGAAGACAAGCTTATAATTCTGGGTGACTTTAATGCTAGAATAGGCTCAGACTACCAGAGTTGGCAGGGAGCCCTAGGAGGAATGGAATTGAAAACAGCAACAGCAATGGTCACTTACTGCTGAAGACTTGTGCAGCTCATGACCTGCTCATCACCAACACTGACTTCCATTTATCTAAACATAATAAAACTCCATGGATGCATTCTAGCAGAAAACATGTCATTTAATAGACTGTGCGATTGTAAGGAGAAGAGACAGAATGTGAGAGTGACGAAGGCAATGTGTGGTGTAGAGTGCTGGACTGATCACAGACTTGTCCTTTCCATGCTAAATATTCACATTCAACAAAAACAGCATCTCCAAGCAAAATGACCAGCAGAAGAATTAATGTCAACTAACTAGAGCTCTTCTCTGAGAGGGAACAGTTTGTTGCTAACTTGGAGGGAAAGTTGAGCCAAAACACAGTTAGCAACAGTAGAGCAGAAAAGGAGTGGGCAGCTTTCAGAGATTTGTTGTATAGCACTGCATTTGCTCATCTGGGCCAGAATACTCACAAACACCAAGACTACTTTGATGAAAATGATGGGGAAATTTGGAAGCTGCTAAAGGAAAAATGAGAACTCCACAGAGCTTACCAGCAGGACAGTTCATCCATCCCTAAGCAGCAAGCACTTAAGAGGGATGGAGACAAGATAGCGCTGTAAAAGGAAGGAACTACTGGAGCTCTCTCACAAATTCTGTCAGATACATCTAAAATGGTGAATCTGAGCAGATTTGAAAGTGCTACATGCCACTAGTAGACTGTGAGGGGCAGGAGCACCAGGCACGCAGAATGGCACCAGACCACACCAACTGGGAACAGCAGAAGAACAGCTGTTCTGGGAGAGCTCTGGGCAAGTGGAAGGCGGGAACAAGAGAAGGCCCAGGGCAGAAGTATCAGCTATGGCAGTGATCGATCCCCAGACCTCTCAGCCCAGGACAGGAGTCTGTTGGAACTACGGGAGACACTAGCGCAGAGCCTGTGGCCATGGGAGCAGCTACCCTTGAGGCCTCCAGCTCACACACAGTCTAAAGGTTTGAAACCTGCCTTTTTGAACTTACAGGAGCCATTATGGCCAGGTAAATCATCTCTCCCTCCCTCACCCAGAGAATGCTACCTCGGGAGAAACAGAGGAGCCAGAAGTAGGGCTTCAGTAGCCATATAGTGAGAGAAATAAAGGAGAGGGCCCTTCTTGTGGTGGTGGAAGGAGACTAGTACAGGAAGAGAAGTGTCCCACCAGGCCTCACCTCAGTAGAACAATGAGAGTAACTGACCCCCAGGGGGGTGGAGCTAACAAACGTCAACACCAGGACCCCAGACATGGCTTTGCACAGCCAGGGGAAGTGGCAGACACCAGCATAGACAATAGCTGAGACCGCCCATGCTGCAGAGCAGTCCTGCAGAAGAGAAGACTCCCAGAAGCCAGACCACCCCTCTTCCACACCTCAGGAAACCAGAGCCTATAGCAGTCCCACAGATCGCAACACAAGAAACTTGGGACAGAGCCCCTTGAGGCCCAGAAGCAGAGATCCACTTTAGAAGCCAGGAGAGAAAAAAGACCATGAAAAAGCACACTAGAAGGCCAAAGACCATTGAATCCTATTATGGAGACAGGGAAGATCAAAATACCAATTCAGAAGAGGATAGCATGGACACTGTACCCACATCTGAAACCTCAAAAAGGAAAGTGAACTTGTCTCCAGACCAAAAAGCATTCCTGGAAGAACTCAAGGATGACTTTAAAAACCAGATTAGCGAGGTAAAGGAAAAAATGGAAGAAAGTGAAAAAATCACTGATGAAAACAAATCTTCAAAAAGTAAAATCAGTGAGATGGTTAAGGAGAATTGGAATATAAATGGTTAAAATGTCTCACTGAAAAGTAAAATCAACCAAAAGGAAAAGGAGATAGAGAAGCTAAAGGAAGAAAACAAAACATTAAAAATTAGAATTGGGCAAGTAGAAGCTAATGACTCTATAAGACATCAAGAATCAGTCAAACAAAATCTAAAATGAAAAAATAGAAGGAAACGTGAAATATCTGATTGGAAAAAAAACTGACCTGGAAAATAGATCCCAGAGAGACAATCTAAGAATTATTGGCCTACCGGAAAGCCACGATGAAAAAAATGAGCCCGGACAGTATCTTCCAAGAAATCACCAAGCATAACTGCTCTGAGGTCTTAGAACCAGAGGGTAAAATTGTCATCAAAAGAATCCACCAATCACCCACTGAAAGAGATCCCAAATTGGAAACTCCAAGAAATATTATAGCCAAATTCCAGAACTACCAAGTCAAGGAGAAAATACTGCAAGCAGCTAGAAAGAAACAATTCAAGTGTCATGGAACTACAGTCAGAATCACGAAGGATCTTTCAGCTTCTACATTAAATGACAGGAGAAATTGGAATATGATATTCCTAAAGGCAAAAGAGCTTGGACTACAATCAAGGATCAACAACCCAGCAAAACTGAGCATAATTTTCCAGGAAAGGAGATGGACATGCAATGAAATAAGGGAATTCCAGACTTTCCTAATGAAAAGGTCTGAGCTTAATGGAAAATTTGATATTCAAATAGAAAAGCCAAGAGAGACATAAAAAGGTAACCAGGTGTGGGGGTGGGGGGAGAACCATTGTTAATAAGGCAAATTATTTACACCCTTATATAGGATAATTTTTTTATATATGTTTTATATATGTCAGTCTTGAGAATAGTACAATTACTATGACAATTGAAAGAGATATACACAGACCATGGGTGTCAGGATAAAATAACTGATGTAATGATAAAAATATAATCGAGATACAAAGGGATGGTTCTGGGAGAATAGGTAAGGAGGTAGTAGAAAAGGGTAAATCATATCACATGAAGGGACACAAAAACATGTTATAGTAGAGGGAAAGAGGGGAGGGAGGAGAGCAGTATTTGAGCTTTACTCTCATAGGATTTGGTTCGAGAAGGGAATAATATACTCTGATAAGCATAGAAATCGAACTTGTCCTACAGGAAGTAGGAGGGGAAAGGGGAAAGAAAAGGGAGGGGAGTGGTCAGAAGGGAGGGAAGAAGTAGCAAGGAGAAAAAGTTAAGATAAGAGAGGTGAATCAAGAGGGAGGGTAAACTGAGGAAGGTGGCAGTCAAAAACAAGACTGTTGAGGAGTGGAAGGGAGAAGGGAGAAATAAAAGCATAAACAGGGGAGAAATAGGATGGAGAAAAAGACACAGATAGTAATCATAACTGTGAATGTGAATGGGATGAACATTCCCATATAAGTGAATATCAGAATGGATTAAAAACCATAATCCTACAATATGCTGTTTACAAGAAACACATTTGAAACAGGGGGATACACACACGGTAAAGGTAAAAGGCTGGAGTGTAGAATATGTTGTGCTTCAGCTAATGTAAAAAAAAAGCAGGGTTAGCAATCCTAATCTCAGACAAAGCAAAAGCAAAGATAGATCTAATTAAAAGAGATAGGGAAGGACACTACATCCTGCTAAAAGTCACCATAAA
>CM053622.1:44055480-44069455 GCA_028646595.1 Phalanger gymnotis | reverse complement strand
GCAAAACTATATTAGTGGGGGACCTCAATCTCCCCCTCTCTGAACTTGATAAATCTAACCTCAAAATAAACAAGAAAGAAGTTAAGGAAGTGAATAGAATTTTAGAAAAGGCAGATATGATAGACCTCTGGAGAAAACTGAATGGGGATAAAAAGGAATATACTTTTTTCTCAGTGGTACATGGCACGTACTCAAAAATTGACCATGTACTGGGCCATAAAAACCTCACAATCCAGTGCAGAATGGCAGAAGTAGTCAAAGCATACTTTTCAGATCATGATGCAATAAAAATTATTTGTAATAAAGAACCATGGAAAAATAAACTAAAAATTAATTGGAAACTAAATAATCTAATTCTAAAGAATGAGTGGGCCAAAGAACAAATCATAGAAACAATTAATAACTTCATTCAAGAGAATGACAATAATGAGACAACATATCAAAACTTATGAGATACAGCAAAAAGCAGTTCTTAGGGGAAGTTTTATACCTCTAATTGCTTACATGAATAAAATAGAGAAAAAAGAGATTAATGAACTGGGCACACAACTGAAAAAGCTGGAAAAAGAACAAATTGAAAATCCCCAATTAAATACCAAATTAGAAATACTGAAAATCAAAGGAGAGATTAATAAAATCAAAATCAAGAAAACCTTTGAATTAATAAATAAAACTAAGAGCTTGTTTTATGAAAAAACCAATAAAATTGATAAAACTTTAGTCAATTTGTTTAAAAAAAAAGAAAGAAGGAAACCAAATTACCAGTATCAAAAATGAAAAGGGCGAATTCACCTCCAATGAAGACGAAATTAAAACAATAATTAGGAACTATTTTGCCCATAAATTTGACAACCTTAGGGAAATGGATGAATATTTACAAAACTATAAATTGCCCAGGTTAACAAAAGAGGAAGTAAAATACCTAAATAATCCCACCTCAGAAAAAGATATTGAGCAAGCCATCAATGAACTCCCTAGGAAAAAATCTCCTGGGCCATATGGTTTTACATGTGAATTGTATCAAACATTTAAAGAACGATTAAATCCTATACTTTATAGACTATTTGGGAAAATAGTTGAAGAAGGAGTCCTACCAAATTCTTTTGATGACACAAATATGGTACAGATACCCAAACCAGGAAAAGTCAAAAGAGAGAAAGGAAATGATAGACCAATTTCCCTAATGAATATTGATGCAAAAATTTTAAATAAAACATTAGCAAAAAGATTGCAGCAACTTATCACCAGAATAATACACTATGACCAGGTAGGATTTATTCCAGGAATGCAAGGCTGGTTCAATATTAGGAAAACTATCAGCATAGTTGATCACATCAACAACAAAACTAGCAGAAATCATATGATCATCTCTATAGATGTAGAAAACGCCTTTGACAAAATACAACACCCATTCCTATTAGAACACTAGAAAGCATAGGAATAAATGGAGCCTTCCCTAAAATTACAAATAGCATCTACCTAAAACCATCAGTAAGCATTATTTGTAATGGAGATAAGCTAGATGCCTTCTCAATAAGATCAGGGATGAAACAAAGATATCCATTATCACCCCTACTATTCAATTTGGTACTAGAAATGCTAGCTGTAGCAATAAGAGAAGAAAAAGAAATTGAAGGAATTGGAATAAGCAAAGAAGAAACTAAATTATCACTTTTTGGAGACGATATAATGATTTACTTAGAGAATCCTAGAGAATCAAGTACAAAACTACTTGAAATAATAAACAACTTTAGCTAAGTTGCAGTATATAAAATAAACCCACATAAATCCTTGGCATTCCTAAACATTACTAACAAAGCTCAACAGCAAGAGATAGAGAAATTCCCTTTAAAGTTACTGTAAACACTATAAAATGTTTGGGAGTCTACCTGACAAGAGAAACCCAGGGCCTATATGAACATGATTATGAAATACTTTTAACAGAAATAGTCAGATCTAAATAAATAGAAAAACATCGGTTGCTCATGGTTAGGCCGAGATAATATAAGGAAAATGACCATTTTGCCTATATTAATTTACTTATTCAGTGCCATACCAACCAAACTACCAAAAATTATTTTACATAGTTGGATAAAATAATAGTAAAATTCATCCGGAGGAACAAGAAGTCCAGAATATCTAGGGAATTAATGAAAAGAAATGCTAGGGAAGGTGGCCTAGCCTCATCAGATATTAAACGGTACTGTAAAGCAGCAGTTATCAAAACTATTTGGTACTGGCTAAGAAACAGAGTGGTGGATCAGTGGAATAGGTTAGATATACAAGACGCAGTAGTCAAAGGCTATAGCAATCTACTCTTTGATAACCCCAAAGAATCCAGCTTCTGGGCTAAGAACTTGCTATTTCAGAAAACTGCTGGGGAAATTGGAAAATGGTAGGACAAAAACTGAGCATAGACCAATATCTTACACTGTATACCAAAATAAAGTCAAAATGGGCTCATGATTTAGGAATAAAAGCTGACACTATAAGCGATTTGGGAGAGGAAGGAAAGGATTACAAAATGCAAAATGGATAATTTTGATTATGTTAAATTGAAAAGTTTTTGTATAAAAAAACCAATGCAACAAAGATTAGGAGGGAAGCAGAAAATTGAGAGAAAATCTTTACAACTATTGTCTCTGATAAAGGCCTCATCTCTAAAGTATATAGGGAACTGAGCAAAATTTATAGGAATACAAGTCATTTCCCAATTGAGAAATGGTTGAAGGATATAAACAGGCAGTTTTCAGAGGAAGAAACTAAAGATATCTATAGGCATATGAAAAAAATGCTCTAAATCACTACTGATTAGAGAAATGCAAATCAAAACAACTCTGAAGTACCACATCTCTCCTGTCAGATTGGCTAACATAACCAAACAGGAAAATGATAAATGCTGGTCAGGATGTGGGAAAATTGGAACATCGTTACATTGTTGGTGGAGTTGTGAACTGATCCAGCCATTCTGGAGAGCAATTTGGAACTATGCCCAAAGGACTATAAAAATGTGCATACCCAGCAATATCACTTCTAGGGCTGTATCCTAAAGAGATCACACAAGGGGAAAGGGAACCATATGTACAAAAATATTTATAGCAACTCTTTTTGTGGTAGCAAAGAAGTGGAAATCAAGGGGATGCCCATCAATTGAGGAATGGCTGAACAAGTTGTGGTATATGAATGTAATGGAATACTATTGTGCTATAAGAAATGGGGAAGCAACAGACTTCGTAATAACCTGGAAAAACCTACATGATATAATGCTGAGTGAGCGGAGTAGAACCAGGAGAATATTGCATACAACCACAGATATGTTGATTCTGTGGTGACTAATCTTGATAGACTTGGCTCTTCTCAGCAATACAAGGTTCAAAGACAACTGCAAAGGAATCACGATGGAAAGAATTCTCTGCATCCAGAGAAAGAACTATGGAGTCTGAATGCAGATTGAGGCAAACTATTTGCTCCCCTTTCTCTCTCTCTCTCTCTCTCTCTCCCTCTCTCCCTCTCTCTCTCTCTCTCTTTTTGGTTTTGTTTCTTTTTTCTCATGATTCATTCGATTGGTCATAATTCTTCTTCACAACTTGACTATTGTGTAAATAAGTTTACTGCAACGTTCTACGTAGAAGCTATATCAGAGTCCATGTCTTGGGGGGCGGAGAAGGAAACCTGGAACTCAAAATCATGCCTAACTGAATGTTGTAAACTAAAAATAAAAAAATCTTAATCTAAAAAAAGAGAAAGCTTTTAATTCTATCAAAAGTAAAGCACAAGCAAAGCTTAGAGAGATGTAGGATTCTTGGCTCAGTAAGAAGGCAGATGAAATTCAGTTTTAGTAACAATCCAAAACGCTTTTATGATGCCCTGAAGGCTATTTATGGGCCAAAGACCTATGGTGCATCTCAACCACTCAGTGCTGACAGAGTCACATTAATTAGTGATAAGTATATGATTGTAGAGAGATGGGCTGAACACTTTCATAATGTTCTTAACAGACTCTCATCAATCAATGTTGAGGCCATTGGCCATTTACCTCAGGTTGAACACAATCTCTCCCTAGCTGAAGCTCCAACTGAAGAAGTTTTGAATGCCATTAGGCTCCTTTCATGTGGCAAAGTACCTGGTGCTGATTCTATTCCAGCTGAGATTTACAAGGTAGGAGGTGCATTGCTCATACAAAAGCTCACTGAAATTTTCCAGCTTATATGACAAGAGGAGGTTATCCCCCAGGAGTTCGATGATGCCTGCATTGTCCGTCTCTATAATGGTAAAGGAAATAGATTGTCCTGTGGCAATCACAGGAGGCTGTCTCTTAGTCATTGCTGGCTTGCCAGCAGACTCTTGCCAGAGTCTTCCTTAATAGGCTAATCCTTCACCTGGAAGATGGCCATCTACGTGAGAGTCGATGTGGCTTCAGAAAGAGCCAAGGAACAGTCGATACGGTGTTTGCTGCCCAACAACTCCAGGAAAAATGCCAGGAGCAGAATAGAAGTGTATACACAACATTTGTAGATCTGACCAAGGCCTTTGATACTGTTACTTGTGAGGGCTTATGGAAAATTATGTCAAAATTTGCCCAGAGAAGTTCATCAGCATTGTACATCAATTTCATGATGGTGTACTTGCCTGAGTTCTAGATAATGGACAATGCTCTCATGTCTTCCCAGTCACCAATGGAGTGAAACAAAACTGCGTGCTTGCTGTCATGCTTCTTAGCATTATATTTTCAGACATGTGGTCAAATGCTTTCAGTGAGGATGAACATACCATCAAGGTCAGTTACTGCACTGATGGCAAATTCTTCAACTTGAAAAGGTTACAAGGCAAGACCAAAGTGGAGAGAGAGGGGCAGCTAGGTGGTACAGTGAATAGAGCACCAGCACTGGAGTCAGGAGGACCTGAGTTGAAATCTGGCCTCAAACACTCGACACACTTACTAGCTGTGTGACCTTGGGCAAGTCACTTAACCTCAATTGCCCTGCCTTCCCCCTCAAAAAAAAAAAACAAAGTGGAGGGAGAGTTGGTGCATGATTTTCCATTTGCAGATGATTGTGCACTCAACGCAGCCTCTGAAGCTGAGATGCAACAAAGTATTGACCACTTCTCTGCTGCTTGTGCTAATTTTGGCCTAACAATACTAAGGAAACACAGGTGCTCCATCAGCCAGCACCACACCATCCACATGTGGAAGCATTGGCTACAGCAAATGGAGAAGTTTTGAATGCTGTGGATAAGTTCACTTACCTTGTTAGTGTACTTTCCAGGGATGCACACATTCAAAATGAGGTTCACACAAGCATTACCAGAGCTACCTCAGTGTTCGGGAGGCTCTGAAGGAAAGTATGGGAGAGAAAAGGCATTATACTGACTACCAAACTAAAGGTATACAGTGCTGTGGTGCTCATCTCATTCTTGTATGCCTGTGAAACCTGCACAATCTACCAGCACCATGCCAGGAAAATGAATTGATTCCATTTGAATTTTCTTAGGAAGATTCTGAAGATCACCTGGCAGGGTAAGGTACCAGACACTGAGGTCCTTACTTGAACTAAACTGCCAAACATTCAAACTCTGCTTCAGAGAGTGCAACTCCAATGAGCTGACCACGTTGTTAGAATGCAAAATGTATGCTTGCCAAAAAGACTTTTATGGAGAACTCAAACAGGGGAAACATTCACATGATGGTCAGGAGAAGTGATACAAGGACACTCTGAAGACCTTTCAAGAACTCTGTAATTGCTTGTGTGACATGGAGGACACTGGCACAGGACAACTCAGCATGGTGTGCCCACATCAGAGAAGGTGCTGTGTTCTATGAGCAAAGCAGAATTAAAACAACCCAAAGGAAAGGAAGGATGCGGAAATTTCGAGTATCCACCCCAAATGTTCACACAAACTATTTGTGCCCAAACTGTGATAGAGTATTCCAAACTCTTATTGGTCCGATCAGACACACTCAGACACAGTGAAACTGGACTCTAGCATAGTGATGTCATTTTGGTCCTCTTCGAGAATGAAAGACAACCAACCAACTAACCAACCAACCTGCTCCCTCAGAGCAACATCATTGCCTTTCTAAGACTGCAACTCTGATTGTTCTGATTGCAGAGTTTCCTTTGTCATTTTTGACCCTGGTGATCCCAGTCTGTTCAATGGGGGGAGGGAACTTAGAGGTCATCTCTACTTTTATTTTACAGCAGAGAAAACTGAGACTCAGTTGCTCATGATCATATGAGTAGTAACTGTTCTAAGATTTGCTAGCTGTGTGAACCTGAGTAAGTCACTTAATCCTCTTTGCCTCAGTTTCCTCATCTGTCAAATGAGGTGGAAAAGCAAATAGCAAACCACTCCAGTATTTTTGCCAAGAAAACCCCAGATGGGGTCATGAAGAGTTTGACATGACTGAAATGAATGAACAGCCTATTACTCCGAAAGCTAGTGTTCTTCCCAATATAATGCCCTCCAATTTAATTTCAGTGTAGGAATCCCCTCTTTACACTACCTCCTTGACAGGGCCTCACAAAGATTTGATTCATTAGGAACTCTCCAGGGTGTTAGGTAGAACTAGAAGAACTAGATTGACCAAGGCTTCCCCAAGCCTGGAAGAGAAGAGGAGGAAAAGGGCCCAGGAAGACAGCCCCTCCTTACATCCAGCGCCATAAGGAGGGCAGTGCTATGGAGAGAGGACAAAATTAATTCTCACTTTGATCCTCCATCTAAAGGCTGGGGAGAGTAGAGGCCTGCTTCCCAGTGTCTAGGTTCTGGGGTAGGGACCACACAGAGACAGGGGTCCTGCTGGACAGACATTGCCCATTCAGATATGGCTCCTTCCTGCTCACAGACCTCAGGATAAAGAACAACAAATTCAACCGTATGAGCAGAAGTAGTTAGAGCCCATGTCAAGTCAGATGGTAAGCAGCAACATGATCTTTCAATCAAGGACTGACATGGAAAGAATTGGTACCCTTAGATTCCATAGTTTCATAGGTAGAAAGCTGGCTTCAGACCAAGTACTGCTGCATCTAAAGCCTGCCTTCCAATCCTCCTTGCTCTTCCGCTCACCAGAGCCACATGTTCTCCCTCCTTGCCAGATGTAGAAAGAGGGAATAACTCTCAGTACTGTCCTGAAGGGTTGGTTCTACCTCATCCCACCCCACAGCTCACCCTTTCTGGATTTTGGTGTCAACTGGGCAGGACATTCAAATTCACTTCAATTATCCCACATGGAGAGAGGGCACCTACTTCCAAAGGAGGCTGCCAACAGTCTTAGGAGGGCCCCTGAGATGCTTGCAAAGCCCAGGACCCAGGGCTCACCAATAGACAAAGTCTGTCTTCATACAGGGAAAAAGTGGATATTTAAAATATTCACCCAAGGAGAACCCAAGGAACTACTATGGAGCAGGTATCATAACAGGCACTGGAAACACAAAGGTGAAAATGACAGTGCTTGCCCTCGATGAGGTTATGTTCTAACCAAAGCCACAACGCTGCTGATCTCTTAAGAAATCGCTTTTATCCTAGAGAAAGGAAACTCCCAGGTGGACTGAATGCCCATCCAGCTAGGAAAGTGAAAAAGGTTTCTATTTACCTGCCATGCTGATGGTGGGCATGGACAGCAGAGGACTGCTCTCTGATCCAGGAGTGCCTTCAGGAGATGCTGAAGGAGGAAAACTCCTGGTAGATGCCAGATTCTCAATGATTCCTAAATGAAAAGAGAGGGGAGGCCCACAGAGAAGGCCTGGAAGAGGTCATGTGGAGAGTTAGGCTAGGGTTCTCTGTGGCAGAGAGGGTGCTAAGAGATGAAAGGCCCTCCAACAGTCCTGTGGTCACAAGGAATGCTGACTTGGCCTCTGCAATTGTGGGAAGAAGCAGTGGAGATGAGGTGTCAGTCATTGTGAGAAGATTGGTAACTGAGAGACCTACCGTCCCAGAAGGTTAACTTGATGGAGATTCTGTGTCAGACATTGTTGGAAGGTTTGTAAGGGAGGAACCTGGTGTCCCAGGAACTGGAGCTAAACCTGAGTCAGTATTGGCTTCTATACCTGTTGGTAAAGGAGTCTTTGGGGATGCAGAGCTTGTGTGCAGAGCTGGGTGGTTCAGTTGACCTCCTTTCCATGTTGTCTCTGACACCTCTGTCTGTAATGCCCACAGGTGCGCTGGTCATGGGGAGAACAGAGCTGATCCCTAAATCTGTCAGTTGTACACCTCTGGTCCCCAACAAAGTTGAGTTAAAAGACATAGCAGATGAGTCTAGTACTCCAGTATCAGTTACTAAGGATTTGGAAAGTTCAGGAAAGAATATGGTCATTGGTCTCTGCTCCTAAACTTGGGTGTTCAGGATGCTGAGCAGAGACAGGAGAGGGAGGGAAGATGTCTATGACTTTGCAGCTGGGAGTCAGACTTCTATCGTCAATCCCTGGGACAGCTGCACTCATGTCAGCTATGAGGCTACTTCCTCAAGAGATTTCATGATTGTTTGGAGTGAGAGTGTACTGCCAATTAAGACCAGGGCTTAGCAGATTCACAGCTTCAGCTGTTGTACAGAACTGTGGGACAATTGCTTTTTCTTCAGTGCCAGACACAGAGACACTATTAGGGGCGGCTTCAGCTACCATGTTGGCTCCATGTGGGAGGAAGATGTCTCTGCTCTAAGACTGGTCCCTGTAACGTCTGTGCTGTGGGCCAGGGCACTATCCACATGTGAGCCAGTGCTGGGCCCTCCAGTTGGACTTGTGACTTAGCCAACTGTGGTCTCTGCAGAGTAGGCGTATGCATGTGAGTCTGGTCTGTGAGACGGCTGACCTTGATTCACCCAGGAAGATGGTAGTGGACACATGTGAACTGGTCTTTGTGCTGGTAGTGGAGAGGAAGCCTTTAAAAGAACTAGCCCACTCCTCAGGATTTGGAGTGTCCATAGAGGACAGAGACAGCATCTGTCCTCTGCTCCCCAGTAAAGGCAAGAGGAATCATGATGCCCAGGGAGGCAGAGCAAGCTAGGAGAGTGGTGGAATAGCCCAGCTCCTGTATTATACTGGGAGAGCCAAAGGAGGTCATTTCCTGGGATCAAGGAGTCTCCAGTAGTCTCATGTTGCTGGTGTGCTCTCCTGGAGTGATGGGGTGGGGATGGGGGCAATGTCTATGGCCTTAGGGCTGGAGCTGGATCCTGTTGTGTGACCTATTGTCATATGGCCATTACAAGACCATGGATAGGGTAGCTGTACTTGTACCTCCTCCCAGAATGTTTTAGGAATTATTCAGGGAAGTACAGGGCAAAGACACTGAACCGGGATCTGGCCCTATGTCAGCCTCTGGGATTGTCTGTGTTGGGTTTGAAATAGGATGCACCTCTGACTTTGCTAGTGAAGACTGGGTCAGATATAGATGGAAAGTTGCTGTAAAGGTACCTATATGGATGAAACCAACTGGAGGTGTGTGTGTGGTTGCCATGCATTGACCGGGCCCTATTGTGGTGGCTGCTCTTAGTGTGACCACAGGTAAATGAAGGAAGTTGTCCCCTGAGGGCTGGTCTCTAAGGGTGTCCTAGAGCCTGGAACGGTCATGAGCTCAGCTAGGGACATAGTTAGGAGGGGGCCAATGCCCAGAATCACTGGTGTAGAAGAAGTGTCAGGGAGATTTGGGACTCTTGAAAGAAAGGAGATGGTTCTTGTGGGTATCTCTGGACTGTGTCTGCAGGAGCCACAGTGAGGTTGGGAGACTGAGCAGAAGCTGAGCTTGGAGCTGTTGCCATGGAAACACTATTAGTGACCTTTCATAAGATCATAGCTAAAGTGCCCTGTGGGGGACGCTATGAGCAGAAGTGGCATTTAGGGGTACACAGGACACTATCGTGAGTTCTCCTTCAGAACATCTCAAAGAACTGAGATCCAATGTTAATTCCCCTGGCCATCCCATGGCGATGCCTTGCTAAGTTACCACCTTGCAACCTCAGACAGAGGACTTGGAATCCCAGGGAATTAAACAATGTCTTTGGATCAGTAAGAACAGAAGGACCTAGAGCCCATTTTTCCCACCAGAGAGATTTTCTTCACAAAATCTCAGTATTAGAAAAGCTCTCAGAATGCATCTAGCCCTCTTTTATGAAACATCCTACTTTATTTTTTAAAATTTTATTAAGATTTCTTAATTTTAATTTATAGCACTCAGTTCTACATGTTTTTGAGTTCCTGATTTTCTTCCTCCCTTTCCCCCCACTACCCAACATGGCATGGAATCTGATATATCTTCTACATATACCTTTGCATTAAGCTTATTTACACAATGGTCAAGTTGTAAAGAAGAATTATGACCAATGGAATAAAGCAAGAGAAAGAAGAAACAAAGCCCCCTCCACCCTAATAAAAAGTGAGTGCAAATAGTCTGCCTCAATCCACATTCAGACTCCATAGTTCTTAATCTGGATGTAAATAGCTCTTTCCTTTATGAGTCCTTTGGGGTTGTCTTTAAGCCTTGTGTTGCTCAGCTCAGGGTCAAGTCTATCAAAGGCAGTCATCACAGAATTGATATATCTGTGGTTGTGTACAATGTTCTCTTGGTTCTGATCCACTCACTCAGCATGATATCATGTAGGTCTTTCCAGGTTATTATGAAGTCTGTATCTTCCCCATTTATTTTAGCACAATAGTATTCCATTACATTCATATGTGTTTAGCCATTTCCCAATTGATAGGCATACCCTTGATTTCCAATTCTTTGCTACCACAAAAAGAGCTGTTACAAATATTTTTGTACATACAGCTCCCTTTCCCACTTGTGTGATCTCTTTTGGGGTATAGCCCTAGAAGTAGCATCACTGGGTCAAAGGGTATGCACATTTTTATAACCCACTGGGCATATTTCCAAATTGTTATCTAGAATGACTGGATCAGTTCACAACTCCACCAACAGTGTAATAGTGTTCCAATTTTCCCGCATCCTATCCAGAATATATAATTTTCCTGTTAAAACACTTTTCAATTTAATAAAATCAAAATTATCCATTTTGCATTTTGTAGTGCTCTCTGTCTCTTGCGTCATGAATTCTTTCCTTTCCCACAAATCTGATAGGTGAAGTCTTCCACGATTTCCCAAATTGCTTATAATATCAGCCTTTATTCCTAAATCATGAACCTGTTTTGACTTTATTTTGGTATACAGTGTAAGATATTGGTCTATGCCCAGTTTCTGCCCTGCCATTTTCTAATTTTCCCAGCAGTTTTTATGAAATAGCGAATTCTTGACCCAGAAGCTGGATTTTTTGGGTTTATCCAAGAGTAGATTGCTATAGTCTTTGACTACTGCATCTTGTATACCTAACCTATTCCACTGATCCACCACTCTGTTTCTTAGCCAGTACCAACTAGTTTTGATGACTGCTGCTTTATAGTACAGTTTAATATCTGGTATGGCTAGGCTACCTTCCCTAGCATTTCTTGTCATTAATTCCCCAGATATTCTGGACCACTTGTTCATCCAGATGAATATTGGTATTATTTTATCCAGCTCTGTAAAATAATTTTTTTTGATAGTTCAATTGGTATGGCAATGAATAAGTAAATTAATTTAGCTAAAATTGCCATTTTTATTACATTAGCTCAGCCTAACTATGAGCAACTGATGTTTTCCCACTTATTTAGATCTGACTTTATTCGTGTGAAAAGTGTTTAATCATGATGTTCATGTACGCCCTGTAACTCTTGGCAGGTAGACTCCCAAATATTTCACAGTGTCTACAGTAACTTTAAATGGAATTTCTCTTTCTATCTCTTGCTGTTGGGCTTTGTTAATAATATATAGGAGTGCCAAGGATTTATGTGGGTTTGTTTTATGTCCTGCAACTTTGCTGAAGATTGTTTATTATTACAAGTAGATTATTACTTGATTCCTTCAAACAATCTGTTTACTACAATGTTTTAAGTTCCCATGACAGCCCTTTTCTTTCTGTATATGTTCTTCCTGTGCTCCTCAAAACACATCAGAATATTGTAAATGGGGGCTGATCAGGCCGGAACACAGTGGAACTACCATCTTCCTCTTTACAGTGACTAGGTTTATCATTATGGGCACCAATACGATTGTTCCATCACATTATTGCATAATGCTGAGATTTCAATCTGCTAAACCCTTAGGGTCTTCTCAACATAAATTCTTTCCCGCCGTGTCCTTATCATCCTCTGCTTAGGCAGCTTATTTTGTAACTCTGTATCCATATATTTACCTTACATTCGTTAAATGTCAGATTCTTAGATGTGATGCACCTGTGTAATCTTTATTGAGTTTGCATTCTGACTAACATTGTTAACCACCCAATTCTTCTAGTTTCCTGTCTTTTGGACATTTTTTCCATGTATGATTCTATTCTAGTGATTGCTAAAATGTTGCATATGACAGGACCAAAATCAGAGCTCAGGAGCTGGCATGAATTGAAACAAGTCAGATAATGAAAAGTAATGGGCTAAGTTAACCATGTAAGTAGGCATGGGTACAGCCCATTTTGTGCAGTTGGTTGGAAAAGGGAGGATTGGGAACAGAAGGTCCTGGGGAAGGGGTGGGGAGAGAGTTAGAGCTTGAATCAGAGTGTAGATAAAAGGAATATATATTAATGCTGGTACTATGGTCTTATTACACAGATTATGGTAGAGAGAAAGGGGTCATTTATCTCACCATCAAGGTGGAAACTTCCTTTCTCTATAGTGTAGGGGCCCAGTCTACAGAGGTCATCGGTTTGGTTGCTCAACACCCAATAAAATTTTCTTTGTCTTGAGAGGGATTGATTGGACCCCCTTGATGGGTACAGACAGCGTCCACTCCAGTTGCTGAGCCACCGTTCATAGACCTGTGGAAGGAAACAATTGTTGAGGCCCTTGAGTTGAAATGCTGAGAGATTAGTTGAGGGAGAGACAGGGGACAGTTAAGCCGAGATGAATTGACATCCAAAAGGCTGACAGTGAGTCCGTGACAGTGGGAAAACTCCTATTACTTGTATTGGTAGGATGGATGTAGAGCTACAGACCTCCCACTAGAGAGAACATTTCCACATGACAAAATTTGTTCCAAACCATGACAAACAAGGAGAATCACTGTGCTGAGGACCCAGGAATGAAGAGAATGGGAAGGAATCTGTTTTTTTTGTTTTTAAATTTAATTTATTTAATATATTTAGTTAAGGAGAGGGGATGTAAAGGTGACTACAGACACCCACAGGCCAACTTCTTATCCCAGAAGAGAGATAGTGGAAATTACTGTCTGGGTTACATCAAGCCACACATCTAGGGGAGAATGCCCTTCAGTCCCTAATAAAGTCTGAATTCACAGGTTATAAACTAAGTGAAAGTATCGGGCAAGTATGTCGGGCTTGCCCTACTTGTGCCCAGGTAAATTCTGAAGGAGCAATTTGACCACCTCCTCTTTAAAACCTGTCCAGAGGAGGGGTACCTACCCAGGGGAAGACTGGCAAATCGATTTTACATATATTCCCCCATGCAGGGGATTTAAGTTACTTCTAGTCTTTGTTGACACCTTTACAAATTTGGTTGAAACCTTTCCTTGTAGAACAGGAAAGGCTGGTCTAATTCCTGAAACAATGGGATGGATAATTGTGAAGACTTCACAGTGTATGTCTAATGGAGAGGTTTTGGGATTTGGCCTTGTAATTTTGGAAGGCATATCCTTCCCCCTCTCTCTCAGATGTTAGAAGATAATGAATTTCCTGTGAGCTATTTGTTCTTTGCTGTAGGAAGGTCTCTCCTTCCCCTAGACTCCCCCAGGCAGTTGAGTTCTGATAGGGAAAAACCTGAATGGACCAGATCAACCTTGGTGAAATGCCCCCTTGCACAGGGGCGCGCAGCCCCAGCGGTGTTCCACTTACTGGAGCGCTGTAACCCCGGAGTGAACCCAATTCACTCAGCAACACTGATCAAACACCTAGCTGTTTGATCCCCTGATGCGCTTCGTTTAACTGCAATCTCCTGCTTTT
>CM053622.1:44038146-44054980 GCA_028646595.1 Phalanger gymnotis | reverse complement strand
TGAAATAGGCACTATCTGAGAGAAGCCAAGTGATCTGCCCAAGGTCACACATGTTGTAAGTATCTAAGGTGGCATTTGAACTTGGTTCTTACGGACTCAAAGTCCAGCACTCTATTAAGACTGTAGCAGCTAGATGTCCTCATGGAGAGAGAATAAAACCTGAAGTCAGGAAGACCTGAATTTAAATACAGCCTCAGAGTCTTTTTAGCTGTCTTACCCTGGCCAAGTCATTTATCATCTGCCTGCTTCAATTACCTCATCTGTAAAATACAGGTGACAATAGCACTTACCTCTCAGGGCTGTTGTAAGGATCAAATGACATGACTTATGTACACTGCCTTGACTACTTTAAAGTGCTGTATAAATAAATGCTAACTGTTATCCCTCAAACCTTATAGATGCTTCATGAGGAAAGTAAGCTTCAGTCTAGGCAGGGCCTAGGGTCTAAGATATGCAGAAGAAAATCATACAGGTAGAGAATAAAGGAGTAGGGTACATGTGGTTGATCTCATCTCACCAGGTGCTGCAGGATTTTCTCTATCGTGTTGAATTTATTGGACCTGGTGTTTCCCATGTCTGGTGTGTAGAATAGGTTGGTGATGGTGAAGCTCAATGTGAAAGCTTCTAGGTTGTGACCAGTGGCTGCAGTAGAAGAAAAACAGAATCCTCCATGTCTGAAGCTTGGGTGCATCAGCACACCCAGAGTCTCCCAGTTGTTACTGTGCTCTCCCTTTCTAAAAGGAAAACTCAACATCCCAGTTTCAGTCATGTCACCATGAGGGAACATCTCCCATGCCATCCTGCCCTGAATGCCCATTGGTCTTCATCTCCAATTTTCAAATTTCATTCCCAATTCAGACATTCCTATGAATGAATAATAGATGCAGATAATTGGTATCTGTGGTGATGGAAATCAGTGAAGGAACCAGAGATGTTTATGAAGTGAATTCAGTTGATACAGGAGCTGAAAAGTTATCGGGGAAAACATTAAGAACATCACATTATGAGGGGAATAGATGATGAACTTCAAGGGGTAAAATGGCTTAATTAGCTTGGCTTGAAATGTTACAGTCTCCAGATAGGGACTGAGCTATGAGGTGGGAGTTTTCAGTCACAGTAGGAGAGAACAGCAATCTGATAATGCACCTCTATTGGGGAAGCTTCTCAACTTAGGACCTTCCTATATAGGATATCCCGGTCCTTCACTTTCCTCAGCTTTTAGGTGGGACAAGTGGACTCATTCCTGGCCTCCCACAGAGATTTTTCTGGTCATTAAATTTCCAAAAATTAAAATCTTGTCTGGCCATGGGGACATGGGACCCAAGGTGACACATCCAAACCGCATTCCCCTGGCAAATGACTGTTTCTTAGAATGAAGTTTTGAAAGACCCAAGACTTTCTCCTCTTTTAGGTGGTACATACATGCTTTTCCCCAGTAACTAGTTATGGCCCCATGGTAGCTGTCCCAGGTACTGAAATCACTCTGTTCCTATCTGTGGAGCCTCCAGGCTTTGTGGGCCCCAGAGAGGCTGCAGATGAGGAAGCAGTCCCTGACCCTAGAGCTGCAGAAAGGAATGCCATGAGAAACCATGGTAGGACACAGGAAAGCATAATGAAAGGGAATGTTGATTGTGGCCACATGTGAATGAGTTCAGGGCCCTGGCACCGAGGTGCTGCCTAATAAATGTTTACTGAATAGGTTATTGAATGGATGTAATCAAATTTCTCTCATGGCTGCCCTAAAATAGGACCCTATCACATGATCATCAGATAAAGTGTACTATTCAATGAATCTTTTATACATATGTTGGGAGGAGAAAGGGGGAATTCAGGACTTCATAGCAACCCATGATGTGAGACACACTCTCAATATTCTCTTCCATACATTTGTAACCTGCTTGTTTTCTCAACCTCTTTATTTAGCCAGCTTGACTAGTAAGCATTATCTAACCTAAGTGAGAGGAAGTTGGAATTCTGGAGTAGGAGGACATGATTCTGGGTCTCTCAGGCTTTTCCCTTCCAAAATCACAGGACTTTGGAGTAAAAAGAGTCCTCAGAGGGCACCTATGCCACAGAAACCCTCTACAACATTCTTGAGAACTGGTCACAGAGCATCCATTTGAAAATCTCCAAGTGGTGAGGAAGTCAGTACTTCTACATGTAGCTGTTCCATTACAGGAATAACTTCCTTGTGGTACCTAAGTGGGCTATAGGGTCAAGTAATATAAGAAAAGTAACACAACTATTTCATAGAAGCATAGCTCTGCCCTTATCCAAGGGAAAAAGATTCAAGATTCCAATATAATCCAGAACTCAAAGGGAATCTGGATGCTTAAATACTTACTGGTAGAGGGTTGGACTGGGATGTGTTCATTATAATCTGGAAAACCAAAAAAATGGATAATGAAGGGAAGGAGCACACCACCCAAACAGAGGAGAAAGAGAGGTCATCTGAGAAGCTGAGGCTGGAGAGAACAACTGAGTCTAGATGACTCGATTTGAGGCCTCCTGGCACCTGGAAGATGTGCTGGCTTGAAGGTGAAAAGAGGAGAATTTCCCTGCTCTCCCCCAGCTCTTTGACATGAAATCCAATCCTGGGAGTAGAAGAAGGAAACTTGTGGCTTAGGGATAGGGTGGTAAAGGGAATTCAGGGTGGAACCCACAGGTTCTTAGCCTAGGTACTCAAAGGAAAAACTCTTGCTATGCCCTGGTCTTTGGAAACACAACAGAGAGCAAGCACCCTTATTAGTCATACTGATTTGTCTCTAGTCTCTCCCCCACAGTACTAAGGCTTATAGGAAGTCTTCAGCACAATAAGAACAAAGAGAGCCTACTGTGGAGCCCCTTCTCTCTCTGTCTGTCTCTCTCTGTCTGTCTCTTTCTCTCTCTCTCTCTCTTTCTTTCTCTCTCTCTCTCTCTCTCTCTCTCTCTCTCTCTCACTCTCTCTCTCGCTCTCTCTCTCGCTCTTTCTCTCTGTCTCTTTGTCTCTCTGTCTCTCTCTCTCTCCCCCCCTCGCCCCCACCCAAATCCATGGACACAACCTGGAACATCAGCTTTCTCATCTATAAAATGAGAATAATAACGCATGCCTCCCAGAGTTGTTTTGAGGATCAAATGAGATAATATTTGTAAGGAATTTTAAAAATTTAAAGTGCTATATAAAGGTAGTAATAATAACTATTATTTGCTTTTTAGAATATTCTTCCTTGACACTTAGAAAAATCTGTTTTCTCAATCTTCCTATTACATGGTATCAAGTTCCCTCCTTATCTTATTCATCCTCTTTGGGGCATGCTTCATCTTGTCAATGCTCCTTCTAAAATGTAGCCTTAGAACTGCACACAATACACCAGATGAGGGCTGGTTAGATTAGGGGACAGCAGAACTGTCACTTTCCTTCTTCTGGATATGATATATCTCCATGAAGTCACATGGTTTTATGACTTTTTCCAACTGACCTTGTGGTCCACTAAAATCTCCAGGCCTTCTTTGCATGTAGTATTAGTCTGGCCATGTCCAATGCATCTTGGATTGATGCACTTAGATTTGTTACACTCAACAGCAGAATTTTCTATTTATCTTTAATAAATTTTGCCTTGCTAGTATCAATCATTTTGATGCACTGAGGTTTTTTTTGGACACTTATTCTGTCTAATAGCTAACTATCCTTTACAGCTTCATTCATTATACATTTGACACTATGTCTCAGGCTATGAGAGACAGTATGGTCTAGTAGATAATGGTTCAGACATGGAGTCAGGAAGAGCTAAGTCAAGAACATTCATTAGCTGTATGACCATGAGTATCAACCTCAGAATGCTTCAGCCAATTCTATAAGACTTTAGGTTACAGATGAGTTGTTCATCTTCACTGGAAAGAGTTTTTTACACATTAGGAGTTCCTCTACACTGATGAAAATGCAAGTCTGGACTCCGGAAAAAAAAAACCCAACTATGTCTCCATTAAAGTCAATGCTAATACTATTGACCATAACAAAACAATTGAAGCTTAATGCTGCAAAATTGTAATGACAAAGCTTGGACCCAAACAATACATATGAAAAGGCACTTTCACTCATTTATTTACAAAAGTGGAAGACTATGGATATGGAACACTATGTATAATGCCAAACTCTTTGTTACTTTGGTTAGGTTTGCTAAATTGTTCCTCCCACCCCAGGTTTTGTTGTAAGAAATGGCTCTCTGGAGTTATTGAGAAATGTAGGTCATGTAAAAACAAAAAGGTCGTAATGGCAATTTAAGTTTAAAAATACAACTACTGACCAGGACTGTGGGGCTGTCACAAGTGACAACAAATCAGGACCCATTAGGAAGCATTTCCCAGTTAAGTGCTATGGGAAGAGTTCATCTTGTGTGCAAGTATCCCAACAAGGGATGAAGAAGAAATGGTTTTAGGAGAGGTTAGGAATTGAAGGAAAATAAGAAAGACAGGAAAGAGGCTAATACTGAGATTATACCAGAAGAAAAATTGGGGCAGGTGCAGTGGACTCTGTGAAGCTGCTTACCATTGAGATAGAGACTGTCCTTCTCAAGGGAGTAGGGCCCAGCATGAAGATGCCATATGTCTGGTTACTCAGGTCCCAGTAAACCCTTTTTCTGTCCAGGACAGGGCTATTAGGGTCTTTCCCATAGGTGCACAAAACATCCACTCCAGTTGCTAATATACCTTTCATAGGTCTGGGAAAGGAAATATTGGTGGAAGTTCCAATGACTGGTGCTAAGAGATTAGCCCAAGGAAGCACTCAGATAGAAGGATGATGAAAGTGATATGAGAGGGCCGCTTGTGACATGGCATAAGACTGATGGAGACCCTCCAGGATGTCTGATGGATATTAATTACCTTCTGGGATAATATTGTTGAACAACCAAAAATCCCCACTGAGGAAGTCTATCTCAACACATAAGCATTTCTCCTAAAGTATGACTTACAAGGGAAGTTATTTTCCTGAGAACTCATGGACCAGATGAATGGAGATGAAGCAGTCTGGAAATGTAAACATGGAGAAGCTATAGAAGAAGGACAGTATGTGGAGAGCTCTGCTATTATACTTCTATCCCACGAGCCTCAGTTCAGAAACACCCCATCATAAAATCTCTGATACTGAAGGCCAGAAGGCCAGAATTCTCAATATATTGCTCAACTCTCAATTTTCCCGGTTTCCACCTCAGGGACATCAGCTTGCATCCAGAGTAGGAGGAGCCAATGATGCCACTCCAGAATAAGGGGCCAAGCTGGCAAAGGAAGAGGAAGCTGAATCAGTCCTTGGCTACTCAGTAGCTGGAATCAAAGGTATGCAGAATACAATGGCACAGGCAGGAAATGAGGCAGGTGGTGAGGTCATCTCACCAGATGCTGCAGAATTCTATCGATAGAATTGAATGTGCTGGAACCTGGATGCTCCATCTCTGCTGTGTAGAGCTGGTTAGTGATGGTGAAGTTCAAGGTGACCGCCTCCAGGCTGTCGCCACTGGCTATAGAAAGAGAAGGAGTGATGCCCTTAGACCTGAAACTGGGGCACATTGGTCAGCACACCTGAAAACGACCAGCTACTTCTATCCTACTCCTTCCTGGGAAAGAAACTCAGCACCTGACTACCACTGATGGCAATTTTATGGGACATCTCCCAGTTTTAAACGTTGCCATTTGTACCTCCCATCTCCTAATTTCACAACCAGTACTGTCCAAGGAAATAACTCTAGGCACTGAAGGTTTTTTTTCACCTGTGGAGTTGGAGAATGGTGCAGGAGTCAGAGATGTTGCTGGAATGAATGTGGTCACTGTAGAACCTGAGAAAAAGATTATTATAAAGGAAAACCATGGGCAATGTCACGTATCACTGTCTTCAGCATGAGATATGAGAGAAGGAATCTTCTTGGCTTGGATTCTGAGTCTTCTTATGGCTACCGTCAATCTTCAGCTATGGGGACTGGGAATCAGTTAGCACAGGAAGACACAGGGACTGAGAAGAAGAGGTTGGTTAGACTGTAAGCTCTCCCATTTGGTTGTAAACTCCTTTCAAGTAGCTATCATTCAGGCACTGTATTTTTATACACAGGACCCAGTACAGTGTCTATCCCAAACAGAGGTTCCAAAGGAAGGCAATACCACCCCTGAGTAGTGCTGGACCAATCCTAACTTTGCGTGCAATTGGAGGACATTAAATAAAAATAAAGGGGTGGTGGAAGCATAAGGAAAGAAGAAAATGTTGAAAAACCATTCATACATGTTTCACTTGTTGCAGAACAGACTTAACGTCATATTGATTATATTATGTTCCAAATAAACACACAAAATTCAAGTTATAACCAATCAGTGGTCAAGTCTACTGACAGGTCTTAACAAGCAAGTGATGGCTGGCTACTGAGTCATGCATTATCAGGAAATCCAGTATGCATCAGCAGGAATATGTGTGTTTAATGACTTGTTTACAATACAATAATATATGGGTTACATGACACATTATTGCATCACCAAAATTTCAATATAGAAAAAACCACAAATTTACAATAAATTATTGCTTTTAAGATGCATCATTTAAAAAAATAATGTTTTTAAATGATGCAAATTTCAAAAAAAATGTTAAAGGGTTAGAAAAAGTAGATTTCAAGGGAGCACTGAGTGTTTTTTTCCAAAGTGACAGTAGGCCAAATAAATTTGGGAACCTCTGTCATAGAAGGTGCTTAATAAATAGTTATTGATTTATTGGTTGATTTTGTTGGCAAAGCCCAGCAGGCCTGGGATGCCTTAGAACTTCCTTTTGAGGGAGATACTCAAAAGTATCTTGTTTCCAATTTCCATGGAGATTGTTCTGGTTAATTCTTAAAGGAAGAGTTAGGCAGTTCAATCTTCTGTAGTCGTCACAGAGGCTTAGTTTATTTATCACTGGCCTCAGAGCCAGGAAGAGCCAAGTCCAAGTCCTGTCTCTGACACATAATGTTATGTGATTCTGAGTAAATCATTTAACCTCTCCTTGCTCTAGGTAACTCTCTAAGACTGTAAGTTGCTGAGAATTTGCTAACTTGAATTGGTAGAGACACTTTCCTCATCTGGCAGTTCCCTATATCCATGAAATGATACATTTATTCTCCCTTATCCCTGATCTTTGTGATGTGTGATCTGTAGTGGCACACCAGCTCCCACACCCCAAGGTCTCCTTTCTCTGTTTGGGAGGTCAATATATTTTAGGATAGAGATATGGAAGTTCCAAGATTGCTCCCTCTTTAAAACATCAAGCCTCTTCCTGGACTCTTGGTCTACAGGAGACAGAAGCAGCTGCATCCCCTATCTGTCCACCTTCCAGTCCCTACAGTCCTCACTGGGAGTACAGACACTGATGTAGTGGTTGGTTGGTCTAGAGATAAAGAAAAGAATTCCATTACAAAAGCATAGAATCATGAATAATAGAGTAAGAGCTGTAAGATACCTCAAAAGCCAGTGAATCCAATCTGTATTTGAGTAGGAATATCCTCTACCACACCACAGGTATGCATTAGAGATGGATAGAGGCCACAGCTGCCTCCAGGGAGAGAGCTCACTGAAATCAGGGGTCATTACACCCAGCCCAGAGAGCTCCATTGAGGAGAAGCTTGTTCAATGAGTGCTGACAGAATGTACCCTTCCAGTTGCTGCTAGGCTGAACTTCAGGACCTCTCCTCAGCATGCCTGCAGAGGCGTTCTGCTGGTGACTCCATTAATCAGGTAAATTGAAATCAGGGCTCCCCAAGGAACCATCATGTGAGTTCATCCCTACCTGTCTCTATTCTCTGCCGCAGAACTTATGATCAACTGTGTCATGGCGATCCCTCTGACCTGCTAGTGGGGACAGCTAGGAGAGTCATTGCCATCCAAAGTTGGAAAGATGAATTGGGAGGACTGAAGGTATGGCTCTAGATCATGAAGGGCTCCAGGGACCTAGAGTTCTTTTTCCCACTATTGTGTCATGTGTTAGAAAGGATGCTAGATTTAGGGACAGAGGATCTGGGTTCAAATTCCATCTTTGCCACTTACTACTTGTGACCTTGGGCACTTCCAACCTCTCTCTGAAGAGCTATGGGAAATGCACTACCTTCCTCCCAAGGCATCCTATTCTGTGCTTGAGATTCCTTACTGATGACACCTGAAGGGGCTTCAGGGGCCATAACCCTTAGCACAGACCATGTCTGGTTGAGATTGTCAAACTGAGGGCCCACCTCTGGGATCAGGAGGGGAACAAGGCTTAAGACTCACAGATGGCTGAGGGCGGAGTTGGATGGTAAAATACTTACCGGCAGGAGGTCTGACCACTCTGTGTTCATTGTAACCCAGAAAACAAAAATTGGACACTCAAGGAAGAGAGCAACTTAGAGGACCAGATGAAATAAGGACTTGGTTTATCACCACTGGGCAACCAAGGGACTTGCATCTTATGGGAAGACAGAGAATTCTCCCATCTTCTGCCTAACTCTTTTGTCTGACCTCCAGCCAGGAAGGTAGAGACACCAAAGATTCTTGGAGCTTTAGGTGATTTCCTTTGGGAGCAAATGTAGGCTTGTAGCAGTCTATCCTTTCTTTCCTCTGGCCTAAGGAATCAGTCATTGCACCTAATTCTGCCCTCTGGGGTGTCCAGCAGAATCCAAACCATCTTCCTCATGACAGTCTTCTGGAATTATTGAAGAATGTGATCGTGGTGTCTCCAGGATAAACACAAATAGGTCTTTCTAGCTGTCCCCATCATCATCACTAGTATTTGTATGTATAGTGCTTTAAGGCTTTCAAAACACATTAGACATGTTATCTTATTTTATCCTTACAACAGACCAATGAGATTGGTGCTACTCATTATCCCCATTGTACAGAGGAGGAAACTGAGGATCAGAGAAGTTAATTTAAGTGATTTGCCCAGGTCACACAGCCAGTGAGTTAGTGAGGCAGGATTTTTACTCAGGTTTTCTCATCTCTGTCTTCAGGACACTATCTATTGCCTCCCTCTCTGCCTCTACCCCATAGTTTCCAGTTACCTCTCCATACTGGGGCTCCTCAAAATGGACTTGCTTTAGCTTGTCAAGGCAGAAGATAATGGGAGTATCACCTCCCTCCTTTCAGGCTACTAAATTTCTGTTGTTGTAGACTAATCATTTATAACCAGAGATAGGATGTCAAAGTTGTTTGAACTAGGAATTCAGAGTCAAGAAGGTCTGAACTCGGAACCCACCCTTTAACAGTGAATGAATTGTGTGATTCTGGCAAATCACTTAATTTCTCAGGCTCAGTCTACACCCTAAGCTGATAGGTTTTAGATAGGTTGCAATTTGCTTCATGGGAGGGAATCCCCATACCTGAAGATGATGCATTGACGTATTAACACATGAGTGTTGCTTTGTTGTTGATTTTTTCATCTGCCATGTCACTTTGATGGCTCCTATTGAGTTTATTATCAAGAAAGTCTCCAAGATGAGTTTCAAATAAAATCCTATATAGTCCTGTCTCCAAAAACCTATATATTTATGTTTTGTTTAAAAAACACCTAAACATAGATATTAGGACCACAGAATCACAAATTTAGGGCTGGCAGAGACCATGTCTTGGCCAACACTTTTATTCTATAGAAGACAGAGCTATGGCCCATAGAGGTTAGTTAGCTAGTCACCTGTCAAACTGAGAGAAATAGCAAAGCTAGGATCTGAACCCAAGTCCTCCTTTAAATGCACTTCCTCCCCCTCCCCAATAAGAAAACTGATTCTTATTAAACTTCACCTTATTGAAACTCAACCATCATTTCGATGTGTTGAAATTTTTTCAGCTTCTGCTTCCATCCCACTTCTTAGGTACCTATCCTTCCTAACTTCATGTTATCTATACTTCTACTTGTTGCCATCTAAGTCTCCAACCAAGTAATTAAAAATAGAATGAAGAACAAATATCTGTGGCAACAATAGATGACAACTCGGCCCCAAATATTGGGCAGTCTAGGTAATCAGGTATAAGTAGGTTCTATCTTTTGCAGGTGTCTGGACAAAGGAGGAATTGGAATAAAAGACTCTGGGTAGGGGTGGAGTTTGGGCCAGGATAAAAGAATAATGCTTTGAAATGTGAAGAGACAATGACACTGAGCAGTGCTAGTTCACTGCTGACTGGCTCAGAGAGTGGACAAGATTGTGGCTCAGGTAGATAGCTTACCGTCAAGGTAAAGACTGTCTTTATCCAGGCTGTAGGTACCCAGAATGGTGATGCCATGTGTCTCCCTACTCAGCTCCCAGTAAAGCTTCTCTCTGTCCAGGACAGGGTTGGCAGGGACAAGGTGATGCATACACGTGGAATCCACTCCAGTTGCAAATCCATTCTTCATAAGTCTAGGTAAAAAAATATGGAGGGTGACATGGACACCCATGAAATTGGTACTGAGAATTCTAATGGGATTCTGGGCATAGAGATAGTTCAACATATGCCTGAGGTGAAATGCAAAAAGCTGATAATGACCCTGGGATGGTTGATGAGCTATTACCTACCTACCAGTGTAGGTAAGAGTATTGCGAAGCTAGAGGACCCCAATTAAAGAGAACATTCTTGACATTAGACTGCTTGTTCTAAATCATTACTTATGAATGAAATCATTTTTTCCTGAGAATTCAGGGATGAGAGGCACTGGGATAAAGCTGTTTGGGAATTTGAAATTAGAGAAAGTGAGACTGAAGACAAGGGCGAGAACAAGGTGGCTTTTTATCTACACTCCAGTGGAGGTTGATTCCCCCAAGTGTGTGGGGCAAATGTTTCAATTCTTACCTCAAAAAAGTCACCTTGCATCCAGAGTAAAAGGGGCCAATGCTAGTTTTCCTTAACAAGAGACCAATCTGTCAAAAGAAGGAAAGAGTCAAGTGAAGTTGGGAGTAAGAGAAGATGGGTCCCAGCCAAAGAATGAGGAAGGCAGCTGTGCAATTGAGGGATGGAGTAGCTAGTAGGGAAGACTAACCAAGTGCTGAAGGCCCTTCTCTGTAGAGTTGAATGTGTCCGAACCTGGGCTCCCCATGTCTTCTCCGTAGACTAAGTTGGTGATGGTGAAGTTTAGACTGAAAGATTCCAGGCTAGCAGTGCCACTAACTGAAATAAGAGAGGGAGAGAAACATCTATGTGTGAGCATTAGCCACATCTGCTAGCATGCCCAGGGCCACCCAGTGGCTGTTATATTCCTTTCTGGAAGGAAAACTCATTCCCCTGATTCCACTGATGTCCCTGGGAGGAAAGATTTCCCAGTTTGCCAATTCTGCTCTATTCAGCTTTTCCTCAAGTACTAATCTCATGACAAAGCCCATTAAGAAACTCCAGGGAAGGATTCAGAGATGCTAGCAGCTCATACCTGTGCTGGTAAAGAATGGTAATGGATGGGAAGGTGTTACTGGAGCAAAAGTTGTTGACACAGGAGCTGAGAATAAATCAGGATGAAAGAAAACCATTAGTAAAGCCACAATTAGTAAAACTATAGAATCAAGAGAAGACCAGCAGATGGGGAAAGGGATCTGCTTGGCTTGGTCAAGATTGATTGATCACTCAGAAACATTTCTTAAGCACTTACTATATATAAGACACTGCGCTAAGTGCTAGAGATACAAAAAGAGGCAAAAGATGGTCCCTGCTTTCAAGGAGCTCACAGTCTAATGGTGGAGATGACCAAGAGGGGACCCATATTATACAAGAAAATAAGATGAAGTTGAATTATCACAAGAGGTGTCAGGGACTGGGCAAATGCTAATGCTGGTCAGACAAGGGGGGCTTTTGGAGGGGGCTTTAATTTTCCTCATGTTGACTGGGATGCAAAGAGTTATACCAAGTGACTGCAGGGATTTCTCTGGCAAATTACCAGATGTTTACATCTTGTCAGGTCTTTATGACAGGAAGACTCAGAGGATATACCAAGTCACAACCCCCCATTTTGTCTTGCCCCTACTTCTTAGAGTAACAAGGACTTGCTTGGAAAGTCTAAGTTCGTTTCCTTTTTTCCTCTTTCCAGAGATTTGAAAAGCCCAATGAGGACTTTCCAGAATACTAAAGTCACTACATTCCTACCTGTGTAGGCTCCAGGCCCTGCAGATCCCAAGGAATGTGTGATGGTTGATCCAGTGGCTGACCCAGAAGCTGCAGAGGACGAGTATTATTAAAAGGTGAACATACAGGGAGACCGAGTTAAGATTGTGAACTCCTCGAGGGCAGGGACTGGGTATTTTTTCAGTATTCCCAGCACTTAGCATATTATTTGGCCCATAGTAGGAGATTAGTAAATGATTACTGACTGGGCACCATCTTTGGGTTCTATATGTGGGAAGTGATTAATAATGTTTGACAAAATAATAAGCGAATATCATCAAACACCTTTGATAACTGCTTGAGTGACCACAGGAGGGGCTTCACTGGCTAAGGTTACTTTCACTGCTAGTAACATCTCTAGCAGAAATAGAATTAAGTTCTCAAAGCATCCCATCATATAATTCCTGCTCCAGGCACACTTTTACAGTTGAGGTTCATCTGTGAAATGTCAATTCTTCTGGCTTTCCTTTTAGGACAGTTTATTACATTATCACCATGCAACCTTGGATACAGGAATGGGAATTCCAGAGAATGAGGGAATGTTGCTGGTCATGAATGGTCAGAAGGATCTAGATGTGATTTTTCTCTACTTGGGATTTTTCCACATAGAATTTCATCACTGGAAGCCTCCTCAGAGGGCATATAAACCAGGAATTCCCTAATATCCCTGAAAAAAGGATAACCACCATCTACCTGAAGAGTTACAGTGACAGGAAACTCATTCTATATTGAGGTAGCCAATTCAATTATGGGAAGTCCTTTCTAATAACACTCAAATAAATTACAAGGGCACGGGTTTTAGAGAAAGCCATGATAATTTCACTTTTCTCAGTTGTACTGAAGACCAATTGCATGTGTGAAGAAATTTCAGGAATCAAAGGACATTTATATGACAAAGACACTTACTTGTCATGGGTTGGACTGGACTGTGCTCATTACAACCTGGAAAACAAAGGCAGACAATGAAAGGAAACATCAAAGGAGATGGGAAGAGAACTAAGAGAACACTTCAGGAGCTAGATTAAGAACAGAAGACCTGGTGACTTAGCTTTCTGTCTCTTGGCACCTGCAGTATCTGCTCTTTGAGGGAAAAGTAAACAAAATAGGCTCTTAGCACTCAGTTCAACCAAGTGCCCTTGAAGAGTTTGGCCTTTGTTTCCTTGATTAGATTTGGCAGTCCTTGGTGACCTCCTTGCCTCAGGGGAGGGCCTAGTTTACACATGAGTTTGAGTGACATGTTTGGGACATCAGAGGCTTTTAGACCAGGTGGGTTTAAGTACCTCTTTGTGATGATTCTAGGTCACGTGGGTGAGTCACATGTGTGAGTTACCCTTGACCCTTAAAAAGATATAAAACCAGGGGTTGGCTTTCTCTTTTTCAGAGCTCTTACCTACAGCAGTGGTGGTGTGCATGACTCTAGGCCAACCCTTGTTTTGAGCTCTTGGGCTGAACCCAGATGTTGGCAACTATGAATCGTATTTGGTCTGTATGTCATTGTTTGCAATTTGTTTGTATTTGCTCCGAAGTTCAGGGTGCTGGCTTCCCCCGCCCCCCCCCCGCCCCCCCCCCGAACTAAGTGAGTAGTATTTGTATGCTGAATTAAAGTAAACTTGGCAACCCCTTAACATTGCTTTCCTTAGTAAAGCAGATGAAAAGAACCTGGGCTTTTGCAGTGTGCTGGTAGCATTCTTGTTGTTGGGCTTGGTCTTTCAGTCCCCCAACAACTGCTAGCCTGATTGTTGAAATAACTTGCCAGCTCTCTGACATAACATAACAAAGGCCCTAGCCTTAATCTACTCTGCCCTATCTAAATGTAGAGCAAAGCAAACCTTCAGATTAGTTGCCCTAGACTGTCACCAGGCTCCTCTCTCCAGTCCTCTGGCTTACAGGAGACAACACACCAAGAATTAAGATTAACAGCACCTTACGGATGACCTGGTGCAACCTATGACTGATCAGGAATCTCCTCTACCCAACAAGTGGTAATCTAGCACTTATTTGAAGATCTTCTGGGAAGGGAAACCTTTTGCTTCCTGAAGTAGACCATCCCAGTTAGGTATACCACCAATGGATAGGAAATTTTTCTTGACATCATCAAGCCTAAATTTGCTTCTTTGCAACTTGACTCATGACTAGTTCTGCCCTCTGGGACCAAGCAGAACAAGTCCAGTCCCTTTTCCCTGTAACAGCCCTTTAAGACCTAAAGACAATTGAATACTTTATCTTTTTCAGTGTAGACTAAGATTTTCCCTAAACTTTTTTGTTTATCATGCAACATTGTTGAACCACATTGAGCATGTAGTCCATTAAATTTGCCAATTTTTTCAGATAAGTCCAGCCATAGTTCCTCCATCTTGCACTCATAAAATTGGTTTTTCGAGTCCAGATAGAAAGTTTTATTATTCCTATTAAATTTCACCTTATTAGACTTGGCCCCAACATTCCAGCCTATGCTTTGGGATCCCATCTCTGTATCCAATGAATTGGTTCTATTTTAAAACCTTTGGGTTACATGTACAATCAATAAGCATATGATTTATACCTTTTCCCTAGTTATTTACTTTTAAAAACAGCATAGAGACAAAGAAATATCACTGGGACAATCCACTATATACCTCCTTCCAAGTTGACATTGAATTATTACTGACTATTCTTTGGGTCCAGCCATTTTACCAATTTTAATCTACTTAACTCTGCTGCCATCTAGTCAACATTTATCCATTTTGTCTATGACATTATCATGGGAACATTTAACAAATGCGCCAGCTCTTCTTCTCCTTACTACAAATATGCTCCATCCTTGCGGGGGAGGGGGGCGGAATAATTTTCACTTGTTCCTGTCATCACCTTAAGCTATCATCACATATCTCTTCTCTCTTTCACAGTCAATCTAGAAAAAAGTTGCTCCTGAGGGTGCAGAGCTGAGATGGTGGCTGGAAAGCAGGGACTTGCTTAGGCTCTCCCCCAAATCCCTCCAAACACCTGTAAAAATGGCTTTGAACAAATTCTAGAGCTGAGGAACCCATGAAATAACAGAGGGAAACAGGTCTCCAGCCCAGAAGAGCCTGGATGGTTGCTGGGAAGGGTCTATCGCACAGTGCTGAGAGCAGAGGGCAGCCCAGCATGAGCCATACCAGGACAGACTAGACCTGGAGTAAGCCAGCCGGAACAGGCCTTAGGGCCAGGAATCATTGAACTGTGGCAGTTACCAGACTTCTCAAACCACAAACGCCAAATGTTAGTGGGAAACTGCGGAATCGGTTTTATAGCACTCTGGCCCTATCAATGGAGGTGGCGGAGGGGGTGCAATGATGGCACTGGCAGCAGCAGGAAATTCCTGAGGATGCTTCCAGAGCTCCAGCAACAGCTGCTTCCTGAGTCCCTGGCTCACACAGTGGGAGAAATCTAGCAGCCGATCAGAGCAGGAGTGCAAAGAGCACATTGTGGGCACAGAGGGAGTTTCTGTTGCTGTGCCCTGCTTGGATCTAGATTGTGGTCCTGGTTGGCCCTTTGTGGGAGAGGAGGAGCACTGCTGTGACAGAGACTGGAGTGATGGTGGAGTAGAAGTAGCTCTGTAAACAGCAGTGCTTGGACCCTAAAGCTTGGGACAAAGTACTCTCTACTCTACAAGCAGTCATGCCCTGACAAAAAACTCAAGGGTCAAACAGTTGACTGGGAACATGAACAGGCAGCGAAAACAAACTCAGACTGAAAATGGAACTCTACATTCCATTTATGGTGACAAAGAAGATGAAAACATACAGCCAGAAGAAGTCAACAAATTCAAAGAGCCTACATCAAAGGCCTCCAAGAACAATATGAATTGGGCTCAGGCCATGGAAGAGCTCAAAAAGGATTTGGAAAAGCAAGTTAGAGAAGTAGAGGAGAAACTTGGGAGAGAAATGAGAGTGATGCAAGAAAACCATGAAAAACAAGTCAATGACTTGCTTAAAGAGTCCCCCCAAAATACTGAAGAACGTAACATGTTAAAGTACAGACTTATGCAAATGGCAAGAAATATTATATCCAAGAAATATTATAGCCAAATTTCAGAATTACAAAATTAAGGAGAAAATACTGCAAGCAGCCAAAAAGACACAATTCAAATATCGTGGAACTACAGTCAGGATCACACAGGTTCTTTCAGCTTCAACTTTAAAGGACAGGAGAAACTGGAATATGATATTCTGAAGGGCAAAGGAGCTGGGACTACAACCAAGGATCAACTACCCAGCAAATTTAAGCATAATTTTTCAGGGAAGGAGATGGACATTCAACAAAATAAGAGGTTTCCAGACCTTTGTGATGAAAAGGCCAGAACTCAATGGAAAATTTGATTTCCAAATACAAATCTCAAGAGAGACATAAAAAGTTAAACGGGGGGGGGGGAACCCCCACAAACCTTATTAATCAATAAGGGCAAATTATTTGTATCTTTATATAGAATTACATTGTCTTATGTATGTTTTACATACATACATATATATGTCAATCTTGAGAATAGTACAGCTACTATGACAATTGAAAGGGATACACATGGACTGTGAATGTCTGTATAAAATAACTGATATAAGGATAAAAAACATAATTAAGAGATATAAAGGGAGGGCTTTGAGAGAGGAAGTAAGGAGGTAGTAGAAAAGGGTAAATTACACCAAATGAAAAGGCACAAAAACACATTTTAGTAGAGGGAAAGAAGGGAGGGAGAAGAGCAGTATTTGATCTTTACTGTCATCTGATCTGGTTCAAGAAGGGAATA
>CM053622.1:44008947-44037646 GCA_028646595.1 Phalanger gymnotis | reverse complement strand
TTCTGACATCTTGACAAAAAGACTCCAGGCCCAGAAAGCCCACCTCACAAGAGTAACCAGGAGGCCACAGAAAAACAAGATAGTATTTAGCCAAATCATTTTTACTGGCCTCAAGTTCCTGCTCACACTCCTGGGTCTACACACAGGTCAGCCTTGCTTCCGCAGCTTCCTGCTTCCACAGCTTCCGCTTCTGCTGTAGTTGTCCCTTGGCTCACCTTTCCTCACAGCCGAGAGCCCCGCCTCAACGACCAGAGACCATTGATTCCCGAGTTGGCCCCTCTTAAGTCATTAATCTACACCCACACAGGTTTCACACCTGATAGGGCTTTGGGCCTGGGGCTTAGCATTTAACAGCTGAAAGTACTTCCACTCAAAAGAAACAAAAGCCATGCTAAGGAGACAATTTTGCTTAACAACACAGAGGAGGGGAGGGAGGGAAGAAAATCTGGAACTCAAAATTATGTAGAACTGTTTGCTGCTAACTAAAAATTTAAAAAAAAATTAAAAAAAAGAAAGAACAAAACAAAATCAAAAGAATAAAAAAAAAGAAAAAAAAGATCTGCAAGTTGGGAAGAAATCAGATGCCTAAGACAACACTGATATAGTAATTTCTTGATAATGCACATGTTAATCCATGCAAAAAGGTTTCCAGGAAAGTTCATATTTCTGAACAAAGACTTTGTTTCCTCTTATCAAATATATAAGATGAGCAAATAATTTCAATGTAAAAATGACATGTTATTTTAGTAGTTTAATATCTGTCTGAACATCTCTGTACAAAGGAGACAGGAACCATTGAAATGCTTAAATAAATATACAAGAGCTAATTTGTTTAGGCATAAAGTGTATGTGTAGGGGTGGTTCTTATTCAATAAAAATTTGAACCTAAAAAAAAACAAGTCAATGACTTGCTTAAAGAGACCCCCAAAAATATAACATAACATGTTAAAGTATAGACTTATGCAAATGGCAAAAGAGCTCCAAAAAGCCAATAAGGAGAAGAATGCCTCGAAAGGCAGAATTAGACAAATGGAAAAGAAGGACCAAAAGACCACTAAAGAAAATACCACCTTAAAAATTAGATTGGGGCAAATGGATGCTAGTGACTTTATGAGAAATCAAGATATTATAAAATAAGAGAACCAAAGGAATGAAGGAATGCAAAAGTGGAAGACAATGTGAAATATCTCATTGGAAAAACCACTGACCTGGAGAATAGATCCAGGAGAGGTAGTTTAAAAATTATTGGACTACCTGAAAGCCATGATCAAAAACAGAGCCTAGACATCATCTTTTAAGGAATTATCAAGGAAAACTGGCCTGATATTCTAGAGCCAGAGGGTAAAATAGAAATTGAAAGAATCTACTGATCACCTCTTGAAAAAGATCCCAAAAAGAAAACTCTTAGGAATATTGTCACCAAATTCCACAGTTTCCAGGTCAAGGAGAAAATACTGCAAGCAGCCAGAAAGAAAGAATGTGAATATTGTAGAAACACAATTAGGATGACACAAGATCTAGCATCTTCTACATTAAGGGATCCAAGGGCTTGGAATGTGATGTTCTAGAGGTCAATGGAGCTAGGATTAAAACCAAGAATCACCTACCAGCAAAACTGAGTATCATCATGCCCCAAGGCAAAAAATGTATTTTCAATAAAATAGAGCACTTTCAAGCTTTCTTAGGGAAAAGACCAGAGGTGAATGGAAAATTTGACTTTCAAATGTAAGAATCTAGAGAAGCATGAAAAGGTAAACAAGAAAGAGAATTCATGAGGGGCTTACTAAAGTTGAAAGCATGTATCCTCAGAACATGAGAGAATATTATAAATGGGGGCTGATCGGGCCAGAGGACAGTGGAACTACCACCATCCTCTTTACAGTCACTAGGTTTATCTTTATGAGGACTAATAGGATTGTTCCATCACATTATTGGATCCTGTTGAGATTTCAATCTGCTAAACTCTTAGGGTCTTCTCAACATGAATTAGTTGTAGTCATGTCCCCATCATCCTCTGGTCAGGCAGTTTATTTTGTAACTCTGTATCCATAGTTTTACCTTACATTTGCTCATTGTCAGGTTCTTAGATATGATGCACCTATCTGACCTTCATTGAGTTCACATTCCGACTAACATTGCATTCTAACATTCTGACTATGCCCCCTAGTTTCCTGTCCTTTGGACATTTTCTTCCATCTATGATTCTATCTAATTGGTAGCTAAAATATTCCATATGACAGATGCAAAACCATAGATCATGAGCAGGCACTAATTGAAGCAAGTCTGACAATGAAAAGTAATGGGCTAAGTTAAGCAGCAAAGTAGTCATGGACATGGCCCACTTTCTGAAGGTGGCCAGACAAGTGAGGAGTGGCAACATAATGTCCTGGGGTAGGGACAGGTGGGAGTTAGGGCCTGAATCACAGTGCCGATAAAAGGGAAAGTACTAATGCTGGGAGTATGGTCTCATTACAGGGCTTATGTTGGAGGGAAAAGGGTCATTTATTGCCCCAGGGAGGAATCTCACCATCAACATAGAAACTTTTCTGTTCAACAGCGTAGGGGCCCAGTCTGGTGAGGCCATTGGTCTGGTTGCTCAGCTCCCAATAAATCTTTTCTTTGTCTACAGAGGGATTGGTTGGTCCCCCTCGATAGGTGCACACAGCATCCATACCAGTCGCTGAGCCACCCTTCATAGATCTGTAGAAGGAAACAATTGTTGAGGCCCCTGAGGTTAAATGATGAGAGATCAGCTGGAGGGAGAGATTGGGGACGGTTCAACTGAGATGAAGTGACATCAAAAAGACTCATAGTGAGTTCATGATGGTGGAAAAACTCCCATTACTCGTGTGGGTAGGATGGATATATAGCCACAGATGTCCCACTAGAGAGAGAGAAATATTTCCACATGATAGCATTTGTTCTAAATCATGACAGAGAAGGGGAATCACTTTGCTAAGGACCCAGGAATGAAAGGAATGGGAAGGAAACCATTTTCAGATTTGGAAATGGAGGAAAGGGGCACTAGGTGGAGTCACTTCTGCTTTTGCTTGCCCACCCTGATCCTTAGCTTTGAACCAGGGGGATCAATGGAGATGAACTCAGGGCTCCAGGTCTTATTCTCGGGTCTCACCTCAAGGCAATCACTTTGCATCCAGCATAGCAGGAACCAATGCTGCTTTCTTTGAATAAGGGGTGCAGCTGTCAAGAAAAGAAGAAGGGGAATGAGTAACCAGCTTTTCAGCACCCGCAAAGGAGAAGCTTGCTGTGCAGGAGTGGGCTTGGGCAGGACCTGTGCAGTCTCACCACATGCTGAAGCATTCTCTCTATGGAACTGAAAATGCCCGAGCCAGGGTGATCCAACGTCTTCCCTGTAGAGGAAGTTGGTGATGGTGAAGTTCAAAGTAAAAAGTTCCTGTCTGGGATCACAAGCTGTAGCAGAGGAGGGAAACAATAGACCCTTGTCTGAGCACTGGCCACATCAAACAAACAGACCCTCTGACACACTATTCTTGTATTGTCCTATCCTTTCCTAGAAGGAAACTCATACTCCATGGCCCCTTTGACATCCATATCAAGGACCCTCTACCATTTCCCAAACCTTCTTTTGCTTTAAGGACAATAACTGACTCCTGGGAATGCATACTTTGTGTACCCTTTGTACCTTAGTTACTGAAGAATGATGATGGAATTGACAAGGTATCTGGAGGCAACGAGGTTCTCATAGGACCTGAGGATAAATCATGAGGAATGGAAATCACTGATACACCCATGTTGTGGAAAATTTCATATCCGATTTAGGAGAAAAGTGATCTACTTGATTTAGTCACAAAGTCCCTTGGCTAGGACTTAGAGCTGTGTGGGATAGTGCTCAGAGACTACAGGAGGAAGGAGATCTTTGTGTGTTGGGTTGCTGCTGACAAAACTTGTCAGGCTCTGTGCTTCCTGCCTAGGAGCCCCAAGGCCTTTACTTTGTCTGGTTTTTGCATAGGAAACATGGGATCATTTCAAAGAACTATGGCCATATTTTTTGATTAACTGTTAAAAAAAACTGCCACAAATTCACGTCCTTTTGTGCTGTGTATCTGTGTGTGTGTGTGTTTGTGTGTTTTGCTGTAGGGATTTGACATATGCATTACACCAAGGTCATTCTCCCCCATCCAAGATGTTACCCCAACTCTATGATACTGGTTTTCCCTTGTTCAGAAGGTGTGTATTTCTTAGAATGAGGTGATTTCAAGGCTTAAGTCAATTTACTTTTTCATAGTCATATTCTTTCTCCAGCTTCCATGTAGGACCCAGTAGACATCCCCCAGGGAACTAATGTTGCTGAGTTTCTGCCTGTGGAGACTCCAGGCCATGAGGGTTCTTTGAGAGTTGTAAATGATAATAAAATGGGTGCACCAGAAGCCATTAAAAATAAAGAAGCGGAAGTGGCATTGAAAATTGAGAGAGACCATTGTGGCCTACAATTATGTGGAGTCATTCCAATATTTATGTGGTCATTCATTCTGTGTTCCTTATGTAGGAAATGCCTAATAAGTGTTAGATGAGTGAAAGAATGAAATGGGCAGGAATGTCAGGTTGACTTGTCACAGGAGAAGCCTTTCATAAGGACATGGCTAAAGTGCGCTGCTGGTGCCACTATGAGCAGAAGTGGCATTTGGGATATAAGGGACACCATCATGAGTTCTTCAGAACATTACTCTTAAAGAGCTGAGGTCCACAGTTAATTCTCCTGACTCTCCCATTGCTAAGTTATCCCCATGCAGTCTCAGACAGAGGGCCTGGAATCCCAGGGAATAAAACAATGTCTCTGGATCCTGAAGGACCGGAAGAACCTAGAGCCCATTTTTCCCACCAGGTCCATTTTCTTCATAGAATTTCTATGCTAGAAATACCCTCAGAGGGCATCTAGCCCTCTTCTAAAGAATTCTTAATGTCTTGTGTCTTTATGATGATTTCTACACTGATCGCATCTTCCTCAATGATTGTGCTCAAGCTAAGGAGCACCAGCTCCTTCACAAGATATGACCTCAAGACTCTTCACCCTGCTTGTTTTGGGCAATAATGGTAAAGGTCTCTTCGGTCATAGTGGTGAGAGTTACTAGTGAAGATGAAATTCTGAGGTGCTCGGGTTGACGATCTGTCCCCTACTCCAGGATGTCACAGGGACTTGGGCGAAAAAGGTCCTCATTGCAAAAGTCTCTCAGACCAGGGGCTTCCTGCTTGGGCAGCCTGTATTTCTTTACTCTACAGTAGGAATGCAGGGATCCATTCCAAGTTCCCACAGGGAATGTTCTGCTTAATTGTATAACTAATTTCTCAAAATCTAAATCTCTGGTCTTTGTGACCTAAGACTTCTAGTTGATATAACATCTTAGCTCTCCCCTGTTTCTCAGAATAATGGGGATTTTGAAAGGACTGGAGTCATTTCCTCTTTGGAACAGAACATTCTTTTCCACCTTCCCGGTGGGACTCAAGGTGAATTCTCCAGGGCACAGAGGTTGTCAAATTCATAGCCTGCATTGAGACTCCAAAACTACTGAGTGTGGCAAAATAAGATGAAAATGTAATTGAGAAATATTTCACAAAATAAATAAATAAAAATACAGTACAATGTGGATAATGTTAATTTGTGGTTTTCTAAGTCAATATGCGGCTCACAGGGATCCATTTCTATATGAGTTCGACACCACTGCCAGGTTACAGAATCATCCTCTTCCCTACCTTTGGAGCCTCCATGCCTTCTGGGACCCAGGGGAGGCTTAGATGCCACTATTGTGGCTGCACATGGAACTGGAAAATAAAAGAAATATAATTATCAATTCACAGAGTCCTTAGGTACCTAAAAGTAGAGATCTTGCCCCATGGGCAGCTTCACAAAATCACTTCTCAAATGCATAAAACAAAAAAGATTACAAGGGAGGCCAATTATATTGAGATTATCAAATTATTTTTAAACAAGTTCATGGAACCCAGGTTGAGAACTGCTAGTATGGGGAGACTGTAAATTGGACAATTTCTTGGGAAGGGAAGCAGTACAGGAACCAAGGCAAGGAGGAAGTGCCCTTCCAAAGTAGGCCTGCTTACCATTGAGGAAGAGGCTTTCCTTGTCAAGGAGGTAGGGGCCCAGCTCGGTGACGCCATGGGTTTGGTTGCTCAGCTCCCAGTAAAGCTTTTCCCTGTCTAAGATAGGGTGAATGGGGTCTTGCTGTCAGACACATATCAAATTCATTGCAGTTGCTGCTCCATCGTCCATGGGCCTGGAAAAGGACATGTTAGATTTTGGTTCTGAGAATACCAAGAAGGACATTGAAAAACTTCAAATTACCAATCCTTGGGGTATGGAACTGGGCAGAGCAGCCATCAAATTGACTAGAGAACACCACTGCAATTCCCATTAAAGACTTTTCTTTCTCTAAATCATAATCTTTGGAGTCTGAGAGGATTTTTTAATAAAAATAATGAACATGTCTTGTTTCCTTCCCAAATAACTGAAATGGTTACCTATTGCCATGAGGGTAAAATACAAACTCTTCTGCCATTGAAACCCTACACAACATGGCTCTAATTCATATTTCACATTACCCTTAACAAACAAAACATACTCTAGCTAAACTATACTGTTCCCTGTAGGTGACACCCTACCTCCCACTTTCATGGCTTAACGCAGGCATTCCCCACACTTCAAATGTTCTCCTTCCTCATTCCCACTTCATGGAATCTTTACTTCCCCTTTGAAGATTCAATTAACTCAAATACCACTTCCCTGCATGAAGATTTTTCTAATTTCTTTGATTTTTACTGTTTTCCCCTGTTTTGAAAATGCCTTTTATTATACTCTATATCTTACATATTTGTTATCTATCTATCTATCTATCTATCTATCTATCTATCTATCTATCTATCTATCAATGTAATGATTCCCCTGCCCAGCTTCCATAGAATGCATTCCTTAAGCACAGGAATGGTTTCCTTTCTATCTGTACTCCTCCAGAGCCTAGCACAATATCCACTTCATGAATGCTAGCTGGCTTGAACTGAATTGAGGAGGACAGGTATAAAACTGGCATCTTGAAAAGGAAGGAAATAACACCAAAAGCACTAGCATATGGTGGAGACACTTTTGGGTTAGCCCATGTAAAGCCTAAGGTATGTCCCTGGGACAGCAGGACAGGAAACTTCAATACTCCCAACTCACCTCTTGAGGGAAGCATCTTACCTCATCCTGATCAGCCCACACCCAAAATAGAACGACCCAAAGCTGCCATTCCTGAACGAGGACTTGATCTGGCAAAGGAAGAAGAGTGTGAGGAAGCGTGTGACTGGGGTGAAAACAAGAATGAAGAAGAAGGGCAATGTGCAGGCAGTCTCACCAGGTGCTGCAGGATTTTGTCTAGCTCCTTAAACTTGGTGGAGAACGAATCCTTCATGTCCGCTGTGTAGGACAGGTTGGTAACAGTAAAGTTCAGGGTGAAAGAGGCCAGGTCTCTTGTAGTCACTGGAATGAAAAAATGGAAAAGTCTTTTTAAAATGGTTTCTTTTTTATTGTGGCCTTTTCCCCATCTTATCTGTACTTTTTCATTTTATTTTCAGCTCCAAATCCTCTCCCTCCCTCCATTCCTTTCCCCCACCCATTGAGAAGGCAAGAAACAAGTTACACAATGTGTACATGAGGTCATGTAAAGCCCGTTTCCACTTCATGGGAGCGTAATAATCAGATCAATAAAGTCAGTCTTGTGAGACACTATGAAAAATATGTTGCCCTATATGTACTTTTCGTAAAGCATGAATTGTACTTTTCTGCTCCCCTGCCAGTCCTGACATTTGTTAGAATCACTGGAAATGTCAACATTTCACCCCCCAAAAAGAAAGAGAGAAATGAACTCACCACAAGGACCACAAGATTTTACTGCAGGGGAGTGACCAGAATGTGTGACCACTCAAGTCTAAAAATGGCCCAAAGTAGAGGTGCAAAGAGAGAAATGTCAACAAAAGGAAATTCTTGTGGCAAAGCAGAGATAGTCCTGGAGCAGGAATCAGGAAGATCTGAGTTCAAATAAAGCCTCAGATACTTACTAGATTGGGTTGACCCTGGGAGGGTCACTTAATCTATGTCTACTTCAGTTGCTCGATCCATAAAATGGAGATAAGGTTAAACTTCCCTGTGAAGCTAAAATGAGATAATATCTATAAAGAACTCTGTAAACCCTAAAATATTAACCATATCATCATCATCATCATCCTCAACCCAGACACAGTTCTCGTTTCCCTGATCCAAACCTATTTTCCAACGTCACAGCAATACCCCTTAATGTGAGGCTTAATTACCAGTCTACTTACTCATGAAAAGTTTCTAGAAGAGTAGTTAGTCAATGATAGCAGGTAAATGGTAAGGTACAGAGGGAGTGAGTCGAAAAGGTTTCCAAACAAAGTGGTGATGAAACCAGGCTGGTAGAACTTATTTATACTTGGGCAGGTTCTGTTGCTAGGACTAGGATTCTGTTGACATAAACATTCTGGAAATTTAAAGTCACAGGGACATCCAACTGCTGAAACAGTATTTGCCTTCAGGGTAGATGTACTTAGACCCGCAGAGGACCCTTGGGTCCCTGGTGCTGATCCAGTGACTTCAAGCAGCTTTGTGGAAACAGAGGCAGCTAAGCTATTTCCTATTCCCCGGTGATTTCTCAGTTGGCATAGTGCTTGGTTAGAGCTGGGTCAGAACTAGTGGTATGTGTCCTGGGGCTTTCTAATGGAAGGGATGATGAGGGTTCTATGCCTGAGATAGTGCTCACGGAGGCCTGGTTCTCCCCGAGTCCTGAGGTCTGAATAAAAGCTGTTATGGGCTCTGCTCCAGAGGCTTTAGCTGTAGCAAGAGACAATAAAGATTCCGTGTCCCTCTCCTGTAAAATTTTAGCGATCACTACACTTTGAGTCTTAGATAGCTCAGCCTGGGTCCCAGCAGCCAGACTTGTACCTCATCTAACATCAATCAGGTGGTCACCAGGGAGCACCTGGATCAGGAGGTTTTTCTCTCTGCAAGTCTAAACCTCAGAAACTTGCTAAAATCTCTCCTAAACTAGTACTAGGAGAAACTGAAGGTCTCCCTTCAGTTTTGGTGCTGAGTCTTGGAGGAACTGCAGAGATGCCTCTAGGCATCTTGATTGTTACAAATACTGGCCTCTATGACCAAAGTGTTTAAGGGCAATTCTGAGGTTTTCTCTAGGGCTATATACAGGATACCACTGACCATTTTCTCTAAGGGAATCAAGTCAGCAGAGGTGACCAATGAGCCTCCAGGTGTACTGACTGATACTGGAGCTTTAGGAGAGGAATTGGTCAGTGGGGCATCTGTACTACTCTCTGCCACTGTACTTGGGAGTTCAGGGCTAAAAGCGACTGCATGGGAAAGAGGGACAATGTTTGTGATTTTAGGGCTAAGGGTCAGACTTCTGGTTACAGAGATAGGGAAAGCTGAGCTCATATCCTCACCTTGGTGAAGTTATTAGAGTTGAAGGAGAGCATATCCTTTGCAACGTAGGGGTGGTATCTGCCCAAGGGTGATGAGAGCTATGGCTTCAGCTAAGGTTGAGGAACAGGGAACCCCTGTTCTTGTACTAGGCAAAGCCCCACTGTCACTAGTGATGAAGACGACAGGTGCTGGTGTAGTCAATACCAAGGATGAGTCTGTTTCTCCTCCTAGTCTGGTCTCTGTAGTACCTGGGTGTGGGATGGAGTCATATAGACAGTTGGCTCTGGTTTGGACCTTCCCACAGGACTTGATGTGAGGTCAGCCATGCTCTCAGCAGGATGAAACTTCCCTGGGAAGAATGTGCTGGTATCTGAGGCTGCAGGGCTACCTGGTCTGCTGGTCTCTCATATTGGGGTGCTGGTAGAGGCAAAACTACTCTGTAACTTTCCACCATCTCTGATTCTGAATTCAGTCATTGGTGCAATAGAGGCAGTGACCCTCTCAGGAGGTGTGGGCTCTGTGGGCTCTGTCTGGGGCAGGAGGTTCATCTGTGTTTGTCTGGGCTCCAGTCATGGCCATGCTTGTCATGCTCCCCAAAGAGACTGAGGACACAGTCCTGGGGTAGGTAGGTCCTTCATTTAAGTTGGGCAGAGAAGAAGTGGAGGCTTTGTCAGGCCAGAGAGTTACTCCTGTGCTTGGGGAGTGCATGTGTTCTCTGGGAAGTTGCTGGACACAGTTTCCCCTCTGTTGTCCCTTCTGCAGACACCAACAAAGTGCTCATGTTCCTTCCACTATCTACTGGGATGATGTTGGGAGCAGTGAAGGACAAGTCACATGTGAAGGAGCTCTGGTCCTATCTGAGCATCCCATGTCACTAGTGTGGCCTTAAAGGCTCACCGGATCCTTGGCTGACTGTGAGCTCTGCTGGAGTCAAGGAGCATAGGGGGTTTATAATGACCATGATCATAGCAGAGGATCTCTCAGGTGGAATTGATGTTTCTGTGGAAAAAGATATTGTTCCTCTGTGTGTCTCAGGTCTGAGCCCATTTGTGACCATGGCCACAGTGAGAAGAGTGTGCCGTTTGGTAGTTGTGCCTGCAGTGATTTCCATGATAACTGTCTCTCTTGCGGTCTCTGAAATAGAATCTCTCACTATGGAGTCAGTCATGGGGTTGCTAGTAGACTCTGTTGACTCGCTTGTCACATCAGACCCACTTACCCTCTTCAGTGTTACTGTGCTCCTAGTGGAGGATGCTTTGACCAGAGTAGTTGGTTAGTATGGGGAGAGGTTTGTTGTGATTCTGGCAGGGATAGCCATTTCCTCTCAGCAGGAGTCTTTCTTTCCTGGGGATAGTACCTATTCTGTAGTACCTCACTTTCCTCTCCAATGTCCATCATGGGCACTTTATCCTGAAAAGCACTTTCGTCAGCCCTGCAAGGGGCTTTATCCTACCCTCTGACCATCTCTTCTATAGCTTCATTACTGCCCTGATGACCACACCAAACACTAGTCCTGCAGGACTCCTGTTGAAGAAGAGTTAGATTCTGTGGGTGTCTCCATTCATTAGCCTCTTGTTCCAGTAGAAACATGGTGGCTGGCGGACTGAACAGAAGGAAATGTCTCCATGGCAATTGCTTCTGTTGGAGCATTTGAGAACCAGGCTCTGACAGAGCTGCTCACAGAGGTGGTGGTGGGCCCCATGGGGTCTCAGGTTTTGGGAGATGAGCCTCCTGCTTGGGTGCCTTGCTGGGGAATTCCGTCATTTAGTAGTTGGTTAGGACACATGCAAGGATGTAGGGAAGGAAGGAGAGGAGGCTATTCATCCTCATTTCTCCTCAGTAACTCAGTTCCTCCTTGGGGAGACCACACCTACCACTTCACTTTCTCCTTCAATGGTTCACAGAGACACCTCTTCCCCGATGAGTAAGTTCGTCAGCCAAAGGTTGACATAGGGGAACATGATGACTGCTACTCTGGGGTGACTACATTGATCAATGAATGGATACACTGTCACACAGAGATTACCTGCTTTTTCCCAAGATCGATCTTTTAAATATTGAGAATCACCTGACCTCACAAAGGCTAGGGGAATCAAGGAATGCATGCCTGTATGAAGAAAAAATGAATGAATTGAATGAGGGGGAAAAGCATTTACTAGGGGACATAAATAGTATCCTTTCTTAGTTGAAATTCCCCTGACATCTAATCCAGGAACATGGGTCAGGAAATTGGGCTGGTACAGACTCCATCCAAAATTCTAGAATTTAGTTTGCTTAGATAGAGTCTTAGTTAAGGCAAGGCCCCAAATCAAAATAGGCCATTACCTTTAACACTTGACTACCATCCTCCAGTTCTCATTAGAAATTTACCAAATATGAAGAGACACTGAAAAGATGTGGTATAGTCTTATGAATGTCCTTGTTTGATCCAAATGAATTCTAGACGAAACATAGGTGAGAACAGAGAATGCAACACATGATCAGGTAGAAGGATTCCTAGACTGGCCTGCTCTAGATGGACTGCAGGGGCATGATTCCTTCACTCAGCCTCAAAATATTTTTCCCAATGGGAAGAGGGAGTCATTGTGATATGCTCAGGGAAAGAGATCAAGGAAGCCATTGTTGCCCTAAGGATCTGATGATGCCAAACTGCCCTCTCAAAGTCCTCTTCACTTGAGGTTTTGAGGGTTTGAGAAATATCAGCATAGTAATTGTCATTAATTCCATGGCAGCTTCTGGGATCACCAAGTGAAATAGTACAGAGAAAGAAGAGAAGAGAGTCCAGGACAGAGCCCTGAGGAACACCTATTTAGAGAGAATGCTCTGAATGCTGATACCACAAAGAAGATTCAGGAGTGGTCAGATAGGTGGAAGGAGAACCAAGAGAAAGTGGTGTCCTGAAAATTCTAGAGAGAAGAGAGTATAAGGAGGTGTGTCAGGAAGAGCTGAGTTTGAATTCTGCATCAGACCCCTACCATCTGTGAGACCTGGATAAGGCACCTAAGCTGTCAGTCATGGTCTCCTTATCTGCAAAAGGGGGTTAATAACAGAACCTACTTCTCATAGAGTTGTTGTGAGGATCAAATAGGACACATAAGTAAAATACCTTAAAAATCTTCAAGTTTTAAACACACATACACATGTGGGCACACAGGACATCCTCAAACTTCTTTGTGCTGGATGATTCGGTAAACCTAGTGGTTCTAGCAGCTGAGATCAAACCTGATTCAGCATTAGCTTCTGCACCCCCGGTCAAGGTGACTTCCGGGATACATGGCTTGTCCTTGTGGGTGCTTTGTCCTTGGAGGACTGGTGCTGGGTGGTTCAGTTAACTTAATTTAACCTCCTAGTGCACTAAGACTTTGGAAATGCCCTGTATATGCCAGCTGTCTCCAAAAATCAGGAATAGAGATGGAGAAAGTATCTGTACCCAGGAGAAGCAGCATAAAGAAGGCCTCTAATTACCCTCGGAATGACAGTGGACATGGGTGCCTGAGAATCACTTGTTGGTGCCCATGGGCCCTCAGATGCTCCCTGGTCTGGAATGTGGGTGACAGTTATCACACTATCATCTATGCCTAAAGAAGAGGATGAAGGAAGGACCTGGGACTCAGTCACTTCAGAAGCAGTGGAGGGTAACAAGACAGGGGTACACCCTGCTAGTACCCTTCATTCCACAACAGAATGACAGGACATGGCCTTGGGCCTCAGAGTCAATGGTTTTCTATCACCTTCTCTTTCCTCCTTGCTCTTCCCCTCATCAGAGCCACCTGTTCTCCCTCCTTGTCAGATCTAGAAAGAGGGAATAGCTCTCAGCACTGTCTTGAAGGGTTGATTCTACCTCATCCCACCCCCACAGTTCTCCCTTTCTGGCTTTTGGTGTCAACTGGGCGGGACATTCAAATTCACTTCAATTATCCCACATGGAGAGAGGGCACCTACTTCCAAAGGAGGCTGCCAACAGCCTTAGGAGGGCCCCTGAAATGCTTGCAAAGCCCAGGACCCAGGGCTCATCAATAGATACAGTCTGTCTTCATACAGGGAAAAAGTGGATATTTAAAATATTCACCCAAGAAAAACCCAAGGAACTACTATGGAGCAGGTACCATACAAGGCACTGGAAACACAAAAGTGAAAATGACAGTGCTTGCCCTTGACGAGGTTACGTGCTATCAGCATTTAACAGGAGCAAAAAGCACCTATGGATGCAATACATAACAGCCCATGAAATGAGAATTAAGCTGCTAGAAATCATGGCTTGAGAAATACCTAACCAAAGCCACAATGCTGCAGCTCTCTTAAGAAATCATTTTTACCCTAGAGAAGGGAAAGAAAAGTCCCAGGTGGGCTGAATGCCCATTCAGCTAGGAAAGTGAAAAAGGTTTCTACTTACCTGCTGTGCTGATGGTGGGCATGGACAGCAGAGGACTGCTCTCTGATCCAGGGGTGCCTACAGGAGATGCTGAAAGAGTAAAACTCCTGGTAGGCGCCAGATTCTCATTGATTCCTAAATGAAAAGAGAGGGGAGGTCCAGAGGGAAGGCCTGGAAGAGGTCATGTGGAGAGTTAGGCTAGCGTTCTCTGTGGCAGAGAGGGTGCTAAGAGATGAAAGGCCCCTCAACAGTCCTGTGGTCATAAGGGATGCTGACTTGGCCTCTGCAATTGTGGGAAGAAGCAGTGGATATGAGTTGTCACTCATTGTGGGAAGATTGGTAACTGAGGGACCTACTGTCCCAGAAGGTTAACTTGATGGAGATTCTGTGTCAGACATTGTTGGAAGGTTTGTAAGGGAAGAACCTGGTGTCCCAGGAACTGGAGCTAAACCTGAGTCAATATTGGCTTCTATACCTGTTGGCAAAGGAGTCTTTGGGGATGCAGAATTTGTGTCTGTGGGTACTCATAGAGTAAGTTAGAAACTCCTCCAGAGTGGTGCTGGGTGGTTCAGTTGACCTCCTTTCTGTGTTGTCTATGACACTTCTGTCTGTAATGCCCATAGGTGCACTGCTCATGGGGAAAACTGAGCTGATCTCTAAACCTGTCAGTTGTACACCTCTGGTCCCCAACAAAGTTGAGTTAAAAGACATAGCAGATGAGTCTAGCACTCAAGTATCTGATACTAAGGATTTGGAAAGTTCAGGAAAGGATATAGTCATTGGTCTCTGCTCCTAAACTTGGGTGTTCAGGATGCTGAGCAGAGACAGGAGAGGTAGGGAAGATATCTATGACTTTGCAACTGGGAGTCAGACTTCTATCGTCAATCCCTGGGACAGCTGCACTCATGTCAGCTATGAGGCTACTTCCTGAAGAGACTTCATGATTGTTTGGAGTGAGAGTGTACAACCAATTAAGACCAGGCCTTAGCAGATTCACAGCTTCAGCTGTTGTACAGAACTGTGGGACAATTGCTTTTTCTTCAGTGCCAGCCACAGAGACACTATTAGGGGAGGCTTCAGCTACTATGTTGGTTCCATGTGGGAGGAAGATGTCTCTGCTCTAAGACTGGTCCCTGTAGCATCTGTGCTGTGGGCCAGGGCACTATCCACATGTAAGCCAGTGCTGGGCCCTCCAGTTGGACTTGTGACTTAGCCAACTGTGGTCTCTGCAGAGTAGGCATATCCATGTGGGTGTGTGATGGTCTCTGAGATGGCTGACCTTGATTCACCCATGAAGATGGTTGTGGACATCACATGTGAACTGGTCTTTGTGCTGGTAGTGGAGAAGAAGTCTTTAAAAGAACTAGCCCACTCCTCAGGATTTGGGGTGTCCATAGAGGACAGAGAGGCAGCATCTGTCCTCTGCTCCCCAGTCAAGGCAAGAGGAATCATGATGCCCAGGGAGGCAGAGCAAGCTAGGAGAGTGGTGAAATAGCCCAGCTCCTGTATTATACTGGGAGAGCCAAAGGAGGTCATTTCCTGGGATCAAGGAGTCTCCAGTACTCTCACGTTGCTGGTATGCTCTCCTGGAGTGTTGGGGGTGGGGGTGGGGAAGTGTCTATGGCCTTAGGGCTGGAGCTGGATCCTGTTATTTGGCCTGTTGTCATATGGCCATTACAAGACCATGGATAGAGTAGCTGTACTCGTACCTCCTTCCAGAGTGCTTTAGGAATTATTCAGGGGAGTACAGGGCAAAGACACTGAACCAGGATCTAGCCCTATGTCAGCCTCTGGGATTGTCTGTGTTGGGTTTGAAATAGGATGCACCTCTGACTTTGCTAGTGAAGACTGGGTCAGATATAGATGGAAAGTTACTGTAAAGGTACCTGTATGGATGAAACCAACTGGAGGTGTGTATGTGGATGCCATGCATTGACCAGGCCCTATTGTGGTGGCTGCTCTTAGTATGACCACAGGTAAATGAAGGAAGTTGTCCCCTTAGGGCTGGTCTCTAAGGGTGTCCTAGAGCCTGGAATGGTCGTGAGCTCAGCTAGTTAGGAGGGGGCCAATGCCCAGAATCACTCGTGTAGAAGAAGTGTCAGGGAGATTTGGGACTCTTGAAAGAAAGGTGATGGTTTTTGTGGGTATCTCTGGACTGTGTCTGCAGGAGGAGCCACAGTGAGGTTGGGAGACCGAGCAGAAGCTGAGCTCGGAGCTGTCGCCATGGAAATACTATTGGTAACGTTTCATAAGGTCATGGCTCATGGCTAAAGTGCCCTGCTGGAGACACTATGAGCAGAAATGGCATTTAGGGGTACACAGGACACTATCGTGAGTTCTCCTTCAGAACATCTCAAAGAACTGAGATCCAATGTTAATTTCCCTGACCATCCCATGGCGATGCCTTGCTAAGTTGCCACCTTGCAACCTCAGACAGAGGACTTGGAATCCCAGGGAATTAAACAACGTCTTTGGATCAGGAAGGACAGAAGAACCTAGAGCTCATTTTTCCCACCAGAGAGATTTTCTTCATAAAATCTCAATATTAGAAAATCCCTCAGAGTGCATCTAGCCCTTTTTAATGAAACATTTTACTTTATTTTTAAAATTTTATTATGATTTCTTAATTTTAATTCCTGATTTTTTTCCTCCCCTTCCCCCTGCTCCCCAACACAGCATGGAATCTGATCTATCTTCTACATATACCTTTGCATTAAACTTATTTACACAATAGTCAGGTTATAAAGAAGAATTATGACCAATGGAATAAATCAAGAAAAAGAAGAAACAACACCCCCCCCACCAAAAAAAAAAGAGGAAAAAAAAGTGAGTGTGAATAGTTTCCTCAATCCACATTCAGACTCCATAGTTCTTTCTCTGGATGTGGATAGCTCTTTCCATTATGAGTCCTTTGTGGTTGTCTTTGAGCTTTGTGTTGCTCAGAAGGGCCAAATCTATCAAAGTCAGTCATCACAGAATCAATATATCTGTGGTTGTGTACAATGTTCTCCTGGTTCCGATCCACTCACTCAGCGTCATATCATGTAGGTTTTTACAGGTTATTATGAAGTCCGTATCTTCCCCATTTCTTTTGGCACAATAGTATTCCATTACATTCATATACTACAATGTGTTTAGCCATTCCCCAATTGATAGGCATCCCCTTGATTTCCAATTCTTTGCTACCACAAAAAGAGCTGTTACAAATATTTTTGTACATATAGCTCCCTTTCTCACCTGTATGATCTCTTTTGGGTTATAGCCCTAGAAGTAGTATCACTGGGTCAAAGAGTATGCACATTTTTATAACCCTTTGGGCATATTTCCAAATTGCTATCCAGAATGATTGGATCAGTTTACAACTCCACCAACAATGTAATAGTGTTCCAATTTTCCCACATCCTCTCCAGCATTTATCATTTTCCTGTTATACAAACACTTTTCAATTTAATAAAATCAAAATTATCCATTTTGCATTTTGTAATGCTCTCTGTCTCTTGTGTTATTAATTCTTTCCTTTCCCATAAATCTGATAGGTGAAGTCTTCCATGATTTCCCAAATTGCTTATAATATCAGCCTTTATTCCTAAATCATGAACCCATTTTGACTTTATTTTGGTATACAGTGTAAGATATTGGTCTATGCACAGTTTCTGCCCTGCCATTTTCCAATTTTCCCAGCAGTTTTTATGAAATAGTGAATTCCTGACCCAGAAGCTGGATTTTTTTGGTTTATCCAAGAGTAGATTGCTATAATCTTTGACTACTGCATCTTGTATACCTAACCTATTCCACTGATCCACCACTCTGTTTCTTGGCCAGTACCTAGTTTTGATGACTGCTGCTTTATAGTACAGTTTAATATCTGGTATGGCTAGGCTACCTTCCCTAGCATTTCTTGTCATTAATTCCCCAGATATTCTGGACCACTTGTTCATCCAGATGAATATTGTTATTATTTTATCCAGCTTCGTAAAATAATTTTTTGTAGCTCATTTGGTATGGCAATGAATAAGTAAATTAATTTAGGTAAAATTGCCATTTTTATTACATTAGCTCAGCCTAACTATGAGCAACTGATGTTTTCCCACTTATTTAGATCTGACTTTATTCGTGTGAAAAGTGTTTCATCATTATATTCATATAGGCCCTGGGTTTGTCTTGGCAGGTAGACTCCCAAATATTTGATAGTGTGAGCAGTAACTTTAAATGGAATTTCTCTTTCTATCTCTTACTGTTGGGCTTTGTTAGTAATATATAGGAATGCCAAGGATTTATGTGGGTTTATTTTATATCCTGCAACTTTGGTAAAGAATGTTTATTATTTCAAGTAATTTTTTCCATGATTCTTTAGGATTCCCTAAGTAAATCATATCATCTTCAAAAAGTTTTAATTTAGTTTCTTCTTTGCCTATTTTAATTCCTTCAGTTTCTTTTTTCTTCTCTTACTGCTACAGCTAACATTTCTAGTACCAAACTGAATAGTAGGAGTGATAATAGACATCCTTGTTTCACCTTTAATCTTATTGAGAATGCATCTAGCTTATCCCCAATACATATAATGTTTGCTGATGGTTTTAGGTACATGCTATTTATAATTTTAAGGAAGGCTCCATTTATTCCTATGCTTTCTAGTGTTTTTAAAAAGAATGGGTGTTGTATTTTGTCAAAGGCTTTTTCTGCATCTATTGAATACTGGAAAACAATCATTAAACCTCTTTTGTTTGTACTAAACACACTCAGTTCCTTCAAACAATCCTTTTACCACAATGTTTTAAGTTCCCATGATGGCCCCTTTCTTTCTGTATATGTTCTTCCTGTGTTCCTCAAAACACAACAGAATATTGTAAATGGGGGCTGATCAGGCCAGAACACAGTGGAACTACCATCTTCCTCTTTACAGTGACAATGTTTATCTTTATGGGGACTAATAGGATTGTTCCATCACATTATTGCATAATGTTGAGATTTCAATCTGCTAAACCCTTGGGGTCTTCTCAACGTGAATTCTTTCTGGCCATGTCCCTATCATCTTCTGCTTAGGCAGCTTATTTTGTAACTCTGCATCCACATACTTACCTTACATTTGTTAAATGTCAGCTTCTTAGATGTGATGCACCTGTCTAATCTTTTTTGAGTATGCATTCTGACTAACATTGTTAACCACCCAATTCCCCTAGTTTCCTATCCTTTGGACATGTTTTCCATGTATGATTCTATTCTAGTGATTGCTAAAATGTTGTATATGACAGGATCAAAACCAGAGCTCAGGAGCTGGCATGAATTGAAACAAGTCAGATAGTGAAATGTAATGGGCTAAGTTAACCAAGTAAGTAAGCATGGGTACAGCCCATTTTGTGCAGTTGGTTGGAAAAGAGAGGACTGGGAACAGAAGGTCCTGGGGAAGGGGTGGGGAGAGAGTTAGAACTTGAATCAGAGTGCAGACAAAAGGAATATATAGTAATTCTGGTACTATGGTCTTATTACACAGATTATGGTAGAGAGAAAGGGGTCATTTATCTCACCATCAAGGTGGAAACTTCCTTTCTCTATAGTGTAGGGGCCCAGTCTACAGAGGTCATCGGTTTGGTTGCTCAACTCCCAATAAAATTTTCTTTGTCTCGAGAGGGATTGATTAGACCCCCTTGATGGGTACAGACAGCGTCCACTCCAGTTGCTGAGCCACCCTTCATGGACCTGTGGAAGGAAACAATTGTTGAGGCCCTTGAGTCCAAATGCTGAGATTAGCTGAGGGAGAGACGGGGGACAGTTAAGCCAAGATGAATTGACATCCAAAAGGCTGACAGTGAGTCCGTGACAGTGGGAAAACTCCCATTACTTGTATGGGTAGGATGGATGTAGAGCCACAGACCTCCCACTAGAGAGAAGCATTTCCACATGATAGCATTTGTTCCAAACCACGACAAACAAGGGGAATCACTATGCTGAGGACCCAGGAATGAAGAGGACGGGAAGGAATCGGTTTTCAGTTTTGGAAATGGATACTAGGTGGAGGAACTTCCTCTATTGCTTGCCCACCTTGAGCCTTAGCCGTAAACCTGGGAGATTAAGGGAGATGAACTCAGGCCTCTGGATTTTATTCTCGGGTCTCACCTCAAGGCGATCACTTTGCATCCAGCGTAACAGGAAACAATGCTGCTTTTATTGAACAAGGTGCGCAGCTGTCAAGGAAATGAGAAGGGGAATAAGTAACCAGCTTTTCAGCCCCCATAAAGGAGGAGGCTGCAGTGCAAGAGTGGGCTTGGGCAGGGTCTGTGCAATCTCAGCACATGCTGAAGCATTCTCTCTCTGTGGAACTGAAAGTGCATGAGCCCGGGTGATCCATGTCTTCTGAGTAGAGTAAATTGGTGATGGTGAAGTTTAAGGTGAAAAGTTCCAGGCTGGAGCCACCAGCTGTAACAGAGGAGGGAAACAAAAGACCCACCTCTGAGCCCTGGGCACATCAAACAAATAGACGCACCGACAACGTTTCCTTGTATTATCCTACTTTTTTCCTGCAATGAAAATTCATACGCCATGGCCCAACTGACATCCACATCAAACTGGGAATATTGTTCCAGGCAGCAGTAACATGATCAAGTCAAGATGGACGCAGAGAGTTTGTGATATAGTGCTGGAGTCCATGTGAAAACTGATGACACTTTTGGAATCTTCAGCACACAAAAGAAATTGAAGCTCTCATTTTCGAAGACCACTCCAAGGGAGTTTTGCCATTAGAGTAACAGAGCCAAGGAATGGATCTTGGGGAATACCACAATTGAGAACAATAATGACAACCACCACCACCACCACCACCACCACCACCACCAGTTTTATGGCAAGCTAAGATTTACCAAGCCCCTTCCTCATAGAAACCTGGAAACACAGCAAGAATTATGACTCCCATATCGACAGGTAAGGAAACTGAGGCTCAGAGAGTTTAAGTGATTTGTGAAGGGTCACAAAGCATACTGGATTCAGGATTTGAAACAAAATCTCCTGACTCCAGGTTTTGGAAGCTCTTTCCATTATATCCTGCTCTCTCAATGGAACCCACTAGAACATATCGCCATGAGAGTATTTTTAGAGGGGCATCAGAAGCCCTTTGGGACATTGTGGAAGCTGTTCTTCCTCAGCTCAATGACTGAGTTGAATTTTTGGGGGTCAACTCAATCCTAAGCTTGGTCAGCCCAAGGAGAAATGGGGCCCAGAATTAGATCTTATGGAACCGAGATAATGATGATGCTAGAGGCAGACACGGGAAAGTTCAAACTTAATAGCAACATTCCCACTCCCACCCTTCCTTCTCTGTTCCTCTCTATCATCCCTCAACTCAGTGTTAGGGATGAAGGGTAGAGCAAATGAGCTGTTTCCTTCCCAATAGGGACCCCAGAAGTGTGGGGAAGTTGAAGTACTAAATACTTACAGTTTTTGGTGAAGGCCAGGGCCAGATGATTATAACGAGAGAGAGAGAGAGAGAGAGAGAGAGAGAGAGAGAGAGAGAGAGAGAGAGCGCCACATTGTGATGAAAGACAAAAGATTGAAGAGAGAAGATCTGGGGCCCATAGGATCAGGCAATAGAAGCAAAAGTGTCAGAGCTGATGCTATTATTAAAAGGAAGAAGATCCAACTCAGGGATTGGTTGTACTTCAGGCAGCACAAAATTTCCCTCCCCTCCAAAGATCTCATCAACAGCTTAGTCTCTAGCCATGTGCCCACTTAGTATATCTCAGAGAACAGACAGCTCCCCAGAAAGAAGCGCAAAAGAATCTGTGTCATAGCATTTCTAGAAACTGGGTAAGCAAGAGAAAGACATCTGGCTCTCAAAAGAGAGAGCGAACTGGGGATACATGGCCTAATCCCTTAAATTGAGGAACTAAAACAAAGAAGTTCATTTGCAAACCTGGGCCATCTACAATTGAATGGATGGATGGATGGATGGATGGATGGATGGATGGATGGATGAAATAGCATTTTCAGACACTTCCTATATGCAAAACACTGTGCTCACCACTGAGGGAGAGACTTTTGTCATCCAGAGTGAAGGCCCCAGTCTGTTCCCAGATATTCCCGGTCTGGTTGATCAGCTCCCACTAAAGCTTTTCTCTGTCTAGCATAGGGCTGTCAGCATGTATCCAACAAGCGCAAGCGTAGGTAGCTCCACTTGCTGTTCCTTCCTTCAAAGGCCTGGGAAAGGAGACAAAAAGGGCATTGGAAGCCTGAAATGGGACCCGAAAAGTCTGATAACAACCCCTGAAAAGCCTGATGCAAACACTGAAATAGTTGATGGTGAAACGGGGATTTTATGGGGAACTGCCAAAATTCCAAGTCTGAATTCACCTCCCTGAGATTATGTAACAAGGGGGTGTGGATAAATTCGTTGAGGAATTGGAAAATCTCCTGGACCTATACTATAGCAGGCTGGAGACTTCTCCTTTCTGAAGGGCACCAATCAGTACCATGCCTGAGGAGGCCAATGACTCTCAGGGATCTCACCTCAGCAAGGTCAGCTTGCATCCAGAATACACAGAGCCAATGCTGGCCTTCTCAAAGAAGGAACCCAGCTGGAAGTGAAAGAAAAGTGTGGTATTTCTAGATCAAGCCTCAGTACCCAGGGGTGAGGAAAGCAGTCTGGCAAAGGGAACAGAAGGGAGTCATGTCTCACCAGGTGCTTCAGAGTGCTCCTTGTGGAATTGAATTGGAATGTAGAATAGTTATAACCTGCAGAGAGAGAGAGAGAAAAGCCATGTATGACAGTGACAGGGGTGCTTGGGTGCTTGCGCTTGGGCCCTAATTCTAGCATTGCATTTCTCCTTGGCCTCTGCTTGGGTGCCTGTGCCTGGACCCCAATTCTAGAGCCACGCCCAGTTCTGGGGTCACATCTCACCCTAGCATCAAAACACCATTTCAGGCAATTCCTTTCCAGTTCAAGGGCAGCACGCCCTAGCAAAATACTTATGTCTCCTCTTGACACAGTAGCCAGCTGCAGCTACCTATAGAATTTATTGGTCTGACTCCCTGTGTACTTGCTAAACTGGCCCTGTATGGCATGATACAGATATTTAGTACTCCTTGACCTGTCACATGTTTGCTAGACCCAGACTTATTTACATTCCCTTATATTCATCTTGTCTAACAAGATATTGATGGAAGCAGTGTGGGTATTTCCAGTCAGCCCTGACCATTAGTTGACTTAATTCATGATGTTTCAGGCCTAAAACCAAACCTCCATGTAGCCCCCTCCCCCAACTTGGGCTATTTCCCAGTGAGCTCTGGGTAATATAACTGAGCAGTAGATACAAAAAGTACATATTCCTTTAAGAACTGACCACCCCTTTACCACTCCTTAATCTCACCCTAAAACACCTAATTGACATATTTGGCACATTTCACCCCAAAATATCCTAAATAAACATTAAGTGCACTCCTCTGAGGTTGCCGGTTCCCTAAGAACAGTTGCCTGCTGAAAAATCTTTGTCACCTTGACTTAAAGGATGCTTGAGTTCGCCAATCATTCCAGACGTCCTGACCCGCTCTAGTACTGGAGTCCTTGAGGGGTACTCCCCCTCAACTACCCTGTCTGGGAACTCCAGTCTTGGGGCTCCTGGACATCGTCTCCCCAACCCTCAACATTTCTGGCACCCAAGGTGGGGCACAGTCTGAGGTCTCAAGACTTCTCTGAGGCAAAGTAAGCCTCCCCTGCCCTCTGTAACCAGATTTCTTCCCCTCAAGCACCCTAGGCAAGGCTCCCAGGGACAGTTAGACTGAGCCTTCACCAGGCTTGGGCATCAGCATAATTCCCCCTTTTAACAAGGGATACCTCGTTTTGGGGGAACACATTGCCTCTCACTCCCCCTTCCAGGATGCTGGTCAAGGCAAGTTACACTACAAGAGCTCTATTGGTTGCCCTTTCTATTTCTAAGGCTCACAGGCAAAAAGGATGGGCCAAACTCCCTCCATCCCCTGAGATTCGCCCCTAGGACGTCTCTTAAACAACTGGAAAAATTTGGGCTTCTGGACCTTCAAAAGAAGCATCCTGTGTTCTTTTGTAACACTGCCTGGCCCCAATTCACTTAGGAGGAACAAGAGAAATGGCCTGCAGTGGAGCTCTGCATTATAACCTCATTCTACAGCTGGATCTATTCTGCTGCCAGGAAGGGAAGTTTACACAACTGGACATCCAGGCTTTTATGTCCCTTTCCCAGGACCCAGAACTGCAGGAGCAATGGAGGGTGCTCCTAGTTAAGTTTACTACAACAAAAGGGAAACAGAACAAACCTGACCTACTTCATGATCCCCTTCTTTCAAGCCCCCAAGCTTCGGCTCCTGGAGCCCCTACACAGTCTAGTATCTCTGCTGCTCACCCATCAGGTGCTTCTCCCTCTGAGGCAGGGTGTGGATCTTACCAGGAAGCTAGCCAGCTTCTAAAGGATGTCCCTCCCCCTTACCCACAGGCACCACCCACCCATTGGACTCTTAAACCTCCACTTCCAGGGCCTTTACCACTGGAAGCACTCCCAGACTCCATTTCCCAGCAGCCCTTGAACATGCTTGATCCACCTACTCATTGGTCTTCTAGACCTTGTCAGCCTGGCGCTGTTTCCCAGAATCCCACACTCTCTAGTGTGTGGGACAATAATCCCCCAAAATGAAATAACAAAGGTTTCTCAAGGTAAAGACAGAGGCTTTATTTGCACATCTGGCGTGAGAATTGGGCATCGCCCACTCCAGAATGGTCTGGGGTGGGGAGGCAAGTTTCAAAAGGCAGACAGACAGTTTATATACCCCTTAAAGCCCACCTCCCAAGCCCTCTTACAAAAACAATTCTAAGAAGCCCCCAAACTCCCTGTCCCGGACCTCTATCCCCATCCATGGGGGTTTCTGGCATCACATTCTTGAAACAAGGAAAGATTCTTAATTGAACACCTTAACCTCAAACTAACAGGCAGCCCTTACAGACATGCTCACCTTATGTGCATGCAGAATGTGGATATATGTGGTGTATTGTACAAGTTTAAGAGGGGGAAGGGGTGTGTAATTCTGAAACTTAAAGATATAGTTCAGGCATTATGGAAACTAAAATATTAAGTATCCTTTTCCTTAAATAAGAGACTTTCATTCAGGTCACTCAATTCCTCCCCTTATTCCATAGTTGAAAGTCTCTCACACCAAATTTGCTAAGTTTCATCAGCTCTCTCATCAGTTTGGTCACTATCCCCATCAGGGGTCAATTCCCATTCCTGACCCCTCAAAATCATTAATCTCATGGACCCAGTGGGGTCCTCTAACTTAATCATTTTGGAGAGTGTCTTATGCACAGTGGCTGTAATTAATTGCATCATACATGGCAGGCAGACAGGGAGTAATATAACTCCATTCAGTGCCACTAGTAAAAACCATAGAGCCTGTTTCCACCAGGTCCCTCCAAACCAGGACCACCATGATGCGCTGAGTGTGGGAGACCAGGTCTGGACTGGAACACAGGCAATTTTTCTAATCTCTTTATCAATGTCTCTTACTGCTTTGCCCTACATCATCTATTGTCATACAAGTGGACAGATTGAGCTTATCACATACTCCCCCCCTGCGTCCCGCCTCCTTCTTCAGCCAAGAGGTAGTCCAGCCTATGCTTCAAAATAGCTTCCCTGTCTGATTTAAGCAATACTTCCCTTCACAGGTCTCTGTTAGAGGCCAAGTGTGTCTCTCTTTCCTGGCCAAGTTGGCATACCCAGGTGGACTTCAGACCTTTTACTAAGTATCTGAGCCAGGCTTACAGGAACGGGGACCCAGGGCCAGTTCTCCAACTGCTGGGGTCCTCCACATACCCAGCAATTAGTCAAATTAAAGGTTTGGGCTACAGTTTCCATTAATTGTTCAAGACTGTTTCTATGAGGGAGCCAAGGGATGGAGGCTGGAGAGAACAGTCCTAGTAGAAGGGCAAAGGTTAGGAAAGTCCCCATTTGTACTTATAATCCACGTGATTCAAGAGACGGGAGAAGGCAGTTTTGACTCAAAGTCCAGAATACAATTAGAATTATCCAACCAAGAGGATCACCATGCATACCCACTGAGAGTCCAAGTCCCTTTACTCCAAGGAGAAAGGTTGGCACCAAAGATGAAGCTTTAAGTCCTTTGGGTCCTTCGGGTCAGTTTTCTCAACAGTATGAACCATTGGAAGTGCAACTGGTCTTTTAACTCGGGTGTGGTGGGTCCAACCTTTTTCCTTGGTCCGGACTGCCATGTCTGAGGTCAACAGCACTTGGAATTATGTGTTCCAGCATGACCTTACTCACCACTGGAGCAGTGGCACAAGGTAAAAGAAAGGCCTCTACCCAGGAGGTCAAGTGGTCCACTATGACCAGCAGATGTTTAAGGTGACCTATATGGGGGCAGCTGGCTCAGTGAAGTCCACCTGCATGCTTTGGAAAGGTCTGAGAAGCGAGGGCCTGCCTCCTGCTGGAGCCTAGCGCAATGTAGATTTGTGCAGACTCCGGGCAGCTATAGCAAAGAGCCCTCCAGCTTATAAACCTGGATGCTGGGACTTTGTTAAACTCTGGTAACTATGTATTGGGATTTGAATCAGACAAGGTCTGTCTGTCGATGTTTGTAATTTTTTTGTATTTGTTCTGAAGTTCAGGGTGCTGGCTTTTTCCCCTGAACTAAGTGAGTGACATTTGTATGCTGCATTAAAGTAAGCTTGTCAACTTTGCTTTCCTTACTAAAGCAGATAAAAAGAACCTGGGCATTTGCAGTGTGCTGGCAGCATGCTTGTTGTTGGGCTTGTTGTGTTGGTCTTTCACCCCCACAATAGCTGCTGCTGGATTGTTGAAACACAATGGCACTGCCTTCATCTCACAAATAACTCACGCTGTAGCAGAGGCATTTCATACTACTTATCACCTTCACTCTGCCTGGCATCCACAATCCTCAGGGAAAGTGGACAAAATGAAGCAGATCCTCAAGTGAGTCTTAACTAAGCTATGTCTAGAGACTCATGAGGAGTGGGTGACTAACCTCCCAGTTGGGCTGCTCAGAGGCCGTATCACTCCTCAGGAAATCATTAAGCTGAGCCCCTTGGAACTTCAATAGGGGAGGCCCTTCCTAACATCTGACATCCTAGCAGACCCTGAACAACATTTGATTACCCAATTTGAAACTCAGCCAGGTGCAGTCTCGGAGGCATTGTCTAAGTATGCTAACAAATACCTTTCTAAACCTTCCATCCAGGCTAGGACTGGTGGGGGCTTTCCAATGGCAACCAAGGACATTCTGTGCAGTGCCATTCTTTACACACCTGAGAAGGGTGACATTGGTAGTGACTGTGGTTTGCCATAGGCATGCAAAAGTTAGCTGCAGTGAGAAAGGGCCATCAATGGTCTGCAAAGTAATTCAGGTTGTTTTCTTTTTAAAGAATAATTATTTACTGTAATTTTTTTTGTTCAAACTGTCATTTTATTGATTTAAGGAGCTGAGAGCATAGACCTTCCTTGACTAACACAAGTCAGCATCTTCCCTGCAACATACAGACTCGGGCCATTCCCTAGGGAAATGTGCCCAGGGTCGCACAGCCAGTCTGTGTCAGAGGGGCCCTAACCCCAGGTCTTCTCGACTCTTGAGACCTACTTTGTAACCCACTACAAGATGCTGCCTCTGGAAACTTCACATTAGACATCAACACAACCAGTGAAACATACACTGCAACTATTTACCTTTAAATAAAAGCTTTTCAACAGATAATACAACTGTTCACTCACTAACACTAGAGTTCCATTCAAGATTATTTGTTCATCGATTTTCTTTCTCTTGTCTTCTTTCTGTAGGTGCATTAAGGGTGAAGTTTGTTTTTCTAATTTTCCTTTTTTCTACTTTGCATTATTTTATAAAGTTCTCTCAAGATTTCTTTGTAGCTATGTGATGCCTGAGTAGCCAGCTATTGCTAAAAAAAACCCTGCCCCCAACCCCTAACTAAAAACCCATTTGCATAAGAAAAACTGACTTAGTTCCTGCCATTTGGCGTTCAGCAAATGTCCTTGCGCCCCATGACTGTTCTAAGGAATGTAAACTGATTAACCAGAGGAAAAGCCTGATGTTAAAAATCTCTTTTTGTTTCCTGGGCTCAGAGATGTCTCTATCTTGTGTCAACAAACCCAGCTAGAGCATCTCTTGGTCTGCCTGTGAAGATGAAGGATAAAGGCCTCAGCCCAAGACGTTCTCTTGAATTATGTGACTGTTCCTTATCCTTATCTTATGAGCCATGTTGTGGGATGTAACTGGCAAATTGGACACAGAGATCCTGGGTTGTAATTTCAGTTGACACTTTGTCAACTTTCTGATATGCTGTATTTACAATCTATTTAGGGAGTTCCTCTTCTTGTATTATGGTCATAAAAGTGAAATAACAAAGGCTTGCCGAGCCTGCTAAAAATAACATATGTAAGTTTCAAGAGATAATTAACCACTGTACCTAGATTCCTCTGTAAAAATACAATTTCTTCACCCCAATTTGGGGCCGTTTTGATTTGGGCTTTTAATTGCCCCTGAACGGACGCCGGCTAATAAAATTCTCCATTTAAACTTAAATTCTGTGGCGTGTCTTGCTCGCTGTTGGAATTACACTAAGTGGTGCCAATAATAGAATGCCAAGCATGGCAGTTAGGAAAACCTGAGTTCAACTCCAGCCTCAAAAGCTTTACAAGCTGTATTGCCTCGGGCAAGTCATTTAACACCTGCCTCCTTTGTTTCATCAGCTGTAAAATAGAGACAATACAAGCACCTACCTCCCAGGGTAGTAGTGAAGATCCAATGAGATAATAGTTGTAAAACACTTATAAGCACACACAATGCCCGGC
>CM053622.1:43983920-44000487 GCA_028646595.1 Phalanger gymnotis | reverse complement strand
CAGGTCAGTGGTTTTTCCAATGAGATATTTCACATTGTCTTCCGTTTTTTCATTCCTTTGGTTCTGTTTGATAATATCTTGATTTCTCATCAGGTCACTAGCTTCCACTTGCTCCAATCTAATTTTTAAGGTAGTATTTTCTTCAGTGGTCTTTTGGACCTCCTTTTCCATTTGGGTAATTCCACCTTTCAAGGCATTCTTCTCCTTATTGGCTTTTTGGAGCTCTTTTGCCATTTGCATTAGTCTATATTTAAGGTGTTATTTTCTTCAGTATTTTGCGGTCTCCTTTAGCAAGTCATTGACTTGTTTTTTTGTGATTTTCTTGCATCACTCATTTCTCTTCCCAATTTTTCCTCTACTTCTCTAACTTGCTTTTCCAAATCCTTTTTGAGCTCTTCCATGGCCTGAGACCAGTTCATGTTTTTCTTGGAGGCTTTTGATGTATGCTCTTTGACTTTGTTGACTTCTTGCTGTATCTTTTGGTCTTCTTTGTCACCAAAGAAGGATTCCAAAGTCTGAGACTGAATCTGAGTGTGTTTTCGCTGCCTGGCCATATTCCCAGCCAACTTACTTGACCCTTGAGTTTTTCGTTGGGGTATGACTGCTTGTAGTGGAAGGAGTACTTTGTTCTAGGTTTGAGGGGTTGCACTGTTGATTTCAGAGCAATTTGTATACAGCCAGCTCTGCCACACCAACACTCCTTTTTCCTCAAGAACCACCAACCTAGACCTGATGAAAACCTTAAGCAGGCTCTGCACTCCTGCTCTGATCTGCCACTTTATTGCTCCCACCAGGTGGGCTTAGGGCCAGAAGTAACTGCGGCTGTAGTTCTGTAGCTGCACCTCCCCCTACTGCCCCCAGGGAGGTGGCTGACCTGCAAACTCTTTTCACTCTGTCCCCCACAGCTTTTCCTGCTAGCCTTCTCTGTTGTCTTTGGTGTTTGTGGGTTTAAAAGTCTGGTAACTGCCACAGCTCACTGATTCAGGGTGCTAGGGCTTGTTCTGCCCGGCTGCTGGTCTGGTTGGTCTTGCCGCCGCTGGCGTTGGGCTCCGCTCCCCTCTACTCTGTGCACGATAGACCTCATCCATTGACCATCTAGGCTGTCCTGGGCTAGATCCCTGTTTCCCTCTGCTATTTTGTGGTTTCTGCAGTTCTAGAGTTTGTTCAGAGCCATTTTTTATAGGTTTTTGGAGGAACCTGGCAGGGAGCTCACGCAAGTCCCTGCTCTCCAGCCGCCATCTTGGCTCCACCCTGCCCCCCAGTTGGCTCTCTTAAGACAATTAGATTACAGGGCGAGTGTGAACTGCATTGGTGGGAGGAAGAGAGGGAGAGTGAAGAAGAAAGAGAGAGGGAGAGGAAAGGAGAGATAGAGGATGAGGAAAGAGAGAGACATATGGCTGGGAGGGCAGAATAGAGAGGGGAGGTGTGAGAAAGGCAGAGAGAGAGAGACAGAGAGGAGAGAGAGAAAGACAGAGAGAGACAGAGAGAGAGAGAGAGAGAGAGAGAGAGAGAGAGAGGAGAGACAGAGAGAAAGACAGAGGGAGAGAGGGACACAGAGAGACACAGACAGAGAGAGAGAGACAGAGAGAAATAAGAGGAGGAGACAGAGGGAAAGACAGAGAATGACAGAGAGAAAAGAAGGAGGAGGATAAAGAGGAGGAGAAAGGAGATGGAGGAAGAGAGAGAGAGAGCGAGAGAGGGGGGGGGAGGAGAGGCAGACAGAAAGACAGACAGACCGACACACAGACAGACCAGGGACACAGAGGGAGAGAGACAGAGTCAGCTCCTGGGCCTATCCTCAGAGCAACTTTTAGAGACCCCAGAATGGATCCCCAGAGGTTCCTCATGTTTTCATTGGGTGCCTGGGATTGGAGAAGGAATAGGGCCAAATGCACACTTTGTTCTACCCTGCTGCTCTTTATTTCAGCCAGCTCCAGGACAGATTCCGCTACTACCTCATCGCAGGCCTCAGGTAGGTATAGCTTTGGCCAGGAAAACTACGCTCCCCAGCTATCTCTCCCCATCTCGCCCCCTCCACTGCCTTAGTGCTGGCACTTAATGTGTAATTGATAGCTCTTCCTGACCCCTGTGCACCCCATCATTGGCTCCATCTGGGAGCCTGCTGGCTTCTGACAACACAGAGATCTATGATCTAAGATTCCTTGGAGACTCAGGGCAAGGCTAGCTCTGGACAGGCCAGATATATTTCCAGTGCCCTTGTAATGAGGCAGGAAAAGGGACTGGGCACAGCCAATCCTGCCTCGGGCCTTGTCCCTCTCCAGGGGACCTAGTGTCAAGGCCCAAACAGATTGCAGAATCCAGTATTTGCAATGAACCACAGAAGATGTTTAGTGACCTAAGACCTGAACAACGGTCTCTAATACCACATGGCTGACAAGTGGTCATCCATGTCCTGTCTAAAGACCCCTAATAAGAAAGAACTCATCTCTTCCCAAGGCTGCCCTCTTGGGCATTTCTTGGGCACCTCTGTTTTTTCTTTCATCAAAATAAATTTGTCTCTTGGCAAGGTATAACCCTAGATGCCTGGTGTCCCAACTCCTTGTTGTCCTGCCTTTAAACTCACCTCAGTGACTTCACTATGCCCTGTCCTCTTCCTTCCTCTAGGTCTTCCTAGGATGTTCAACTTCCTTTGGACTTTGTTCCCCACCTCATCTCCTTCGCCCTCTCCATCCCTTCCCCCCATGTCCATGCTTTATGTCCACTGTAGTCAGGGCTTGATTTTACTTTTACAGTCAAGTTCATAAACTGTTATGGGCTCATGAATTAGTAAGTACTGATGGTTTAATGTTACACAACCCTCTCAAAAAATCCCTCAAACACTCATAGATAACACTTACATTTTTTCCCTCAGCTTCTCAGTTTAAGACCTTGATATTATGATTGGAGGATCAAGGTTTGAATCACAGTTCCACTCAGGGAGGAGACACACACACACACGCACGCACGCACACACACACACACACACACACACACACAAAGAGAGAGACAGACAGACAGACAGAGATAAAGAGAGACAGACAGACAGAGACACAGATACAGAGAGACAGAGAAAGACAGACAGAGAGACAGGGAGAGAGAGAGAGAGAGAGAGAGAGAGAGAGAGAGAGAGAGAGAGAGAGAAGGGGGAGAGAGAAGGGGGGAGGAGACACAGAAACAGAGACAGAGACACAGAGACAGAAGGAAAGAGACAGAAAGAAGAGGGAGAGATATAGAGACAGGGAGAGAGACAGAGACACAGAAAGAGAATTGTAGAATTAGAAGAAAACTAGAAAGCTCATAAGGCGTCTAGTCCAGCTTCCTCGTTTTACCAATAAGGAAAGTGAGGCTGATCAAGGGAGTAGTGAGTATCAGAGGCGGGATTTGAACCCGGTTCTCTGTCATCAGATCTACAGCCAGTGGTGTCTCTTCTATACCATCATGGGACTAGATAATGAGTGGGGTCCTTTTCAACTCTAAATCTTTGCTCCTAAAATCTGAAGTGATTCTAACCATCAGAATTTCAGAGTAAATATTTGGGGAAAAGGAGACCTGGTTTGTATAAATACTTAGATTATATCCCATAGAAAACTGTATCCTGGCCCAGACTTGGTGCCTGTTCTGACTGTGATCACTTGCTCTCAGGTGAATTCCACCTGTTCTGTGTTTGTGGACAGTCCTGGAGGAAAAAGTGCAGCCAGGGCAGCTGACACCTTCTCAGGCCTTGTGAACAGAAAAATAGTGCCCCACACAAGGGAGATGGAGGTCACTGTGTGCTCTGTCCCCAGTGGACCCCATCAGGAAGGTTGGGTCCAGTTCAGGTCATCACATTTCAGGAGGGACAGAGGAGAGTGAGTAGGAAGGGGAAGAGGACCCTGAACCTCATTCTATGAGGATAAGTTGAAGCAACCCACTTGGTGATTTTCCTCACTGAGTCACAGGCATATTGTGAGGTCTTCAGACAGAGGCTGGATGGCTGCTTGTCAGGGAAGTTATTGAGAGGTACCAAGTCTATATGGCCACTGAGTTCCCTCACAATCCTTAGATTCTATGACTCAGCAGCCTCTGGATACAGGACAAAAGTCTTCTAGTGCCAGAATGCCATCATGGGGCAAAGCAAACAGACTTGAGCTTTGGGATTCCAGCGAGGAAAAAAAGGATGAATGTGGGCGGGGGGGGGGGGCAGTTGTACAGGAGATAGATTTCCACTTAATGTGAGAACATCCTTAAAATGAGAACAGCTGGTGGTTGAGCAGATGAGAGAAAAAGCAACCAGTCAGGGACACTATTGAAGACTTCTTTCCCTGGCAGAGAGATTAGATTAAGTGAACATGGATCCCCAGTGCCTAGCACACTACCTTGCACATAGTAGGTATTCAATGAATGCTAGCTGATTGATCAGTTGATCTCTGAGGTTTTGAGGAGTCCTCTCACCCTGCCTCCCTGGGCTATAGGGAAGAAAACCACCACAATTCACCCCAGGTTTGTTGACTTTGTAGACCAAGGCCACAGTGGGATCAGCAGTTAGGTCCCCGCCTGTGCCAGACCCCTGGCCAAACATCCTGTAATCTTGGTCGATAGGATGGGCTCTGTGTTGGTCACCTGCAAGTGCAGCTTCTCCTCCAACCTGGATCCCGACACCATTGAACAAGTGTTTCTGGACAGGACCCAGAAAGCCTCAGGTCACTGGCTAGGGGACTTCTATAAGCTGGATAACTTCCAAGTGACAGGTAGGGAGGATACCAAGGCCTGAATGGCTACATCGGGGTGGAGGGTTGGGGGGGGAGGGAGTAGAGCTCTGCAAGCTGCAGAGGGGATGGGAGACAGGAAGGAGGCCTGAGATGAGCAGAAGCAGAAGGAAGCACTTGGGAAGCTTTTATCCCAGGAAATAGGGGTGAAATTAAGACTTATGGGATTGAAACAGTGTTGAGCTGGGAAGTTCCTTAGAATATGAGGCATAAATAACATGGCTAAAACAGGAAAGTTCTTAGAACCTAGAAAGTCAAAGCTGGGAGAGCCTTTAGAACAGAGATTGGGAGAGCCTTTAGAACAGAGATTGGGAGAGCTTTGAGGGGCCCTTAGAACCCAGAATGTCAGAGCTGGGGGAGCCCTTAGGACCCAGGATGTCAGAGACTCCAACCCTGTCATTTTGCAGTTGAGTAAACTGAGATCCAGTGAGCAGATGTGACTTGGCCCAAAGCCACAGAGAGTTAGTGTAAGAGCTGGGAAAAAAAAGAATTAGACTTCCAGACCATCTCTACATGCCCCCAGCCCCAAACAAGGAGCTGTCCATGGTCTCTGTTCAGGGAAGAACTTTGTTACCTTTCAACATATCTTCTAAGAGTCCCAGTGAAGAAGGCTTCCCCGAAGCCAAAGTGGAGGCCTCAAAGGGCCTTTGACCACACATACCTTGTCTCCATCTACGCCTTCAGGCTCCCCCTTCTATCTGTTCCTCTGTGGATGTTCAAACTTATTTCATCCAACAAACATTTAACATCTCAAATGAGGTAGTATTTCTAAAGCACTTACATGGAACAAGTGCTTAATAAATGCTTGTTCTTTCCTTTCTTTTATAAAATGTAATTTAATTTATTGTTACATTTTAAGTTCCTAACTGTCTCCCTCCCTCTCTCCCCACTGCCCACTAGAGAAAGCCATGGATATATAGATACAAATACGCAAAACTGTACCATATATTCTTTTCTCCTCTCCTCCCCCTCCTCTCCTGCTCTCCCTTCTTTTCCCCTCTCCCCCACTCTCCTCCCCCTCCCTCTTTCTTCCTCTTCCTTTCCTTTCCCACCCCCTGTCCTGCTGTCCTCTTTCCCTCCTCTCTTTTCCATCTCTCCTCCCCTCCCTTCCCCTTTCATCTCCCCACCCCTCTCCACCCTCTTTCCTCCTCTTCCCTCTTTTCTCCTCTCCCCCTCCTCCCCTCCCCATTCCCCCCTCTTTTCTCCTCTCCCCTCCCCTCTCCCCTCTCTCTCCTCCCCTCCCCACTTCCTCCCATCCCTCCTCTCTCTTCCTATCCTCTCTTCTTCCCTCCCCACTGCCCCCTCTTTTCTCCTCTCCCCCCATCCCTACTATCTCCTCCTATCCCCAGTCCTCTACTTCTCTCCAGAGGTCCATGACCAGGATTTCATAGGCACAGAGAACTCTAGTTAGGGAACTCCTTTACCAGTGCACATCAATACTTTGTACCTTAAAATCTTAGAGAGTGAAATTGAGAGGTAAAGAGACGATCCCAGGGTCAAACAGACAGTATGTGCCAGAAGCAGCTGGACTTGAACCAAGGTCTTCTTGGCTCTAAAGTTCGCTCTCTACCCACTTTGCCACATTGCCTCTCAAGGGGATAATGGAGGAGATAAGAGAGGAGGCTGGGTCTGGGATTTCATGCATGAACAGAACACTTGGCAGAAAAGCTTCCTCTACGAATGCAGACTTTCAACCTTCTTGAGACTTAGGAGATTGAGAGAGTTGGCTGGGAATAGTACAGACTATTGCATTACAAATGCACTATAATGTTAACGAAGAGCTCTGTGTGGTCCTAGGGAACTGGCTATTCCAGGCCTGGAGAATTCAGGGAGCCTTCCTGGAGAAGGTGACATTGGAGGTGGGCTTCCTAACCCTATGTGCATTTTACATCTGAAGGTTAATCCTGTCGAGAATTTCTGGAGTTCACACAAATGCAGAAAGATAGTATCCTGGGAAAGGTCATCATAAGACAAGGCTTAAAAGGAGGCGCCAGGGAGGTCCCTAGATCCGATGAACAAACCTTACTGCACTTCATCTTTTCCACACGGGAAATGAGGGAACCAAACTCTTCAGTGACTGTCCAGCTTTGACCATCTATGGTTCTAACTCACCAGACTTTTCCTGGGAGCAGTGGGAGGCTTTCTGGCCTCCTGAAATGGACACTGGTGCCATCTATCTTAGAAGGTCAGGGCATGAGCCAGAGAAAGGGCCAGTCATCTTTCTCTCCCTGGAGGAAGGGGACTCTGGCCTATATGAGCCCTCTTTGACCTCACCCAGCTTGGACCTTCACCACCACCACCACCACCACCACCACCATCATTATCATCATCCCCACCAAAATCATCGTCGTCATCATCATCATCATCATCATCATCATCATCATCATCATCATCATCATCTTTTCCTTTGTTCTTTCCCCAGAAATGGAACTAGCTTTCCCATTGTCTACAGCTAAGCCACTGATTGACCCCAGGCCTCAAAACTTCCGGTTGAACTTCGCCATCACCAGCCTGCCCTATTCCCAGGATCTGACCCACCCTGACTCATCCAAGTATTAGAAGAACAAAAATGGCATTGAGAACGCGGTGAGGTTCTAGCCCCTTCCTTGGACTTCTCAGGAAAGCCACAGCCAGCACCCAGGCACGGCTCTTTAAGCCTGCCCTTTACACCAGAGCATGGGCTGCATCAGAGCTTTAGCTGGACAACCTCTATCCACTGTGCTCCCTGGAGAATAAATGGGAAGAAATTTCAGTCTAAAGACTCTCTAAGCAGATGAGTCAGGAGAGCAACACACAGGGCCTGGGTGGGAGGATTTTTTCCCCAGAATTTTTTTTTAATTTATTTTGACTGGGCTATGATTTCATTGATGTAGAAATGTTTCAGTGAAGTGATTCCATCTACGAAAGCAGATCAATACTTAACCTACAACTTATAGGAAATTGCCTGTTAGGTGAAGCAGCTAGGGTGCCCAGTAGGGGGTGTGCTGAATTAGGAGTCAAGAAGACCTGAGTTCAAATCCTAAGACATGTGCTTGTCACCCCCAACAAGCCACTTAACCTCCTAGCCTCAGTTTCCTCATATGTAAAATTTGGAAGTTGGACTTGATATCCTTGAAGGTCTCTTCCAGCTCTAAATTTAGGATACTATCATTTGCCTAGCATCACACATCCAGTATGTCACAGAAGGAACTCAAACCTAGGTCTTTATTGAACCAAGGTATGCCATGCTACCTCTAAGGAAGAAGGAGAAAAGACAGCAGAGAGAAGACTGGAGGAAGGGAACAGCTAGAAAAAGTAGGATGAAGAGACAGAAGTGGCTTTAGACACCATTCAGCCAGCCCCTTCCTATTACAGGAGATGCTGAGTCTGTGTAGTAGGAAAGCAGAATTTATGATTTCAAAGAGAATCATATATATATGTCTGAATGGTTCAGAACCTCAGGATATAAGGAACTCTCTAAGTAGAAGGCAGAAGGATTAAAGCATTCAGTCAGGCTCCAAAGTAACAGACCCATGAACCAGCCTCCCCATTTTCATATTTTGATCAAAAGCTTCCAGGCCCAATAAGTCTACCTCACAAGAGTAACCAGGAGGCCACAGAAAAACATGATGGTATTAAACCAAATCATATTCATGCCCCCCCCCCCCCCCCGTAAGAAGATTACCCACTGCCCTCAAGTCCTTGCTTGGCACTCCTCAGTCCACACACGGGTCAGCTTTACTTCCAGGTTGGCTCTACTTCGGGGTCGGCTCTGCTTCCGGGTCGGCTTTATCTTCAGCTTTGGCTGTAGCTGTCTCTGGCTCAGTCATCAATCCACACCCACATAGGTTCCACACCCAATAGGGCTCTGGGCCTGGGGCTTAGCACTTAGCAAGATTCAATAAAATAGCTGAATCACTCAAACAAAAGCCAAACTCCTCAAGGGCACCTGTTGAACTAAGTGCTAAGGAGCCCATTTTGCTTACCAACACAGTCTTAAAGGGGTTCAGTGGTTCAGCGATTTACCCAAGATCACCCTGTTAGTTTAGTGAGAAGAAAACAAGTGGGTGGTTTGACCCTGAAACAGGAAAGGAAGGACCTTTCTAGAAAACTTATAAACATGGGAGAGGGAGTCTACTGCACCTGGGATGGTCCCTGGTACCCAGCAAGGCTGACTCAGCCTATCTCTGTCTTCCATCTAGGCCCACCTGGGCTGGAAGTTCAAAGACAATGATGCTAGCCCAATGACATGACTTTTCTTTTTTAAGTATTTATTTTCTGGGCACAATCGGGCCTGAGGATAAGATCCCAGGAAATGTTCCTTTTTCTTACAGCTAAACCAGCTCTTCAGAAACAGCTGCCTCAAGAGCTGTTTCTCTGGTTGTCAAGTGCAGACATTCAGGTGAGGTTTCTCCCCAGGGATGGCTCCATCTATGACTCCACTTTACCTAGCTTCTCACTCCCACAATTCCAGGAAACAGCTCTTGGGAGAGACTAGTTCTCAGAACAGACCATGTTCATGACAGAATAGCCCTTTTCTAACCCATTTCTCTGGCATGCCTCAGGATCCTGGTGTTTCCCTCTTCTGTTTTTCTTCCTTCCCTCCCTTCTTCCCTTCTAAAAGTTGCCTCAAGCCAGCACACAGGGAAGAGTCTAGGACAGGGGTGGAGAAGCTTGGGCCTCGAGGCCACATGTGGCCTTCTCAGTCCTTGGGTGTGATTTTTTGACTGGGTCCAAGTTTTACAGAACAAATCCTTTTATGAAGGGGATTTGTTCTGTGAAGTTTGGATTCAGTCCAAGGGCCATACTTGAGGACCTAAAGGGCAGCATGTGGCCTCAGGTTCCCCACCCCTGCTCCAGGAGATATAGAAAGCAGCAGACTTATGTTGCCAAACTTCCTGGGAGACTAATCCATCCATCAATCAATCAAGAAGCATTTATAAATCTCCTACTATGTCCCTGCAGCAGGACAGGTGCTAGGGAATATAAATACACAAATACACAGATGAAGCAGTCTCTGCCCTCATGGAGGTTACAGTCCTGAAGGAAGCTTTTGAGCCGCATACTCTATGCATCAGACACAGAGCAGAAGATACAAAAATAAAGCAGGCCATGTCTTCAAGGAGCTTCTAATCTACATACGTATATAAGTAGTCACAAAACACTTAAGAAATCAGTCTAATTTGAGATGGCACTAGAAGCCACATAGTTCAGTGAGAAGAGGTCCCCATCCAGAGGGTTCCTGCCATGGCCAGAGCCTGCACCTTACAGCCCAATTCTGTTGAGGCCATTGCCCAGGGTCCTCTTCTCCCCACCTGCCTTCTTCCTCTCTCATTCACTAACATCACTCTTCTTTAGGCTGGTCTCCCCCAGTAGCCACACAGGGGTGGACTCTTTGTGTGACTTCACATCAGCCTCTTGGGTGCAGAGCTTTGACAGGCCACTGTATATGAAGAGTTCCTCAGACTGACAAACAACAGCACCCAGCTGCAGAACTTTACTCTGGATCAGAACAGTGTCCTGGTGGATGGTGAGGGGCAGAGCAGGAGGCTGGCCCTTGTGCCAGGTCTCTCTGTCCTTTTAAGGGGGGTCCTCGGGGAATGAACACTTATAAACTTGTGGGGAGGGATGAGGACTTGCTGGAATGCTAGACTTCTGACATCTGAAGCCCAAAAAAACCCTCAATATTCCCTGATTCCTATACTCCCTCTTCCCTCCCTGACTGCCCCTCATTGCCATCCCTATCTCTTACAATCCTCTCTCTCCATGATCCCCAAATCTTTTCCTTCCTCCCTGATCCCTGGAGTCTCTTTGTCCCTGTCCCCTATGGTGTCTCCATGTATTGTCCTCTCATCCAATCCTTCCTCACTCAATCTAGCCCCCCAGGCCAAGACCCATAGGTTTCTTACCTTTATTCCATATTTCTCTGTCCTCAGGGTATTCTACCAACAGAATGGATGGAACAACTAAAAAAAGTGGTGAGTGTGGCATCAGCCTTGCCCCATGGACATTCCCTTGGGGTGGGGGGAGGGGAGCTCAGGCTGCTTCTTGAAGAGCAGGAGAAGTGGGGGGAGGGCAGGAATTGAGTGTCTAGGATGACTTCTCTCACCCTAACCAGCACTCAGTGCTAAGCATCCAAGCACTGTCTTGGACTATGCTCAACAAACAAATGAACAGCAATCATCCCTACCAATTGTCAGATCCCTAAGTGTATGTCCACTTCCTGAGCACCCTGTAGTGGGGGGTGGGCACAGGAAGGGTGCTGTGCCCTGAAACTTAAGCCTGTCACCGGGTATGACTCAGTATCAGTCACCTTTCCCTGTTCTGACTTTAGGTCCCTGCACTACACCTTCCCTTGTCCCAGGGTGTGACAGTGGGGACTCTGAACCATCTTTTCTGCCTCCAAGTGACCTTCCCTCAGTTTGCCCAACTCATTTTCTCCTATACCCTGAACTCCTTTCTCTAAATTCACTCAAATAGCCTATCCACCTCTTCTCCCCTAGGCCATATTCTTTTGAAGAGCAAAAGTCTGGTGGTGTGGGAGGTGGGGGGATGCTCTGGGTTGGATCCTTCAGTCTCCATCCTCCCTATGGATTGCTCTTTGTCCCCTCCCTTCCCATAGGGTGGGAATTCCCAAGGACACTCCCCATTCTGTGCTGTCTCCTCATCCCCATGAAGACCCATCAGTATCACCTCTTTTTCCCTCTAGACATGCCATACTGGGCAATCATCCTAATCTGCCTGGCTATGCTCCTGGTGCTCATGGTTAGTCTTATGTGCTGCTTGATGGTAAGAGAACTTTGGGAATCCGAAAGAGCCATGAAGGACTGTGTGTACGCATGTGTGTGTGTGAGCATTTGTGAGAGGGAGAGGAAAGGAGAGGAGAGGAGAGGAGAGGAGAGGAGAGGAGAGGAGAGGAGAGGAGAGGAGAGGAGAGGAGAGGAGAGGAGAAGAGAAGAGAAGAGAGGAGAGAGAGGGAGAGAGAGAGGCAGAGAGAGGCAGAGAGAGACAGAGAGAGAGAGACAGAGAGAGAGACAGAGAGAGAGAGAGAGTATCCCTATGAGATGAAATCTTTCTGGTGTGGTGTCAGAGTGGAAAGATCACCATATTTGGAGCCAGAGGACCTGGGTTCAAATCCTAATGATACATGTGACCCTCATCAACCAACCCCTATGGGCTTCAGTTTCCTCATCTGTAAAATGAATAGATTAGATGACCTCCAATATCCCTCCTAACTCTAAATTTGTGATCTCATGATCCAGTATGCTTGTCAGAGAGTGAGTGCATATATGTGAGAATGTAGGTGAGGATAGGGCTGCATATATGCATCCAACTGTAGGAGAGGAGTAAGTCAATGTGAATGAGAGTGGAATTTAGGAAGTATAAAGCACCAGAGCGTGAGTCTATTCACATGCAGAGGAGGGCGTGTGTGCCTGAGAATGGAGAGAGAAGAGATTTCTGCATGTCAGAGAGGGAAAGAGAACAAGAGTGAGAAAATGCACAGTGCCTGGCACTTAGTGTGTACTTAACAAATGCTTATTGAGTAGAATTAAAAATGGAGGGACAGAATGGGAGAGATAAAGAATCAGAGACAGTCATAGAGAGACAGAGACCAAGATAGATGGAAAGAGACAAAAATTGAAACAGAGATGGAGAAAGGAACAAAGATGAAGAGACAGGCAGAAACTGAGGCAGAAACAGAGCTAGAGAGAGAGACAGAGACAGAAAGAATGAATTTACTTAGGAGAAAGTTCCAGGTAGCCTTCCTTCAGACTCTCCTTATTACTTTCTCAATCAGTGGAGAGTTCTCTCAATGAGGCTCATGAGTACTCTACCTGGTGCCTCTTCCCTAAGCCTGCCCTTAAGTTTTTGGAGAAAGGCTGGGCAGAAATGTACAAAGCTAACAAGGAGGAGGTTCACCAAGGCTTCCTTCATGCAAGGTTGGATCCATAGCTATGCATAAGAGGCTCTCAGCAAGGGTCACACTCCCATAACTCCTGACCATCCTCCATCCCTCAACCCTGTACAGGTCACCATGTGTCTTCAGAAGGAACGAGATTGTGAGGTCCAAGGGCGAATGATGAGCTCTTACCTCTCCCACCTCATCAGTAATGGACTGCAGTAATATAGCAAAATAAACCCAGACACCATCCTGGAGTGGACCAGTATTGGGCTGGAATAAACACTGGGCCTCACCCATTCTGGATGGGCCAGAACACTGACTCTGCCTCTTTCTTACCATTTGCCTGAGTGTGGGTGACTTCTCAGGAGGGCCTACAGGAACTGAAGAGAGAGAAGTCACTCCTTTAGCGTCTACGGTCATTTACACCTCCTCAGGGGTCATCACTCCTCTCAGGCAGTCTGCCAGGCTCTCATCTGTCCCATCCCATTGCCAAAGGCGAGGAAGCCAAGCTTGGAGGATGAAGGAAAAGCCCAGCATCCACGTTGCTCCTGAACATAATGGCTAAGGCTAATTGACCAGATAAGCACTGTTTTCTCGCCCCTGAAAGACCAATTGGTAACAATTATGCACCACTGGAATAGCCAGAGAACGTTGGATACATCGGTGCCAGGACCCTTCCAATCTGTGATACTCCAACCCTGGCTTCATGTCAATACCCTTGGTTGCCCTTTCCCACTATGACCTGCCATTGGGACATGAGCATCCACCTATTCCCATCCACTAAGGGCTTTGCCTTGCCCACCAGCTTCCCATCACCCTTGCTCAAACTCCCAGCTGCCTATTCCTCAGCAGCCTCCTACTTTGCCCCTTCCATCCATCCTCCTATGAAGATTCCCCTACTGTTTCTGTTTCACCCCGCTCTTCACTGTGACCAGCTCATCAGGCTCCCACTGTGATCTCCAAACCAACTTCCTGCCACCCCCCCACTGTGACCTGTCCACCAGACCATTCTGTGACCTTCTATGGCTATGACCTTCTATGGCCTTCACCCTTCTATGACCAACCTCCTCCTCTGACTGTCCCCCAAGCCTCACATTACCCTTTACCCAGGCTATGTCAGGTTCTGACCTAACACCTTCAACAATGCTACATCTTCCATTACCTCTAGCTTTCTCCCTTACTAAAGCTGTCACCTTAGATAAGTTGTCTTCATTTGCTTGGCCAGAGAAAGGAGAGATTGCAGCTCCACAACCCAAGGAAGGAAGATCACCTTTAGCCCTGGCAGTTTATGAGCCTGGGGGAGAATCCCCCCTCACCACCTCCCTTCCTTGAATTCTCTTCCACATCTGTGTTGCCTGCTTCCACCTTGGCATGTAGAATGTGTTCAGGAAAGACTAGTGCCTCTAGTGTGAAGGCTGCTGAGCCCTTTTCAGAGATGCTTTTCCACCTTTTGTGTCCACCTGTTCCACCCAACTCTCATCTGTGGCTCCAAGAAGCTGCAGCATGTGCAGCAGCCACACCATGGCTAACTGTTTCGGCAGATGGGCTAAACCAGGTAGAGGGTAAGGAAGGAGTTTCAAACCCATTGGTGAGCTCGGGGTGGGGTCTACCCCAAGCATGTGAAGACTTCCCCTGGCAGAATGGGGTGAACAATTTGTTCCAATGGACCACAGAGGAGGCTGAAGCAGGTGCTGTGGAGCATTTAGAACTCGGTTAGATCAAGACGCCACTGCATCTTGAGCCATCGTGAGTCGTCTTGATTCTGTCCTGCCACGGGACTGTGATGGCTCTGGAGGAGAGTGAGGCCAACAACTTCATGCGACTCTGCCTCGCTGTATCAGTAAGGCAATAATAACCATGTAGATGATAATTGTCAAGATGCCTCTGTAGTTCTGTATCACAAAGTATACGAGATTCTCCACAGAAAAGTAATAAACAATTTATTCAGACACCAGAGAACTATATCCCACAAGCCATTTATCCAATCAGAGCAGTAAAACAATAGACACATATTATCACAAACAAAGTAGATCCTCACAATCCCAAAACTTCTCTGACCCGCTGCTGGAGTCTTCCCCAAAACAAACTCAGTACAGGTAAGTCAGCCTTTCCTGTCAGGAAGCTCCTCCCATCACATGTGACTTAGGTTTCCTGTGATGTAATCAGGTCACATGGCCTATTAATGAATGGGAAAGATCTTCAAATCTAAATTGCTGTTACACTCACTTAAATGCAATTTACGCCTGAATCAAAAAACATCGCCCATACCATTTTACCATTATACCTATTTCAAAGTCCTGTGGCGATAGGCAAATGAGGAAGTAGCAGGTGCAGACACACCGGGAATTGTAGTCACAATCCCGCACACAGGAGGCCCAGGCCACAGGGTGTTTTCTCACTGGGATGCAGCCCCCTCCTGGGTGTCTGAGCAGCCTTTTAAGGAACACAGTGCTCATCTCCTGGTGCCGGGAAGGGGCTACAAAAATGCTCTAAAAGTTGTCTCCTTACCCAACCCTGGCCTGATTACCACAGCAGGTGGGTCAAAATACCCAAAAAATGTACAAAAATGTCTGCCAAGATGATTCTGCTCACCATCAGCACATGGAATGTGCACACACAGACAACAAAAAATCCAGTGGACCTGAAAAATAGCTCTTGCAAGAGAATTGAGCAGATACCACATCCAAATAGCAGCCCGGGTGAAATAAGGCTGGCAAATGAAGGACAGCTTATGGAAGTTGGAGCTGGATACACGTTTTTTGGGAGTGGCCACGGTGAAGGGGAGCCGTGAAGCTGACGCAGGTTTTGCAATCAAAACTAATCTAGTCAACGAGCTCTTAGGCCTGCCAACAAAAGACTCATGAAAATGCAATTGCTACTTGCAGGAAAATGTCACACTACCATCATCAGTGCCTATGCCCTGACCATGATGAATCCTGATGAGGTCAAAGAAAAAATTTATGAAGACCTGGAGACACACTTATCATCAATGTGCCAAAAGAAGACAAGCTTATAATTTGGGGTGATTTTAATGTTAGAGTAGGTTCAGACTACCAGAGTTGGCAGGGAGTCCTAGGAAGGAATGGAATTGGAAACAGCAACAGCAATGGTCACTTACTACTGAAGACTTGTGTAGCTCATGACCTGCTCATCACCAACACTGTCTTCCATTTACCTAAATGCAACAAAACAACTCACAGAAAACATTGGCATTTAATAGACCATGTGATTGTAAGGAGAAGAGACAGATAGGATGTGAAAGTGATGAAGGCGGGGCGGAGCCAAGATGGCGGCTGGGAAGCAGTGACTGGCGTGAGCTCCCCACCAAGTTCCTCCAAAAACCTATAAAACAATGGCTCTGAACCAATTCTAGAGCTGCAGAACCCACAAAGTGGCAGAGGGAAGCAGGGCCCCACCCCAGGACAGCCTGGATGGTCTCTGGGTAACGTCTGTCCCACACAGAGTTCCCAGCCCCCAGCGGAGGGGAGCGGAGCTGAGCCCAGTTCGCACGGTGCAAACAGACCAGACGCGGACCTACCAGACCAGGAGACCAGCGGAGAGTGCCCTGGCATCCTGAAATACTGAGCTGTGGCATGTACCAGACCTCTCAACCCACAAAGAGCAAAGACATCAGAGAAGGTTAGTGGGAAAAGCTGCTTGACTGAGTTTGCGGTTCAGCCACTTGCCCCTGGGGCAGCGGAGGTAGGGCAGCTTTAGAACTAGGGCTGCAGTTGCTTCTGGCCCCAGGCCCACCTGGTGGGAGGAATTAAGTGGCTGATTTAAGCTTTCCACGGCAGGGGCTTTTGGGCAAGGAGGAGGGTAGCTGATAAGGCAGCTCATCCACCCAAGCAAGGAACATAGAACTCTTTAGTCTTTAAGCAGCCACACCCCGCTGAAAAATTCAAAGGTTAATTAAGTTGGAGGGGAATATGGCCAGGCA
>CM053622.1:43965101-43983420 GCA_028646595.1 Phalanger gymnotis | reverse complement strand
GTTAAATTGTCATTTTTATTATATTAGCTCAGCCTAACCGTGAGCAACTGATATTTTTCCATTTATTTAGATCTGACTTTATTTGTGTGGAAAGTGTTTCATAGTTACGTTCATATAGGCCCTGGGTTTGTCTTGGCAGATAAACTCCCAAATATTTTATAGTGTCTACAGTAACTTTGAATGGAATTTCTCTTTCTATCTCTTGCTGCTGGGCTTTGTTAGTAATGTGTAGGAATGCTGCGGATTTATGTGGGTTTATTTTATATCCTGCAACTTTGCTAAAGTTGTTTATTATTTCAAGTAGTTTTTTACTTGATTCTCTAGGATTGTCTTAAGTAAATCATCATATCATCTGCAAAAAGTGATAATTTAGCTTCTTCTTTGTCTATTCTAATTGCTTCAATTACATGTGAATTCTATCAAACATTTAAAGAACAATTAATTGCTATACTTTGTAGACTATTTGGGAAAACAGGTTAAGGAGGCCTACCAAATTCATTTTGTGACACAAATATGGTACTAATACCCAAACCAAGTAGAGTCAAAACAGAGAAAGAAAATTATGGACCAATTTCACTAATAAATATTGATGCAAAAATTTTGAATAAAATTTTAGCAAAAAGATTGCAGCAACTTATCACCAGAATAATACACTATGACCAGGTAGGATTTATTCCAGCAATGCAAGGCTGGTTCAATATTAGGAAAACGATTAGCATAATTGACCATATCAACAACAAAACTAGCAGAAACCATATGATCATCTCAATAGATGAAGAAAAAGGCTTTGACAAAATACAACACCCATTCCTATTAAAAACACTAGAAAGCATAGGAATAAATGGAGCCTTCCTTAAAATTATAAATAGCATCTACCTAAAACCATCAACAAGCATTATTTGTAATGGAGATAAGCTAGATGCATTCCCAATAAGATCAGGGGTGAAACAAGGATGTCCATTATCACCCCTACTATTCAATTTGGTACTAGAAATGTTAGCTGTAGCATTAAGAGAAGAAAAAGCAACTGAAGAAGTTTTGAATGTCATTAGACTCCTTTCATGTGGCAAAGCACCTGGTGCTGATTCTATTCTAGCTGAGATTTAAAAGGTAGGAGGTCCATTGCTCATATGAAAGCTGATAGATATTTTCCAGGTTATTTGGCCAGAGGAGGTTATACCCCAGGAGTTCAAGGATGCCTCCATTGTCCATCTCTATAATGGCAAAGGAAATACATTGTCCCATGACAATCATAGGAGGGTCTCTTATTCATTGCTGTCTGGCCAGCAGATCCTTGCCAGAGTCCTCCTTAATAGACTAATCCTTCACTTGGAAGATGGTCATCTACCTGAGAGCCAGTGTGTCTTCAGAAAGGGCCAAGGAACAGTTAATATGGTGTTTGTTGCCTGACAACTCCAGGAAAAATGCCGGGAGCAGAACAGAAGTCTGTACACAACATTTGTAGATCTGACCAAGGCCTTCGATACTATTACTTATGAGGGCTTATGGAAAATTATGTCAAACTTTGGTTGCCCAGAGAAGTTCATCAGCATTGTACATCAATTTTATGATGGTTTGCTTGCCCAAGTTCTAGGTAATGGACAATGCTCTCATGTCTTCCCAGTCACCAATGGAGTGAAACAAAGCTGTGTGCTTGCTCCCATGCTTTTTAGCATTGTATTTGCAGCCATGTTTTCAATTGCTTTCAACAAGGATGAACAGGGCATCAAGGTCAGCTACCACATTGAAACTTGAAAACACTACAAGCCAAAATCAAAGTGGAGATAGAGAGGCAGCTAGGTGGCACAGTGAGTAGGGCACCGGCCCTGAAGTCAGGAGGACCTGAGTTCAAATTCGGCCTTAGACACTTGACACACTTACCATCTGTGTGACTTAACTCCAAATGCACTTAACTCCAATTTCCCTGCCTTCCCCCACTCAAAAAAAAAGCTAAGTGGAGGGAGAGTTGGTGCATGATTTTCTGTATGCAGATGATTGTGCACTCAGTGCAGCCTGTGAAGCTGAGATGCAACAAAATATGGGTCAATTCTCTGCTGCTTGGGCCTAACAATTACCACCAAAAAAACACAGGTGCTCCATCAGCCACCACCACACCATCCATATGTGTAAGCATTGGTTACAGCAAATGGAGAAGTTTTGAATGCTGTGGATAAGTTCACTTTCCTTGTTAGTGTACTTCCTAGGGATGCACACATTCAAAATGAGGTTCACACACGCACTGCTTGAGCTATGTTAGTGTTTGGGAGGCTGTACAGGAAAGTTTGGGAGAGAAGAGGTATTATACTGACTACCAAACTGAAGGTCTACAGACATGTGGTGCTGACCTCATTCTGCCTGTGAAACCTGGACAGTCTACCAGTGCCATGCCATGAAAATGAATCGCTTCCATTTGAATTTTCTTAGGAAGATTCTGAAGATCACCTGGCAGGGTAAGGTACCAGACACTGAAGTCCTCACTTGAACTAATCTGCCAAGCATTCACACTCTGCTTCAGAGAGTGCAACTCCAACGAGCTGGCCACATTGTTAGAATGCAGAAAGTATGCTTGCCGAAAAGACTTTTATGGAGAGCTCACACAGGGCAAGCACTCACATGATGGTCAAAAGAAGTAATACAAAGACACTCTCAAGATCTCTCAAAACCTTTGTAATTGATCATGTGACATGGAAGATTCTGGCACAGGACCGCTCAGCATGGTGAGCCTGCATCAGCAAAAGTGCTATGCTGATAGAGCACAGCAGAATTGAAACAGCTCGAAGGAAATGCAGGATGCACAAATTTCAAGTATCCACCCCAAATGTTCACACAAACTATTTGTGCACAACCTAAGGTAGAGCATTCCAAGCTTGTATTGGTCTGATCAGACACAGACACATTGAAACTTGACTCTAGCATAGTGATGTCATTTTGGTCCTCTTGGAGAACGAAGGACAACAACCAACCTGCTCCCTCAGAGCAACATCGTTGCCTAAGACCGCAACTCTGGTGGTTCTGATTGCAGAGTTTCTTTTGTCATTTTTGACCCTGGTGATCTTAGCCTGTTCAATGGGGGGAGGGAACTTAGAGGTCATCTCTACTTTTACTTTACAGTACAGAAAATAGACACAACTGCTCATGATCATTCAAGTACTAACTCTTCTAACATTTGCTAGTTGTGTGACCCTGAATAAGTCACTTAACCTTGTTTGCCTCAGTTTCCTCATCTGTAAAATGAGGTGGAAAAGGAAATGGCAAACCATTCCAGTATTTTTGCCAAGAAGACCCCAAACAGGGTCATGAAGAGTTTGACATGACTGAAATGAATGAATAGCCTATTAATCCAAAAGCTAGTGCTCTTCCCAATATAATGCCCTCCAATTTAATTTCAGTGTAGGAATCCCCTCTTTCCACTACCTCCTTGACAGGGCCTCACAAGGATTTGACTCATCAGGAACTCTCCAGGATGGGGACTAGAACTAGAAGAACTAGACTGACCAAGGCTTCCCCAGGCCTGGAAGGGAAGAGGAAGAAAAGGGCCCAGGAAGACAGCCCCTCCTCACATCCAGAGCAACAAGGAGGGCAGTGCTATAGAAAGGGGACAAAATTAATTCCCACTTTGATCCTCCATCCAAAGGCTGGGGAAAGTAGAGGCCTGCTTCTCAGTAGCTAGGTTTTGGGGTAGTGACCACACACAGACAGGGGTCCTGCTGGACAGACATTGCCCATTCAGATATGGCTCCTTCCTGCTCACAGACCTCAGGATAAAGAACAACAAATTCAAGTGTATGAGCAGAAATAGTTAGAGTCAAGGTCAAGTCAGATGGTGAGCAGCAACATGATCTTTCAATCTGGGACTGACATGGAAGGAATTGGCCCCCTTAGATTCCATAGTTTCATAGGTTGAGAGCTGGCTCCAGACCAAGTACTGCTACATCTAGAGCCTGCCTTCCAATCCCCAGCCTCCCCTGACTCCTGTCCCCACTAGTCTATCACCATCTTACCCACACAGCTAGGTGAGAAGTCATGGGGGAATAGTTTCCTCAGGCCACTTTGCAGTCCCAAAGTTGGCCCTAACTGATCAAGATTCTCACATTTCCAGAGAGTTCTTTAGTTCTCTAAAAACCCTTTTATTTAACAAGCATTTAAATTTCTCTCCTTCCCACCAAAGCCTCCATCCTCCCCTGAAAAAAAAATCCTGGTAAGAAATATGCAGAGTGAAGCAACACAATTTTCCACACTGACCAAATGTCTCAATGTGCATCTTGACTCTGTCACCTCTCTGAGGAGATGGATAGCATGCTCTTTATCTTTACAAGCTCTTTATCTTTACAATATGGTTGTGTAAAATATAAATACTTGTGGTTGTGCTCACGTCACCTTGGATCTGTTCATTCAAATCTTCCTAGACTTCTCTGACCCTTTTGTCATTTCTTCCAAAACAATCATAGTCCATGACATTCACTGGGCTGTAGTTTGCTTGGACATTACTTTCACTCAGCCAGAAGAGCAATTGTGCCTGCCCCAATAACCCAGGGTATACATGGCATGTCAGCAAGTTGTTGCCAGAAGTGGAACTTCTGAGTCTGCAGGGACAAGCGCAACCATTTTCAACATGGGTGGTGGCGTAGCACCATGGATCAGCCACCTCTCTGACTAAGGCCACATCTCCTTTCAGCACAGCACCAACAGGGACAAACCCTGTCTACCAAGAGATAAGACTGGACATAGGGACAGAAGCTGTTGTTAGATCTTATTGAAACTCACTTCCTGGGACACCATGTTCTTCTCTCACAAACTTTCCAACAAAGACTGACCCACAAAATCCTTATCATCCCTTCCCACAATAACTGAGGCTATGTCAACTTCTACTCTGATCCCTGGACTGTGGGATAGCCCTCCATCCATTGGTACCATTTCTGCCCCAGAATACAACAAAGGATCTTCCTCCTCTACTGTTTCTACTCCTGAGAGCCAAATGTCGGATGTTACAACCACTGGGGCAGATGCCTTTTCAAACATTACTCTGTCCACCTTCTCAGAGGAGACCACAGAGGAATCTGGCTTCCATTCAGCAGCCTTTGTGGGCACAAGTCTGCCTGACTTCCCTGGCTCATTTATTGTAGCAGTGGCCCCAGGGTCTCTAGGGCAGAACCCAGGCCCTACCACAGCATCAGGGATTGGCCTCACCTTCAGCCCTCCCATCACAAAGACTACAGCTTCAATGAACACAAATCCTAGATTACCAACAAGTTTATCTGCTTCTGAGTGGTCAACCAGTGGCACCAGATATGAGCATTCCCATCAGGAGCACTACCTTCACTGAGGCTGCCAGCCCTGTCTCTAGACATTCCCTAGGAGCAGTGACCCCCAGCCAGCCTCATATGTCTCCAAGACCAGCTCAGACTCCCCTTCTTTCTTCCTCCAATGCACCTTCTGGACAAACATATCTTCCCTAGGGATGGCTCCTTCCTTGACATCCCCACTGATGTTAGCCACCACCACCAGGTCAGAGAAGAGCACGGAAGATACAATTCCAGCAGCCACCCCATCTTCATATGACACTATGACAGTCTGGCATCCCATCTCTCCCTATCCAAGTCACACCAACAGTGGGCTTTGCTTCCCATTCAGATGCAGGCCCTGCTTCTGCCACCTCCACTGTATTCACGAGTAAGCATCACCTCCTGTCTTTGCTTCTGGAGATCTTGTTAGAACATGTTGTTCGCTTCTTTCCAAGTCATGTCTGGCTCTTGGTGACCCCATTTGGGATTTTCTTGGCAGATACTGGAACAATTTGCCATTTCCTTCTCCAGTTCATTTTACAGATGAGAAAACTGAGGCAAACAGGGTTACGTGACTTGCCCAGGGTCACTCAGTAGGCATCTGAGGCCAGATTTGAACTCAGGAAGATGAGTTTTCCTGACTTCAGGCAGGGTGCTCTACCCACCATACCACCTAGCTGCTCAAGAGTCCATAGGAGTGGTAAAGATCAGTTATTCCTTGAGATGTGAAAATGAAAGGAATTACTGTGTGACCCTCTTCTTTTAGAGTGTCTATTTTGGGACCAGGCTTCAGGACATTTATGATATTCTTTAGTAGTTACCCCAGTTCCCTTTTCAAACTGTCTGGGAAGGCAGTCTACTTGTTCTTGGCACTGAATAAACCTCCTCCTTCCCTCCCTACTCCTCCTCTTATCTCATCTCTGTCTCCATGCCTCTTTTCCTTTTGGCTCAGATTCATTGTCATTATTCTAGCCAAGTGATATAGATAAGATATAAGATTGACCTTTAGAAGTTGGCATGTGTAGAGCCAGTGTAAGAATGGAAAGGAGTGATAGAAGACACACACAACACACTTTACCTGTTTGAATCTGTACACGACAGCTATCTTCCCTCCCAATTTTTGGCACCTGACATTCCTCATCTGGGTAATCATTAATCACTCAATAAATGCTTGTTGACTGACTACCAGATTGACTTTCCTTTCCCACAGCAATCAGTGAGAGTCTGGCTTCTGGCACCCACCTTGAAAACATCTTTGCCTGAGGGTTCCACTGCCCCATGGAGAGTCTCTCTGGTGTCCTCATGCACTGTCAGTGCTTCAGAATAGTAGACCTGTCCTTTCTGCTTTCTCAATTTGAGAAAAATTCTTTCTTCCTGGGCCAACTTTTTCTACTGGTACAAGTTCTCCATTCTGCGATTGTTTGAATTGCTTTTCCCAGGTCTTCAGTACTTGGGATACAATTTCTGTCTCTGGAAACATTTTAATTTTCTCTTTTCCTGTTGCTTTATTTGACCCATTTCTCTGAATTGTTCCCAGAATTCTATGTTAAAACACTCGCTCTTTTCTTTTGGAGGACTTACAGAGGCAAAGGTTTATCTATTGCTTTTCTCAGGGCCCAGGGCTTGGTTAGTTCACATCTGCAAATTCAGAGTATGAGGACTGGAGGTGGTGTCTTGCCCAGATGAGAGCTGACCGAGAGCATGGTGGGAAGGGGTCAGATCAAGGCTCTTGAATGAGGCTCAGGTTTACTACTTCAGGTTCAATCTCTGGGGCAGGATATTTTGACTGAGGAAAGTAATTGGGGAGAAGGAGGTGCCTATGCTGGGAATGGAAAGCAAAAGGAAGTGCTGAGCTTTGGGAGATATATTATCTAAGGGCAGGGAGGAGCCCCCCATCCCCGAGGAAAAGAGGATACAAGTGAGTAGAGATCACAAAGACACCAAACGATACTTCCATAAGTCCCAACTAAACCCCTCTCCTAGCCCCAGGGCTGTCAAGCAGGAGCAGGTACTATGTATACATTCCCCACAAGAAGAAGCCACAGAGATCAGAAGCATCTCTGTGACAGGGTCCACTACGGGAACCTTTAATTTTGGGGCACCAATAGTGTTTCCATGGAAATAGTTCCTAGCTGACCATTTGCTCAGCCTACCAACCTCACTGTGGCTCCTACCGCAGACACAGTCCAGAGATACCCACAAGAACCATCACCTTTGTTACAAGAGTCACAAAGCTCCCTGAGGCTTCTTCTACATGAGCGATTCTGGACACTGCCCTGCTCCTACTAACTACGTCCCTAGCTGAGCTCATGACCATTCCAGGCTCTTAGGACACCCTTACAGAACAGCCCTCAGGGGAAAACTTCATTTCCCTGTGGTCACACTAAGAGCAGCCACCGCAATAGTGCCTGGTCAATGCATGGCATCTGCACACAACTCCAGTTGGTTCCATCCATACAGGTGCCTTTACAATAACTGTCCATCTATCTTTTTCTGAGCCACTCTTCACTAGCAAACTCACAGAGGTGCATCCTATTTCAAACCCAACACAGACAATCCCAGAGGCTGACATAGGGCCAGAACCCAGTTCAGTGTCTTTGCCCTCTTCTGCCCTGAATAATTCCTAAAGCACTCTTGGAGGAGGTACAAGTACAGCTACTCTATCCATGGTCTTGTAATGGCCATATGACAACAGGCCAAATAACAGGATCCAGCTCCAGCCCTAAGGCCATAGACACTTCCCCGCCCCCACCCCATCACTCCAGGAGAGCACACCAGCAACATGAGAGTGCTGGAGACTCCTTGACCTCCGGAAATGACCTCCTTTGGCTCTCCCAGGATAATACAGGAGCTGGGCTACTGCACCACTCTCCTAGCTTGCTCTGCCTTCCTGGGCATCATGACTCTTCTTGCCTTGACTGGGGAGTAGAGGACCGATGCTGCCTCCCTGTCCTCTATGGAGACCCCAAATCCTGAGAAGTAGGCTAGTTCCTCAAAAGGCTTCCTCCCCACTACCAGCACAAAGACCAGTCCACATGTGACCTACATAGTCAGCTCCATGGCTGAATCAAGTTCAGTAACCTCCAAGACCAGCACAGACCCACATGGACACTCTTACGCTGCAAAAACTACAATTGGCTAAGTCATAAGGTCATCTGGAGGGCCCAGTACTGGCCTACATGTGGTTAGTGCCTTGGCCCACAGCACAGATGTCACAGGGACCAGTCTTGGAGCAGAGATATCTTCCTCCCACAGGGAGCCAACATTGTAGCTGAAGCCTCCCCTAATGGTGTCTCTGTGGCTGGTACTGAAGAAAGTACAATTGTCCCACAGTTCTGTACAACAGCTGAAACTCTGAATATGCTAAGCACTGGTCTTAATTGGTTGTTCACTCTCACTAAAACCACCCATGAAGCCTCTTCAAGAAGTAGCCTCATCGCTGACATGAGTGCAGCTGTCCCAGGGACTTGACGATAGAAGTCTGACTCCCAGATGCAAAGTCATAAACCTCTTCCCTACCTCTCCTTTCTGTGCTAGGCATCCTGAACACCCAAGTATAGGAGCAGAGACCAATGACCCTATCCTTTCCTGAACCTTCCAAATCCTTAGTAACTGATACTGGCATGCTAGACTCATCTGCTATATATTTTGGTTCAACTTTGATGGGGGACAGAGGTGTACAGCTGACAGGTTTAGGGATCAGCTCAGTTCTCCCCATGACCGGTGCACCCATGGGCATTACAGACAGAGGTGTCAGAGATGGCATGGTAAAGAAGTTAACTGAACCACCCAGCACCACTCTGGAGGAGTTTCTAGCTTACTCTAAGCATACCCACAGACAGAAGCTCTGCATCCACAAAGACTCCCTTGCCAACAGGTAGAGAAACCAAGGCTGACTCAGGTTTAGCTCCAGTTCCTAGGACACCAGGTTCCTCCGTCACAAACCTCCTAATAATATCTGATACAGAATCTCTATCAAGTTCACCTTCTGGCACAGTAGGTCCCTCAGTTACCAATTTTCTAACATTGACTGACACCTCATCTCTACCCCTTCTTCCCACAACTGCAGAGACCAAGTCAGCATCCCTTATGACCACAGGACTGTTGGAGAGCTCTTCATCTGTTAGCACCCTCTCTGCCACAGAAAATACTAGCCTATCTCCCCACAAAACCTCTTCTCCCTCTGGGAGCCTCTTGAAAGATCTCATGACTCTTGGCCCAGTCCCAAGCCCAGACACATTTTTTATCCCTTCTACTAAAAGAGTGGAATCTTGTACCAGTTCAAATCCTTCTGCCACTCTCCGTCTTGTCATCTTCAAGAAGTAGAAGCTCTGGGGGACAGAGTAGCAAGTATTCCTATCCTTGATATAGGCACAGCACCAGGGACCATCCTCACCATGACTTTGACTACTTCCCTGACAGACCACAATTCCTACCAGCATAAATATTCCATTAGGAATAAATTCGGCTAGTCCTACATGCACCCAGCCAGTGGCAGTGGAAACCACCACTCCTACCCTCCCTGATAGCACCTCGAGGTAATTTGTCCCTTCTTTTGGGCCTTCCACACAAGCAGGGCCCCCCGTCCAGTACCATGTGCCTTCAAGTCAAAGCCAAGACCTCTAAATCCTTAACAAGGGATTCCATGAGATTACTTGTTTCCTGGAGTTCCCACCAAACTTTAGTGCCACCACATAAGCAGAGGGGAGCATAGAAGAATCCATGACTCAAGCAGTCATCCCACCTTTAGCTGGCACCCAGACACTCTAGACATCTATCTACCTCTAAACCCCAGGAGCCAGATCAACAGTAGGCATCACTACTGAGGTGATGCCAGTTTCTCCCCTATGTCCTGCTCCTGCCACCTTTGTTGTGATCACAAGTACACATCACCTCTTGTCACCTCTTCTGGGGATCTCACTAGGCTATGGGAGGTGGAAACCTGCTCTGCCCTGAAATGAGAAAGAACCATGTCTATGAAACAGGATGGAAGGCACTTTTTTGACAGTTGTCTTTCAGCGTCTTTATTTAGGGCCTCCAAGGGCTCTAGCTTGGGGCTATGTCTGATAGACTCTGGTGGTCAGTCACTCCAGTCCCCCTACATACGATGGTAGCCTTGAGGTCCTTGGTGCTGAAATTAGTTTTTTTTCTTTTTATTGACTGACATTATTACTGGGTAAGTGATAAATACTTATTTTGTAAGATAGGTCTTTGGAAGGGATATTCCCAGGAGCCAGATCAAGTAAGTTAAGTTGCAAACTTGAATGTGCTTTATCATTGAAAACTCTTGCTAAATGTCAGTTATCACCATATGAGGAATGGGGAGGCAAAGGGGAAAGAGAAAGGGAAGGAATAAGCTTTCATATAGTGCCTCTTCTGTGCCAAGTACTATGCCAAGTGCTTTTTATAAATACCATCATTTCATCCTCATAACCACCCTGTGAGGTAAAGGCTGTTATTATCCCCATGTTTTGGTGTAGGAAACTAAGGCAAATAGAATTTAAGTGACTTGTATAAGGTCACACAATTAGTAAGTATCTGAGGCTGGATTTGAACTCAGTTAATCTTGACCCCAGGCCCAGAATTCTGTCCACTACCCCACGTAACTGCCTCTGAAGATTGACAGGAAGCACATGGTGCATGTGTTAGCTGCACAGTTTGGACCTTCACCTACAGTGCATTTCCTTTATGGCCTTTAGTCTTCTGACACGATGGATCCCTGGGTCCTTCCCTCTCATTTCATTCAGGAATCAATGAGAGTCTGGCATCTACCAGGAGTATTCCTCCTTCAGCATCCCCTGTAGTCACGCCAGGATCATACAGCAGTCCTCTGCTGTCTACTCCCCCCATCAGCACTGCAGGTAACTAGAAACCTTCTTTTTCACTTTCCTGGCTGGAAAAGTCCACCTGGGACTTTTCTTTCCCTTCTCTAGGGTAAGGTAAAAGCCATTTCTTAGAGATTTACAGGATTGTGTCTTTGGTTAGGTATTTCTCAAGCCATGATTTCTAGCAGCTTAATTCTCATTTCTTGAGATGTTATATATTGCATCCATAGTTGCTGTAACCTCATTAAGGGCAAGCACTGTCATTTTCATCTTTGTATTTCCAGTGCCTCGTATGGTGCCTGCTACGTAGTAGGTCCTTGGGTGCTTTTTGGATGCATGTTTTAAATGCCCACTTTTTCCCTCCGTGAAAATAGACTTTGTGTATTGATAAGCCCTGGGTCTCGGGCTTTGCAAGCATCTCAGGGGCCCTCCTAAGACTGTTGGCAGCCTCCTTTGAAAGTAGGTGCCCTTTCTCCCTGTGGGATAATTTAAGTGAATTTGAATGTCCTGCCCGGTTGACACCAAAAGCCAGAAATGGAGAGCTGTGGGGGTGGGATGAGGTAGAATCAACCCTTCAAGACAGTGCTGAGAGCTATTCTCCACTTCTAGATCTGTCAAGGAGGGAGAACAGGTGGCTCTGATGAAGGGCAAAGGAAGTAGGCAAGAGGTGATAGAAAACCACTGACCCTGAGGCTCACAGTCATGTCTTGTTGTTCTGTTGTGGAATAAAGGTACTAGCACAGTGTGCCCCTGTCTTGTTATCCTCCACTGCTTCTGACATGACTGAGTCCTGGGTCCTTCCTTCATCCTCTTCTTTAGGCAGAGATGATAGTGTATCAACTGACACCCACATTCCCGACCAAGGAGCATCTGAGGGCCCATGGGCACCAACAAGTGATTCTCAGGCACCCAGGTCAACTGTCAGTCCAAGGGTAAGTAGAAGCCTTCTTTATGCTGCTTCTCCTGGGTAGGGATACATTTTCCATCTCCATCTCCATTCTTTATCTTTGGAGACAGCTAGCATATACAGGGCATTCCCAAAGTTTTAGTGCACTAAAAGGTTAAATTAGGTTAACAGAACCACCCAGCACCAGTCCTCCAAGGACAAAGCACCCACAGGGACATGCTATGTATCCCAGAAGTCACCTTGACCGGGGGTACAGAAGCTAATGCTGAATCAGGTTTGATCTCAGCTGCTAGAACCACTAGGTTAACTGAACCATCCAGCACAAAGAAGTTTGGAGATGTCCCGTATGCCCACATGTGTATGTGTGTTTAAAACTTGAAGATTTTTAAAGTATTTTACATATGTGTCCTATGTGATCCTCACAACAACCCTATAAGAGGTAGGGTCTGTTATTAACCCCCTTTTGCAGATAAGGAGACCATGACTGACAGCTTAGGTGCCTTACCCAGGTCGCACAGATAGTAGGGGTCTGATGCAGGATTCAAACTCAGCTCTTCCTGACACACCTCCTTATACTCTCTTCTCTCTAGCATTTTCAGGACATTACTTTCTCTTAGTTCTCCTTCCACCTATCTGACCATTCCTCAATCTTCTTTGTGGTTTCATTATTCAGAGCATTCCCTCTAAATAGGTATTCCTTAGGACTCTGTCATGGACTCTCTTCTCTACTTTCTCTACTCTACTTCACTTGGTGATCTCAGAAGCTCCCTCTGATTTAATGACAATTTCGATGCTGATGATTCTCAAACCTCTTATTTTATGGATAAGGGAAACTGAGGTCTAAAGGGGAATTGGTTTGCCCAATGAAAGTATCCAAGCCAAGATTTGAACCCAAGTGCAGGTATTTCTATTTCCATTTCACCATGTTGCGTCATGGATGAGTTCTCTCACCTGACCTTTTCCTCTCCAGGTCTCTATTTCGGCCTACTTTGGGACCCTGACTTTAGAACAATGTCTGTTAGTCTAGTCCCTCATAGGTTACTGCACAGGAGGGTGGTCTAGTAGTTCTTGTGGCTGCCCTGCTCATTTGGGAAAATGGAATATTAGTAGTGGTCTTTAGATAAGCATGGAATTGTCCAAATCTGAGCTGTAGTTTTGAAAGGTGGACCTTTCCTGGAGTCAGCATAAGTAAAAATAAGTAACAGAATGCACACAATGCTAATTAGACTGTGAAGTTAGACCGTGCAGGTTACCATGCCTTTGCTTTCGTGTACACCATGAGTCAGACATAACTGATTCTCAGGCCCTCCCCTCATTCCTTCCTGCAGGCAAAGAGGCTGATGTGGAGCCTGTCACACAAATCCCAAACCGAGGAGTACCAGGATCCCTGAAGCGCTGACAAGTAGCCAACCAGAACTTTAAGGCACCCTCAGTCCTACAGGTAAGTAGAAGCCTCCTTTGCTTCCTATACTGGATGAGCATTCATCCTCCTCTTTGGAGATAATGCAGTGACTCACCTCCAGAGACTGAAATGAAGAGGCCTTTGAGAGGGCAGTGTGGCATCATCAGGCTCTCATGGCAATAATGGCTTCCTTGATCTCTTTCCCTGAACATATTATGTATGACCCCCTCTTCCTATTGGGAAAAATATTTTGAGGTTGACCTAGGTAGGCACAGCCCTGCAGGCCAACTAGAGCAGGCCATTTTAGGAATCTTTCTGCCTGGGCATCTGTTGCATTCTCTGTTCTCACCTATGTTTTGTCTAGAATTCATTTGGATCAAACTAGGATATTGATAAGACGATACCATATCCTTTCAGAATCTTTTTATATTTGGCAAATTTCTAATGAGAACTGAAGGATGGTAGTCAAGTGTCAAAGGTAATGACCTATTTTGCTTTGGGACATTGCCTTAACTAAAGCTCTAAGAAAACTATGTAACTTCTGGAATTTTGGATGGAGTCTGTACCAGTCCAATTTCCTGACCTATGGTCCTGGATTAGATGTCAGGGGAATGTCAACTAAGAAAGGATACTATTTCTGTCCCCTAGTAAATGCTTTTTCCCTCATTCATTTTTTCTTCACACAGGCTTGCATTCCTTGATTCCCCTAGCCCTTGTGAGGTCAGGTGATTCTCAAGATTTAAAGATGGATCTTGGGATGAAGCAGGTTACCTCTGTGTGACTGTGGATCCATTCATTGATCAATGTAGTCACCCCAGAGTAGCAGTCATCATGCTCCCCAATGATATCCTTTATTTGATGAACTTACTCATCAGGGAAGAGGTGTCTATGTGAACCATTGAAGGAGAAAGTGAAATGGTTGGTGTGGTCTCCCCAAAGAGCAACTGGGTTATTGAGGAGCAATAAGGATGAATAGCCTCCTCTCCTTCCTTCCCTGCATTCTTGTACATGTCCCAACCAACTGCTCAATCACAGAATTCTCCAGCAAAGGCACCTAGGCAGGAGGCTCATCTCCCAAAACCTGAGACTCTGTGGGATCCACCATCATCTCTGTGATCACATCTGTCAGAGCCTCTTTTTAAATGCTCCAAAAGAGGCATTTACCATGGAGGCACTTCCTTCTACTCAGTCCTCGAGTCACCATGTTTCTACTGGCTCAAGTGGCCAATGAATGGAGACACCCACAGAATCTAACTCTTCTTCAACAGGAGTCATTGCTGTGCCCAAGACATCTGCAGGAGTGAACATGGGTATCAGTAGCCTCTTGCTCCCCTTGACTTCAGATGAAACCACAGCTACCTCAGTCACCCCAAATACTCCATTAAGGACAAGGCTGCCTGGGACACTGTCCTCTCCTCTCCCAATGATCACATCTAGAGCACACACAGGTACCATGGAGAGCACCAATATGGGACCAGTGTCAAAACCGATTCCCACAGATGCTCTCTGCACAACTGTCTTGGCTACAGGGATGGGCACCAGTCCCCCTGCCTCCCTGTCCTCCTCTCCTTCACCTTTCAGTGCCAAAGAAACAAGGGAAAGCCCTGTACCAACTCCAGTGCAAACTGAGGTCACTACCCCAGTGAAGTCAGACTCCCAGATGCAAGCAGAAACTGGCTGAGCTGCCCGGCCCACTCCTGCTGCAAGCATCACCCCAACCCTTGCTGGAGGAGACACAAGTGCATCCTTGGCACCCAGAAAAGGGAGAACTGGACTCAACAATGTATATTTCCTTTGTGGAGAGTATAGATACACCCAGGGCAACTTTCAAAGAGCAAATATATTCCACGGAACCCCTAACTCTTCCACAGCCAGAGACAATATCCACTGTTGCCCCCAATGATGCAAGACAGGCAGCCAACTGTTCCACAACTATGCCTTCACCCCCTAAGAGCCCCGACAAGCCAAACTGCACCTCCTGCCACTGAACCCACCGAGACCTTACATGCTGAAGGGGTGACCAGTTCAGCTGGACCAGTGACTACAGATACATCTTTTCTTCCTACTGCTAGCCCAGAAGAGATCCTAGATTTCATCACTCATGACAAAAGGCAGCTGGATCGCAGTTTGGCCTCCACAACCACCCCTGTGTTTGAGATGAATATGGGGAGCAGGGCTGCATGATCAACTGTTACAACTTTTCATGCTAAGACCACAGCTGACCTCCAGGCAAGCCCTACTGGAAAGCCCAGCACAGGGCCAGATGGCTATGGCACTCTACACCACACCCTCCTTACCAGGTCTAAGCTTGGAGCAGAAATAGTCTTGTCCCCTGTATCAACAATGGTAGCTGATGATACTTTTACCAGCAGTAGCTCTGTGACTCCTACAGGAGAAAGAACATCCTCTACCACATCTGAATCCACATATCTTACCATGACTGGGATGGGTAGCACCTCTCAGTTCTCATGTTTCTCAGTTCATCATCCCCCATAGCCTCATCTGGGATTATTCACCTGCCTAAGGACATCAGCCCAGCTGTCCCTAGAAAATACAAGTCCCATCCGAAGCATCAAGGTCATAGACCTCATCCTTCCTTTTCACGAGACCACTCACAGCCCTGATCTCCCAAGGATAGTGGCAGAGAGCAGCATTGGTGGCCTCCCAACCACTTCCTCATCACCTATATCTCCTGTGTCCTCAGCCGCCATTACTGGAGGACCAGGACTGTTGGTACGTCTACTGGCAACATTCCCAGGGAGATGATGTTTCATCATCTCCCACCTGAAGACTTAGAGGTGATATCAGACCTTTCCTTGACCACCTTGTACATGGTGGCCAAGGCTAGCGCTGTCACAGCCACAGTGACAGAAGAGAAGTCTTCAGTTCCTCTGAAGCCCAACAGAGATGCTCAAGTGAGCTCACTACTACCATCTAGTATCGGCAGCTCTAAGGCTCTCCCTGTACAAAGCACACTCATCTCCCAGTCCCCCACCACAGCTCAGCCCATGGATCTTACCAACCCTGGGGCAGATATCACCACTACATGGCCATAGACTCTCCCTCCTTCAACTTCTGGGGCCATATCTGGGTTTACTCCTATGACTGAAGTTGTGAGCTGGAAAAGAAAGTCTTGTTGAAAACAATGAGGTCACAGATATAGCTCCTCTTTCTATGATTACTGACAGTCCTGAGCTTCCAAGCACAGTGGCAGAGAGAAGTTAGATGCCTCGCTAACCAGTGCTTCAGCTCTGTCTCCCATATCCTCAGTAGCTGTCACAGGCCCACTGAGCATCTCGGCTGATTCAACTACCCCAGGGACCATGGCTCATGGTTTCCCACATACAGACACAGAGATGAGCTCAGTGACTACCTTAGCAACAGCCAGCACTTTCACAAGCATGGTGCTGGGAGAGACGTCAGTAGCTCCCCCAGGAGATCAGACTCACTCAACCCTATCTCCCAGTTCCAATAACTCCATGGCTCTCCCTGGACAAAGAACAGTCATCCCACAGCCCTCTGCTACAGGTGAAACTGAGATGCTTACCACCACTAGAACAGATGTTGCCAGCTGTGAAAGGAGAGAACTACTGGAGCTCTCTCACAACTTCTGTCAGATGCATCTAAAAAAAGTGAATCTGAGCAGATTTAAGTTAGAAGCCACCAGTAGACTGAGAGGGGCAGGAGCTCCCTAGGGGGGAATAGAAGAACAGGGAAGGCAGCAGGAAAACCCAACTTTCCATTTCAGTTCACCTCAACCCCACTCAAGCATTTATGATATGCCTTCCTTGTGCAAGGCCCTTGATGGGGGTGGGGGTGAGGATGCAAAAATGAACTGCCCCCAGAGCTCAAGGTGGAGAGTTCCCCCTTTCCTCCTAACCACGTGGTTCAGTGGCCAGTCCAAGAAGAACCCATGACCTGCATCCTCACCCCACATCCCATAGGCTGTATCCTTCCCTGTAATAGTCATGCATCGATGTGGTCGATCATTTCCATTCACAGTTTGTTGATGCTTTTCTTTCAGTTCCCACATTTCCTCTAGCACCATCACCGACTTCATCACATCCCCTACCATCAAAGGTAAGAATCCTTCAAGTGTCTCTGATTGAAATCTGTGCACAGTCTTGAGGGTAGTAGTTGAAGAGTGAGGAGTGAGCGTCCCGATGCCAAGATTCTACAGAGAATCATAGATTTAAACATGGAAGAGATCTTAGAAGTACAGCCCTAAATGAAGCCATTCATTTTACAGACGTGGAAACTGAGGCCCACAGATGGAAAGTGATTGGCTCAGGGTGATTAGATCTTCGATCTGGAGCTAGAAGGAGTACTGAGAGAACACCTAGTTCAACTCCTTCATTTTACATAGGGAGAACCTGAGACGCAGAAAAATAAGATGGCATAAATCATATTCACCAGCCTCAAGACCTCTCTCGAACTCCTGGGTCCACACAGGGGTCGGCTCTGCTTCGGATTTTTTCCAGCTGTAGTTTTCTCGCCTCTCCTCACAGCCAAGCTTCTGGTGTTCTCAAGTCCCACCTCAACGACTAGAGACCAGAGTCCAGAGACCCACTGGTTCCAGAATTGGCCCCTTTTAAGTCCTTAATCTACACCAACACAGGTTTTACACCTGATAGGGCTTTGGGCCTGGGGCTTAGCATTTAACAGGTGAAAGTACTTTCACCGTAAACAAAAGCCAAACTCCTCAAGGGCACCCATTAAACTAAGCCCTTTTGGCCTTACTGGCACACTCCACCCTTATGTTCTAGGATAATTTAATCAGCTATGTATCCTAGAACATACATTGACCTATTATCCATTGTGATCTAATTACACAAAAAAGGGGTGTCAATAATTCCATAACAACAAAAACAATACAGCCAGGATAATACAAAATAAGTAGACA
>CM053622.1:43946661-43964601 GCA_028646595.1 Phalanger gymnotis | reverse complement strand
GGCATTGTGTGTGCTTATAAGTGTTTTACAACTATTATCTCATTGGATCTTCACTACTACCCTGGGAGGTAGGTGCTTGTATTGTCTCTATTTTACAGCTGATGAAACAAAGGAGGCAGGTGTTAAATGACTTGCCCGAGGCAATACAGCTTGTAAAGCTTTTGAGGCTGGAGTTGAACTCAGGTTTTCCTAACTCCCACACCTGGCATTCTATTATTGGCACCACTTAGCTACAAAGAAATCTTGAGAGAACTTTGTAAAATAATGCAAAGTAGAAAAAAGGAAAATTAGAAAAACAAACTTCACCCTTAACGCACCTACAAAAAGAAGACAAGAGAAAGAAAATCAATGAACAAATAATCTTGAATGGAACTCTAGTGTTAGTGAGTGAACGGTTGTATTATCTGTTGAAAAGCTTTTGTTTAAAGGTAAATAGTTGCAGCTTATGTTTCACTGGTTGTGTTGATGTCTAATGTGAAGTTTCCAGAGGCAGCATCTTGTAGTGGGTTACAAAGTAGGTCTCAAGAGTCGAGAAGACCTGGGGTTAGAGCCCCTTTGACACAGACTGGCTGTGTGACCCTGGGCACATTTCCCCAGGGAATGGTCTGAGTCCGTATGTTGCAGGGAAGATGCTGACTTGTGTTAGTCAAGGAAGGTCTATGCTCTCAGCTCCTTAAATCAATAAAATGACAGTTTGAACAAAAAAAGTTACAATAAATAATTATACTTTAATAAGAAAACAACCTGAATTACTTTGCAGACCATTGATGGCCCCTTCTCACTGCAGCTAACTTTTGCATGCCTATGGCAAACCACAGTCATTACCAATGTCACCCTTCTCAGGTGTGTAAAGAATGGCACTGCACTGAATGTGCTTTGTTGCCATTGGAAAGCCCCCACCAATCCTAGCCTGGATGGAAGGTTTAGAAAGGTATTTGTTAGCATACTCAGACAATGCGTTCAAGACTGCACCTAGCTGAGTTTCAAATTGGGTAATTGAATGTTGTTCAGGGTCTGCTAGGATATCAGATGTTAGGAAGGGCCTCCCCTATTGAAATTCAAAGGTGCTCAGCTTAATATTTTCCTGAGGAGTGATACGGCCTCTGAGCAGCCCAACTGGGAGGTTAGTCACCCACTCCTCATGAGTCTCTAGACATAGCTTAGTTAAGACTCACTTGAGGATCTGCTTCATTTTGTCCACTTTCCCTGAGGATTGTGGATGCCAGACAGAGTGAAGGTGATAAGTAGTATGAAATGCTTCTGCCACAGCTTGAGTTATTTGTGAGATGAAGGCAGTGCCATTGTGTTTCAACAGTCCAGCTAGCAGCTGTTGTGGGGGTGAAAGACCAACACAAGCCCAACAACAAGCATGCTGCCAGCACACTGCAAATGCCCAGGTTCTTTTTATCTGCTTTAGTAAGGAAAGCAAAGTTGACAAGCTTACTTTAATTCAGCATACAAACATCACTCACTTAGTTCAGGGGAAAAAGCCAGCACCCTGAACTTCAGAACAAATACAAACAAATTGCAAACATCAACAGACAGACCTTGTCTGATTCAAATCCCAATACATAGTTACCAGAGTTTTACAAAGTCCCAGCATCTGGGTTTACAAGCTGGTGGTCTCTTAGTTACAGGTGCCCTGAGTCTCCACAACATCACCTGCCACCAAGAGTGAGAGCCTTGCACAAATGGCTGTCTTCTCTTCTTACAGCATTTCAGACATCTTCATTGAGTTAGCACCTCTCCTTAGTAGCCTGTGAGCTTCACACCCACATAGGCTTAGCACCTAATTGGGGTTTGGGCCTGGGGCTTAGCACCTAGTAAGACTCAATGAAATACACTGAATTACTACTCAAAGGAAACAAAAGCCAAACTCTTTGAGGGCACTTGGCTGAACTGAGTGCTAAGAGCCCATTTTGCTTACCAACACATATTGTCACTCTGTAGAGAGCTGGATAGGCCAAACCAAGGTATAATTTCCCTTGGTAGTGTATGGGACAAAATGTTAAATAATAGGAAAGACATCCTTAGGAGGAACAAAGTAAATTTATTTCACAAATCTTGCAAGCTTTGGGCACACCTCCATAATGGAGGAGGTGAAGTAAATGGGAACCTGTCCTTATTTATACTCTTAATGAGTATATTATACTCTATCCCTTCTCACCATTGGCTTGGAGGTGGGCTTACAGTCTAGGCAGGAAAACTACAGAGAGGACCAAGTGAAATGGACGGACCGAGAAAACACAGACCAAGCCAAATTAAAATAAGTTGAACATCATTTATTAGCTGGCCAGCGACTGTCCCATAGACTGAAAGTCTAGAGAGCAGTCCTGAGCACAAAGATTTGAAGCCTTTTATACCTGAGCCTAGAGCAGGTGCAAGCAAGCCATTGCAAAAGCAGGAGACTGCAGTTAAATGAAGCATAGGGGATCAAACAGATCTAATGATATATGCTAGGTGTTTGATCAGTGTTGCTGAGTGAATTGGGTTCACTCCGGGGTTACAGCGCTCCAGTAAGTGGAACACTGCTGGGGCTGCACGCCTCTGTGCAGGGGGCCAGGCTGCTTGCCCCGGTGCAGGGGGGGCTGCTTGCCCCTGTGCAAGGGGGCATTTCACCAAGGTTGATCTGGTCCATTCAGGTTTTTCCCTATCAGAACTCAACTGCCTGGGGGAGTCTAGGGGAAGGAGAGACCTTCCTAGAGCAAAGAACAAATAGCTCACAGGAAATTCATTATCTTCTAACATCTGAGAGAGAGGGGGAAGGATATGCATTCCAAAATTACAAGGCCAAATCCCAAAACCTCTCCATTAGACATACACTGTGAAGTCTTCACAATTATCCATCCCATTGTTTCAGGAATTAGACGAGCCTTTCCTGTTCTACAAGGAAAGGTTTCAACCAAATTTGTAAAGGTGTCAACAAAGACTAGAAGTAACTTAAATCCCCTGCATGGGGGCATATATGTAAAATCAATTTGCCAGTCTTCCCCTGGGTAGGTACCCCTCCTCTGGACAGGTTTTAAAGAGGAGGTGGTCTAATTGCTCCTTCAGGATTTACCTGGGCACAAGTAGGGCAAGCCCAACATACTTGCCCAATACATTCACTTAGTTTATGACCTGTGAATTCAGACTTTGTTAGGGACTGAAGGGCATTCTTCCCTAGATGTGTGGCTTGATGTAACCCAGACAGTAATTTCCACTATCTCTCTTCTGGGATAAGAAGTTGGCCTGTGGGTGTCTGTAGTCACCTTTATATCCCCTCTCCTTAACAAGGGCCTGTTCTTGAGGACTATAGGAAGGATTAGAGGAGTTGGGGATCTGTGGGAGCAGTGGTGCCATCATGGTTATTTGGCTGGCAGCACCCTTTGTTGCAGTGTCTGCCTGATGATTCCCCACAGGAGAGTTGTGGGATTGAGGTCATGGCACACCCTAAGAGTCAAGTCAGGGGTATCTAGGAGCAGGGCTTGATATTTAGTAAGCTGACTGCTTGCCAGCCACTGGTGGCCTTTTGCTTCTGGAATGCTCTGGACCCTGTATGGCTTTAAAACTTCAAAAGGCTGACCAAGTGTGAACTTAGAGGCTTTCTCAATTAGGATAGCCATTGCCACTACAGCAGGGAGGCATGAGCGTGAACTGGCAACCCCAGAATCAAGTTGCTTAGAAAAATAAGCCATGGGCCTAGGGTCAGGTTCTAGGGACTGAGTTAAAACTCCCAGAGCCTGACCCCTCCTTTCATCAACATACAAAGTAAAAGGCTTATCTATGTTAGGCAAAGGTAGTGCTGGGGAGGAGGTCAATTTAGATTTCAGAGTGGCAAAAGCCTTAGTCAGGTCAGGTCCTCACTCTAAAGAAAGCGTATTAGGACCTTGGGTGGAATCATAACGAAGTTTGGCCATGTTGTAGATCCAGAGCCTAAAAACCCAGCCATACCGAATAAGGTATGTAGTTGTTTCTTAGTAGCTGGGACAGGAATAGACATCATTGCCTGTTTCCTCTCTGGTGTCAAGGAGTGAGAGGTAGGGGTTAATCTATGGCCTAGATATTTAAAACTCTGACAAGCTATTTGGACCTTGGCCAGAGAAACCTAAGAAAGGAAGAGCCTTTGTAGCAGTACTTAGAGATTCTTGCCATGTAGGGCTACAGATAAGTATATCATCCACATATTGAATTAAACTGCTTTTAGGTAATTCCAGATCCCTTAAATTTTTTCCCAAGGCATTACCAAATAAATGGGGGCTATCCTGGAAGCCTTGCAGCAACACTGTCCATGTTAACTGGCAGGGATTTGATTTCCCAGGGGTGTCCACTCAAATGCAAATATAAATTGGGAGTCCTTGTGGAGAGGTATACAAAAGAAAGCATCTTTAAAATCCAGAGTGGAAAACCATTGGGTGTCCCCTGGGATTTCAATGACTATGTTATATGGATTAGGGATGAGTTCATGAACAGGAATAACAACTTCATTAACTACCCTAAGATCCTGAACCATACGAAATTCCCCATTAGGTGTTCTTACAGGAAGAGTAGGGGTGTTACAAGGAGATTGGCAAGAAACAGGAAGCCCATGGTTTAGAAATATTTCAATCAGAGGCTACAATCCCTCCAAGGCATCAGGTTTGATTGGATATTGGCACCAGTGAGGGTATACCTTAGGGTCCTTTAAGGGGACAACAGCTGGAATGGCATGAATAGCATGCCCAGGAATTCCCTAGTCCCAAATAACAGGCTCAACTGCCTCCCATACTTCAGAGGGAATATAAGAGGGTCTGGTGAGCACAGTTTAAAAGGAGAGGATAGGCTTGACTAAGGAGAATTGGCTCTCCAATTTCACCATCAGATCCTTTCTCAGTAGAGGGGCAGGACAGAAGGAGATGATAAGAAAGGAGTAATAAATAACAGATCCCAAATGGGCAGGCAAGAGATATGTCTCATGGTAACTCCTTGCCTTTCCTTCAGTGTCCATCACACTGCACAATTTTCAAAAGCAGGAATTATGCCGATGCCCAAGCCTGGTGAAGGCTCAGTCTAACTGTCCCTGGGAGCCTTGCCTAGGGTGCTTGAGGGGAAGAAACCCGGTTACAGAGAGAGGGGAGGGGAGGCTTACCTTGCCTCAGAGAAGTCTTGAGACCTCAGGCTGTGCCCCACCTTGGTTGCCAGAAATGTTGAGGGTTGGGGAGATGATGTCCAGGAGCCCCAAGACTGCAGTTCCCAGACAGGGTGGTTGAGGGGGAGTACCCCTCAAGGACTCAAGTACTGGAGAGGGTTGGGGCATCTGGAATGATTGGCGAACTCAAGCATCCTTTAAGTCAAGGTGGCAAAGATTTATTATGATTTTCAGCAGGCAAGAGTTCTTAGGGAACGGCAACCTCAGAGGAGGGCACTTAATGTTTTTATAGGATATTTTTGGGGGAAACATGCCAAATACATCAATTAAGTGTTTTGGCGTGATATTAAGGAGTTGTAAAGGGGTGGTCAGTTTTTAAAGGAATATGCACTTTTTGCATCTACTGCTCAGTTATTTTACCCAGAGTTCACCGGGAAATAGCCCAAGTTGGAGTGGGGGGGGGGGCTACATGGAGGTTTGGTTTTAGGCCTGAAACATCATGAATTAAGTCAACTAATGGTCAGGGCTGACTGGAAATATCCACACTGCTTCCATCAATATCTTGTTAGACAAGATGAATGTAAGGGAATGTACAGAAGTCTGGGTCTAGCATACATGTGACAGGTCAGGGAGTATTAAATATCTGTATCATCCCATACAGGGCCAATTAAGCAAGTACACAGGGAGTCAGACCAATAAATTCTATAGGTAGCTGCAGCTGGCTACTGTGTCAAGAGGAGACATAAGTTCTAACTCTCTCCCCACCCCTTCCCCAGGACCTTCTATTCCCAATCCTCCCTTTTGCAACCAACTGCACAAAATGGGCTATACCCATGCCTACTTACCTGGTTAACTTAGCCCATTACTTTTCATTATCTGACTTGTTTCAATTCATGCCAGCTCCTGAGCTCTGGTTTTGGTCCTGTCATATGTAACATTTTAGCAATCAATAGAAAAGAATCATACATGGAAAACATGTCCAAAGGATAGGAAACTAGGAGAATTGGGTGGTTAACAATGTTAGTCAGAATGCAAACTTAAAAAAGATTAGACAGGTGCATCACATCTAAGAAGCTGACATTTAACAAATGTAAGGTAAATATATGGATACAGAGTTACAAAATAAACTGCCTAAGCAGAGGATGATAGGGACATGGCCAGAAAGAATTCACGTTGAGAAGACCCTAAGGGTTTAGCAGATTGAAATCTCAACATTATGCAATAATGTGATGGAACAATCCTATTAGTTCCCATAAAGATAAACCTAGTCACTGTAAAGAGGAAGATGGTAGTCCCACTGTCCTCTGACCTGATCAGCCCCAATTTACAATATTCTGTTGTGTTTTGAGGAACACAGGAAGAACATATACAGAAAGAAAAGGGCCATCATGGGAACTTAAAACATTGGGGTAAAAGGATTGTTTGAAGGAACTGGGTGTGTTTAGTACAAATAAAAGAGGTTTAATGATTGTTTTCCAGTATTCAATAGATGTAGAAAATGCCTTTGACAAAATACAACACCAATTCCTATTAAAAACACTAGAAAGCATAGGAATAAATGAAGCCTTCCTTAAAATTATAAATAGCATGTACCTAGAACCATCGGCAAACATTATATGTAATGGGAATAAGCTAGATGCATTCTCAATAAGATTAAAGGTGAAACAAGGATGTCCATTATCACTCCTATTATTCAGTTTGGTACTAGAAATGTTAGCTGTAGCAATAAGAGAAGAAAAAAGAAACAGAAGGAATTAAAATAGGCAAAGAAGAAACTAAATTACAACTTTTTGAAGATGATATGATGATTTACTTAGGGAATCCTAAAGAATTAAGTAAAGAACTACTGGAAATAATAAACAATCTTTAGTGAAGTTTCAGGATATAAAACAAACCCACATAAATCCTTGCCACTCCTATATATTACTAACAAAGCCCAACAGCAAGAGATAGAAAGAGAAATTCCATTCAAAGTTACTGTAGACACTATCAAATATTTGGGAGTCTACCTGCTAAGACAAACCCAGGGCGTATATGAACATAATGATGAAACACTTTTCACACGAATAAAGTCAGATCTAAATAAGTGGGAAAACATCAGTTGCTCATAGTTAGGCTGAGCTAATGTAATAAAATGGCAATTTTATCTAAATTAATTTACTTATTCATTGCCATACCAATTGAACTACCAAAAAATTATTTTACAGAGCTGGATAAAATAATAACAATATTCACTTGGATGAACAAGTGGTCCAGAATATCTGGAGAATTAAAGACAAGAAATGCTAGGGAAGGTAGCCTAGCCATACCAGATATTAAACTGTACTATAAAGCAGCAGTCATCAAAACTAGTTGGTACTGGCCAAGAAACAGAGTGGTGGATCAGTGGAATAGGTTAGGTATACAAGATGCAGTAGTCAAAGACTATAGCAATCTACTCTTGGATAAACCCAAAAAATCCAGCTTCTGGGTCAAGAATTCACTATTTCATAAAAACTGCTGGGAAAATTAGAAAATGGCAGGGCAGAAACTGGGCATAGACCATTGCCTCACACTATATACCAAAATAAAGTCAAAACGGGTTCATGATTTAGGGATAAAGGCTGATATTATAAGCAATTTGGGAAATCATGGAAGACTTCACCTATCAGATTTATGGGAAAGAATTCATGACACAAGAGATAGAGAGCCTTACAAAATGCAAAATGGATAATTTTGATTTTACTAAACTGAAAAGTCTTTTAACAGGAAAATGATAAATGCTGGATAGGATGTGGCAAAATTGGAACACTATTACATTGTTGGTGGAGTTGTGACCTGATCCAGTCATTCTGGATAGCAATTTGGAAATATGTCCAGAGGGTTATAAAAAATGTGCATACCCTTTGACCCAGTGATACTACTTCTAGGGATACAGCCCAAAAGAGATCACACAGGTGAGAAAGGGAGCTGTATGTACAAAAATATTTGTAACAGCTCTTTTTGTGGTAGCAAAGAATTGAAAATCAAGAGTATGCCCATCAATTGTGGAATGGCTAAACACATATGAATGTAATGGAATACTATTGTGCTAAAATAAATGGTGACGATACAGACTTCATAATAACCTGGAAAGACCTACATGATATCATGCTGAGTGAGTGGATCAGAACCAAGAGAACATTGTACACAACCACAGATATATCAATTCTGTGATGACTGCCTTTGATAGACTTGGCCCTGAGCTGAGAAACACAAGGCTTAAAGACAACCCCAAAGGACTCACAACGGAAAGAGCTATCTACATCCAGATTAAGAACTATGGAGTCTGAATGTGGATTGAGGCAAACTATTTGCACTCACTTTTTATTTGTCTTTTTTTTTAGCGGGGAGGGGGCTTTGTTTCTTCTTTCTCTTGCTTCGTTCCATTGGTCATAATTCTTCTTTACAACTTGACCATCGTGTAAACAAGTTTAATGCAAAGGTATATGTAGAAGATATATCAGATTCCATGCCATGTTGGGTAGCAGGGGGAAAGGGAGGAAGAAAATCAGGAACTCAAAAACATGCAGAACTGAGTGCTATAAATTAAAATTTAGAAATCTTAATAAAATTGAAAAAAATAAAGTAGGATGTTTCATAAAAGAGGGCTAGCTGCATTCTGAGAGCTTTTCTAATACTGAGATTTTGTGAAGAAAATCTCTCTGGTGGGAAAAATGGGCTCTAGGTCCTTCTGTTCTTACTGATCCAAAGACATTGTTTAATTCCCTGGGATTTCAAGTCCTCTGTCTGAGGTTGCAAGGTGGCAACTTAGCAAGGCATCGCCATGGGATGGTCAGGGAAATTAACATTGGATCTCAGTTCTTTGAGATGTTCTGAAGGAGAACTCACGATAGTGTCCCGTGTACCCCTAAATGCCACTTCTGCTCATAGTGTCTCCAGTAGGGCACTTTAGCCATGACCTTATGAAAGGTCACTAATAGTGTTTCCATGGCGACAGCTCCAAGCTCAGCTTCTGCTCAGTCTCCCAACCTCACTGTGGCTCCTCCTGCAGACACAGTCCAGAGATACCCACAAGAACCATGTCCTTTCTTTCAAGAGTCCCAAATCTCCCTAACACTTCTTCTACATGAGTGATTCTGGGCATTGGCCCCCTCCTACTAACTATGTCCATAGCTGAGCTCACGACCATTCCAGGCTCTAGAACACCCTTAGAGACCAGCCCTTAGGGGACAACTTCCTTCATTTGCCTGTGGTCGCACTAAGAGCAGCCACCACAATAGGGCCTGGTCAATGCATAGCATCCACACACACACCTCCAGTTGGTTCCATCCATACAGGTACCTTTACAGTAACTTTCTGACCCAGTCTTCACTAGCAAAGTCAGAGATGCATCCTATTTCAAACCCAATACAGGCAATCCCAGAGGCTGACAAATGGCCAGATCCCAGTTCAGTGTCTTTGCCCTCTACTGCCCTGAATAATTCCTAAGACACTCTGGAAGGAGGTACAAGTACAGCTACCCTATCCATGGTCTTGTAATGGCCATATGACAGTAGGTCACACAACAGGATCCAGCTCCAGCCCTAAGGCCATAGACATTGCCCCCATCCCCACCCCATCACTCCAGGAGAGCACACCAGCAACATGAGATTACTGGAGACCCCTTGATCCCAGGAAATGACCTCCTTTGGCTCTCCCAGTATAATACAGGAGCTGGGCTATTCCACCACTCTCCTAGCTTGCTCTGCCTCCCTGGGCATCATGATTCCTCTTGCCTTTACTGGGGAGCAGAGGACAGATGCTATCTCTGTCCTCTATGGACACTCCAAATCCTGAGGAGTGGGCTAGTTCTTTTAAAGGCTTCCTCTCCACTACCAGCACAAAGACCAGTTCACATGTGTCCACTACCATCTTCCTGGGTGAATCAAGGTCAGCCATCTCAGAGACCAGCACACACCCACATGGATATGCCTACTCTGCAGAGACCACAATTGGCTAAGTCACAAGTCCAACTGGAGGGCCCAGCACTGGCTTACATGTGGATAGTGCCCTGGTCCACAGCACAGATGCTACAGGGACTAGTCTTAGAGCAGAGACATCTTCCTCCCACATGGAGCCAACATAGTAGCTGAAGCCACCCCTAGTAGTGTCTCTGTGTCTGGTACTGAAGAAAATGCAATTGTCCCACAGTTCTGTACAACAGCTGAAGCTGTGAATCTGCTAAGGCCTGGTCTTAATTGGTTATACACTCTTACTCCAAACAATCATAAAGTCTCTTCAGGACAGATGAGGTAGTTCTCAAGCCATGATATCTAGCAGCTTAATTCTCATTCCTCTTCCTCTTCAGGAAGTAGCCTCATAGCTGACATGAGTGCAGCTGTCCAGGGATTGATGATAGAAGTCTGACTCCCAGCTGCAAAGTCATAGACATCTTCCCTACCTCTCCTGTCTCTGCTCAGCATCCTGAACACCCAGGTTTAGGGGCAGAGACCAATGACCATATCCTTTCCTGAGCTTTCCAAATCCTTAGTAACAGATACTGGAGTGCTAGACTCATCTGCTATGTCTTTTAACTCAACTTTGTCGGGGACCAGAGGTATACAACTGACAGGTTTAGAGATCAGCTCAGTTTTCCCCATGACCAGTGCACCTGTGGGCATTACAGACAGAGGTGTCAGAGACAACACAGAAAGGAGGTCGACTGAACCACCCAGCACCACTCTGGAGGAGTTTCTAACTTACTCTATGAGTACCTACAGACACAAGCTCTGCATCCCCAAAGACTCCTTTGCCAACAGGTATAGAAGCCAATACTGACTCAGGTTTAGCTCCAGTTCCTGGGACACCAGGTTCTTCCCTTACAAACCTTCCAACAATGTCTGACACAGAATCTCCATCAAGTTAACCTTCTGGGCCAGTAGGTCTCTCAGTTACCAATCTTCTCACAATGACTGACACCTCATCTCCACTGCTTCTTCCCACAATTGCAGAGGCCAAGTCAGCATTCCTTGTGACCACAGGACTGTTGGAGGGCCTTTCATCTCTTAGCACCCTCTCTGCCACAGAGAACCCTAGCCTAACTCTCCACATGACCTCTTCCAGGCCTTCCCTCTGGACCTCCCCTCTCTTTTCATTTAGGAGTAAATGAGAATCTGGCGCCTACCAGAAATTTTCCTCCTTCAGCATCTCCTGTAGGCACCCCAGGATCAGAGAGCAGTCCTCTGCTGTCCATGCCCACCATCAGCACAGCAGGTAAATAGAAACCTTTTTCACTTTCCTAGCTGGATGGGCATTCAGGCCACTTGGGACTTTTCTTTCCCTTCTCTAGGGTAAAAGCAATTTCTTAAGAGATCTGCAGCATTGTGGCTTTGGCTAGGTATTCCTCAAGCCATGATTTCTAGCAGCTTAATTCTCATTTCTTGGGCTGTTATATATTGCATCCCTAGGTGCTTTTCGCTCCTGTTAAATCCTGATAGAATGTAACCTCATTGAGGGCAAGCATTGTCATTTTCACCTTTGTGTTTCCAGTGCCTGTTATGGTACCTGCTCCAAAGTAGTTCCTTGGGTTCTTCTTAGGTGAATATTTTAAATATCCACTTTTTCCCTGTATGAAGACAGACTTTGTCTATTGGTGAACCCTGGGTCCTGGGCTTTGCAAGCATCTCAGGGGCCCTCCTGAGACTGTTGGCAGCCTCCTTTGGAAGTAGGTGCCCTCTCTTCATGTGGGACAATTGAAGGGAATTTGAATGTCCTGCCCAGTTGACACCAAAAACCAGAAAGGGAGAGCTGTGGGGGTGGGATGAGGTAGAATCAACCCTTCAGGCAGTGCTGAGAGCTATTCCCTCTTTCTAGATCTGGCAAGGAGGGAGAACATGTGGCTCTGATGAGGGGAAGAGCAAGGAGGAAAGAGAAGGTGATAGAAAACCATTGACTCTGAGGCCCAAGGCCATATCCTGTCATTCTGTTGTAGAATGAAGGGTACTAGCAGGTTGTGCCCATCTTGTTACCTTCCACTGCTTCTGAAATGACTGAGTCCTGGGTCCTTCCTTCATCCACTTCTTTAGGCATAGATGATAGTGTGATAACTGTAACCCACGATCCAGACCAGGGAGCGTCTGAGGGCCCATTGGCACCAACACATGATTCTCAGGCACCCAGGTCCACTGTCAGTCCGAGGGTAAGTGGAGCCTTCTTTATGCTGCTTCTCCTGGGTACAGATATTTTCTCCATCTCCATTCCTGGTCTTTGGAGACAGCTGGCATATACAGGGCATTCCCAAAGTCTTAGTGCACTAGGAGGTTAAATTAGGTTAACTGAACCACCCAGCACCAGTCCTCCAAGGACAAAACACCCACAAGGACAAACCATGTATCCCGGAAGTCACCTTGACCAGGGGTGCAGAAGCTAATGCTGAATCAGGTTTGATCTCAGCTGCTAGAACCACTAGGTTAACTGAATCATCCAGCACAAAGAAGTTTGAGGATGTCCTGTATGCCCACATGTGTATGCGTGTTTAAAACTTGAAGATTTTTAAAGTATTTTACTTATGTGTCCTATTTGATCCTCACAACAACCCTATGAGAAGTAGATTCTGTTATTAACCCCCTTTTGCAGATAAGGAGACCATGACTGACAGCTTAGGTGCCTTATCCAGGTCTCACAGATGGTAGGGGTCTGATGCAGGATTCAAACTCAGCTCTTCCTGACACACCTCCTTATACTCTCTTCTCTCTAGAATTTTCAGGACACCACTTTCTCTTGGTTCTCCTTCCACCTATCTGACCACTCCTGAATCCTCCTTGTGGTATCAGCATTCAGAGCATTCCCTCTAAATAGGTGTTCCTCAGGGCTCTGTCCTAGACTCTCTTCTCTTCTTTCTCTGCACTACTTCACTTGGTGATCTCAGAAGCTGCCATGGATTTAATGACAATTACTATGCTGATATTTCTCAAACCCTCAAAACCTCAAGTGAAGAGGACTTTGAGAGGGCAGTTTGGCATCATCAGACCCTTAGGGCAACAATGGCTTCCTTGATCTCTCTCCCTGAGCATATCACAATGACTCCCTCTTTCCATTGGGAAAAATATTTTGAGTGTGACCGAAGGAGTCATGCCCCTACAGTCCATCTAGAGCAGGCCAGTCTAGGTATCCTTCTACCTGATCATGTGTTGCATTCTCTGTTCTCACCTATGTTTCGTCTAGAATTCATTTGGATCAAACAAGGATATTGATAAGACTATACCACATCTTTTCAGAATCTCTTTATATTTGGTAAATTTCTAATGGGAACAGGAGGATGGTAGTCAAGTGTCAAAGGTAATGGCCTATTTTGATTTGGGGTCTTGCCTTAACTAAGACTCTATGTAAGCAAACTAAATTCTGGAATTTTGGATGGAGTCTGTACCAGCCCAATTTCCTGACCCATGTTCCTGGATTAGATGTCAGGGGAATTTCAACTAAGAAAGGATACTATTTATGTCCCCTAGTAAATGCTTTTCCCCCTCATTCAATTCATTCATTTTTTCTTCATACAGGCATGCATTCCTTGATTCCCCTAGCCCTTGTGAGGTCAGGTGATTCTCAAGATTTATAAGATCGATCTTGGGAAGAAGCAGGTAATCTCTGTGTGACAGTGGATCCATTCATTGATCAATGTAGTCACCCCAGAGTAGCAGTCATCATGTTCCCCTATGTCAACCTTTGGCTGACAAACTTACTCATCGGGGAAGAGGTGTCTGTGTGAACCATTGAAGGAGAAAGTGAAGTGGTAGGTGTGGTCTCCCCAAGGAGGAACTGAGTTACTGAGGAGAAATGAGGATGAATAGCCTCCTCTCCTTCCTTCCCTACATCCTTGCATATGCCCCAACCAACTACTAAATGACAGAATTCCCCAGCAAGGCACCCAAGCAGGAGGCTCATCTCCCAAAACCTGAGACTCCATGGGGCCCACCACCATCTCTGTGATCAGCTCTGTCAGAGCCTAGTTTTCAAATGCTCCAACAGAAGCAATTGCCATGGAGACATTTCCTTCTGTTCAGTCCACCAGCCACCATGTTTCTACTGGAACAAGAGGCTAATGAATGGAGACACCCACAGAATCTAACTCTTCTTCAACAAGAGTCCTGCAGGACTAGTGTTTGGTGTGGTCATCAGGGCAGTAATGAAGCTATAGAAGAGATGGTCAGAGGGTAGGATAAAGTCACTTGCAGGGCTGACGAAAGTGCTTTTCAGGATAAAGTGCCCATGATAGACATTGGAGAGGAGAGTGAGGTACTACAGAATAGGTACTATCCCCTGGAAAGAAAGACTCCTGCTGAGAGGAAATGGCTATCCCTGCCAGAATCACAACAAATCTCTCCCCATACTAACCAACTACTCTGGAGCATCCACTAGGAGCACAGTAACACTGAAGATGGTAAGTGGGTCTGATGTGACAAGCAAGTCAACAGAGTCTACTAGCAACCCCATGACTGACTCCACAGTGAGAGATTCTATTTCAGAGACCGCAAGAGAGACAGTTATCATGGAAATCACTGCAGGCACAACTACCAATCGGCACACTCTTCTCACTGTGGCCATGGTCACAAATGGGCTCAGACCTGAGACACACAGAGGAACAATATCTTTTCCCACAGAAACAACAATTCCACCTGAGAGATCCTCTGCTATGATCATGGTCATTATAAACCTCCTATGCTCCTTGACTCCAGCAGAGCTCACAGTCGGCCAAGGATCTGGTGAGCCTTTAAGGCCACACTAGTGACATGGGATGCTCAGATAGGACCAGAGCTCCTTCACATGCAACTTGTCCTTCACTGCTCCCAACATCATCCCAGTAGATAGTGGAAGGAACACAAGCACTTTGTTGGTGTCTGCAGAAGAGACAACAGAGGGGAAACTGTGTCCAGCAACTTCCCAGAGAACACATGCACTCCCCAAGCACAGGAGTAACTCTCTGGCCTGATAAGGCCTCCACTTCTTCTCTGCCCAACTTAAATGAAGGACCTACCTACCCCAGGACTGTGTCCTCAGTCTCTTTGGGGAGCATGACAAGCATGGCCATGACTGGAGCCCAAACAAGCACAGATGAACCTCCTGCCCCAGACAGAGCCCACAGAGCCCACACCTCCTGAGAGGGGCACTGCCTCTATTGCACCAATGACCGAATTCAGAATCAGAGACAGTGGAAAGTTACAGAGTAGTTTGGCCTCTACCAGCACCCCAATATGAGAGACCAGCAAAACAGGTAGCCTTGCAGCCTCAGATACCAGCACATTCTTCCCAGGGAAGTTTCATCCTGCTGAGAGCATGGCTGACCTCACGTCAAGTCCTGTGGGAAGGTCCAAACCAGAGCCAACTGTCTATATGACTCCATCCCACACCCAGGTACTACAGAGAACAGGCTTGGAGGAGAAACAGACTCGTCCTTGGTATTGACTACACTAGCACCTGTTGTCTTCATCACTAGTGACAGTGGGGCTTTGCCTAGAACAAGAACAGGGGTTCCCTGTTCCTCAACCTTAGCTGAAGCCATAGCTCTCATCACCCTTGGGCAGATACCACCCCTACATGGCAAAGGATATGCTCTCCTTCAACTCTAATAACTTCAGCAAGGTGAGGAAATGAGCTCAGCTTTCATTATCTCTGTAACCAGAAGTCTGACCCTTAGCCCTAAAATCACAAACATTGTCCCTCTTTCCCATGCAGTCACTTTTAGTCCTGGACTCCCTGGACAGCGGCAGAGAGTAGTACAAATGCCCCACTGACCAATTCCTCTCCTAAAGCTCCAGTTTCGGACAGTACACCTGGAGGCTCATTGGTCACCTCTACTGACTTGATTCCCTTAGAGAAAATGGTCAGTGGTATCCTGTATATAGCCCTAGAGAAAACCTCAGAATTGCCCTTAAACACTTTGGTCATAGAGGCCAGTATTTGTAACAATCAAGATGCCTAGAGGCATCTCTGCAGTTCCTCCAAGACTCAGCACCTAAACTGAAGGGAGACCTTCAGTTTCTCCTAGTACTAGTTTAGGAGAGGTTTTAGCAAGTTTCTGAGGTTTAGACTTGCAGAGAGAAAAAGCTCCTGATCCAGGTGACCACCTGATTGATGTTGGATGAGGTACAAGTCTGGCTGCTGGGACCCAGGCTGAGCTATCTAAGACTCAAAGTGTAGTGATCGCTAAAATTTTACAGGAGAGGGACACAGAATCTTTATTGTCTCTTGCTACAGCTAAAGCCTCTGGAGCAGAACCCATAACAGCTTTTATTCGGACCTCAGGACTAGGGGAGAACCAGGCCTCCATGAGCACTATCTTAGGCATAGAACCCTTATCATTCCTTCCATTAGAAAGCCCTAGGACACATACCACTAGTTCTGACCCAGCTCTAACCAAGCACTATGCCAAATGAGAAATCACCGGGGAATAGGAAATAGCTTAGCTGCCTCTGTTTCCACAAAGCTGCTTGAAGTCACTGGATCAGCACCAGGGACCCAAGGGTCCTCTGCGAGTCTAAGTACATCTATCCTGAAGGCAAATACTGTTTCAGCAGTTGGATGTCCCTGTGACTTTAAGCTTTCCTTATGGACTTCAGAATGTTTATGCAAACAGAATCCTAGTCCTAGCAACAGAACTTGCCCAAGTATAAATAAGTTCTACCAGCCTGGTTTCATCACCACTTTGTTTGGAAACCCCTTCGACTCACTCCCTCTGTACCTTACCATTTACCTGCTATCATTGACTAACTACTCTTCTAGAAACTTTTCATGAGTAAGTAGACTGGTAATTAAGCCTCACATTAAGGGGTATTGCTGTGACGTTGGAAAATAGGTTTGGATCAGGGAAACGAGAACTGTGTCTGGGTTGAGGAGGATGATGATGATGACATGGTTAATATTTTAGGGTTTACAGAGTTCTTTATACATATTATCTCATTTTAGCTTCACAGGGAAGTTTAATCTTATCTCCATTTTATAGATGAGGCAAGTGAAGTAGACATAGATTAAGTGACCCTCCCAGGGTCAACCCAATCTAGTAAGTATCTGAGAGTTTATTTGAACTGACATCTTCCTGATTCCTGCTCCAGGACTCTCTCTGCTTTGCCACAAGAATTTCCTTTTGTTGGCATTTCTCTCTTTGCACCTCTATTTTGGGCCATTTTTAGACTTGAGTGGTCACACATTCTGGTCACTCCCCGGTAGTAAAATCTTGTGGTCCTTGTGGTGAGTTCATTTCTCTCTTTCTTTTTTGGGGGTGAAATGTTAACATTTCCAGTGATTCTAACAAATATCAGAACTGGCAGGGGAGCAGCAAAGTACAATTCGGGGTTTAAGAAAAGTACATATGGAGCAACATTTCTCATAGTGTCTCACAAGACTCACTTTATTGATCTGATTATTAAGCTCCCATGAAGTGGAAATGGGCTTTACATGACCTCATGTACACATTGTGTAACTTGTTTCTTACCTTCTCAATGGGTGGGGGGAAGGGAATGGAGGGAGGGAGAGGATTTGGAGCTGAAAATAAAATGAAAAACTACAGAGAAGATGGGGAAAAGGCTACAATGAATAAAGAAACCGTTTTAAAAAGACTTTTGCATTTTTTCATTCCAGTGACTCCAAGACACCTGGACTCTTTCGCACTAACGTTTACTGTTCTCAACCTGAAATACACAGCGGACATGAAGGATCCGTTCTCCACCAAGTTTAAGGAGCTAGACAAAATCCTGCAGCACCTGGTGAGACTGCCTGTGCATTGCCCTTCTTGTTTTCACCCCAGTCACACGCTTCCTCACACTCTTCTTCCTTTGCCAGATCAAGTCCTCGTTCAGGAATGGCAGCCTTGGGTCGTTCTA
>CM053622.1:43930173-43946161 GCA_028646595.1 Phalanger gymnotis | reverse complement strand
AGAGGTGAGTTGGGAGTATTGAAGTTTCCTGTCCTGGTGTCCCAGGGACATACTTTAGGCTTTACATGGGCTAACCCAAAAGTGTCTCCACCATATGCTAGTGCTTTTGGTGTTATTTCCTTCCTTTTCAAGATGCCAGTTTTATACCTGTCCTCCTCAATTCAGTTCAAGCCAACTAGCATTCATGAAGTGGATATTGTGCTAGGCTCTGGAGGAGTACAGATAGAAAGGAAACCATTCCTGTGCTTAAGGAGTGCATTCTATTGAAGCTGGGCAGGGCAAACATTACATAGATAGATAGATAGATAGATAGATAGATAGATAGATAGATAGATAGATAGATAGATAGATAGATAGATAGATGAGAAATATATAATATAGAGAGAGTATAATAAAAGGCATTTTCAAAACAGAAGAAAACATTAAAAATCAAAGAAATTGGAAAAATCTTCATGCAGAGAAGTGGTATTTGAGTTAATTTCATCTTCAAAGGGGAAGTAAGGATTCCATGAAGTGGGAATGAGGAAGGAGAATATTTGAAGTATGGGGAATGCCTGCATTAAGCCATGAAAGTGAGAAGTAGGGTGTCACCTACAGGGAACAGCATAGTTTAGCTAGAGTATGTTTCGTTTGTTAAGGGTAATGTGAAATATGAATTAGAGCCATATTGTGTAAGATTTCAATGACAGAAGAGTTTGCATTTTACCCTCTTGGCAATAGGTAACTATTTGAGGTATTTGGGAAGGAAAGAAGACATTATTTTTTATTAATTATTTTTTTATTAAAAGAAACCTCTCATGCTCCAAAGATTATGATTTAGAGAAAGAAAAGTCTTTAATGGGAATTCCAGGCGTGTTCTCCAGTGATAGTCAATGTCATAGCTGCTCTGCCCTGTTCCATATCCCAACAATTGGTGATTTGAACTTTTTCAGTGTCCTTCTTGGTATTCTCAGAACCAAAATCCTACATGTCCTTTTCCAGGCCTGTGGTTGATGGAGCAGCAACTGCAATGGATTTGATATGTGTTCGACAGCCAGACCCCATTTACCCTATCTTAGACCGGCAAAAGCTTTACTGGGAGCTGAGTAACCAAACCCATGGCATCACCAAGCTGGGCCCCTACCTCCTTGACAAGAAAAGCCTGTTCCTCAATGGTAAGCAGGCTTACTTTGGAAGGGCATTTCCTCCTTGCCTTGGTTCCTGTACTGCTTCCCTTCCCAAGAAATTGTCCAATTTACAGTCTCCCCATACTAGGAGTTCTCAACCTGGGTTCCATGAACTTGTTTAAAAATAATTTGATAATCTCAATATAATTGGCCTCCCTTGTAATCTTTTTTGTTTTATGCATTTGAAAAGTGATTTTTTGAAGTTGTCCATGGGGTTTTTCAGACTTTCCAAGGAGTATATGATCCAAAAATGGTTAAGAGTTCTTGCCCCTCTAAAGACCTGTTTTTTTTCCTGTGGTTTCCCAACTTCCCTGGATTTTCTTCCCTCGAATAACAGCACCACCTCTGACACTTTTACCCCCCTATTTCCTGATCCTATGGGCCCCAGATCTTCTCTCCTCAAACTTTTGCCTTTCATCACAAGGTGGCTCTCTCTCTTTCTCTCTCTCCAGGTTATAATCATCTAGCCTTGGCCTCCATGAAAAACCGTAAGTATTCAGTATTTCGACTTCCCCATCCTTCTAGGTTCCCCATTGGGAAAGAAACAGCTCATTCACTCTACCCTTCATCCACAGCACTGAGTTGAGGGATGGCTAGAGAGGAAGAGAGAAGGAAGGGTGGGGGTGGGCATATTGCTATCATGTTTGAACTTTCCTGTTTCTGCCTCTAGCATCATCATTCTCTCGGTTCCATAAGATTTAGTTCTGGGCCTCAGTTCTCCTTGGGCTGACCAAACTTAGGACTGAATTGACTCCAGAAAACTCAACACAGTCATGAGCTGAGGGACATCTTCCTCAATGTCCAGAAGGGCTTCTGATGTCCCTCTAAAAATATCCTCATGGCTATATGTTCTCTTGGGTTCCATTGAGACAGCAGGATGTAATAGAAAGAGCATCCTAAAGCTGGAGTCAGGAGATTTTGTTTCACATCCTGATTCCAGTATGCTTTGTGACCCTTCACAATCACTTGCACTCTGAAGATTCCAAATGTGTCAGTGGTTTTCACGTGAACTCCAACTCTACATCACAAAGTCCCTCTGTCCATTTTCACTTCATCATGTTGCAGCTGCCCGAAACAATATTCCCAATTTGAACTCTTCCTCATTCCCTCAATATCCACTAATTTCTCTATGACTTATGTCACTATTTTCCCCTTCACCTGATCTCTGAACCATCCCTCTGCTTCCCGTCTATCCATTCAGTCACATAGATGCTTCTGAAGAATTACATCTAAGATCTAGCCCTTTCCCATTGCCAATAGCACCATACCATGGTCTGGGTTCTCATAATCTTACTCCTACATTGCTGCATCAGCTTCTAAACTAGCTTTTCTGTTTTCCCCCCCTTCTAACCAATTTGACATATACTCAGATATTTCCATACTTGCAAGCATTTTCTAAACATTTATCATGTGCACCAAACACTATTATAAGTGATGGAAATACAAATAAAAAATGAAAATAATCCCTCCGCTCAAGGAGCTTATGACAAGAGATACATATGTACATGAAGTTACACAGAAAATATATACAGAGTTCATGGAAGGTAATCTAAATGGGGGACAGCATTAGCCATTGGAAAGAACAAGAAAGGTCTCCAAAAAAAAGATGTCTGAGCCCTGAAAAAAGCAAGGGCTATGAGATTAATATGTGTGGAAGGATAGTATTCCAGATATGTGGATGCTTCCCTCAACCCCCAGTGCATAGGTACAGAGGAAGAAAATATTAATTCAAAATGCTTATTGATTGTACATCTAACCCAAAAGTTTTAAAATAGAACCAATTCATTGGATACAGAGATGAGATCCCAAAGCATAGGCTGGAATGTTGGGGTCAAATCTAATAAGGTGAAATTTAATAGGAATAATAAAACTTGCTATCTAGACTCTAAAAACAAATTTTATGAGTGCAAGATGGAGGAACTATGGCTAGACATATCTGAAAAAATTGGCAAGTTTAATGGACTACAAGATCAACGTGGTTCAACAATGTTGTATGATAAAAAAAAAAGGTTAAGAGAAATCTCAGTCTACACTGAGAAAGACAAAGTATTCAACTGTCTTTAGGTGGCTAAAGGGCTGTTACAGGGAAAAGGGACTGGACTTGTGCTTGCTCCCAGAGAGCAGAACTAGTCATAATGAGTCAAGTTGCAAAGATGCAAATTTAGGCTTGATGATGTCAAGAAAAAATTTCTATCTGGTGGTGGTATGCCAAACTGGGATGGTCTACTTTAGGGAGTAAACGGTTTCTCTTCCCAGAAGAACTTCAAATAAGTGCTAGATCACCACTTGTTAGGAATGTTGTAGAGGGTATTCCTGGTCAGTCATGGGTTGGACCAAGTCATCCCTGAGGTGCTGTTCATCTTTATTCTTGGTATGTTGAATTTCTCCTCTAAGACAGAGGACTGGGGAGAGGAGCCTGGTGACAGTCTAGGGCAACCAATCTGAAGGTTTGCTTTACTCTATGTTTAGAAAGGGCAGAGTAGATCGAGGCTAGGGCCTTTGTTATGTTTCTCACATCAGAGAGCTGGCAGGTGCCCAGGAGAATTTTTTTGTCTCTTCTCTGAAAGAGCAGATCCTCCAGATGCCAAGAGATAGAAAGCTGAGTCACCAGGTCTTCTGTTCTCAATCTAGCTTCTGAAGTGTTCTCTTGGTTCTCTTCCCATCTCCTTTGATGTTTCCTTTCATTGTCTGCCTTTGTTTTCCAGGTTATAATGAGCACAGTCCAGTCCAATCCATGACAAGTAAGTGTCTTTGTCATATAAATGTCCTTTGATTCTCAGGCCAGTTGTGATTCCTGAAATTTCTTCACATGTGCAATTGATCCTTAGTATGACTGAGAAAAGTGAAATCATCATGGCTTTCTCCAAAATCTGTGCCCTTAAAACTCACTTGAGTGTTCTTAGAAAGGACTTCCTATATTAGAATCAGCTACCTCAATATAGAATGAGTTTCTTAACACTATAACCTTTCAGGTAGATGGTAGTTATTCTTTTTTTCAGGGATATTAGGAAATTTCTGGTTTATATGCTCTCTGAGGAGGCTTCCAGTGATGAAATTCTATGTGGAAAAGATCCCAGGTAGAGAAAAAGGACATTGAGGTCCTTCTGGCCATTCCTGACCAGCACCATTGCCTCACTGTATGGGATTCCCATTACTCTATCCAAGGTTGCATGGTGCTAATGTAATAAACTGTCCCAACAGGAAAGCCAGAAGAATTGACATTTCACAGATGAACCTCAACTGTAAAAGTGTGCCTAGAGCAGGAATCACATGATGGAATGCCTTGAGAACTTAATTCTATTTCTGCTAGAGATGTTACTAGCATTCAAAGTAACCTTAGCCAGTGAAAGCCCCTCCTATGGTCACCCAAGCAGTTATCAAAGGAGTTTGATAACATTCACTTATTATTTTGTCAAACATTATTAATCACTTCCCACATGTGGAACCCAGAGATGGTGCCCAGTCAATAATCATTTATTAATCTCCTGCTATGGTTCAAATAATGTGCTAAGTGCTGGATATACAAAGAAATACAAAAAATACCCAGTCCCTGCCTTCCAGAAGTTTGCAATCTTAACTGTGTCTCCCTGTATGTTCAACTTTTAATAATACTCTTCCTCTGCAGCTTCTGAATTAGCCATTGAATCAACCTTCACACATTCCCTGGGATCTGCCGGGCCTGGAGCCTACACAGGTAGGAATGTAGTGACTTCAGTATTCTGGAAAGTCCTCACTGGGTTTTTTCAAAGCTCTCAAAAGAAGGAAAAAGGAAATGAACTTAGATTTGCCAAACAAATCCTTCTTACTCTAAGAAGTAGGGGCAGGACAAGATGGGAGGTGTGACTTGGCATGTCCTCTGAGTCCTCCTATCATAAAGACCAGACAAGATGTAAACATCTGCTAATTTTCCAGAGAGATACCTGCAGGCACTTGGCATAAGTCTTCGCATCACACTCAAAAGATGAGGAAAATTAAAGCCCCTCCCAAAAGCCTCCCTTGTCTGACCAGCATTAGCATTTCCCCAGTCCCTGATACCTCTTGTGATAATTCAACTTCATCTTATTTTCTTGTATAATATGGGTCCTCTCTTGGTCATCTCCACCATTAGATAGTGAGCTCCTTGAAAGCAGGGACCATCTTTTGCCCTTTTTTGTATCTCTAGCACTTAGCGCAGTGTCTTGTATACAGTAAATGCTTCATAAATGTTTTTGAGTGATCAATCAATCTTGACCAAGCCAAGCAGAGCCCTTTCCCCATCTGCTGGTCTTGTCTTGATTCTATAGTTTTACCAATTGTGGTTTTACTAATGATTTCCTTTCATCCTGATTTATTCTCAGCTCCCGTGTCAACAGCTTTGGATCCAGTAACACCTTCCCATCCATTACCATTCTTTACCAGCACAGGTATGAGCTGCTAGCATCTCTGAATCATTCCCTGGAGTTTCTTAATGGGCTTTGTCATGAGATTAGTACTTGAGGAAAAGCTGAATACAGCAGAATTGGGGAAGTTGGAAATCTTTCCTACCAGGGACATCAGTGGAACCAGGGGAATGAGTTTTCCTTCCAGAAGGGTATAGAACAGCCGTTGGGTGCCCCTGGGCATGCTAGCAGATGTGGCTAATGCTCACACATAGATGTTTCTCTCTCTCTCTCTCTCTTACTTCAGTCAGTGGCACTGCTAGCCTGGAATCTTTCAGTCTAAATTTCACCATCACCAACTTGGTCTACAGAGAAGACATGGGGAGTCCAGGTTCAGACACATTCAACTCTATAGAGAAGGCCCTTCAGCACTTGGTTAGTCTTCCCCCCTGCCTACCCCATCCGCCAACTGCCCAGCTGCCTTCCTCGTTCTTTGACTGGGACCCATCTTCTCTTACCCCCAACTTCCCTTGACTCTTCCCTTCCTTTGACAGATTGGTCTCTTGTTCAGTAAAACTAGCATTGGCCCCTTTTACTCTGGATGCAAGGTGACTTTTTTGAGGTAAGAACTGAAACATTTCCCCTACACACTTAGGGGATCAACCTCCAATGGAGTACAGATTAAAAGGCAACCTGTTCACACCCTTGCCTTTTAGTCTCACTTTCTCTACTTTCAAATTCCCAAACAGCTTTATCCCAGTGCCTCTCATCCCTGAATTCTCAGGAAAAATGATTTCATTCATAAGTAATGATTTAGAACAAGCAGTCTAATGTCAAGAATGTTCTCTCCAATTTGGGTCCTCTGGCTCCTCAGTACTGTTACCCACATAGGTAATGTTAGCTCATCAACCATTCCAGGGTCACTGTCAGCTTTTCCCAGGTCACCTTAGGCATATGTTGAACTATCTCTCTACCTAGAATCCCATTAGATAGCTCAGCAACTATTTCATGTGTGTCCATGTCACTCTCCACATTGTTTTACCTAGACGTATGAAAAATGTACTTGCAACTGGAGTGGATTCCATGTGTATGCATCACCTTTTCTCTGCCAACCCTGTCCTGGACAGAGAGAAGGTATACTGGGAGCTGAGTAGGGAAACACATGGCATCACCATTCTGGGTACCTACAGCCTGGATAAAGACAGTCATTACCTTGACGGTAAGCCACCTACCTGAGCCACAATCTTGTGCACTCTCTCAGCAAGTCTTCTGATATAACCTCAGTATCTCTTCACATTTTAAAGCATTATCCTTTTATCCTGGCCCTAACTCCACCCCTACCTGGAATCCTTTCTTCCAATTCCTCTGTTGTCCAGACAACTGCAAAAGATGGAACCTATTTAGACCTGATTCCCTAGACTGCCCAATACTTGGTGTCGAGTTGTCATCTAATGTAGCCACAGATGTTTGTTCTTCGTTCTATTTTTGTTGTTGCAAATCCAGATTTTTAAGTAATTACTTGGTTGGAGACTTAGATGGCAACAAGTAGAAGTATGGATAACATGAAATTAGGAAGGATAGCTATCTAAGAAGTAGGATGGAATCAGAAGCTGAAAAAGTTTCAACACATTGTTGAGTTCCAATAAGGTGAAATTTAATAAGAATCAATTTGTACTGCAGGGGAGGAAGTGCATTTGGAGGAGGACCTGGGTTCAAATCACAGCTTTGCTATTCCTCTCAGTTTGACAGTTGACTAGCTAACTAACCTCTATGGGCCTCAGCTCTGTCTTATATAAAATAAAAGTGCTGGTCAAGACATGATCTCTGCCAGTCCTAAATTTGTGACTCTGTGGTCCTAATATCCGTATTTTGGTATTTTTTTAAACCATACATGAGTACATAAGTTTGGGGAGACAGGAGTATATAGCATTTTATTTGAAACTCATCTTGGAGACTTTCTTGATAATAAACTCAATAGGAGCGATCAAAGTGACATGGCAGGTGAAAAAATCAACAACAAAGCAACACTCATGTGTTAATATGTCAATGCATCATTGTTGGGTATGGGAATTCCCTCCCATGAAGCAAATTGTAACCTTTCTAAAGCCTGTCATCTTAGAGAATTGCCTGATCCTGAGAGAGTAAGTGCTTTGCCAGGATCCCACAGTTCACTCATTCTTAAGGGGTGGGTTCTGAGTTCAGACCTTCCTTTTTCTTTTGGAGGGGGGAAGACAGGGCATTTGGGGTTAAGTGACTTGCCTGAGGTCACACAGCTAGTATATGTGTCAAGTGTCTGAGGCCACATTTGAACTCAGGTCCTCCTGACTCCAGGGCCGGTCCTCTACTCACTGCATCACCTAGCCGCCCCAAGTTCAGACCTTCTTGACTTTAAATTCTCAGTTCAAACAACTTTGCCATCCTATCTCTAGTCATAAAAGGTTTGTTTACAACAATAGAAGATTAGTAGCCTGAAAGGAGGGAGATGATGGTCCCAGTTTCCTCCACCTTGAGAAGCTAAAGAAAGTCCATTCTGAGGAGCCCCAGTATGGAGAGGTAACTGGAAACAATGGGGTACAGGCAGAGAGGCAGGCAGTAGATAGATAGTGTCCTGATCCTAGAGAGGAGAAAACCTGGGTAAAACTCCTGCCTCACTAACTCACTGGCTGTGTGACTGGGGCAAGTCACTTAAGTTAACCTCTCTGATCCTCAGTTTCCTCATCTGTAAAATGGGGATAACAAGGAGTACCAATCTCATTGGTCTGTTGTGAGGATAAAATAAGATACCATATCTAAAGTGTTTTGAAAGCCTTAAAGCACCATACATACAAATGCTAGTGATGACGATGGGGACAGCTAGAAGGACCTGTTTGTGTTTAGCCTGGAGACATCATGATCACATTTTTCAATTATCCAGAAGACTGTCATGAAGAAGAGGATTTGGATTTTTCTGGACACCCCAGAGAGCAGAATTAGGAGCAATGACTGATTCCTTAGGCCAGAGGAAAGAAAGGGTGGACTGCTACAAGTCTACATTTGCTCCCAAAGGAAATCACCTAAAGCTACAAGAATCTTTGGTGTCTCTACCTTCCTGGCTGGAGGCCAGACAAAAGAGTTAGGTAGAAGATGGGAGAATTCTCTGTGTCCCCACAAGATGCAAGTCCCTTGGTTGCCCAATGGTGATAAACCAAGTCCTTATTTCATCCGGGCCTCTAAGCTGCTCTCTTCCTTGAGTGTCCATTCTTTGTTTTCTAGATTACAGTGAACACAGAGTGGTCAGACTTACTGCTGGTAAGTATTTTACCATCCAACTCCACCCTCAGCCATCTGTGAGTCCTAAGTCTTGTTCCCCTCCTGATCCCAGAGGTGGGCCCCCAGTGTGACAATCTCATCCAGACATGATCTGTGCTAAGGTTAAGCCCTTTCAGGTGTCATCAGTAAGGAATTTCAAGCACAGAATGGGATGCCTTGGGAAGAAGGTAGTGCATTTCCCATCACTCTTCAGAGGGAGGTTGGAAGTGCCCAAGGTCCCAAGTAGTAAGTGGCAAAGATGGAATTTGAACCCAGATCCTCTGTCCCTAAATCTAGCATCCTTTCTAACACAGGACACAATAGTGGGAAAGAGAACTCTAGGTCCCTGGAGCCCTTCATGATCTAGAGCCATGCCTTCAGTACTCTTTCTGATTCATCTTTCCAATTTTGAATGGCAATGAATCTCCTAGCTGTCCCCACTAGCAGGTCAGAGGGATCGCCATGACACATTTGATACTAAGCTCTGTGGCAGAGAATGGAGACAGGTAGGGATGAACTCACATGATGGTTCCTTGGGGAGCCCTGATTTCAACTTGCCTGATTAATGGAGTCACCAACAGAAACCCTCTGCAGGTATGCTGAGGAGAGGTCCTGAAGTTCAGCCTAGGAGCAACTGGGTGGATACATTCTGTCAGCCACTCGTGGAACAAGCTTCTCCTCAATGGAGCTCTCCAGGCTGGTGTCTAATAACTCCTAACTCCAGTGAGCTCTCTGCCTGAAGGCAGTTATGGCATCTATCCATCTCTAATGCATACCTGTGGTGTGGTAGAGGAGATTCCTACTCAGATACAGGTTGGATTCACTGGCTTCTGAGGTGTCATACAGCTCTTAATCTATTGTTCATGATTCCATGCTTCTGTAATGGAACTTTTTTTTTCTAGCTCCTAGACCCACCAACCACCACATCAGTGTCTGCACTCCCAGTGAGGACTGTAGGGACTGGAATTTGGGCAGATAGGGGATGCAGCTGTTTCTGCCTCCTGTAGAACAAGCAGTCCGGGAAGAGGCTTGATGTTTTAAAGAGGGAACAATCTTGGACCTTCCATATCTCTATCCTAAAATATATTGACCTCCCAAACAGAGAAAGGAGACTGTGGGGTGTGGGAGCTGGTGTGCCACTACAAATCACACATCACAAAGGTCAGGGATAAGGGAGAATAAATGTATCATTTCATGGACATAGGGAACTCCCAGGTGAGGGAAGTATCTCTACCAATGCAAGTTAGCACATTCTCTGCAACTTACAGTCTTAGAGAGTTACCTAGAGCAAGGAGAAGTTAAGTGATTTACCGAGTCACATAACCACTATGTGTCAGAGACAGAACTTGAACCTGACTCTTCCTGGCTCTGAGGCCAGTGATAAAAAAAACTGTGCCTCTGTGAAGACCAGACAAGTTGGAATTGCCTAACTCTTCCTTTAACAGTTAACCAGAAAAATCTCCATGGGAAGTGGAAACAAGACGCTTTTGAGTATCCCCTTCTAAAGGAAGGCCCAAGCCATCCCAGGCCTGCTGGGCTTTGCCAACATAATCAACCAATAAATTAAAAATATTTATTAAGCACCTTCTATGGAAGAGGTTCTCAAACATATTTGGCCTACTGCCCCTTTATAAAAGAAATTAATCGGGGCAGCTAGGTAGCACAGTGTGTAGAGCACTATCCCTGGAGTCAAGAGGACCTGAGTTCAAATCTGGCCTCAGACCATTGAGACATATATTAGCTGTGTGACCTTGGCCAAGTCACTTAACCCCAATTGCCCTGCCTTCCCCCCTCCAAAAAAAATTACTCAGCACCCCCTGGAAATCTACTTTCTATAGCCATTTTAACACTTTTTTTTGAAAATTGCATCATTTAAAAAATAATTTTTAAAGTGATGCATCTTAAATGTAATAATTCATTACAAATTTGGGGTTAAATTTTGATCATGCAATATTGTATCATGTAACCCATATATTATTGTATTGTAAACAAGTCATTAAATGCACACATTCCTGGTGATGCATGCTGGACTTCCTGGCAATAAATGACTCACTAGCCTCCCAACATTTGCTTGTTAAGACCTGTCAGTAGACTTGACCACTGATTGGTTATAACTTACATTTTGTGCATTTATTTGGAAGATTATGTAATCATTATGACTTTAACTCTGTTCTGCAACAAATGAAATATATATATGAATGGTTTTTCAAAATTTTCTTCTTTCCTTATGCTTCCACCACCCCTTTACTTTTATTTAATGCCCTCCAATTGCACCCAAAGCTACTACTGCCCCCTAAGATTGTTCCAGCACCACCTGGGGTGGTATTACCCACCTTTGAAACCTCTATTTGGGATAGGCACTTTACTGGGTCCTGGGTATAAAAATGCACTGCCTGAAATGATACCTACTTAGAAGGAGTTTACAACTGAATGGGAGAGCTTACAGTCTAACCAGCCTCTACCTCTCAGTCCCTGTATCTTCCTGTAGTAACTGATTCCCAGTCCCCATAGCTGAAGATTGAGAGTACCCATAAGAAGACTCAGAATCCAAGCCAAGAAGATTCCTTCTCCCATATCTCATGTTGAAGATAAGGACACATGAGATTGCCCATGGTTTTCATTTATAATGATCTTTTTCTCAGGTTCTACAGTGACCACATTCATTCCAGCAACATCTCTGACTCCTGCACCATTCTCCAACTCCACAGGTAAAAAAAAAAAAAAACATCAGTACCCGTGGTTATTTCCTTGGACAGTACTAAATGTGAAATTAGAAGATGGGAGGTACAAATGGCGACATTTAAAACTGGGAGATGTCCCATAAAATTGCCATCAGTGGTAGTCAGGTGCTGAGTTTCTTTCCCAGGAAAGAGTACGATAGAAGTAGCTGGTTGTTTTCAGGTGTGCTGACCAATGTGCCCTAGTTTCAGGTCTAAGGGCATCACTCCTTCTCTTTCTATAGCCAGTGGCGACAGCCTGGAGGCAGTCACCTTGAACTTCAGACATGGAGGATTCTCTTTTTCTTCTACTGCAGCCACAGGTCACAGCCTAGAAGCTTTTGCACTGAATTTCACCATCACCAACCTACTGTACACACCAGACGTGGGAAACACCGGGTCCAATAAATTCAACACCATGGAGAAAATCCTGCAGCACCTGGTGAGATGAGATCTACCACATGTACCCTACTCCTTTATTCTCTACTTGTAAGATTTTCTTCTGCATATCTAGGCCCTACCTAGACCGAAACTTACTTCCCTTATGAAGCATCTATAAGGTTTGAGGGATAACAGCTAGCATTTATTTATATAGCACTTTAAAGTTTTCAAGGAACTGTACATAAGTCATGTTAATTGATCCTCACAACAGCCCTAAGAGGTAAGTGCTATTGTCACCTGTATTTTACAGATGAAGTAGTTAAAGCAGGCAGATGATAAAGACTTGGCCAGGGTAAGACAGCTAAAAAGTCTCTGAGGCTGTATTTAAATTCAGGTCTTCCTGACCCCAGGTTTGATCCTCTCTCCACAAGGACACCTAGCTGCTACAGTCTTAATAGAGTGCTGGACTTTGAGTCGGTAAGAACCAAGTGCAAATGCCACTTTAGATACTTACAACATGTGTGACCTTGGGCAGATCACTTGGCTTCTCTCAGATAGCACCTACTTCATAGGGTTGTTGTGAGGAACAAATGAGATAACATGTGCCGTGCTTTTTAAACCTCAAAATATTAGAGAAATGTTGCCTTTAATTATTATTCCCCTCTCCTTCCTTTACCAGCTTGAGCCCCTGTTCAGGAATACCAGTATTGGCTCCCTCTATTCTGGTTGCAGAGTGATATCTTTGAGGTGAGATCCCACAATCTGAAAGATATTTTGATGAGGGCATACATTCTCAGCTCCCAATGACAGCTAGAGTTGAAGTTGAACAAATAACAAAGGCAATCCCTCCCCATCCTTCTTCCATGTTAAAGTTCTCCAAATTTCTTTATCTCTACCGCTCTGGTTTGGATTCTTGGAAAAGTGATTCCCCTAATAAGTCATGATTTAGAACAAATTATCTAATGTCAGGTTCTCTTTAATGAAGATCTGTGGTTGCTCAACAGTCCTACCCCCAGTAGATGTGGAAGCTCATCAATCTTCCCAGGGTCACTTTGACCTTTTCCCGCGGTGGCCCAAGTATCTCAACTCCTTGTCCCCATACCCGTGTCTCTGTAGCCATCTCAGGGGTCTCCATCAACATTTCCTTTCTCAGCTCTAGGGAAGAAGAGTCAGCTACAGGAGTGGATGCTGTTTGCCTCCAATGGAAAGAACACAGCGCCCCCTTCCTGGACAGAGAAAGGGTTTACTGGGAGCTGAGCAGACTGACAGATGGAATCACCCGGCTTGGCCCCTATACCTTGGATAAAAATCGTCTCTACCTCAATGGTGAGCAGCCTGTCTCTCCCCCAGCCCATCTCTGTACAAGCCTAGTACTGACCTTTTCTCCTGTTGTTCTCAATTTTTTCGGGCTCTAACCTCCAATAGAACCTTTTCTTCTCATTCTTCCTTGGTTCAGCCAACTGCATAAGACAGACCCTATTCATAGCTTTTCCCCTAAGGTGCCATTCCTTCTTGGTTGATATTACCTAGTGGCAGCTATGGAGCTTATCATAAATGTGATTTTCCTTCTCAGTTACTCCTTAGAGTAAGATGTTTAATATAAACAGGATTCTCATTTGTGGGATTATTAGCTGTTCAACAATCCTACCCACACAATCAGTACATCGCTGGCACACAACCATCAACTATTTTCAGAAAAACTCAGGCAGAGGGAGGCGGAGCCAAGATGGCCGCATGAAAACAGTGTCTTACCAGAGCTCTCTCACAAGTTCTGTGAGATTCCTATAAAAAAGTGAATTTGAACAGGTTTGAGAGAGTTAGAAATCGCGAGAAGTCTAAGTGGGGCAAATTTCCCAGCCAGGAGAGTCTGAAAAGCCAAAGGAACAAATCTGTAGGCTAGGAGAGCACTCAGCGTGCAGAGCTGCTCCACACGGACAAAAGCAGAAGCGGCTGGCCGGGAAACCCACGTGGGAGACGGGCTGGGAGAAAGCCTGGCGCCTGAAACCAGTGGAGATCCCCAGGCCTCCCAACACAGGACGGCACTCCGTGGAAGTGACGAGAGGCAGCGCACCCACCACCAGCTCCTGAGGCTTGCAGCCCAAAGGACACTTCTTGAACTTCCTGGAGACATAATGGCCAGGTAAACAGCTCTAATCCCTCCCCTCCCCACCTAGAGAATTCCTAGGAGGGAAAAAAGGAAAAAAAGGCGGTAATAGAGGAGACAGACGTGGGGCTTCGGTGGCCGAATAGTGGGAGTACCTGAGTCCTAGAGGGGCAGAGCCAGCAGGAGTCAACACCAGGAGCCCAGACATACTCTTGCTCCCCCAGGGGAAGTGCCAGGCACCCAGCCCAAACAACAAAGGGCTGAGACCATTGCTGAAGAGCAACAGTACTGGAAAACAACCTCAGGGAAAGAGGAGATTTCGGGCAGCCAGACCCCCTCCCCCACACCTCAAGAGAATAAGAAAGCTGGGACAGTGAGCCCTGAGCCCCAAAAGCAAAAATTTATTGCAAAGGCAGGAAAAGGCTAACCAACATGAAGAACACAAGAAAACCAAGGAACATTGATTCTTTTTATGGAGACAGGCAGGATCAAAATACCAATTTGGAAGAGGATAACAATGACACTATATCCACATCTGATACCTCAAAAGGTAATGTGAACTGGTCTCCAGCCCAAAAAGCATTACTGAAAGAGCTAAAGGAGGATTTTAAAAACCAATTAGGGAGGTAAAAGAAAAAATGGAAAAAAAATTCACTGATGAAATCAAGTCCCTGAAGAATAAGATTAGTGAAATGGCTACGGAGATTCAGAATCTAGAGAAAATGACACCCTGAGAGGTAAAATCAACCATTTGGAAAAAGAGACTCAAAAACAAAATGAAGATGGTAACTCATTAAAAATTAGAGTTGAGCAAGTGGAAGCTAATGACTCTATGAGACATCAAGAAGTAGTAAAACAAAATGTTAAGAATGAAAAAATAGAGAAAAATGTGAAATATCCGATGGGGAAAACAACTGACCTGGAAAATAGATCCAGGAGAGACAATTTAAGAGTTATTGGTCTACCAGAAATCCACAATGAAAAAAAGAGCCTTGTCAGTATCCTTGAAGAAATTATCAAAGACAACTGTCCAGAGGTCCTAGAACCAGAGGGCAAAATAATCATTGAAAGAATTCACCGATCACCTCCTGAAAGAGATCCCAAACTGAAATCTCCAAGAAATATTATAGCCAAATTTCAGAATTACAAAATTAAGGAGAAAATACTGCAAGCAGCCAAAAAGAAACAATTCAAATATCATGGAACTGCAGTGAGGATCACTCAGGATCTTTCAGCTTCCACTTTAAAAGACAGGAGAAACTGGAATGTGATATTCCGAAGGGCAAAGGAGCTGGGACTACAACCAAGGATCAATTACCTAGCAAATCTAAGCATAATTTTTCAGGGAAGGAGATGGACATTCAACAAAATAAGGGATTTCCAGACCTTTGTGATGAAAAGGCCAGAACTCAATGGAAAATTTGATTTCCAAATACAAATCTCAAGAGAGACATAAAAAGGTAAATGGCAGGGGGGGAGCGGGGAACCCCCACAAACCTTATTAATCAATAAGGGCAAATTATTTGCATCTTCACATAGAATTACATTGTCTTATGTTTGTTTTATATATATGCATATATATGTCAATCTTGAGAATAGTACAGATACTATGACAATTGAAAGGGATACACATAGACTGAGAATGTCTGTATAAAATAACTGATATAAGGATAAAAAACATAATTAAGAGATGTAAAGGGAGGGCTTTGAGAGAGGAGGTAAGGAGGTAGTAGAAAAGGGTAAATTACACCAACTGAAAAGGCACAAAAACACATTTTAGTAGAGGGAAAGAAGCGAAGGAGAAGCAGTATTTGATCTTTACTGACATCTGATCTGGTTCAAGAAGGGAATAACATACACTGATAAGTATAGAAATCTAACTTGTCCTACAGGAAGTAGGAGGGGAAAGGGGGGAAAAAAGGGAGGGGGGTGGTCAGAAGGGAGGGGGGAAGTAGCAAGTGGGAAACGGTAAGA